>WSYQ01000053.1:0-652218 GCA_011426435.1 Lysiphlebus fabarum | reverse complement strand
AACTGGAAATTTTCCAAAGTCTGATATATGAATTATTCTCATGTTGTTGTATCTAAAAAATATATATATATATATATATTTATATTAACATATAATTATTTATTTGTTGATAATAAAATGTAAAAATTCATGTATTTTACTTCAACATATAAAGATCTCTGATGTTACGTAAAATTTCATTTCCAATAAAAAGATTGTGCTCAATTTTATGACCAGCAAATGTAATTGCCTGATGCCAAGGAATTGGAGCACGTATATGAATAATTGGATATTCGAATGGTATTGTTTCAATCATCAAACGTTTTTTTTCAGCTGGATCAAGTAAAATATGATCGACAATTGCAAAACGAATACTGTCTTTATAATCTTGTATTATTTCATTCTCAAGAGATTTAATTATTGTTAAATAACTGTCAAGAAAAAACAAATTCATAAATACAATTTATATTATTAAATTTAATTAATTAAATAATTGTAATTATAATTTTCAACTAACTTCTTTTGAATTTTTAACTTGTCTGCTAATTTATTTTGAGCTTTTTCAATGTTTATAAAATCATATGGTTCTATATGAAAATCCATAATAGATTTTTGTTTTAGAAATAAAATTTTTTCAATATCTATTTCTCTAATATATTTTTCTTGTTCAATTTTTATAGTAGCTAATAATTCTTTACGTTGTGATTCAATAGATCTTGGTAAATCAGCTTCTCTTTTTTCTAAATTCTAAATTTTATTTTAAATATATTATTTAATATAAATTGAAAACAATTAAATAATAAAAAATTTAACAAACCATTTTTTCTATAATTTCATTATTAATTTTTTGTCTTTTTCTTTGATTAATTTTATCATTATTTTTTTGTATTATTAGTTCACGTTTTTCAGCTTTTTTTTTGAGCCAACTACCATCAGCAAGATCAACAAGATTAATTATATTTTCTGGTAATGTTTCAAATAATTTATCTTTTTTTTTTTCTATTAAGTTAATTCTTTTTTCATGTGATTTAATATCATTAAATGATGGATATTTAAATTCATTATTATCATCATCACCCTTAATTTCTTTAGTACTGATTGTTTTTTCATATCGTTTTCTTCCTAATTTTTTAATATGAAATTTTGATGCACTTGGAGTGTAAGAATTGGCAATACTTTCTGATGGTGTTAAAGATTCAAACCAATTTTTATATGGTACACTTTTTGTTCGTGATTGATCTTGTAATATTTTTAAATTTTTAAAATAATCCAATGCTTGAGAAACTTGAGGTGATGGGTTTGGATCATATGGCCCAGCAATTGGTAACCAAGGTGTTGATGGATTGACATTTCTTTTAAATGACATTGCTTAAAATTCTGTAAACAAATGAAGTTTGATATTAATTCATAATAAAATTGAGACAATTAATTAATATTAAAATATTATTGACAAATATATTATATAATTATACTGCATAAAGTTTTATTTATATTGTAATCACTGGTTATCACAATCAGCGTCTAGTGTCCATGGCAACCATAATAAATTTTAACTTGAAAATTCTTCAATGATAACCCCAAGTATGATAAATAAATTTTCAATATAATTTATTATTAATATAAATAGTTTTATTACCTTGATATAATTTTTTTTTTTTAATTATTTAATATACAATACTTTGGCATTATAAAATAATAATTTTTTAATAATCACTGTTGAAAATTATAAATTAATTTAATCTTCAGAAATATCAAAAGTAACATAAGTTTTTGAGCAACTTGGTGATGAGGTATTAATAAATGTATTATTTTTTTTTTCATTTGGTGATGAGTCTTTTTTAACAGGACTATTCAATGCACTACTACGATTTTCATTGAATTCAGTTCTGCGTTTTACCCATTCTAACAAGAAAAATATTATAAATAAATAATTAAAATTTCATAATTATTCTAAATTATATTGATATTGAAAAGATAAAAATAATAACAAACCTTCATCAGCATCAGCAGGAAATTTAGTTATTAAAAATTCTTTATCTTTCGATTGTAAAACAAGCATTTGTCGAAGTATTTCAACCATTTTTTTATTTGCTTGTGCTTTTTCACGAAGACAATAAACCATCATACTATAAATAATAAATAAAAATAATTTATTTATTTATTAAAATATAAAAAATTAAATATATATTTACCTCATTCCAATTAGTACAGCAGCACCAACACCTGGCTTAACAAATATAGTAATAATTTTCCAAAATTGACTATCTTTTTTTAAATTAAATACTTTATCAATAATTGTTTCCCATGTATATTCATAATCAATAAATGGTCCACAAGCATTACTTTTAACACTTGTTATAATATATCCAAGTGTAACAATAACACCAGTCATACCAAGAAAAACTAATGCTAAAAAAAGTGTATGTGTTTGTGCAGCTCTCCAAGATGTTGATGATGGTTCACAATATTTCATTAAACTTATTTTTTTAATATAAAATGTCAAAAACATTTTAATGATAATAACAATTGATAATAGTGGACTAAAATAAAAACCAACTAAAAATAATATTTGATTGTAAATAAGATTTAGTGTACTTTGAGCAATATCAAATTTTGATGGTTTTATATATTTAGTTATTGTTGATAATTTATATCTCAATGCTTTAATTATAAAATTACCAAGTGTAAATATTATAAAATCAAATATAACAAGACGATATATTTCTTCAGCAAGTTGAGTTTGCCAACAATTATAAACACTGTATAATAGCCAGTATGCTAAAAATGTTGCAATAACAACAACAGCCATTGTGTATATACGTATCATATTAACATATAATGTTGCACGTGTTGAACTGTAACGTTCAATTTTTACCTAATTAAAAAATTATAATTAATTTATATTCTATATTAAGTGTAGATATTCATTTATTCATTTAAACTTACCAATTGTGAAATTATTATTGGAAATATATTCATGATACTTGTTACAACAAGTGGAGCAATTAATATTGAATTTGATTCATTTTTTTTAATTTTTAAAAGATTCCATAATAATAAACTTGTACCAGAAATAATTCCTATGACAATAATTGTCATGAAAAATTGAATAAATAATTTTTTTAATTTATCAAAACAATTAGAATTTTTACGATTATGTGTATCAGCAAGTAATTCTTTTAATTCTCTGTATATTGAAAGAGAACATCTACTTGCTGTTTTAGATGATGCTATACTGTAATCCCAACTTGAAAATATTTTTGATGCATACTGATTACGCATACCACCAGATGTTTCAATGTAACATTTTCTGTATGATTTTAATACTCTAAAATAGAAAATTTATTAAATTTCATGTACCTTATATTTTTATAATTAATTTAATTGATAAAAAATAATTATTACTTTGTTGATAAAAGTATGTAAGTTATTGAGTAACATAGAAACATTGTTGTGCAGTAAGCTGTTGGTATATTGTACTGAATTCCAATATAATTATCAATCGTACTATTTGTATATGATCCATAATAAAAAATTGTCTTTTCCATAAATCCCTGAAGGAAAAAGTATTATTGTATTTATTTAATTTATATTTATAAAAAAAAAAAAAAATAATAACAAAACTGAAAATTAATTCTTACATTTCCAATAAAAATATCCCAAAAATTGAAATTAATATTTTTTTGATTATTTATAAAACTTTGAGGTATTGAAATAAAAATAATGCTAAAAAAAAAAAAAATATTTTTATAAATAAATTAATGATAAAAATAATATATATAAAGTAATGATAACTATTTATTTACCTTAATATACAATTGATGAAATTTATCATTAGAAGCCATCGAAGAAATTTAAAATATGTTGCAACTGCACTACCAAAATTTCCTTCAATTGTTTTAATTGATGTGTACCAAAGTTCTAAAGATGAATTAATTTCTCTTAAATTATCAAAAAACTAAAAAAATAAATAAATTAAATAATTTATAAATATTTAATAGTAATAATTTGATAAAAATAATAATGATTACCTTTATCCAAAATATACTTGTTGAATATTTAAATTGTTTCCAACGACTGACAATTTTTGTTTCTGTTTTTAAATTTATTGAATTTGTTAAATTAGCTTTTATTGATCTTTTTATTGTAAGACATTGTGGCATTTCTCGCAATGTTTCTAATCTTTTTATTTTTGATACTGGATTATTTTTCATTAATTCTTTTTGTTGTTCAAGATGACTTGTTATTGTATCAATATTTTCATCAGTTGATAAATAATTATATTCTAATCCTGAACGATATAATTTACCATGTTTTGCACGTCTTAAAGTTGCAAAAGTTCTACTTGGAATTAACTTTGAATTAAATTTGTTAAGTGTTAAACCAAGTTTATTAATTGCTGCATTTTCACTCCATGATGATGATGATGACTCCTCTGATGAAGCTAAAAAATTAAAAACAATGACAATTTTAAATTCAAATTATTATAATAATTAACAAAATTCTTACCATCAGATTTTGAACAAAATTCTGTTTCTTTATCATTCATCATTATGTTTAAATTTGCAGTTTACATTGATACTTGATAGCCAGAATGAGAATAAATTTTATTTATTTTTCAACATTAGTTAAACAGTTAACTTGAATAACGATCTGTCAAAATCATCTGACTTGTTTTATTTATATTTTGGAGGGTAACAAATAACCAAATAATAAGGGGGGACAAAACTTCTTCTTGTAAACACAAAGCAAAAAAAAAATAAATAAATTGATCAACACTTGGATACCCAATCGATAAAACAGCTCTACAAATTAAATTATCAATATAAAAATCAATGAAATATTATATTTTTTTAGATGTAAATAAATATAAAAACAATTAGTCATCAAATTTTTATACGTATGAATTTTTATTAAACTTATGAATCATCACAGAAAAGCGAAAAATGAATATAATAATAATAATTTTGTTTCATAATAATAATAATATACAATGTATACATTTATTTTTTTTTTCTGTTTAAATTTTTATTAATTAAATGTTATTTAATATATATATTATCATGTATTATCTAAGTAATGTAAAATTTTTTTTTTTTTTGCATTGTTGCATTAATTATTATTATTATTTAAATATAAAAAATGTAGCAACAATTTTGAATATCAGTGATAATATTTATGACTCTTATGTATCTTTTAATTTACCAAAAAAATTGTTAAAAAAAAAAAAAAGAAATGCTTATTAAATTTATAATTATATTAATGATTAATTGATAATTTTTATACGATTATTGACAATATATTTAATTATTGATGTTATTAATTGATTATTACAAAAATCATTGTCATTTAATATTTTTAATCTAACAGCTAATACCCCTTCAACTATTGTCTAATCGTACAATATTTTATAATATTATTAAAAATAATAATTCAGTTTGTAATTTTTTTTTTTTTTTTCCAAATTGTTTTTTAATTTTTGAGTTTTAAAGCATAGCCACCAGTCAGTATTTATCAAATGTTTTTTATGTTTAAATAAATTTGAAAAAAGAAAAAAATGCAATTGTATCTTGGTTGCTGCATTTTTATTTTTTAAATTATATTATCTATTTAAATATTTTTTGATGGACATTTATACTTTACCATTAAAAAGTAAGTACAATAAATAGACTTGAAGATGTTTACCACATGCTGTAATCAGCATCATCATGATCCATTGTCATGAAAAAACCAATGAGAGTCAAGTAAACTACAGAGTTACCAATTAATGTTAAAAAACAAGCTCCCCATGCAATCTGTGAAATATAATTAATTATAAAATAAATAAATATAATATAATATAATTTAATTATTAATTAAATGACTAACTGTTGGAGTTCCACCAGGTGGTGAACGTGCCAAAACAATTGGAAAAGCAAATGATGATATAACAATACCCATTGTTATAAAAATTGCAAGTTCCAAGCATGGATTACTGTTACTACCAGAATCTTCAGTATAACGACGTGCAATTATTGTTGGAAGTGGTGCCAATAAATAAAATACAACAACAAGAAGTGGCCACCATACTCTAAAATTATTATTAAATATATTTTATTAAATTATTTTGTATTAAATATATTGTATTTATATAAATAATTATACATACTGATATGTTGACAATGCACATCCTAAAATAACAAATGTCATTCCTATTGTTGCAGCAAGAGCCAATGCACCCAATCTAAATATCAATTTAAATAAAAAATTTAATAATTATTTACAATACTAATTATTGATAATTTAATAAATCAAATACTCACGCTGTTGTATTGCAAATAATTCATCATAAAAATACATGAAAATAAAAATAATCAAAAAAACATATCAGTTAATACTTAAAATTAAAATTATATTTTTTATTATTAATAAACAATTGGCTAGTATAAAATTATTGATAATTATATTCAACAGTCAATGACAATATTATCTTGTTTATTAATTTACAAACAAATAAAATAATAAATAATTTTAATTGAGATAATAATAACTTTTTAAATTGATATTTTTAATGATTAATCATTAAAATTTTTAAAAAATTACAAGGTTATGTTTATTTATTTATTAACAAAAGCAAAATTCATGATTATATATTATTATTTTTATGATTAGACACATCTTGAAATAAAAACCAATAACCAAAATTGTCAAAAGATTATAGAACATATATTATCAAAAAAAATCAGATTAGCCAATTTATAATAAACAATTTATTAAAAAACAACCTTTAATCCCTGCCATTGTATATGAGTTTAACAATTAAATTTAAAAAAAATGATTAATTAAATTGAATCATTGACAAATACAAGTCAAAACACAAGTCAAAAACAGAAAGTCTCACTTTCGTTGAAAAAAAAAAAAAAAAGAGATATCATAAAGTCATTGTTTACAAATGAGGATAAAAAAAAAAAATAAAGAGAGAGATAGCAACAAAAAAATCAGCGACAAAAATTAATTAATCGCGCGTTAAAAAAAATTGTAAATTCGCCTTAATGATGTAAAAATGACATGGCAACATTGGAATGACATATCCGCCATGACAGTGTATCGTCAATTGGCCAGTGATTCGTTCAGACCGGTTTAGACTTTTGTGTGCATCGTTGGCTAAAAACTACATTGTAATCATCAAATTTTTTAACATTTGTTTTTGAATAAATCATCTTCATTTACAATGGGTGATGTTAAAAGGTACGTTAATTTATTTATTATTAATATTTAATTTATTTTAATTGATATCTGTAATAATTTTAATTATAATAATTTTTTTTTTATTTTTAATCTTAATTTTATTATTATTATTATTTTACATCAACGAATGAGTATTGAGAACGTAGGAACGAATTGAAACGCTGTAAGTCACAGCTTTTACCCCCGTCAATTCTACCTTGTCATCATGTCGACTGTTATATTATTATTTTATTTTATTTTTTTTTTTCTATATAAATATATAAAATATATATTATTTTTATATATGAGATGTTTATTTGATGTTTGTAAATTATTTTTAAATTCAATTAATGACATAATATAACAAATGAGATTTCTATGTGAAATTTTTTTTTTTTTTAATGAATAATTTTGTTGCTGAGGGCAACGATCTTTTATTTTAATTCCTAAAGTTTATATTTCTCTGTGTATCGATTTTTATATGTTGGCGTATACAGGGAATGATCATGGCCGTAACGGAATGAGCGTTGTTATCATGACAAAGGATTTTTTTACAGCTGACATTTCGTTGTATTTATTTTTGGAAAAAAAAAAAAACAAATAATTTTAATGGTTGTTGTTTTTTTTTTAGACAAAATCATTGCCTATGGTCTTTTTTTTTTTTATTTTATTTTTTCTGATAAAAATCTACTTGATAATAATAATAATAATAATAAAATGCTTGAAATGAAAAATGAAATTATTGCAGGTGTCATTGACCTTGAATTAAGTTTTTTTTTTTTTTTTTTTTTTTACCGTTTAGTTTGCTTGGTTTTTTTTTTTTTAAATTTAAATTATAATTTTTTTTTTTTTTTGCTTACAGTGAAGATTTGGCAACTGCGATTCTTCGCAAGAAAGATAAACCAAATAGACTTCTTGTTGATGAAGCAGTAAATGATGATAATTCAGTTGTTGTATTATCACAAGCTAAAATGGATGAACTTCAATTATTCCGTGGTGATACGGTATTATTGAAAGGTAAAAGAAGAAAAGAAACAGTATGTATTGTATTATCAGATGAAACATGTCCAAATGAAAAAATTCGTATGAATAGAGTTGTACGTAATAATTTACGTGTACGTTTAAGTGATATTGTATCTGTACAAGCATGTCCAGATGTAAAATATGGTAAACGTATACATGTATTACCAATGGATGATACTGTTGAAGGTTTAACTGGTAATTTATTTGAGGTTTATTTAAAACCATATTTTTTGGAAGCATATCGTCCAATTCATAAAGATGATAATTTTATTGTACGTGGTGGTATGAGAGCAGTTGAATTTAAAGTTGTACAAACTGATCCTGGTCCATTTTGTATTGTTGCACCAGATACTGTTATACATTGTGAAGGTGATCCAATAAAACGTGAAGAAGAAGAAGAAGCATTAAATGCTGTTGGTTATGATGATATTGGTGGTGTACGTAAACAATTGGCACAAATTAAAGAAATGGTTGAATTACCATTACGTCATCCATCATTATTTAAAGCAATTGGTGTTAAACCACCACGTGGTATATTATTATATGGACCACCAGGTACTGGTAAAACACTTATTGCACGTGCTGTTGCTAATGAAACTGGTGCATTTTTCTTTTTAATAAATGGACCAGAAATAATGAGTAAATTAGCTGGTGAATCAGAATCAAATTTACGTAAAGCATTTGAAGAAGCTGAAAAAAATTCACCAGCAATAATATTTATTGATGAACTTGATGCAATTGCACCAAAACGTGAAAAAACACATGGTGAAGTTGAAAGACGTATTGTATCACAATTATTAACATTAATGGATGGTATGAAACAAAGTTCACATGTTATTGTTATGGCTGCAACAAATAGACCAAATAGTATTGATGGTGCATTACGTCGTTTTGGTCGTTTTGATAGAGAAATTGATATTGGTATACCAGATGCAACTGGACGTCTTGAAATATTACGTATACATACTAAAAATATGAAACTTGCTGATGATGTTGAATTAGAACAAATTGCTGCTGAAAGTCATGGTCATGTTGGTGCTGATTTAGCATCATTATGTTCAGAAGCAGCATTACAACAAATACGTGAAAAAATGGATTTAATTGATCTTGAAGATGATCAAATTGATGCTGAAGTATTAGCATCACTTGCTGTTACAATGGATAATTTTAAATATGCTATGACTAAAAGTAGTCCAAGTGCATTACGTGAAACAATTGTTGAAGTACCAACAGTTACATGGGATGATGTTGGTGGTTTACAAAATGTTAAAAAAGAATTACAAGAATTGGTACAATATCCAGTTGAACATCCAGATAAATTTCTTAAATTTGGTATGCAACCATCAAGAGGTGTATTATTTTATGGACCACCTGGTTGTGGTAAAACATTACTTGCTAAAGCAATTGCAAATGAATGCCAAGCAAATTTTATATCTGTTAAAGGACCAGAATTATTAACAATGTGGTTTGGTGAATCTGAAGCAAATGTTAGAGATGTATTTGATAAAGCAAGATCAGCAGCACCATGTGTATTATTTTTTGATGAACTTGATTCAATTGCTAAATCACGTGGTGGTTCTGCTGGTGATGGTGGTGGTTCAGCTGATCGTGTTATTAATCAAATATTAACAGAAATGGATGGTATGGGAGCTAAAAAAAATGTATTTATTATTGGTGCGACAAATCGTCCAGATATTATTGATCCAGCAATATTAAGACCTGGTCGTCTTGATCAATTAATTTATATTCCATTACCAGATGATAAATCACGTGAAGCTATATTTAAAGCTAATTTACGTAAATCACCAGTTGCTAAAGATGTTGATTTATTATATATTGCTAAAGTAACACATGGTTTTTCTGGTGCTGATTTAACTGAAATTTGTCAACGTGCTTGTAAATTAGCAATTAGACAATGCATTGAAGCTGAATGTCGTAGAGAAAAAGAACGTGCTAATAATCCATCTGTATCAATGGATATGGATGAAGATGATCCAGTTCCAGAAATAACACGTGCACATTTTGAAGAAGCAATGAGGTTTGCACGTCGTTCAGTTTCTGATAATGATATCAGAAAATATGAAATGTTTGCACAAACATTACAACAATCACGTGGATTTGGCACAAACTTTAGGTAAATATAATTATTATTATTTACATTTTATTTTTTATTTTTTTTAAATCAAACTAATTATTAATATGTTGTATTGTTTGTTTCAATAGATTCCCACAAAATGCTGGAACAAGTGCTCAAGATACAACGCAAGGAGACCAGACTTTCCAAGATGATGGTGATGATGATCTCTATAGTTAAGTCTACATTATTCTTGTATTTTATTGCAGTCAAATATTCTGCAAATGAGCCTGTCTCTGTTTCTTTATTTTTTTTTTTTTTTTTTCCCTTTTTTTTTTTTTTTTTTTAATGGCTATTGTGTGGTTTTTACACATTCATCATCATATTCATCGATTGATAAATGAGATATAATTAATAAAATAAATAAAAACAAAAAAAAATATTAAAAAAAAAATAAAAAAAAAAAAAAAACTTAATTGTAATCATCTATCTCTTTATACCAATCCATAATTAAAAATTTTTTAAAAAACGTGTGGATGCTTTAGCCAGTGTTTAATTAAGAGACAACTTGAATATTTGTAATATTCTCTTTACATAAACTTTTGATATGTTTCATTTATAATAAATAAATATCATATCGTTTTGACACAAAAAAAAAAGATATAAAAAGACAAATAAATTCATTCAATTTTAAAAAAAAATGTGATATGATTCATTAGAGACAGTTTTGTTACTTCATTGTTAACTTTAATTGACAAACAGCTAAAATGATCAGGTTTTAAAGGACAACAACATAAACAATTAGTAGTAAAAATAAAAATAAAAAAAAAGCATTTATAAAATGCAATTGATTTATAATAATTATTATTGATAATAAAAATTTAATGAATAATAAATGAAAATTAATAAATAATTATTCATATGTCAATATAATAATTTTAATTCTGAAAAAATAATTAATACCTCCAGTGTTTAGCGATATACATAATATAAAAAATAAAAAGGATTTGGGTATATATAAATAATGAAAATCTTTTATATATTTTATATCATATACGTATATTAATTGAAACCTATTTATTTATGCAATAACGTTCATGCACAAGCATTCGTAATTGTATTTACATTCGATTAATTAATTTTAATTAATTTAAATCCATTTTATAATTATCAATTAATATAACTTATTATTTTTTACTTTATCTTTATAAAAGTAAAACTATTTTTTACTCAACAAGACGCGTTAGTATAAAACTATCGAAATAGCTTGCCAATAGATTGACAGCATAAAATATATGCTTCTTAATTCTTCATGTTAAATTTCTAATTAATTTTTACTTTTTATAATAAATTTTTTTTTAATTTTTTTTATTATTTTATACATATTTATTTCGAGTAGTAAATTTTTTTTAAAGAGTTGAATTAAAATTAATATTATTTTCAACACTTTAAATATTTATTTATAATTTACAAATGAATTTGAAATTTTTTTTTTTTTTTTCTTTTTATTATTTTACAATTGTTAATAATTAAAATAAAAATTGAAAACGCGTCGTTGTTACTAATAATCTTTGTGGATCTCGAAAATTGGCACCGATCGTGAGTCCACGGATTTACAACTGTTTTCTAAAAAAAAAATTAGACACAAATTTATGTGAGTAAAGAAATTATCTTTAATTTTCTTTTTTTAAATTAAATTATTATTTTTATATTAAGATGCTTTTTTTTTTTTTTTTTTTAATATTTTTTTTTTTTTTTTTTTTTTTTTTTTTTACATAGAGATTTTTTTATGATCAATTTTTCTATTTGAGATATATTGATCAATCTCGTATAAGATTAAATAAACAACTATCCAAGTTTAATTAAAAATTATTTTATATTATTTAAAATGACACATAAAACATTTTTTTATTTTTTATTTAATTTTTTTTTTGTGTACTTTCAATTAAATCTTGTCAAAGTTGTTACTATCTTATTCTTTAGTTTTTATCTTTTTTTTATTATTTTTTTTTTTTATTGAGTCATTCAATTTTAATTATTTATTTATTGATGTCACGTATTTTTTTCTCGTTTGTCACTTGATATGTGTGTTGATATGATGACACTTCAATCTGTTCTTTGTGTCACTGGTGGAAATTCAGTGTCATCATCTAATTGAAATGTTCCATCACTTTTTGGTGGACTCTCTGTTGCAGCTATCATTTCATGATATTTTTCTGATTCTAAAACCCATTAATATTATTAATAATTGCCATGATTTTAATTTATAATACTTAATTATAATTATATATTAAATATAGTTATATTGTTATTATTAAATTTAAAGTGCATGAAATTAAGCGATCCAAGACCAATGCATGGTTTTGAGGTGAAATTTTAATTGTTAGTTATTATTTATTTTTTCTATAATATGCAATTAAATTTTTATTTTACGTTTTCTATTTTTAGACTGTGGATAATGATTTTAAAAGCTGTCTAATTTAAATTTTATTAAACATTTTTTTTTTATAATAAATAATTTATCGATAATAAATTAATTAATTCATGCTAAGTACATTGCATCCATGCTTTTTTTATTTTAATAATATAATTTTTATTTTTCATTACCAAAAGATTTCAATTTAAAATTTTTTATCAAATTGTTTTTATTTATTATTGAACAATATATAATATATAATAAATAAATAATTTTTAATTTTTAAACCGTGCAATAATTATTCGTGCAAAATAAAAATATATTTATATATTGAATAAACATTTATCCACAGCCTTTGCTTCAACATTTTAATGTTAAATTGATACATTAATTCGCACGTCAGAATTCTTCAACTAAAATCAAAATTATAGTAAAAAAAAAAAAAAAAATTAAAATAAATGACTACGCGTTTGCGTCGTTAATTGCGGCATTATTATTAAATAAAAAAATAAATAAATTTAATTTATATAAGTATATAAAAAAGTGCTGTGTATTTTTTATTTTAAAATTAGAAAAAAATAAATAAATTATAACAGGGTGATATTAAATGGTGCTATTGTAATTTAAGTTATTAAAAATACTCGCGATGATGTGTGTGCAGTTAAATGTTAATGAAATTATTTTAAAAAATGATTAATGATAATATTTTTAATATTATATTTAAATTAACTTTGAATTAAACAATTATTTAAAAATAAATTTCACGTTTACCTGAAAAAGCAATTACTTTTTTTTGTTGTTTCTTTTTTTTTTTTTTTATATATTTAATTTTTTAGCAATGAAATTGATTGAAAGTTTATTAAACTTTTGTGTATATGAAAACGTTAATATTTTTTTAATTAAATTTTAATAATGAGGTCGAATAATGTTGGGGTGAATTTGAATAGAGGACATACCAGTACCTGACATGGAGTCTGGTGAGCGGCCGCGCAACGCACCCGCGTAGCTATTTATGTTGACTTCGGCGGATAATAAAAAGAAGAAAAATAAATATACATGAAAAGTTTTTGAAAATTAAAAAATAAAAAACTAAGCTCTTATTACCACCTCACGGCTGAGATTGTCGAAATAAATTTATATTCTTTTAGTCAGTCTCATTGCGAGGGGATTAAGAAGCGAAAGAAAAATAAGCAAATACAGTTTTTATTTATTTAAATAAATAAATAAAAAAATAAAATAATAATTATATATTAATTTAAATGAAAAAAAAAAAAAAAAAATGAGAGCGCACACACGCACTAACATTAAGTAATGAATAACAAAAATAATCATTATATTATTGCAAATTAAATATGTAAAAAAAAAGAAAAAAAAAAAAGCAACTAGGTCAACTTTCAAACTAAATTATTTTTTATTAGAAAAATAAATAAATAAATTTATAAATAAAATATTTTTTATTATAAATCTGATGGCAAGTGACGTATAAATTAAATTTAATTGAAAAGCATTTTGTCAATTATTTATCAATCAATTTTAGCTTTATCAAAAAAAAAAAACACAAAAAAAAAATAGATAATAACTTTAAATAGATTCATAGTTTCATGCATCAAATAGAAGTTACTCTCCCGATTTATTTTTTAATATAAATATTTGTTTTTTTTTTATTGTAAGTGATCGTGAATACGATTGATTAATCAATAAAGAATCCCAAAAGTGCATAAGTATTAATATGCATTAAGAAATCCAACGTATAAACGTTCATCCACTGTGTGCGTGTGTGGCATTTACAAATCGGATGATACTTTGTTCTCATATAATCCATATTTTTCTTTTACAATACGTGCTAAAATTAATAATAATAATAAATAAACAAAAATAATACTGTTTATTTTATAATATTTTTTTATATTATTAATTACTGCTATCTTTATTTTTGGAATAAAAAAATTTACTGTATTTTATTTTAGCACGTATTTGTAAAATTGATTGTTGCCATTTTTAATTTTTTTTTTTTTTTTTTTTGTATTGTATCATGCAACACAAATTTACTCAAGACTTGTGATATATATTTTTCATTAATAATAAATATTTGAATAATTAATTTTTTGATTTATAAATATAAAAATAATACCTTGATTTTGTACTATGGGAATTGATGGAGTTGCTGATACTGTTGGATCACCAGTTGAACTTGCACAATCAACTTCATCTTGTTTTCCATCTAGCCTGAATAATCATTAAAATGATATTATTATTTTTTTAAATAATATATTAAATTATAAATAAAATTTAAATACCTGTGTTGTTTTAATAAAGTACAATCACCACCCTCATTTGGATCCAAATTATAAACATACAGATAACCATCTGCATTAGCTACAAGTAGCCTCAAAACTTTTTGTACTCTTTAAAAAAAAATATATATATATATATATATATATAAATTAATAATTCAAAAAATAACATTGTTAATTAGTAAATATATATTTATTTTCATTCAAAATACTCACGTAGTGATGGCACAGACATTTTTTAATCCTTGAAATGGAAGATGTACACTTGCAAAAGCACGTCCCTGATTGAAAACATCAGTTACTTGTGATGGTAAATAATTTGCTGATGCTGATACAGCTTTAGTCAAATAACCCATCCAACTTTGTGCTTCTTCAGGAGCTTGTCTCGGTCTAAAGTTCATTAAATTATTTAATAAACTTATTTATTTTTATTATTATCATTAATTTGATAAAATTCTTACGGTTCTTTTTGTTCTTCTAATTTAAATATATGAACAGTTTCTGTATTGCTAGAGCAACATAAAAACATTGAATCCATACTAAAAGCAAGACTGCTGATTGATACACATCTTTTAACACCACGACGAAATTCAAATAATTTCATTCCATCATGTACCTATTATACATAATAATGTATCAGTATATATATATTTTTTTAAAATAAATAACACATACTAACCTGAAAGACTCTAATAACAGTGCCTTTTTCTGATGCTGTAGCAACTTTTGTACCATTTGGACTAAATGCCAATGCTGCAAGTGGACTGTCATGTGCTGGTATCATTGTTTTTGCTTGCTAAATTTAATTAAATAATAAAACAACAAACTCTTAGTTTATCATGAAAAAGAAAACAAAAATTTAAATAGCTTTAATAGCTTGTTTGACTTACCAAATTGATGGCATCAAATATTTGTACTTCACCAATTGTATTTGAGCCAGGATAAGCAAGATAACAATTATCACTGTTTATTGAAAGTATACAAAGACCAGCAACATTTGGTGGTGTATCACGTATTGTATGTAAAACCTTCATATCACGTATGTTATGAATATACAAAGATTCTTCCAGACATACTACCAATCTCTAAAATATAAATAATACATATAAAAAAGTTATAGGTAAGTATACCTTTTATTAAATTTATAATATATATGATAATTTATTATTACCGCTCTGTTAAGTTTAACAGCTAATATTGTGTTTGAATAACTGTAGTTGCATATTTCTGTTCCTTTTCTAAAATGACAAACTTTAAGTTTTCTTGGCGATGACAAATTGACAACTGCCATGAGACTGCTGCTGAAAAGCCTCTCCACGATGCAAATGTCCTCCGCATCTTTAAAATTTATTAAATATAAATTAATAAACAAATATATATCTTTTTTTTTTTTTTTTTTAAATAATAATTTATTTTAATAATACCATTTTCAAATATTTTCTCCAACTGATCAACAGAATTTAGAGAAAAAAGCTTGTAACCAGCTTTCGATCCAACAGCCAATGATCTGAAATAAATATATATTTTTGTAAAATAATAGTAATAATAATAATTGAATGTAGCTAAGAAAAAACATTCAAGTAAATTCGAAGGTAAATAAATGTATATTTTTTAAAATGGTAATTGGAGGACGTTAAATATGATTACCATCACCGACATACATAATAGGGATCAGTTCAGATTTGTTGGACATGGACAAGGACTGTATTGCTTATGGCAAGTGTATTTAGTGTGAGGCAATCACATATTTTACTACATCAGGTTTTTGTCCCCACAAATCATCATCATCATCATCATCAATATTAATATCAACAAATACTAGTCTCTAAATATATCCAATAAATCAATAAAATATAATGATAAAAATGAACCATCAAGTAATATTAAAAATAAAAAATAGATAAAATAGATAAATACAAATTTTAGAAAGTCAAGAGAACAAAAACTCGTTGCACTTTTAAGTGTGCAATACTTTTTTATATCATTCTGATGATGTAGAACATCAATATATATAAAAAAAAAAAAATAATAATATAAACAAATAATTTTTTTAATTATTTATATTTCCCTCATCAGTCTTTGTGAACGCCTTGTTAACACGCAATTAATTGGCGAAAGGTTTTAGAACAATCGGTATAAAATATGAGGTACATAATTGGAGGGAGAATTAAGGGGGATAAATGACGCATGAAACATATCACAGAGGGGTATGTATACTGGTACATATATATGTGTACCAGTTGCGCGAGATGAGACGCGCATTGTTTCTTTTATCTTTTTCTTTTATTTATTTTTTTTCTCTTTCTATATATTTCTCAGGGTGACGCCAAACATAAAAACAAAATAAAAAAAAAAAATGATAAAATAATAAATAATAATAATTAAAATAATAATAAAAAATATATATAAATATCAATATATAATGATAATAAATATAAATAAATATAAACAGTAAACATGATATTTTTTTAAAGACGAAATAAAAAAATAAATGTTGACAGCAAAAGGGGTAAGAGGAGAAGGAGGAGAAAAACTAGCAAGCCTCTGAATGACCTCGACTCATGATGAAAATAATAATAATAATAATAGTAATAATAAATAAATAATAATAAAAAAAATATTTTTGTTGAATAGATTTTGTTCTTGTTGAACAAAGACAATGAAAAAAATAAATAAATAAAACAAAAAAACAAGTGAAGTTTAAAAAATTAAATATTAATTAACACTTGTTTTTATTTTTGTTTTATTTATATTAACAAAAATATAATTTTTTTTTAAGTTATAAGATCAAGTAATATGCTATTATTATGTCAATATTAATTGAGTAATATAAAACTTACGTGCAATCTTGATTAAAATTAACAAAATAAGCTCCACTCTGAGGTTCAGCAATTTGATTTGCGAGGTTCATTAGTCCAGATATACTGTATTTAATTCCTTTTGTCAATACATCCACGTTTTGTGAAAATTTATCATAAATTATTAACAAAACAAATAATATTATAAATAATTTTTTATTGTTAATAATATATTTGTCAAATGAAATAGTATACAACAATGTTGATTGTAATGTTTTTTATTTTGACGTTTATATTTCTACTTAACTTTTCTTTTTTTTTTATATACTCTTTGTTTATTTACTTATCTTTTTTTTTATTTGATAAAAAATTTTATTTAGATATGTTTTGTTGTTGTTATTGTTATTATATTCCTAGATATATATATATATATATATATTTTTTTTTTTTTTATTACAAAGAAACAAACAAGGGGAAACACAGTTACTAGCCACACTGAACTGACGGGGGACTGGCTATTATTCCATATTGAGCCAAACAGCTGACAAACATTTGACTGAACAACAGGAACGTTATGAAATTTAAATGAACACCCAGTCCATTCTAGACCATATTCCAATGTTTCGTTTCCATAGTGACGTACACAATTGAAGAGAGCAATAATTGGGGGAAGTATATTAATATTGTTTTTTATAAAATTATAATTTATTAATTATATCTGTCAATATAATTATTAATATATTTATTTTTATTTTTTATCTCTTTTTGTTTTTATTTTATCTTTGGATTGGTTGTTTGTTTATGTTCTTCCTTAGCTAATTATCAATTGTTTTATAATTTGTATCAATTCCATCAATTCCTTTATTTAATAAATTGTAATTTTGTGTTGATATTTTGATAATATATTATTGTAAATTGTGTTTGTGTTGATAAATAGAGAATGTAACACAAGAACCTTGGAACATGGGCCAATTTACTTCTGTTTACCAGCTGTTCACCTCGATATTTTTTTTTTTTTATTTATTTATATTTTAAATCCAGCTACTATATGAGAGCGCTCTCATCAGCTCTCTCATCATCATCACTGGATACTAGCGACATCAGTTTATAAAATCTGTATTACCAACATTTTTTATTTTTGTGAAAATTTTTTTTTTTTTTTTTATTGATAATTTTAAAGTTATTTCGCTGTAATTAATTGTTAATTTAACAATTTAATTCATTTTTATTACGATAATTTATTATTGTTTTTATTTTTTTATAGTAATAGTTTAACAAAATTATAATTAATTTTATTGTTTTTTTTGTACGCATAGTCAAGAATGATAGTTTTTATTGATCGTATGCGCGAGTTGAATTAAAAAGTTTAACACATTGAAGTAATCAGAAAGACTGCAACTATTGACAAGATATATACATTAAAAAACGAACAAAAGAATTTTAATTGTTAAATAAAAATTGCAATATCAATTAACAATGGTGCTTCATTTAATCAACAGGGAAACTGTTGTTCTCTGTAAGTATTTAATTGATTCATTTTAACATCAAATTTTGATGATTCAATAACTGCATATATCTCATAAAATAATTTGTTATAATTATTAATATTAAAAATTAGATAGTTTATATTTTAATTAATCATATTTAATTATTTTAAAAAAATAGGGTGTCTTTTGTCTTCGGTCTTCAGTGTGCCAACATCAGTACCTCAAAATGCACTTGATCAAGTGTACACTACATCTAGACCCATCAAAACCATTGTTCAATTTAACACCCATAGGCCACTTTCATTGGTAAGTAAATTTATTTTTTATAAACTATCAAATATTATTATAAATATCAGAAATATTTTTACAAGTTATAAGCACTCCCTTTTTTTTTTATTCTTCTTCCCTTTTATTTAATCTTTTTTTTTTTTTTTATTTCTTGAACGTCATTTATACACGTCAACTACAGTAGCATATTATAATGTGAATTTAGGTCGAAATATCAGACCACACCTATGCACATTTTGTTTTAATTTATCATCAATTATTTAAATAATTAATTACAATTTTTAAACATACATTTTTTCTTGTACAGTTTAAAAAAATTTAATATAATAGTATCAACAAGATTTTATTTGATGTTATATATTTAATACTGTACCATTTTAATGAGTTCATTAAAATTATAAATAAAAAAAATTTAACGATCAACACTTTATTATTTCTTCATCAACTGTAAACACAGTTAACACTGTCAAATGATTATTTGTATAAATATAAAAAAAAGGTATATCAATAAATGTCTATTTTTACTTAAAAAAAAAAAACATTATATTGTTTTTTATTTTTATATTATTAATAAAATTGTAGTTGATATAGACATATTGTTGGTGTTTTTATTTATTTATTTTTCCAATAGCAAATAGGTAATTCTGGTGGTAGTGGTGGAGGTAAAACAACAATAATTGAGACATCAAAAATTACAACGACGACTAAAACAACACCAATAATAAAAACAACACAAAAAATAATACCACCTCGTGAAAAACCACTTTATCGTCTTGATGCAATTAATGGAAAAGCTTGTATATTATTACAAGTTGATGCAGTTATTGCTGTTGAATATAAAACAAAAAGTGGTGAACAACTTGAAGCAAGTATATATGTACCATCTGATGCAACTGTAACTGGTAATTGTGATGCTGAAAATTATGTAACAATGTCATTAAAGTGGAAAGCATTTGTATTAACATGGAGTTTTGCTAAAACTCCAGGTGGTGAAAGATGGTACGTTGATAAAATTGAATTAACATATAATTCAAGTGATCGTCATTTTACATCAATTGATCAACCAAATAAAACAGTAAGATTAAGTTCAGATAAATCAACAAGTCAATTATTATTTCCTACACCAGTTGGTAAATCATATGTTTGTGAAGATGAAGTTAAAATACCACTTACTGATGGAAAAAATAGAGCTGATGTATTTTTAAGAGATATGAAATTACAACCATTTAAATTTAAAGATAATAAATTTGCATCTGAATTTTCATGCAAATTATTAAGTGCAAGAGCTGGAAGAGATGAAACAGCTCCAATTGCTGTTGGTTCAACATTAGCAGCAGCTGTATTATTAACAATAAGTGGTTATGCTGGATGGCGATATTTTAAAGTTAAAAAAGTCAAATATGATACTATGGAATAATAAATTTAAACAAAAAAAATCATAAGAATATTAATTGAAAAACAAAAACATAATCAACAAACTTTTAAACATAAAAAAAAAATAAAGAATAAAAAAATAATTAATTTGCTACAATAAATAATTGTTTTTTTAGTCATTAATTAATTGATAGATATTAGTGACTAATTATTTTAATTATTAAAATTAATAAAATTTTTATCAATATAATAATAAAAAAAAAAAATTTTAAATGAAATTAATTTAAAATTTTTTAAATATATTTATCAATAAAATTCAAGACTATGAGATAATAATAATTAAATTCATAAATAAAATAATTGTTACTGATTAATTATTATATAAAAAAAAAAATTTAATGTATAAATTTATTCAAATATTTTACAGTTTAAATCGCAAGCTCCAATGGTTGTATCAATTGAAAAAAAAAAAAAAAAAGAAAAGAAAAGTTATATAGGATATATATTGAGAATATAAAAAAGCGCACAATTGCGTTTTATTATAATATAATTTACATATAATTTTAAAATACATATCTTCATAAATACAAAATAAAAAAAAATATATAAAAAAAATTCGTCAATACTAATCAGCATATCAAATGTCATAATCATAATATAAAAAATGTAGATTCAATTGAACTTGTTGATACAAGTTTAGCCCTTATTAGGCAGCTAATAAATTTATAAATTTTTAATTAATCATATATTACTAGCTTTTTATTTTCTATTGAGTTAGACAGTAAAACAAAGTTTATATAATTATTTGTAGACTTTAATTGTTTGTAGAAAATAATTTTAAAAACTTTTTTTTACTGTGTAATTTGACTCAAATAATACTTAAATATTATTTATTATTATTTAATCTATATCAATCAAAATAACTAATAATTATTTTAAATATATTGTCATATTGTGATTTATTAAATGAAATATGTAATGTCGATTCAATATTCAAGAGTCAATAAATATATATTTGTCGTTAACATTGTCCTTTAGAAATAATTATAAAATCTAGTTCATATATCATATATATAAAATAAAAAAACCAAAAACTTTACAACATAATATTCTCGAAACATAATTATATACATGTTAATAAATGTGTTGACACATATACTTACAATTTACGTGTACCATGTACATAAAATTATTTAACAAAAAAAATACTTATATTCACGCATTAACGTATTAATAAATAAACCTCTGTCTTCCAAGTGCATAATTAGACAAAAAAAAAAAAAAAAACAAAGCAAAAAAGAAAATAGTAAAATTAAAAAAAAAAAAAAATTAATAATTTAATAATACAAACGTATACTGTTTATGTAAATACCGATAATGATCAACAGATATAAATTTGTGTTAAATATATTGATATAAAAAAATTGTGTAATATTGATATTAATATGTTAATTATATATATTTATTGTTCTGGCTGGATAATGAAAACTAAAAAAAAGATGTAAAAGTCAATCAAATATTTAATTATGTGATGAAAAATATTGCCCTGGTTTGGCGTACATAATTTATTAAACTAAATATATATTTCGTTTGTCTGTTAATAACTGATCTATATAGAAAAAAAAAATAAAAAAAAAAAACATAATCATATTGCAAAAAAAAATATAGAAAATTTGAGACTATGTAAATTTTATTTAATAATTCAGTTGAAAATAAAAAAAAATATAATTAATTAATATTATTAATTTGTTGCTTTAAATATAAATAAATAAAATAAAATGTTTGTTTATTTTTATAGATATTTTTTTGATAAACCAGATGGATTATATAAAGTTGAGGGTAGTTTAGTGAAATATTGTAATTTAGTATATTGTATATATATAAATGCAATAGCAGGGCGTGAAAAGTACAGTCAAGCAGTCTTTATGTATATTCAACAAATCTCACCCTTCAAATATTCATCATCCCCCTTGGCATACTGCTTCACAATATTATAAATACCTACCATTTTTATTTTTATTTATTTTTTTTTTTTTTACACTTTTCTTTGCGCAACACGCGTCTACCTATATTGTCAATGCGGCTTATTGTCGTAATACCCATTGAATTTACAAATCCAACAATGGTTCATGTCGACAAATTGCATTGTACCCACCATGTTAACAACATCCCATCCGCTGGTAAATTTTTCTCCACCTATATATATAGTTGTCGATCTGCTTCACGCAAAACCATTCATATATATTTATTTTTGTCATTTCTACATCTTTCATTTTTTTTTTTTTTTTTTTTTTTTTCACTCACTTTTTCATCCCTTAATCCCACGAAACATACAACTATATTATATACAATTTTTTTTTTTTTTTTTTTCGTACAAAATCTTTAGTTGTAATCCGAGTTGTTCATTTTTTTCTATTTTTTCTCTCGTGGGATATATTCAATCAATTTAAAAGAAAATTCATTGATAAAAAAAATAATAATATTATCTTTTTTTTTAAACATTACATTTATAAGTGGAGAAAAAAAAAAAAAAGAAAATGTATATTATTATACAAGGTACATGTCTTTGATTCTATTGGCAATAACTAATTTTTTATATGCCTGTTATGAAGATGAAAAATAAATATATATATATATATTTTAGTATATGGTGTCCCATGACTCCCATGTCGGCTTGTTATCCGTAACGCCCCATCGTTATTTGCAATTACCCCCAAAACAACCCCTAGTTTATAAATTATAAACTCTCTTCGTCTCTACCTCTTTTACCACCTTATCTATCTATCTATTTATCTATATATTTTGTATGTGCGTATTACGTATAAAAGATACATGTATATAGTTAACATATGATAACACAGTATGAAGAGGCTACATCTGTCATCAAACGCAAGCCAATTACATTCAATTATCCATGAGCAAAAGCATCAAACATTTTCCATCATTAACAGCATCACCAACTAAACCTATCAATTACGTCTCAATGCTTATTATTTTCAACAATTTTTAACACTTTTATTATATTTATGTATTTATTATTAATTAAATTATATATCTATATTTTTAAATATAAAATTTTTAATTTATTTTTTGATTAGCTATTATTATAATAATAATATATATTTATTTTATTAAATTAACACGTGCTTTTATATATCAATGATGACATTTAAAAAAATAAAATAAAAAACAATCGTCATATCATCTCAAAAGAATCGCACAGTTATCTCATTACAATGTCGTTTCATTTCCAAGATTCATATAGTAAAAATAATAAAAAAAAAATGAAGTGTAGTTTTATGATTATAATATTCCCACACTTATATATACTATACACTATATATATACTATATAAAATTTAAAATTATAACAAACAGACAACATGTTATAACTGTTATTTAATCACGTCCTTGATGCGAATATATTAAATTGTCAGCATTAATATTTTATGTGTGAATACTTAAATATGAATTTATCTTTTCTCAATGTAAAAATTAATTTATATTATAATAAAATAAATATAATTCATGAAATAATTAATTATTTTAAATATACATAAATCTTTTGTCTACATGATAAAATTTATCTTGATGACAAAAAAAATAAAAAAAATCGAAATAATTTTTTTGTTTCTACATTTATACAAATCGAAATTTTTCGATCAACTTTTTTAATACAATATTTATATACAAACTTATTTATCTCATTAAATATAAATAATTTACTTAAAAAAAAATAACAATATATAAATAAATAAATAATATTACTCATTAGTCATTTCTAATTATATACATTCAATTATTTCTACGTAGAAATTATTTCGTTAGAGAAATAATTATATAAGTATATCCTTATAAATTTTCGATTAAATCAATTAAAAAAAACAATAATAGTACTTAAAAATTACTGATATTAATATTGTTTAATTAAACAAAATAAAAGTACCCCAAAGTGTAAAACATGCGGATAATGAAATTTAATGTAACACGTTTGGCACTCGACAGATCGTGGGGGGTCGAATAAATATACAGTACATATATATATAATCGAGTGTAGAAGTGGAGACACATTTAAATAAATAAATAAATAAATAAATAAATATACATACACTTATACATGAATCTATTTAAATGTGTAAATATATATACGAAATATTTAATTTTACCTTTTAGGTGAATATATATGATGAATTCGCATATATATATTATGTGTGAGTGAAAAAAAGAAATAAAATATTTGCCATTTCGTGAACGTGTTGATGGATTTTTTTTATTTATATTTATTTTACATTTTTTTTTTTTTTATTATTTCATTTTTAACCAAATGGCCAAAGGGTCCTAGTATGTTTTTGGCACGACAAAAAGAATCTTTATTCATTTATATAAGTATATACAGAGGTTTATTGTAGATTATTCGTGTTTCTCATTTTTTTTTTTATTTTCAAATATATATTGAAAAAAGATGAGTGTATATAACTAAGGGGTATATATTCTCAATTGCAGTCGAAAATTTCAGATGCTCTTTTCAAAGTATATAGTTTTATTCAAGTGTCGAAATTTTATTGTTCAAATATTTCTTTATAACCGTTGAATATTGTCAATATTAAATCCCTTCAATCATATTTTAAAATCATTTTTATTTTTATTTTTAAAATAGTATAAATTTGAAATATAAATTATATTTAATTATAATTTTTTTATGAATAAAAAATTTCATTCAAGATAAATTGTTAGTGTTCAAAGTAGACTTAAAACGTCAGCGAAATTTGATAACTATTTTTTTTTTTTTTTTTACCCTAACAGTATAATATTTTTTATAATTTTTTAGTGAGTTTTTTCATTTATTCTCACAAAACTTTAAAATTATATATATATATAAATACACCTGACACGAAAAAAATATATATAAAATTGATAAGAAATAAAAAAAAAAAATGCTAACGTGTTAAAAAAAATTTTTTGATAAATCAACTTTTATTTTTTATATATATTTAAAAAAAAAAAAAAAAGAATTTCTTTTCTATATGTAGATATTTTTATTTTATCTTTAACAGCTATATACTTCCGGTTATATTATATTATATTTTCATTGTTGATATAAATCAGATGTAAGATAAAATGTGATTGGTAAACCAAGACAAGAAAGATTAACAAGCAACAAAAACTCAACCCCATGTACCATCAGCAATTTATCAATAATTGAGATCGCATCATAATTGGCAAGTTTTCTTTACTATTTTATCAACTGACAAGTTGTTGCTGGCATATATGAACATATGGGTTTTGATAATATTATACCCACAAACTCTTTTACATATATATATACAAAAACTATATATACAAGCTAGTATATTTTACTTGATAAAACACTTAATAACACAAGCTTTATTGTCATAACCCATATTTTCTCTACCCCTTGCAATAATAATTAGCTGTAGTAATAAATTTCTACCATCTCCCTGCACTGTTACTCCAATGACAACCAGTTATTATCTCGATATTTTAATCATTTTATATTATTTTTTATTTCAACCCCCAGTGATTTATTTTCATCATCACATCATATGGCTTTTAATTTTGCATGATTTTATTTCGAAAAAAAATATATCAATTTCGAAATGTTGCATGTTTCGAAATACACATGTTTATATGTATGAGCTTGCAGTGTTAATATTGGAAAAGAACAAAGTAATCATCAAAGCAATAAATTAACAAAAAAAATAATATATAAACATTTATCTATTTATATATTTATTTTCACCTGATTTTTAATAAAGTATTACACACGTACTTGAACATTACAAAGCGTGATGAGAGCTTTTGTAATATTGGCAAAAGAAATCACATCATAGGGTGGATCTAACTAACCGTGTAATCGTCGATACTCAAACTATTACAGATCGTCTTTCATCCTCATGGAACTGGAGGGTCCACATGTTCCCCTAAATAAAAAAAAAAAAAAGGAAAAAAACATCGCATTCACATGTTGCAACCAAAATGAAAAAAAAAAAAAAAAAATGAACACACTAGAAAAAGATGAAATAAATATATAAGTATATTTGAAGAGATTTTTATTTTTTTATTTTTAAAAAATAAGCAGCAATCGTCTGATCTAAGGAGCCATATGAAATGGTCACTGACACATAAAGAGCATATTTTTGGGTATTAGCACTAGAACTCCCAAAACTATACCTTTCATCAGACCCCCTCTTGTCATTATTTCGTGGCCGGCTTTTTTATTTTCAATATGCCACAGTTTAAGAAAGACGTTCTTTTTTTTTCTTTTTTTTTCGAATTTCGAGTGTATATTAGACCTTGCTCATCAGGACTTCTATACCTGATCTATGTTGGCATATATTTATTTTTTTTTTTCACGCTTCTGTGCCTTTTTTTTTTTATTTTATTTTATTTTATATTATTCCACTCGACGACAGAACAAATCTTTAAAAGAATCCAATCTTTATCTTTTTTTTCTACTTTGCTTTTCTTGCCAACCACCAGGATAGTCACACTAATGGGTGTATAACCAGCTGGATTATACTGACTAATCCTGCTCTAGAAAAACTCAATTTTACTATCGTAAAAATAAAATATACATATAAAAATGAAATTCTCAAGATCTTATTTATTTATATTTATTTTTTTTTTTACTGATATATATATAAGTATATACTTAGGAATTTAAATGAAAAAAAAAAAAAAAAAGAAAAGAAATGGGTTTATAAAATACTTTGTTGTATTTATATAATTTTTATTTTTTTTTTTATGCAATTGACATGAAAAGTTATCTGATAGACGTGTCAAATAACATTGGGTGTTAATCTCTGTACTTTTTTATTATTTTTTTTTTTTTCTTCATCAAGAAAATAATGCATTTATTTAAAAGTTATTGTTCGCGGCATTAATTTTAAATCGCGACGACACTTGCGCATGTTATCATTTGTGTGTACCATCAAAAGAAACACGATATATAAATTTTCCCCTTCTACAATTTTACATATATAAATATATATAAATATATAAATATATAAATATATATGTATATATATAGATCCATTTCCAGACGATTGTATTGCCCACAACAGCCATTATCGTATTTCATGACAATTGATTATTTAACAATTTTTTTAAATTTATTATTATTATTATTATATATATTTAATCTTGTAAAATTATTTTATTATTAAATTATATTATACTTTTATATTTATTTTTAATATAATATAGGTATATCAATTTTGATACAATTTTCAAGTGCCATTATATATAGTTTTTTAATTAAATTTTTAAGATTTTTTTTTCATTTATATATTACGATAATGTATTGATATTTTGAAGATAAATATAAAAAAGGGATTTTCATATATACACAGCCATTTTGGAATGCAATTAAACGCAGTACATTGAAATTCGAAACTTGACGCTTTTATACCTGAAAGAAATTTACCAACACATTTATTCGATATAAAATATACATCACAGTGAAATATATATATTTATATTGGTATTTGCTATTAGAATAGCTGCAGATTAGTATATATCAAAATAAACTTTTATACGCAGCTTTTAAACTTGCAAATACAATTATTATTTGATTAAAATAAAATATATGTATATTTTAAGTCAATTAATGTAAATAAACAAATTTATATCATTATTATCAATGATAAATATTAAAAACAAATTTTATGTAAACAATTATCAATTAATATTTGACTTATATATGTATACAATTACCCTTGTTTAATATTTTTGTATAGAATTTAATTTGCATCAAATCGAAATAGATATATAAGATGAAGAATTTCGAATCGAAATTTTCAAATTATCCTTTTGATGATTTCGATGAAAATCTTAGCAAAGGGTTGATGCTGAGGATGAGAGTGAGTTAATAAGGGGATGTACATGAAGTACATCAAGTGGGTTACGTATAAAAAGGGTGTCGGGAGGAAACAAAATGGCGCCCCAGAGGGAAATATGACACTTAATCGAAGCAGACGCCATCGCAAAGCTCAGTGACGCCCCTCTATCTCATCTCACAAATGAACATCTTTTTTTTTTTTTTTTTTTTTTTTTTATCTCAAATACTGTATCATTTATTTTTTCATTATTTACAAAATTTTTTTTAAACAATTTATATTAATAATCAACTGAAATACCTAAATATATTTGTTTATTCAAATTTTTTTTTTTTACTATTATTTTCTGCATTATCTTAATTATAATATCAATTATTGATATAATTACAAGTTTCATGTAAATATATACAAAAATATATGTATTGATTTAAAAAATAATTAAAAATGTTATTTATACATTGGATATATATATGTAAATGTAAAAAAATAAAATTATAAAATATTTATATTTATAAGTATACAAGACAAGACAAGAAATTTGATCATCCAAAGAATATAATTGAGATAATTTTTAGCTCAAAATAAATATAATAAATAAGAAATTAAAAAAAAAAAAAAAAATCAACATCCGTCGGCAATTAGTTGTCAAAAGGCGGAGTTGATTCAAAGGATTGTTGAGGCGTGGCTGAGATACTGAGATTGCAACTTGGCTTTTCTCATCATTACAATGTGTGTGTTCTATTCTATATGTACATATTTTAAAATATATATATATATACAAAATAGATATATAGGTATATATACTTGTAATACTAATCTTGAGTGGCTTTCCGGTGTGTTTCTATCATTTTCAACATGAGGTTTAGACATATTTCGGCAAGTCAATGTGCCCCAGTGTTCTTTGACGAATGACGAGGTCACTCAGCTCCAAAATTTTCCTTGATCTATACAACACCCTTATTTATATATATACCTATATATACTACTTAAAATATATAAACTGCATACATAAATATATTTAAATAAAAAAAAAATATATTCAATTTGTTATTAAAAAAAAAACAAATATAAATAAAATTATATTTATATTTAAATGCATGTATAATATCAAGTTTTAAATATATAATAATACATATTTTTTTTTAAGCTTATTATTGAGAGGTATTTAAGATAGGTATAAAACGACCTCCCGGTGTGACAAACTAAAGTACTCAATATGACAACCAGTCGCAGTGAAGAGGGTAATATATAAAAAAAAAAAAAAAATAATAAAATATAAATAATAATTATAACGATATAAAACATCATCAAACTAAAATCACGGTGTTAAATAACGTTGACACGATGCGTTTCCGGTGTTTATTATCAGTTGAGGTGCTATATACCAACTGCCCTCAATCAACAATTATAAATGCATTTCCTTTTTAATTATTTAACAAAATTATTTAATTATAACTTTTTTTTTATACAAAAAATATATTATAATTATATATTAATTTGAAAATTATTTCTATCAAAATAATTAACAATTAAATTATATAATTAATTTGTATAATTTTATTTCTATAAAAAAAAAAAAAAAAATGCAAAAATGTATGTTTAAAAATATTTTTTAAAAAAAGTAAATATTGCCTTATTTATTTATGAAAAATAATAATTGATAAATAAATATAAATTAAATAAAAATTTAAAGGGATTAAAAATGAAAAGAAAATTTATTTTTAAAAACTAATGTTTACAGTTTAGGCAGGTGTGAAAATTGTTGTATTGTTGTATAGGTATATATCAAAGTGAAGATACTTAACTCATCCCTGGATGAGATACTTGAAAATTTTTTTAATATGATGTTTGTATATGTGAGTCATGGAATGCAAGGATATTCGCCGACAGGAGGGTAGAGGGTTGTACCCACCCTGAAAAACACAACCAATGAGAATTGTTGAGTTAAAATCCACGCCCGCCAATCCACAAACAAGCTCAAGCTAGACCTTGCCACTTCTGCTTCGTTACAACACAAAATTTCATCCAGTTATACAGACAGATCAGACAGAGCCTGTACATATATACCAGTCAATTAATTTTTATTTTATTTTATTATTATTATTATTATTATTGAATATAAATAAACAAATAGTTTAATAATATACTTGTAGTTTGCAAAATTTAATTAATGGATTAATATATGTGAATATAAATTGTGTCATCTATATTATCAATGATATTATCAAAATTTTTTGTTGACAATATATTGTGTTTCTGTACTATCAAATTGATGACAACTTGGTCACTCAGTTACTGTGTTACATTCGTAGAATAAATATATTTATTTATTATATAAATTAATTAAAAAAAAAAAAAAAAAAGAAACAATTATATTAAATTGATTAAAATATTATAATTGTGATTTTTTGACTGTCAAGTGTCAAAAATAATAGACTAAAATAAACTAGTGATTTAAATAAAATGTAACACTGAAAAAAAATTTTAAAAAAATGTTTTTTTGGATTATTAAAATTAATATTTAAAAATATATTTATATACAAAAAAATAAGTGAAGTGATATATATATAAATTAAATTACATGATAAAAGTGTAAATAATGTCCGAAAGTTCGGATCAATTGTCATCACCAAATAGTGACTGTAACAGTCAAATGGGTCATCGTAATGGTTCATCTGGTGGTGTAATTGGTTACAATGGTAATACAATACCAACATTATCATTGAGTCTTCATCAACATCAACAAAATTCTAGTACATCAAATACAAATTCAAGATATAATCAAGAGCAAGGTAATTGTGGTGTTAATACTGTTGTTGATATTTCAAGTAGTATTGGTGGAACAACTAATTTTTCATCTGAACAAATTGCTTGTATGTGTGAGGCACTATCACAATCTCAAGATATTGATAAATTATCAAGGTAATATTATTATTATTATTTTTTTAATTCAATAAATTAAATTATTTTTGTTTTTTAAAATATATATATATATACAAATTAATTTATAATACTTGGAATTTTTTTATCATTTTTTTTTGTTTTCAATAAAATTATCGTAACATCCGCTTGATGTTTTAAAAAAAAAAAAAAAACAAAATCATCTAAAATTTATAAACAAAAAATATAAAAAAAATGTTGTACTTTTGTTGTTGTTTTTTTTTTTTTTTTTAAATTTTGTTTATTTAATTTAATTTTTTTTTTTCAAATATTATTACTAGCTAGTTTTTACTTGTGTAAATATAATCAATAGAAATTATTTAAACTTGTCCAAAATAAATATACTTATATATATTATGTGAATTTGTTTGTTTAAAAAAAAAAGATTCTTGTGGTCATTGCCGCCGGGTGAAGTTGTACGTGGTGGTGAGAGTGTTTTGATGGCAAGAGCATCAGTTGCATTTCATCGTGGTGCATATCATGAACTTTATTCAATTTTAGAAAGTCATCCTTTTTCACCACGTCGTCATCCAGAACTTCAACAAATGTGGTTTAAATCACATTATTGTGAAGCTGAAAAAATTCGTGGACGTGCACTTGGTGCTGTTGATAAATATCGTTTGAGAAAAAAATATCCATTACCAAAAACAATTTGGGATGGTGAAGAAACTGTTTATTGTTTTAAAGAAAGATCAAGAAATGCATTAAAAGAATGTTATATGAGAAATAGATATCCAACACCAGATGAAAAAAAAAATTTAGCTAAAAAAACTGGTCTTACATTGACACAAGTATCAAATTGGTTTAAAAATCGAAGACAACGTGATCGTACACCACAAACACGACCGTAAGTATTATTATTATTTTTTTTTTTTCATAAATAAATATTTTAAAAATTAATCAAGCATTATAATATAAATTTTAAGATAAATTTATGGTTTAAAAAAAAATGTTAAAATAGAAAATGTGCAGATCCTATGAAGGGCACGTGTTGCGACGGGGGGTCAAAAAATATATCAAATATGGCCTTTTTTTCTTGATGCAACAAGTGTTTCTATTTTCAACATGTGTTATTATCCTGAGGATAGACACGATAATAAATCTTTTTTTAGAATAAATATTCTACTGCTTGCTAGATTATATTTTACAAATTTCACAATAAATATCCACTCAATATGTTTTTTTTTTTTTTATATATATACAAAGAAATATTACGGTTTAAAAATCTCTCTAAAAAAAAAAAGCAATAAAATACATGTCATCTGGTTGAACTATGTTATTCTATGAAATAATACCTATACCCGATTGATAAGCAAAAAAATTAATTTTTTTTATCATAATATTTCTAATACGATGTACCAAATTATTTATCGCTTGTATAATATAAACAATATACAATCAAAAATATATGATTAAAATTATATTATTAAATATATATTTAAATATCAAAACATAAACTTCCGGCTATAAAAAATTTAATAAAAAATAAAATCATATTCTTAGTATTTAAATATATATACGTATATATATAATTTTATCAAAAAAATTTTAACTTTTAAATTCTAAATAAATTTATTTAAATGTTGTACAGTCATGTTTGATTGATATTGTTTATAATAAACAATGATAATTACGATATATAATATATATATTGATAAAAAAATAATATATATGTAAATTAATAATAAATTTGTCGCAGTAGTTGGTTTATACAATCAAAACTTGGTCATTGGGCTTGCAATCAGTATATGGTCATCGGGAGTCCGGTATTGCCAAAGAGATGGCAATAAAAAAATCTAAAAAAAAAAATATAAATAATATTAGTGGGGCACGATTTGTTGTGTCTAGAGTTCAGTGGTCATTGCCAACAACCTCCCTGAAATTCATTTCATTTGCCCTCAGGATTATATATATACATATTTTTATTTTTATTTTTTTTTGAATTTTTAATACTGTGAACAAATACACGCGCAAGTACATTAAATTAAATCATAAAAAAATAAAAAAATAAATAATTTTAATAATGCATCTTTGACACAAGTATTATATATATGTATACAGCTCGCATTGGTATATATTTTTTTGGCAAAGGTGTCTAGGATTAAAAATAAAATAATAAATAAAATGCACATAAAAAAAAAGGAAATGCGACGCCCCATTACCGTTTTATGGTAGAGATATTGTTACATATCTCATTTCACCATTGAACTGTTCGCACTCTACCAATAGTTTACTCTACATAAAGACCAACCCCGGGGGTAAAATTTATCACTAGATATATATTAAGGGCGGAATAAAAAAATGTAAACCAATTCAACCAATCTCTTGCTCTTTCATTCAATTTCTTATATCTTATATATATTTTCAATCAAATTTTTATTTCATATATATAAAATTATAAAAAAAAAACATCTTGTCATTGATCAAAACAAATTTTTATTTCTCATATATTTTTTTTTTTTTTTGATAAATTTTAATATTTTTTATTGTTATTATTTTATATATGTATTGTAAATGTATTTTTTATTAAAAAAAAAAAAAAACGACAGGGTTTGGACATTAAACCGAAGGTTAAATGGGCGGAGTCTGATGGTTTTTGTACGCACACGCGCAATATACTTTACATTAAATTGCCTGGCCCCTTGCAAAACCCCCCTATAAAAAAAAAAAAATTATAAAAAAAAGTACACATATATATATGCGTAAAATAATATAAGGGAAGCGGCAAAGAACAATGCATAACTAACCGCTCAATTTCCTATTTTTTTTATTTTTTCTTCCCTTTATTTTATATATATATATTTTTCTTCGTTTTTTATCCTGGTCCATCGAGACTTCTTGGAATGGCAGACCAATTTCGTCACATGTGTGTATTTGTCAAAGACGCATTAATTGTCAAACTACCGGACAAACCCTCTCAAATACATATATAAAATTTAAAAAAGAAAAAAAGTTTGTCATTGTCTTGGAAAAAAAAAAAACCATGTGTGATGATTTTTTAAAAAATAAATTAGTTATGCTATTATTTTTATGTGTTACATATGTTGGCATTGTGATAGTCATGCATATATGTATAAAATCAATATATATTATATATATTTATTAATATAAAATTATTTTTGTTTAATTTTTATTATCATCAGAGATATGGTGTCAATAAATTGTCAAGCAAACAACGGTGTTGTTACAAATGGTAGTAGTGGAGTAAATCATCAAACTCATCAAATACTTGAATCTACTAGTCCAAGTTTAGCAATGTCACCAATATCAACAATGGGAATGTCACCAGTTGGTATGAATCCATGTAGTCCAATGGGAATGAGTCCAATGGGTCCACATCATCATGGTTATGCTACACCAGCAACACCATCATCTGTTCATTCATCACATGGTGGACATAATGGTGGTGGTCTTAGTCCAATGAATGATGTCAAAGCTCTTTGTTATGGAAGAAGTGTTTATGACAGTGGTATGTATATTTTAATAATAATATTATTTTATTATATTAAAATTTTTTTTTTATATATTTATATTTTTCAGTTACAAGTAAAGATATTGATCAATCACCAGTTTATTATTCTGGTCCCACAAGTATGCATCATCAATATTATCAACAAAGTCATCATCAAATGATGACTGGTCATCATCATCATCATCACCATCATCATCAACAGGGTATACCTGGTGGATATGAAATTATGTTACCACCACCTCAACATTCCATGTGACCCACGGAATTAAGTGATACACGTAATGATGATCATTCACAAACAAATTGTGATGATATTTTATCTCGTATTCACACATTTTCTGAATTAAATTAGTTATTTATATTTTTAAATAAACCAAAATAGCAATATTGCAAAATATATATATATAGATAATTAATCAAAACAAAAAAAGAAAAAAAATATTAAAACATTTATTCATTTTTTTTTTTTTTTTTTTTTTTAATCTTAAACAAAGTTTATATATGTATAATTATTTTATATAAAAAAAAAAATTATTAAAATGTATAAATTTATTAAAAATATTAATTGAATAAATTTTTTTTGAACTTTTTTTTTTTCATTTAAATAATTAATTTACAAAAAAATGCTTTTTTAAAATAATTTTTTAATATTAATAAACAATTTTATATATATATATATATTAAAAAATAGTATAAATTAAAAATTAAATAAAGAAATTTATATAAAATATTTGATAAAATCATGATAGCAAAAAAAATAAATATAAAAATAAAAATTATAATATTAAATAAAGTCATTGTAAACTGTAAATAATTAATATGAACAAATGATAAATAAAAATTAATTAGATTTAATTTATACAGTGTATGTAATGTATATAAAAAAAAAAGCAAAGATAATTTAGCATGTATGTCAAATTATATTGGATTTTAATAAATAGATTATAATTAAATTACAAAAAGGTTAAATTAATTATTATAAATTTTTTTTTTTTTTAAATATAATTACATAATTTAATGATGCATTTTGTGTTGCAAGTAAATCATCATCACATGATGATTTTGCATTTGCTGGTAATAAAGAAAATTTTATAATCATCCCTTAAAAGTACAGAGGGGTTGTAGTTAATGTTCACTCTAAACAAAATTTTGTTTATTCACAGTATAATTTTTATTTTTTTTTTAATCTTTGTTTTGTTATTAATTAATTTAATTACACATTAATTATTAAAATAACAATTCAATTTGTTTCTAATTATACAAATTGTTATAAATTAATTAATTAATAATCAAATTAATAGTTTCAATTTTATTAAAATAATAAAACATTTATTTGAAAAAAATTTATATCTAAATTTATTTTTTTTATTTATAAATTAACTATTATTATTAATTATAATTATTTACAACAACAATTTACAACAATTTATTATAAAAAATAAAAAAGAATAAAAAAAAATACATAAATAAATGATATTTTTAATTATTTTATATGTTTAATTTAATTTTATTTCAAAATTAAGAAAAAAATAAAATTTATGGTTAGTATATTGTATTTGATTGAAGAAATAAAATGGCCGCTCGTATCAGGAGTATATAAAGTATACAGAGTATTTACTCGTAGCTGGGCCGACTAAATACTCTTTGCTTATTCTACTCGCCGAGTAGAACGGACAGTATTTGCGTAATATTATTTGAAATATTATTTAAAAATTTTTTTTTTTTTTAAAATAAATATATATTAAATAGAAATGATTCAAAATTCTCGGCCGCTCGTACTAGGCTTGTATAATATATAAGGAGTAGATACTCGTAGCTCGGCTGACTAAATAAGTTCAAATAATTCAAAATTTTCAATCTTGGTTATTAGGCTAACAGGAGGACTGAAGAAGTAAAGGTATATTGTTTACTCATATGATTTAATAAAAATAACAAAATAAATATATGACATTATTTATTTAAGATTTTATATATTATTTATTTATCGAATACGTTTACATTGATATGAATTTTTATGTTAATTAACATAAATAATTATTATTTATTAATAATAATGATACTGTTTAAGGTTTCAGACACAATAATGTTACACCTTTTACATCTGACATATTTTCAGATAATAATAATAATTTTTAAATGACAATTATTATTATTATTGTATAATTTTCATTAATATAATATTATTATTAATTTATTTTTTGTTCAAAGGTACTTAATTATTAATATTTTAAATCTTTTTTAAAACTTTTTTTTTTTATTTTCATTTAAATAATTTATTTACAAAAAAATGTTTTTTTAAAATAATTTTTTAATATTAATAAACAATTTTATATATATATATATATTAAAAAATAGTATAAATTAAAAATTAAATAAAGAAATTTATATAAAATATTTGATAAAATCATGATAGCAAAAAAAATAAATATAAAAATAAAAATTATAATATTAAATAAAGTCATTGTAAACTGTAAATAATTAATATGAAAAAATGATAAATAAAAATTAATTAGATTTAATTTATACAGTGTATGTAATGTATATAAAAAAAAAAGCAAAGATAATTTAGCATGTATGTCAAATTATATTGGATTTTAATAAATAGATTATAATTAAATTACAAAAAGGTTAAATTAATTATTATAAATTTTTTTTTTTTTTAAATATAATTACATAATTTAATGATGCATTTTGTGTTGCAAGTAAATCATCATCACATGATGATGATTTTGCATTTGCTGGTAATAAAGAAAATTTTAAACATCCCTTAAAAGTACAGGGGGTTGTTGTTAATGTTCAATCTAAACGAAATTTTGTTTATTCACAGTATAATTTTTATTTTTTTTTTAATCTTTGTTTTATTATTAATTAATTTAATTACACATTAATTATTAAAATAAAAATTAATTTGTTTTTAATTTTACAAATTGTTATAAATTAATTAATTAATTATCAAATTAATAGTTTCAATTTTATTAAAATAATAAAACATTTATTTGAAAAAAATTTATATCTAAATTTATTTTTTTTATTTATAAATTAACTATTATTATTAATTATAATTATTTACAACAACAATTTATAACAATTTATTATAAAAAATAAAAAAGAATAAAAAAAAATACATAAATAAATGATATTTTTAATTATTTTATATGTTTAATTTAATTTTATTTCAAAATTAAGAAAAAAATAAAATTTATGGTTAGTATATTGTATTTGATTGAAGAAATAAAATGGCCGCTCGTATCAGGAGTATATAAAGTATACAGAGTATTTACTCGTAGCTGGGCCGACTAAATACTCTTTGCTTATTCTACTCGCCGAGTAGAACGGACAGTATTTGCGTAATATTATTTGAAATATTATTTAAAAATTTTTTTTTTTTTTAAAATAAATATATATTAAATAGAAATGATTCAAAATTCTCGGCCGCTCGTACTAGGCTTGTATAATATATAAGGAGTAGATACTCGTAGCTCGGCTGACTAAATAAGTTCAAATAATTCAAAATTTTCAATCTTGGTTATTAGGCTAACAGGAGGACTGAAGAAGTAAAGGTATATTGTTTACTCATATGATTTAATAAAAATAACAAAATAAATATATGACATTATTTATTTAAGATTTTATATATTATTTATTTATCGAATACGTTTACATTGATATGAATTTTTATGTTAATTAACATAAATAATTATTATTTATTAATAATAATGATACTGTTTAAGGTTTCAGACACAATAATGTTACACCTTTTACATCTTACATATTTTCAGATAATAATAATAATTTTTAAATGACAATTATTATTATTATTGTATAATTTTCATTAATATAATATTATTATTAATTTATTTTTTGTTCAAAAGTACTTAATTATTAACATTTTAAATCTTTGATCAACTAACTATTAAGTTAAATTTTATTTTCTTTTTTTTTTTTGTCATTTTATAAATATTGTCTCCGAGGTACATGTACGAAAATTAATTCTATATGTTTTATTATATATTGACAATAAATATAGATATATATGTGTATGTTTATATTTTTTTTAAAAACTACATTATTAATAATTAATAATTATTAATTACGATATATTTTTAAATTGTTTTTTTTTCTAATTTTTTCAAACACTGTTTTATGAATGATATAATTATAAGATATCTTATTTATTTTGTTTGTTTAAATTTCATTCTTTTTTTTTTTCTTGCAAATGGTCACATTGAAAAAATATATATAAATTTAAAAGGACAATTATGTATCTATCTGAATGATCTATTGTTAAAACATACAGATATGTGACAATATTTGATATTTATTTGTATCACTAAATCGAAATTTATTTCCTCCTTATTTTATTGTTAATTTTTTTTGTATTAATTATTATCAAACGCTTATATTTGTTTTGATAAAATATTGAAATAATAAATAAATTAAAAATACACAATAATTTTTATAAATTTAAAACAAAAAAAATTAATAATAATATTTACAATAATTGTTAAACAATTTACTAAATATTCATTCAGTTTTTGTTTTTTTTTTAAATTTCAATATTTTTTCAATCATAAATACTTCACATACTTGTTAATTTTTCATTATTTTTTTATGTTGAAAATATAAATTATAAATGTTTAAATAGAACACTGAATATGATTAAAAAGAAAAAAAAAAAAATAAAAAATAAATTTAAATTATATAGAAACAGTCTAATAACACAGCTATCAACGGTAAACCTATCATTATACACATTTTATTTTTTATTTTCTATTTGTATTTAGTCTATTAAATTATAATATATTTCACATTTTACATCCACTCATAAACTTACTCAATTACATACTTGCATACACACTTATAAGCTAACATACTGTGTACATATCGTCGTCAACGACAAACAAAAAAAAATATATAAAAAAAAAAACTATCACCTTTCTGGACATGGCAAACATAATATAAACGAACAAAAAAAAAAAAACAAATTAATACTTTGATCCATACATTTCATAAGTCTCTTTAACATATTAAAAAAAAAAATAAAAAATACACAATGACAATAAAAAGTAATCAACTAATAGCATTAACAAAAAAAAATTGATTACAATATGTCAAAGATCAGTGATTCTATATAATTTTAATTTTCAAAATAATAATTTATACATCAAAAAAAAATATATATATTTTACGTAATTCAATTGATACTTATTTATATTAAATTAATTTTTATTTGGTTGAATTGTTTCATTAATTCTTTTTTTTTTAAATCAATTTTAAATTATTTTGCATTGTGAAAAGTTGACAATCAATTATCATTATATTTAATAACACAAGTTTACAGTAATATAAACATTTTTTTTTTTTTCAATTTAAATTAACATTCACACTTTCACACATACAGAAAAAAAAACAAATTATTATTTTAAAGTGGTACAATTTTTTCATTGTGATGTGATGATGTATCATAAGCCGGCACACATTTATAATACTGTGCTGGTGGATATGGTGTATATATATTTGTTGATGGTGATAATTTACCTCTAAATTTATTTCTTACAACATAAAACATAAGTACCATACAAAATAGTGTAAGAACAGCGATAAGAGTTATTGGAATAATACCCCATCCTCTTGTACCCAAGTGTTCATTTTTGCTGACAATCTAAAAATAAAATTGAAAAAATATTATAATATATAAATATATAAATAATAACAAATAAAATATATGAAATTGAATGATAATAGTGGTGAAATATTGAAGTATATTTGAGCAATAAAAAAAAAAAAAAAACAAATAATAATAATATTGAATAAAATTGTATGTATTTTTTTTTTTACTAGAAAATAGTAAAAAATAAAATAAGAAAAATATAAACTTACTTCGTTGATAGGACAAATGGGGCAACAGGTGCCGGCTATTGGTGGTAAAGGATTTGTACATGCAATTGAACAGACAATTTCTTTGCAAACTAGACGACTTGCTGAATCACATGTGCACGAAGTGCAAACGTCTGGATGCCAAGATGAACCCTCTGGATGTGTATTATTGTGGTGATCCAAACATGTTGCACGACAACGACATGACTATAAAAATAAATTAAATTATATATAAATAAATATAAATAAATTAAATAAATAGTAAAATTTAATGAAACATTCTATTGAAATGAAAAATTTTTCAATTTTAAAATGAATTTTATAAACAAATATTTTATTAAATTTTACATTATTTGATATTGGATCATAATATTTACCGGACAACCACGTCTATTGAGTTTATAGCCATAGGGGCATTTTTTTTTACATCTAACAGGAGATGAACATGATGCCTGAGGCTTGCATTGGCAAATGGTACAGTCATTTTCATCCATTAAAAGACCCATATCACAGTGCAAATCACATTTAAAAGCTGGACAGATAATACCATTATCATTATCATTATCATTATCATTATCATTATCATTATCATCATCATCATCATCATCAATGGTATCTTCCTCTTCATATGGCACATTTACTGATTTAACAGTATTTTCAGTATCTATGTCAGTTTCACAAGCACAAACAGGACAACCACCTTGATCTTTTTGAAGGATACAGTCAAGACCACAGTGTGACAGCTCGGGGCAAATTTCATCTGTTAAATCTGTACTTGTGGTATTCTGTAAATAGAAAATTTAATAAAATATAACAGTTTGTAAAATTTAATTTTAATTTTTTTATTTTTAAATTCATTTACTATTTGAGTTTCTCATTTTTATTTCAATTTTTTTTTTATTTCTACTTGTTTGGTTGTTGTTTGTTTTTTTTTTTTCATTTTTTAATTTAAAAAAGTTTTATTAAATACTGTCTTGTTTTAATTTTTTTTCAGTTTATTATACAATGAAACTTGGAAAATGAGAAGTAATAAATAAAAAAAAAAAAAAAAAAAACAGTGAATAATTTAATTTTTTTATATAAAAATAAAAAAAAAAAAAAAAAAACAGATAATAATATGATAAAATATTTAATTTAATAATTAAATAAAAATAATTAAAACAGTATTAAATTTCAATGTTTTAATAATGTAAATATTAAATAATAAATTTATAAAGTTTACATAAATTTTATTACCAATATTAATTTTTAGATTATTTTTCATTGTAATTTAATATTATTATTAATTTTTATTTTTTCTAAATAATAAATTTATATAATATTCAAGTAATTAAAATAAACTAAGTAAAAGTTTTATGAAAATAAAGTAAATGTTTCATTTAATTGGCTTTTACTAGTTTAATTTGCTTTCTTTACTGGGACAAAGTTTGTTGGTAAGAGTTATAATGAGAAGGTTCGTTAACGTCCTACGATTTTTACTATATTTAAATATCTTGTCTTACTGATAATTTACTCAACTATATATAACTATATATATAAAATATTATCTAGCAAATAGTCATATATAATTATAAAATAGAAATAAACTATTTAAATTTAAATTTAGATAAAAATAAAAATAAATATACAAACCGGTGTGACAATTGGACATGTACAAATTGGACATCCATTGGCATCAGTGACAGGATCAAGATGACATGGTGGATCACAATCATCAAGAGAATTACAGCTTGATGTTGAAACAGATACATGAATATTTTTACTTGTATTTGTTGTTGATTTTTCTGTTATATTATTTTCTGTTGTTTCTAAACAATGTGGACAACATTCACCAGGTATTATTGGTGATGGTTTTTCACAACTTTTACACATTGTTGCTTGACATGATATACGACCATGATCATCATTTGTTTCTTCACAAGTACAATCATAACATGCTTGTGGTTGCCATTGATCACCAACTAATTTTGTTACTCCATTACTATCAATACAAATTTGTGGATCTTTTCTATCATCACCAGATCGACGAAATGATATTGGCTCTAAAATAAATAAATAAACATATTTTAATTTTTATTATTTAAATGATAATAATTTTATTTTTTTTCGATATTTAATTTTCTCAATATATTATTGACATTTATCCAATTTTTTTAGTGAGATATTTAAATTAAAAAAAAAAAAGATAATAAATATATTAAGTCAACAAAATTGATAAAGTAAAATTGATTTAGTAAAAATTCAATATACTTTGTAATTTATTTAATTATTAAAATTATAAAAATTGCAATTTAATAAAATTAATAAATCATCATTATTTAAATATTGAATAATAAATTTTATAATATTATCAAAGCAATAATTTTAAAATATTATAATTATCATATAAAGTTATATATAAATTTTTTATTTTAAATAAATGATAAAAGTGTTTTACTAAATGTCAAAATAATTATTATGCGAAATAAATATTAATTAAAAATATATATTAAATAAAATATATATAAATGAAGCTTGACAAGTGTCATTGAAGTTGACAGTTATTAAAAGTAATATCATACATTTAAAAATGACATTAATAAATACAATATATATATTTGTTAAATATAAATATACTATTTAATTTATATAAATGTACACGTGTATATATTATTTTATAAAATAAACTAGTTGTATCAAGTTTTCTGTTTACAAGTTTAGTAATTACCTGAGGGAACACAATCATAGATAGGACAACAACTTCCTGGATTTTCAAGTGCTGCAAGGCTTACTTGTACAGGATGTTGTCCTTGACGACATTTGTGTGGTGGACATGGTGATACACACCTGCATCCATTATCTGTTGGTATACTATCTTCAGGACATACTGTACCATGTACACCTGTAACAAAATAAAAAATCAAATATATAAATAATTTGTTTTTTTTATTTTTTTCAATTAAAATTTATGATTTATTTTCATTTAAAAATATTAAATTTATATTTAAGTATATACCTATATTATTATTGAAACGTTTTTTGTAAATTAATATTTATTTAAATTTAAATTGTACAATCATCCATGACATTTTATTTTTAAAACTCATAATAGCTTTTTCAAGCGATAATCTACTTTTCACACTAGAAAATTTTAACAAAAACGTTAATACTATATATACTATATATTATTGGTTTTCATTGTGCACGTATCGATATATAAATAACTAACAAAACGTGAATTACCAACATGCATGAGAGTATAAACTAAAAAGGGGTTGTAAAAAAAAAAAAAAAAAAAGAAAGGGTGTCTATATTATATACAAAGCTATATATTTACAAACTGATAAAATCTTATAAATGCGTTCGTGATTCTATTCAGTTATTTTAATTTCTCGAAAATATAAAATAAATATATATAAACAACTTTTTGATAACGAATTTTATTTTGTATATATAAAATATTTATAAATAAATAAAAATAATAATATTTAATGTAAAAAATTTATTGCAAAGTCGACTTTGAGAGTATAAGTATATACTTGTCAAAGAAAAAACAAAATTAAGAATAAAAAAAAAAAAAAAAAATTCATATTATATTGAAGATAATAGTTTTCAATGTAAATAAATTTAGGTCTTCGAACGTGGCTGTGTATCATATATATATCAAAGACATACAATGACTTTGTAGATGTTATTTTCTGGCATAATAATATGAGACTTCAAAAGACTGTTAAGATGTTGGTTCACTTTAACGATATATATAGTCAACGAGTGGATTAATGCTCAGGTATCGTATTGAATATATAAAATATATATTATTATTTTATTATTTTTTTGATTCAACTCAATCAATAGCATTTGGCTCATATTTGTTCACAGAAAATCATATATATTTATGTCAAGAACATTCCGCATTCTCTCGACAACTCGGTTTTCCGCTCCAACTAATCCAATCTTTCTGTATTTTTTATCATCAAATTTCTAGTCTTCAACTATTTTTATATAAATATATATATATTTTTACTTGATGTATCAAATACTGATTAAAAAAAAAACTTTAAAAGCTTTTGTAAACCATGTATTTCTTTTTGAGAATTTATTTTTGTTTTAATTCTTTGAGGCTTTTTTTTTTTTTGTAATAATTTTTCTACAATTATTATTATTTTGGTAGGGATTTTTTTTATTTGACAATTTGTGGTTGATTTTTGATTTATTTATTTATTAATTTTTTTATATATATTTTAGAGATAACCAATTGACTAAAATTGCAGTCACAGTATTTGAATCTCGTTCATCAAAAACTAACTCGTCGTGTGGAAAATACATTTCATTAAATTTGCAAATGAAATTTTATTTTGTTTTTATTAACATTTATAAAATAAAAAAAAATATAAAAATTGACATATGTATATATATGTATTGATTTGTATGTACTGGGTCGATTGCCTGAATGACTTTTATACAATTTAAAATCTCCTGCACTCTCGTTTGTTTTTTAAAATTTTTTTATAGTTATTTTTTTACTGTCTATTTAAAAAAAATAAATAAATCAATGTACCAATGCAAATATAAAACTTGTGTACTGTTGCATTTGCAATTGGAAATCCATGCACCTCGAATAACAAATTTGACTGAAAATATATAAATTCATGTCAAAGTAAAACCTTAAACCTCTTATTTTCATATTTTTTTTTTATTAAAATATAATATAAAATTTGAAAAAAAAATATAAAAAAATGAATTGTAACATTGATATAATTGACAACTAAAAAATATAAGAAAAAAAAAAAAAATTTGTTAATAATTTAAAATATTTTAATAAAAATATTATTCAATTTAAATTTTTATTGATTTAAAAATTAATATATATAATTTTTATTAAACCCAATGATATTTTTTTAAATTATATCCTATTAAAAGTTTTTTTTTTTTCAGTAGAAAACTCTGTGCTCGATCCGGCATGTCTGAACAAACGTTGAGTATCACTACTGTGACGAAAAAAAAAAAAAACAAAATAAAAAAGAAATATATAAAAATAAACTCAAGATTAACTCCTGGGTTAATTTACTTTTTGTTTTATATGTGTATAAGTATTGTTTGTTTGTTTTTTTTTTTTTTTTTTTTTTTTCTAGTTTTTAATTGCACCTTAGAGAGTACAAAAGTGCGGTGTCATATGAGACTGTATATATATTGTTATATGTATAAAAGCTTGAAAAGTCGAGGCAACTTGGTATAGTTGATGAGACTCGTGGGTAAATCTCACGAGACTAAATCCCATTGCATTTTTTTATTTATTATCAGAATAGTTATATTAAACAATCACATTTTTTTTACAACTTTAAATATTATTTTTCAAAAAATATTACCAATATTTTTAATACCGTATATGAAAAATAATTTAAAACTTATTTATTCATATTTTTTTTCTCAGAGATTTTTTCTTTAAAATATAATCAAAAAAATAATAATAAATATAAAAAATTTAAAGTAATATACTTTTTAAATTTATTTATTTTTATATTTTTTTCTGAAAATTTGTATTACTAAGAAAAAAAAATCTCAGTAATATAAATTTTGTTGATATTTTATTGTAGTAAAAATTTCACATTTAATTTAAATTTTTTTCATTTTAAAATAGAGAATTTTATAATGCCAAATCTAATCAAGTTTCATGAAAGTTTGTTTTCTATATATTTTTTCCCTTTTTATCAATTCAAACTTGAACACCATTAGAAACATTTCTACGTATTTTGTAAAAGCATTTCTCTTTGAGAAAAGCTTCATTGATTTACTAAAACATACATATATATATTAAGGCTTATACACACAACATCAAGTTGACTGACTTTACAATGAATTTCACTCTGTATTTTGAGTCTTTATTGTTTTGTACTGTCAATTGTTACTTTCACACTCAGTCTTTTGCACACTTATAAATCAAACTTTATATAAAGTAAATTTTAAATTCTCATTGTTTAAATAAAAACAAATAAAACATAAATATAATACCACTAAATTGAAAAAACATTTATTTTAAATAACAAATGATTTAATTATCAACAAATAAACATGTATTTTATAATTTATCATTTATAAATTTAAAAAAAAAAAAAAAAAAAAAAAATCTATTTTTTAAAAACAAAATGATTAAAAATAATGGTTCATTAATTACCGTTTAAAAAAAAAATAAAAAGTTTTTAAAAAATGAACAATAAAATTGGTTTAACGAAGCCTTGTGGTAATAATTTATTTAGGCTGGTTTGCATATAAAAAGCAAGTCATGAGAATTTGGAATAATATTCTGAAAAAAGAAAAAAAAAAAAAAATGAAAGCTTCAACATGCAAAGGTGCATAACGTAACACCCAAAAGCTTTGTATATATATAGACGTCATTTATTTTTTCTTTAAAGCTTTTGTCTATTTTTTTAGCCACAATGAACCGTTGCTTTTATCCGTTTTGCTGTTCATGCTTTTACCCTTTAGCTTCATGTATTACTATATCAGTATATCTCATTCAATATATGTATATAAAATTTTTCTTGCGTCTATATAAGCTTTTTTACTTTTAGTTTGAATAAGAATTTTTATTTTTTTTTTTTCCTGTAGTATTTCACACTGACATAAAACCGAATTTTTGATGCTTTTCGGTTTATACAATATGTATATAATATGATATATATATATATATAAGGATATATATAAAGTTTTCATTTTAAATTCACCTTTCGACCTGAAAATCTACATTTCAATATATAAAGTTTAGTGCGGTTAACCATCAAATACCCTTAGGACTATTTCAACAATATCGATATATTTAAATTGCTCATCTAGCATATATTTTATTTTACATTTATCAATTATATTTAAATTGAAAATGAATTAATTTCAATTATATTCATCATAAACTCATTCAATAAATAATATATGATTAATTTCATTTATAATTTAAAAAAAAATTCAATTATTCACTTTTATTTTTGTTTGAAAAATTAAATTTATATCATGTTTTATATAAAATACTGAATATTCAAATATTTATATATTTATTTTTCATATAAATTTTAATTTAATTTTATTTGTTTAATAATATATTTGATATATAATCCAACTTTGTATATATTGTAAATATTAAAATATAAAATTCAACAATTTTGTATTTGAATGTTTTTATTTTTATTTTTCTATTATTTTTCTTTTAAATTTTAAAATAAGAAAATAATAGAAAAATAAAACCGATCTATTGTGTAACAATAATAAAAGTTTTAAAAAAAATATAAATAAAATTTATCCACAAGAAAATATAAAGTTGAGCATCGTATATAGAAAGTGGTACCCGAATGAACTGACGAAAATGGAAAATGGAAAATACCATACAGTGCAACGTGAGAAGAATAAATAAAATAAAAAATAAAAAAAAAAAAAAAAAACATTATATACATTGGTATATATGGTCGAAAAGGGTGGTATAAAAATAAAAAAAAGTCAAGTAGAATCGACGAGTTCCCTTGAGAAAATATATATATAGATTAAAGTCGCAACAACTATTGGCATCATAAATAACAATTTGTGATTCTACGTCGTCTAAAGTTTTATTTTATTTTTTTACTTAAAAAATTTTTTCTTCTATTTTTTTTTTTTCAAGGTTAAAATTAATGGAAAATGTCAAATTTATAACTATATACGTAATAAAAAAAATAAAAATATTATAATTCATTTATTTAAAAATAATAAATCTTTTTTGTTATTTTCAACAAGATAAGAATAACAATAAAAAAAATGTCATATTTTTTTTTTCAACAAGTAACAAGTATGATTGTGTCACACATCATAAAATTTTTAGTTTAATATGATGTATGAATAATAAAAATTTATAGACTTGCTTTAGGCTAAAGTCAGTTTCCGCTCGACAACACTTTGATCTTTTTTAATCGTTTGAGTTTACGTCAACGATAATATAGCTCAAAAGAAAATTTTCAAAGTTATTTAAATATATTTTTTTTTCATTCTATTATTATTTTTAAATTTATCCAAGGTTTATACAAATAAACAACATCTCATTATTTTGTTGGTTATTTACTTTAAACTCAATTTAACTTTTTAATTTTAAAACAACATTGTATCACGACACCAATTTACCCAACCTATTTATTTATTAATAATAATAATAATAATCATCATCATCATTTTTTTTTTCATCTAATTTTATTAATATAGAAAACAATAATATATTCTATATTTATAAAAACTTGAAAAAGTAAAAATTTAATATTAAATAATACAATAAAAAAATTTAGTATTTAATAATATTTTTATAATATTTAAATAAATTTTTTTTATTAAATTAAATACTTGAATGAAAAAAATCTATTAAATTTTTTTATAGACTAATATATATTAATAAATTAAAAATATATATATTTAATTTATCCAATTGAGTAATGCAAAATTTATGCTATTGTTTTAAAATTTTAAATTAAAATTTTATACTGGGTGTATTTGACAAAATATTAATGACAAAGTCAAGTAGTTTTTTGTATAATATCTACATGAATTTAATATATATATTTTTAATGTATATATATTTTATTGAGGGATGAAACTTTAGAATGGTCATACAAGAGAAGAGCGTCAGCTGTTGACCTCAGTATGTGAGAGGGCATTATTATGTCGATATAGTTATGCCATGGTATCGCTATCATAGTTTGCACCAGGTTTCCTTTATCACCTCAATGGATGTCCAAACTAAATAGTTATATATTCAAGTTCTTCAACAATACATGCACAAAATTTGATTGTCACTATTATGGATTTTGCATACTGTTCAACATGATAGTTTATCTTTTATAATTTACCATTCAACTATATACAAGTTGAGCTTTTCAAATGTTTTAATATAATCTATAGTCAAAATATTAACTATCAAGTCATATCACTCTTCTCACATTATATATACATTCAATGATTTATCAATTTTATATATCAGATGACACCTTATCATTATAATTAATGACACTAAAATATTTCTTTTTAAATATAAGATATATATTCAACAAACTCGATATTAATTTAATAAAATTTAAAGAGTAATAAATTTTTTTATCTATACTGTTATCTAATATATATTTTTTTTTTATTAATCAATAATTTTTATCAAGACTTACAACTACCATTTGTCTATATATAAATTTATTTATTCATTTTTTTTTCGTTATTAAACTTAACGATGCAAGAGCTTTTAATAATTTACAAACCTGACGACTAATTCGTTAAAAGTAAAAGTGCACTTATATAAAAAAAAAAAAAAAATTTATAAAACTTTTAGAAAATTAAATGCTACACTGAATTTACCAGTACTTTTAAGTACTTTTGAATAAATATATATTTAAAAAAATTGAGTAATTTTTCTGATGTTTTAGATTTAATATTTTTTATTTTTTTGTATATTAAAGATTTTTAAGTGAATCATTGAATGAGGTTAAATAATTAAATTATAAATATATATATATGTATATATTTATTTTATTTTTGGTATTTTTAATATTCATATATGTATATAATATATAAAACTACTTTGACATAAATGTACCTGCTGTTTCATACAAAACGAGGCATTTGAATTGCCAGTGTCACATCTGGAATATACACTACAGTATCCATTTAAATTCAACATTTTCAATTTTATATTATTCATCCAAAATATGTATTCTGTATGTATTCAAAATTTAGCAATTTACTAATATTGGTAAATACTATAAAAATATATAATATATTAAAAAAAAAAAAAAATACAATATATAAATGTTGCAAAATAAAAAAGAAGATAAATTTCTGAGATTGCAGTATACAGATAGTCCTAATGTCCATCTAATGGATCGTTCAAGACCCAAATATAAAATATATATATATAAAAAAATAAAAAAAAGTTAAAAGTTTCTTTTTCCCATTTACTTGAGTATTCACTACTGAAAAGGACACCAAAAATAAAAAAAAAAGCTACACTGTAATCACGTTTGAAGAAAAAAAAAAAAAGATTGAGCGTTAACGGGAGTAAAAGCCATTAAGATTTGAGAGCTATACATGTCCCAAAAGAATTTTTTTCTAACACCAACAAGAATCACATTATTAAAAATAAAATAAAAAATAAATTACAATACAAATATATTAAAAAAAAAACATATTGAGTGCATATAATTGATGTGATTCGTGACTAGCATTCGAGAGTTGAATCCCAAGAGTCAAATATTTGACTCAACAGAATGGGTCATGAGTTTAAAACGTTGTTGTCCATACTCTATGTACACCCACATACATAAATGAATATTTACATCAATGTATTTTATGTATTAAATACATTACTATCAATAAAATAAAAATTTTTTTTTATTCAAGTATAAAATCAGTAATTTTATATATTACATAACGATAAAGCTTAATTTGAAAAAAAAAAAAGAAAAATCAATTTTATTATAATTTAATTGACATTTAAATATTTTTATTAAATATAAAATTTTTAAATTTAAAAAAATAAAATATATATAATTAATAAAATTTAAAAGTTTCTATCAAGTTATAAAATTATTATTTTAAAATTAAAATTCAAGTTATAAAAAATAATATTAAAAATTTATATAAAACAATTTATATAAAATAGTTTTATATGAACATTTATATAAAGTATTAAAGTTTAAGTATGTATATTAAAATCACGTAAAAAAAAAAAATAAAATAATAATAATAATAAAAGTTGTAAAATATTTAATAGTTTGTTATTTAATTGGCCTTGAATTGTTGGATTATCTGTAGCATAATTTAAATGATTTAAATTAAATATTTTCAATTGAAAAAAAAAAAAAACAAAAAAAAATCAATTGTATATTATTGTCATGATGATGATGATGAACATCATCATGTGTATACTTTTAAAAAGATATAACAACAATCAATTATGACAAACTTTGTTCATCCACTGAGAAACACATGATACGTCAATGATTAATATAATTATTTCAGTGATGATGTTGTTATGTAACAAACTCATCATACTATATATAACCTGCATATAAAATCAAAAGTTTTGTTAATAATTAAATTGTTAATTATTATTGATTTATTGACAAATATATGCAAGTTATTTATAAACATTTTATATATTTAATGATTAAAATTTATATATAAATTATATGGATTTAAGTTAATTGAATTTACATCAAAGTTACATTGAATATATCTTTGCATTTCAAAATTTCCAATGATATACACAACAACAAACTATATATATATATATATTTATTTATCAAGTCAAAGTTTTGATGATAAACATAAAATACATATATATATATATACATCAGTATTTGATGAAACTTTATTATATAGATTTTATACTTTTGAGACTAAATAATTTTGTAATAATATGAACATTTTAGTTAATAAAATATAGTCATTGTGTGATAAAGTTAAATCAGTTGTTGTTTATGATAATTTATCAATTGTGTGTTTGTGTTATGCTATGGATAAATTGTCACATGGTATACATTGTATATGTTGTGTAACATTAAATCCCGTATTTTCTCTTATCTATTTAACCAAGTACTATCAAATAACGATCCCTTATTATATTGTACGCGTATATATGTATTATATACCCTTATTTAACAAAGCTCAAATGTTTACAAATGATTTTCATTTGTACATCATGATTTTGTCAAAACATATTTAATTTTTTTTCCAAATGACATTTATAAAATTAATGAAATGATAATTATTCTTATGACTTTGTAAGAATTAATCTTTTTTTTTTTTTTTTTTTCTTTCAAATAAATGATGCTTAATGATTTTTATATACTTTGATATAATTTAGAATGTTTGACAGTTGAGAAATATCGTTAAATAACTATGTGATGCGAAAATGATTCAATATAAATTGCCAAAGAAAATCAAATAAATGTAGGATATATTTTTTTGTATTATTTATAAATTGCTTTATTTAATAAAATAATAAATAATTTTATAAAACTTTGAAATCTGTAATTAGTATAGCTCATAAAGTTTTCAAAAATTTACAAAATTACTTTTGTAAATTTTAAAATTGTCAAGTATAATAATAAAATTTTTAATTTTATAAATTTATAAATGAGATGAAATTTTCAAAATAATATTTTATGATACCAAGTGTCTGGTTTTACCTTATATATATATAATTGTAAAGAGCAATCACTATGAAGAGATAGATCCAAGAGTAGTCATATATAGCTAAGAAGGGTAGAGAACTTTATGATGGTACAATCAAGCTCACTTGAATGATTGCTACGATTAAGGAGAAGCAACTACTGTATTCTACAACTTGGTATTCCACTTGGGAAATCATCCAACATACCTCATATATTAACTAAAATATATTTTGCAAAATCACCAACACATTGATTATAACTTTATTATTATTATTTGTCAAAAACATCTGGAGATATATATCTAGTAAAATATATATTTGTGAATAATAAAATATACAAATGTAAATAATGGACATGAATGTTAAATATTTTATATTTATTTTGATATGAATTTAAATTTGTTTGATCGATAAAATTGTATTTTAAATTTGCATTATAAATCAAATAAAGTTTTTTCTTTTTTTTTTTTTTAAAAATCAAATACTTGTATTTTTTTTTCATTTTATTTGAAAAATCTTAACATTGTTTGTCCATTTCGAGAATTCTAAATGTTCAGATATATATGTATTTGCTATGGCTTTTTTTTATTTTAAAGTTTAAAACAAGAAATTCTCAACGTGTACAATGCTTGTACTTTTGAAACTAAAGTATACCAAATCTCAAGAGTCATATCGACAGACAATTGTTAGCCAAGACAATGTGAATCTCGGTCAAACTATCTTTATCATTGTATATATATATCACAAAATCGTTTTTATCTACCAAATAATTTCACAAGAATATATATAAAAAGATTAATAAATTAATTTTTTATTTTTAATTGTTTTATTTAATAATTTTAATCAGAAAAACTAATGAATTTTAATCAACGCGTATAGAAAACTTGGGGGAAAAAAAAGACGACTATCTGGAGATAAGTTTGAAGAAAAAAAAATAGAATGATGAAAAAGGCATTCAGAAGATAACCAAGACAGTGAGAAAAAAGAAATAAAAAAAAAATTAAAACGATCTTTGTGGTAAGATTTAGTTTTTTTTTTTTTTTTTTCAGGTGCAATTGAGCCGGTCAATCTTGTAAAGTATAAAATTGGACCATTTTTCTTTTGTAATTTATTCTCTTTGCACTGGTGCAATTACTTTTATACCAGTCAACACGCCGACCATCTCCTCTCACACGATATTTTTATTATAAATTTTTCAATCTATATGAAATAAATTTGTTGAAAAATTTTAATAAAATATGTCACTTGAGATAATAAGTAAATCCAAAAGAAAATTCTTTTTTAAAAATTGAATAAAACGATCAATTAATTTATTCATTTTAAATTTAGACATGGGTTATTGTAAATTATAAAAAAACTTGTAAATGTTCAAATATAAAAGGGTAATAAAGTGTAAAACGTAAAATACAGAGTAACAAAAACAAAACATTATGTGTTACCTTGATAACACCCTTGTGGAAATTTGAAAATAAATATATTTTTTTAAAAATTGTATAGATAAAGATTTTAATAACAATAACCATCATCTAAAACTTGATAAATACACCCCTATGAATTTAAAATAAAGCCTAAAGGAATTTTCAAAAAAAACTGGATGATACGTGAATAAAATATCTCGTGAGTGGTGGTAATCAATAAATTTTTAGATATAAAAATATTTACGAACCATTTATAGGAACAACTTTAAAATATATGCGTAGGTATTATTACAATCATCCTACGACCACTAAAATAAAATTGTATAAGACTTTATAAAATCGTTTTATATATATAAGTAACCTTTTCAATAGTTTCATGTAAAAGTTTTATTAACTCAACAAAAAAATTGTACTCAAACTATCCTTGTCGAAAAAACTATGTATTTTTCTGAAAACAAGCTTGTGTATAAAAACATTTTCTTTCAAAAGAAAATTTCAAAAAGAAATCATTCAAGATGAAAGGAAAAAAAAAACCCATGCCGTTATTTTTGTAAAATAAATAAAATAAAATTATAATAATTTGTCAATAAATGTATAAATTTAAAATAATATTTTAATAACTACATATTTTTTTTTTTTTAAATCTTACACAAAACCTACGCAATAAATAAATATTGTGTGTATATATATTACAAGACTGATAATATTTATAAACTAATAAGGTAAAGCCTCTCAAGCAAAATCTTGTTAAAGCTGATAAATAAAAAAAAATAATTTGATTAGTATACAGAAATGTGTTGGTAAAGTATAGAAAGTACAATAACATGAGACATAGTGAAAACAATTATTCTATCTTGAAAGGAAAATAACTATAATCTGAGCTGGTAACCATAATATGTAGTTCATGATATATAAACCAAAATCTATTCTGCATATTTATATACCACCGACAACACCATCAACTATTTTACCTACATGTACCTTTCGTTAATCTTATCCTAACAAGTCTTGAGATCTATCAGACATTCTACTCCAAGCATCCATTTCTATGTACTATAATATACAATTTATTTCCCACAAACAACACACTTTACTTGTAGTAAATTAATTATTATAAATATAATAAATATTTATATGTCAGTATTTATTATAATTGCATATAAAATATAATTAATAAAAAAAATATTTATATCGACACCAATTTATGTTGATGAAAATTTATTAATATCATTATTATTTCTAGACAGGAATTTTTTTTTTCAATATTAATTTTATAGGTATTTCTATAAGACATATTATAATCGGTAAATAATATTGATTACATACCGTTAATAAAATGTTACAGAAAATTGATATTTCATAACTCTTGAATATATTCTTTTTTAAATATATATAAAACAAAGGCTTGTCAAAGCCTTTAGAATTTCTATACCAATGACAAGTCAAGTTATATGGATTTGAAAGATTTTCACTGTCTCAAAGTCATGAACTAATCGTAGGAAAATTTCTAAAAAATCACAGAATGTTTGTTTTTGGATGCTCTACAAGATAGAAAGAAAATCTGTCGAAGAATAATTTTTTTTCAAAAAACGCTATTTCTGAAAAAATGGCCTAACTTTGACTCAACTAGACGTGGCCGTTATTAATTTTACGACTTCAGGTAGTTCCTATTGGTGTAAAAATAGTCAGAGCATATTGTAAAACTATTGAAATGATGTTTCTATCCTGTTTTAAAATATAAAAAAAAAAAAAAATCCAAAGTCAAAGCCTCTAGAATTTTTATAACAATGACAAGTCAATTTCCATGGAATACACTTGCCTTGATCATTCAAACTCGTAAACGAAACTTGGGAAAATTCTAAAAAAATTATAGAATGTTGCTTTTTCAATGCTCTACAAGATAGAAAAAAAAAATCACGATAAACATCACTCTAAAATTTTTTTCAACAATAACAAGTGAATTTCCATGGAATACACTTGCCTTGATCATTCAAACTCGTAAACGAAACTTGGGAAAATTCTAAAAAAATTATAGAATGTTGCTTTTTCAATGCCCTACAAGATGGAAAAAAAAAAACACGATAAACATCACTCTAAAATTTTTGTCAACAATAACAAGTGAATTTCCATGGAATACACTTGCCTTGATCATTCAAACTCGTAAACGAAACTTGGGAAAATTCTAAAAAAATTATAGAATGTTGCTTTTTCAATGCTCTACAAGATAGAAAAAAAAAATCACGATAAACATCACTCTAAAATTTTTTATAACAATGACAAGTCAATTTCCATGGAATACACTTGCCTTGATCATTCAAACTCGTAAACGAAACTTGGAAAAATTCTGAAAAAATTATAGAATGTTGCTTTTTCAATGCTCTACAAGATAGAAAAAAAAAATCACGATAAAGATCTTTTTTTCAAAAAACGCTATTTCTGAAAAAATGGCCTAACTTTGACTTAACTAGACGTGGCCGTTATTAATTTTACGACTTCAGGTAGTTCCTATTGGTGTAAAAATAGTCAGAGCATATTGTAAAACTATTGAAATGATGTTTCTATCCTGTTTTAAAATATAAAAAAAAAAAAAAATCCAAAGTCAAAGCCTCTAGAATTTTTATAACAATGACAAGTCAATTTCCATGGAATACACTTGCCTTGATCATTCAAACTCGTAAACGAAACTTGGGAAAATTCTAAAAAAATTATAGAATGTTGCTTTTTCAATGCTCTACAAGATAGAAAAAAAAAATCACGATAAACATCACTCTAAAATTTTTTATAACAATGACAAGTCAATTTCCATGGAATACACTTGCCTTGATCATTCAAACTCGTAAACGAAACTTGGAAAAATTCTAAAAAAATTATAGAATGTTGCTTTTTCAATGCTCTACAAGATAGAAAAAAAAAATCACGATAAACATCACTCTAAAATTTTTTATAACAATGACAAGTCAATTTCCATGGAATACACTTGCCTTGATCATTCAAACTCGTAAACGAAACTTGGAAAAATTCTGAAAAAATTATAGAATGTTGCTTTTTCAATGCTCTACAAGATAGAAAAAAAAAATCACGATAAAGATCTTTTTTTCAAAAAACGCTATTTCTGAAAAAATGGCCTAACTTTGACTTAACTAGACGTGGCCGTTATTAATTTTACGACTTCAGGTAGTTCCTATTGGTGTAAAAATAGTCAGAGCATATTGTAAAACTATTGAAATGATGTTTCTATCCTGTTTTAAAATATAAAAAAAAAAAAAAATCCAAAGTCAAAGCCTCTAGAATTTTTATAACAATGACAAGTCAATTTCCATGGAATACACTTGCCTTGATCATTCAAACTCGTAAACGAAACTTGGGAAAATTCTAAAAAAATTATAGAATGTTGCTTTTTCAATGCTCTACAAGATAGAAAAAAAAAATCACGATAAACATCACTCTAAAATTTTTTATAACAATGACAAGTCAATTTCCATGGAATACACTTGCCTTGATCATTCAAACTCGTAAACGAAACTTGGGAAAATTCTAAAAAAATTATAGAATGTTGCTTTTTCAATGCTCTACAAGATAGAAAAAAAAAATCACGATAAACATCACTCTAAAATTTTTTATAACAATGACAAGTCAATTTCCATGGAATACACTTGCCTTGATCATTCAAACTCGTAAACGAAACTTGGGAAAATTCTAAAAAAATTATAGAATGTTGCTTTTTCAATGCTCTACAAGATAGAAAAAAAAAATCACGATAAACATCACTCTAAAATTTTTTATAACAATGACAAGTCAATTTCCATGGAATACACTTGCCTTGATCATTCAAACTCGTAAACGAAACTTGGAAAAATTCTAAAAAAATTATAGAATGTTGCTTTTTCAATGCCCTACAAGATGGAAAAAAAAAAACACGATAAACATCACTCTAAAATTTTTGTCAACAATAACAAGTGAATTTCCATGGAATACACTTGCCTTGATCATTCAAACTCGTAAACGAAACTTGGGAAAATTCTAAAAAAATTATAGAATGTTGCTTTTTCAATGCTCTACAAGATAGAAAAAAAAAATCACGATAAACATCACTCTAAAATTTTTTATAACAATGACAAGTCAATTTCCATGGAATACACTTGCCTTGATCATTCAAACTCGTAAACGAAACTTGGAAAAATTCTGAAAAAATTATAGAATGTTGCTTTTTCAATGCTCTACAAGATAGAAAAAAAAAATCACGATAAAGATCTTTTTTTCAAAAAACGCTATTTCTGAAAAAATGGCCTAACTTTGACTTAACTAGACGTGGCCGTTATTAATTTTACGACTTCAGGTAGTTCCTATTGGTGTAAAAATAGTCAGAGCATATTGTAAAACTATTGAAATGATGTTTCTATCCTGTTTTAAAATATAAAAAAAAAAAAAAATCCAAAGTCAAAGCCTCTAGAATTTTTATAACAATGACAAGTCAATTTCCATGGAATACACTTGCCTTGATCATTCAAACTCGTAAACGAAACTTGGGAAAATTCTAAAAAAATTATAGAATGTTGCTTTTTCAATGCTCTACAAGATAGAAAAAAAAAATCACGATAAACATCACTCTAAAATTTTTTATAACAATGACAAGTCAATTTCCATGGAATACACTTGCCTTGATCATTCAAACTCGTAAACGAAACTTGGAAAATTCTAAAAAAATTATAGAATGTTGCTTTTTCAATGCTCTACAAGATAGAAAAAAAAAATCACGATAAACATCACTCTAAAATTTTTTATAACAATGACAAGTCAATTTCCATGGAATACACTTGCCTTGATCATTCAAACTCGTAAACGAAACTTGGAAAAATTCTGAAAAAATTATAGAATGTTGCTTTTTCAATGCTCTACAAGATAGAAAAAAAAAATCACGATAAAGATCTTTTTTTCAAAAAACGCTATTTCTGAAAAAATGGCCTAACTTTGACTTAACTAGACGTGGCCGTTATTAATTTTACGACTTCAGGTAGTTCCTATTGGTGTAAAAATAGTCAGAGCATATTGTAAAACTATTGAAATGATGTTTCTATCCTGTTTTAAAATATAAAAAAAAAAAAAAATCCAAAGTCAAAGCCTCTAGAATTTTTATAACAATGACAAGTCAATTTCCATGGAATACACTTGCCTTGATCATTCAAACTCGTAAACGAAACTTGGGAAAATTCTAAAAAAATTATAGAATGTTGCTTTTTCAATGCTCTACAAGATAGAAAAAAAAAATCACGATAAACATCACTCTAAAATTTTTTATAACAATGACAAGTCAATTTCCATGGAATACACTTGCCTTGATCATTCAAACTCGTAAACGAAACTTGGGAAAATTCGAAAAAAATTATAGAATGTTGCTTTTTCAATGCTCTACAAGATAGAAAAAAAAAATCACGATAAACATCACTCTAAAATTTTTTATAACAATGACAAGTCAATTTCCATGGAATACACTTGCCTTGATCATTCAAACTCGTAAACGAAACTTGGAAAAATTCTGAAAAAATTATAGAATGTTGCTTTTTCAATGCCCTACAAGATAGAAAAAAAAAATCACGATAAAGATCTTTTTTTCAAAAAACGCTATTTCTGAAAAAATGGCCTAACTTTGACTTAACTAGACGTGGCCGTTATTAATTTTACGACTTCAGGTAGTTCCTATTGGTGTAAAAATAGTCAGAGCATATTGTAAAACTATTGAAATGATGTTTCTATCCTGTTTTAAAATATAAAAAAAAAAAAAAATCCAAAGTCAAAGCCTCTAGAATTTTTATAACAATGACAAGTCAATTTCCATGGAATACACTTGCCTTGATCATTCAAACTCGTAAACGAAACTTGGAAAAATTCTGAAAAAATTATAGAATGTTGCTTTTTCAATGCTCTACAAGATAGAAAAAAAAAATCACGATAAAGATCTTTTTTTCAAAAAACGCTATTTCTGAAAAAATGGCCTAACTTTGACTTAACTAGACGTGGCCGTTATTAATTTTACGACTTCAGGTAGTTCCTATTGGTGTAAAAATAGTCAGAGCATATTGTAAAACTATTGAAATGATGTTTCTATCCTGTTTTAAAATATAAAAAAAAAAAAAAATCCAAAGTCAAAGCCTCTAGAATTTTTATAACAATGACAAGTCAATTTCCATGGAATACACTTGCCTTGATCATTCAAACTCGTAAACGAAACTTGGGAAAATTCTAAAAAAATTATAGAATGTTGCTTTTTCAATGCTCTACAAGATAGAAAAAAAAAATCACGATAAACATCACTCTAAAATTTTTTATAACAATGACAAGTCAATTTCCATGGAATACACTTGCCTTGATCATTCAAACTCGTAAACGAAACTTGGAAAAATTCTAAAAAAATTATAGAATGTTGCTTTTTCAATGCTCTACAAGATAGAAAAAAAAAATCACGATAAACATCACTCTAAAATTTTTTATAACAATGACAAGTCAATTTCCATGGAATACACTTGCCTTGATCATTCAAACTCGTAAACGAAACTTGGAAAAATTCTAAAAAAATTATAGAATGTTGCTTTTTCAATGCCCTACAAGATGGAAAAAAAAAAACACGATAAACATCACTCTAAAATTTTTGTCAACAATAACAAGTGAATTTCCATGGAATACACTTGCCTTGATCATTCAAACTCGTAAACGAAACTTGGGAAAATTCTAAAAAAATTATAGAATGTTGCTTTTTCAATGCTCTACAAGATAGAAAAAAAAAATCACGATAAACATCACTCTAAAATTTTTTATAACAATGACAAGTCAATTTCCATGGAATACACTTGCCTTGATCATTCAAACTCGTAAACGAAACTTGGAAAAATTCTGAAAAAATTATAGAATGTTGCTTTTTCAATGCTCTACAAGATAGAAAAAAAAAATCACGATAAAGATCTTTTTTTCAAAAAACGCTATTTCTGAAAAAATGGCCTAACTTTGACTTAACTAGACGTGGCCGTTATTAATTTTACGACTTCAGGTAGTTCCTATTGGTGTAAAAATAGTCAGAGCATATTGTAAAACTATTGAAATGATGTTTCTATCCTGTTTTAAAATATAAAAAAAAAAAAAAATCCAAAGTCAAAGCCTCTAGAATTTTTATAACAATGACAAGTCAATTTCCATGGAATACACTTGCCTTGATCATTCAAACTCGTAAACGAAACTTGGGAAAATTCTAAAAAAATTATAGAATGTTGCTTTTTCAATGCTCTACAAGATAGAAAAAAAAAATCACGATAAACATCACTCTAAAATTTTTTATAACAATGACAAGTCAATTTCCATGGAATACACTTGCCTTGATCATTCAAACTCGTAAACGAAACTTGGAAAAATTCTAAAAAAATTATAGAATGTTGCTTTTTCAATGCTCTACAAGATAGAAAAAAAAAATCACGATAAACATCACTCTAAAATTTTTTATAACAATGACAAGTCAATTTCCATGGAATACACTTGCCTTGATCATTCAAACTCGTAAACGAAACTTGGAAAAATTCTGAAAAAATTATAGAATGTTGCTTTTTCAATGCTCTACAAGATAGAAAAAAAAAATCACGATAAAGATCTTTTTTTCAAAAAACGCTATTTCTGAAAAAATGGCCTAACTTTGACTTAACTAGACGTGGCCGTTATTAATTTTACGACTTCAGGTAGTTCCTATTGGTGTAAAAATAGTCAGAGCATATTGTAAAACTATTGAAATGATGTTTCTATCCTGTTTTAAAATATAAAAAAAAAAAAAAATCCAAAGTCAAAGCCTCTAGAATTTTTATAACAATGACAAGTCAATTTCCATGGAATACACTTGCCTTGATCATTCAAACTCGTAAACGAAACTTGGGAAAATTCTAAAAAAATTATAGAATGTTGCTTTTTCAATGGTCTACAAGATAGAAAAAAAAAATCACGATAAACATCACTCTAAAATTTTTTATAACAATGACAAGTCAATTTCCATGGAATACACTTGCCTTGATCATTCAAACTCGTAAACGAAACTTGGGAAAATTCGAAAAAAATTATAGAATGTTGCTTTTTCAATGCTCTACAAGATAGAAAAAAAAAATCACGATAAACATCACTCTAAAATTTTTTATAACAATGACAAGTCAATTTCCATGGAATACACTTGCCTTGATCATTCAAACTCGTAAACGAAACTTGGAAAAATTCTGAAAAAATTATAGAATGTTGCTTTTTCAATGCCCTACAAGATAGAAAAAAAAAATCACGATAAAGATCTTTTTTTCAAAAAACGCTATTTCTGAAAAAATGGCCTAACTTTGACTTAACTAGACGTGGCCGTTATTAATTTTACGACTTCAGGTAGTTCCTATTGGTGTAAAAATAGTCAGAGCATATTGTAAAACTATTGAAATGATGTTTCTATCCTGTTTTAAAATATAAAAAAAAAAAAAAATCCAAAGTCAAAGCCTCTAGAATTTTTATAACAATGACAAGTCAATTTCCATGGAATACACTTGCCTTGATCATTCAAACTCGTAAACGAAACTTGGAAAAATTCTGAAAAAATTATAGAATGTTGCTTTTTCAATGCTCTACAAGATAGAAAAAAAAAATCACGATAAAGATCTTTTTTTCAAAAAACGCTATTTCTGAAAAAATGGCCTAACTTTGACTTAACTAGACGTGGCCGTTATTAATTTTACGACTTCAGGTAGTTCCTATTGGTGTAAAAATAGTCAGAGCATATTGTAAAACTATTGAAATGATGTTTCTATCCTGTTTTAAAATATAAAAAAAAAAAAAAATCCAAAGTCAAAGCCTCTAGAATTTTTATAACAATGACAAGTCAATTTCCATGGAATACACTTGCCTTGATCATTCAAACTCGTAAACGAAACTTGGGAAAATTCTAAAAAAATTATAGAATGTTGCTTTTTCAATGCTCTACAAGATAGAAAAAAAAAATCACGATAAACATCACTCTAAAATTTTTTATAACAATGACAAGTCAATTTCCATGGAATACACTTGCCTTGATCATTCAAACTCGTAAACGAAACTTGGAAAAATTCTGAAAAAAATTATAGAATGTTGCTTTTTCAATGCTCTACAAGATAGAAAAAAAAAATCACGATAAACATCACTCTAAAATTTTTTATAACAATGACAAGTCAATTTCCATGGAATACACTTGCCTTGATCATTCAAACTCGTAAACGAAACTTGGAAAAATTCTAAAAAAATTATAGAATGTTGCTTTTTCAATGCCCTACAAGATGGAAAAAAAAAAACACGATAAACATCACTCTAAAATTTTTGTCAACAATAACAAGTGAATTTCCATGGAATACACTTGCCTTGATCATTCAAACTCGTAAACGAAACTTGGGAAAATTCTAAAAAAATTATAGAATGTTGCTTTTTCAATGCTCTACAAGATAGAAAAAAAAAATCACGATAAACATCACTCTAAAATTTTTTATAACAATGACAAGTCAATTTCCATGGAATACACTTGCCTTGATCATTCAAACTCGTAAACGAAACTTGGAAAAATTCTGAAAAAATTATAGAATGTTGCTTTTTCAATGCTCTACAAGATAGAAAAAAAAAATCACGATAAAGATCTTTTTTTCAAAAAACGCTATTTCTGAAAAAATGGCCTAACTTTGACTTAACTAGACGTGGCCGTTATTAATTTTACGACTTCAGGTAGTTCCTATTGGTGTAAAAATAGTCAGAGCATATTGTAAAACTATTGAAATGATGTTTCTATCCTGTTTTAAAATATAAAAAAAAAAAAAAATCCAAAGTCAAAGCCTCTAGAATTTTTATAACAATGACAAGTCAATTTCCATGGAATACACTTGCCTTGATCATTCAAACTCGTAAACGAAACTTGGGAAAATTCTAAAAAAATTATAGAATGTTGCTTTTTCAATGCTCTACAAGATAGAAAAAAAAAATCACGATAAACATCACTCTAAAATTTTTTATAACAATGACAAGTCAATTTCCATGGAATACACTTGCCTTGATCATTCAAACTCGTAAACGAAACTTGGAAAAATTCTAAAAAAATTATAGAATGTTGCTTTTTCAATGCTCTACAAGATGGAAAAAAAAAAACACGATAAACATCACTCTAAAATTTTTGTCAACAATAACAAGTGAATTTCCATGGAATACACTTGCCTTGATCATTCAAACTCGTAAACGAAACTTGGGAAAATTCTAAAAAAATTATAGAATGTTGCTTTTTCAATGCTCTACAAGATAGAAAAAAAAAATCACGATAAACATCACTCTAAAATTTTTTATAACAATGACAAGTCAATTTCCATGGAATACACTTGCCTTGATCATTCAAACTCGTAAACGAAACTTGGAAAAATTCTGAAAAAATTATAGAATGTTGCTTTTTCAATGCTCTACAAGATAGAAAAAAAAAATCACGATAAAGATCTTTTTTTCAAAAAACGCTATTTCTGAAAAAATGGCCTAACTTTGACTTAACTAGACGTGGCCGTTATTAATTTTACGACTTCAGGTAGTTCCTATTGGTGTAAAAATAGTCAGAGCATATTGTAAAACTATTGAAATGATGTTTCTATCCTGTTTTAAAATATAAAAAAAAAAAAAAATCCAAAGTCAAAGCCTCTAGAATTTTTATAACAATGACAAGTCAATTTCCATGGAATACACTTGCCTTGATCATTCAAACTCGTAAACGAAACTTGGGAAAATTCTAAAAAAATTATAGAATGTTGCTTTTTCAATGCTCTACAAGATAGAAAAAAAAAATCACGATAAACATCACTCTAAAATTTTTTATAACAATGACAAGTCAATTTCCATGGAATACACTTGCCTTGATCATTCAAACTCGTAAACGAAACTTGGAAAAATTCTAAAAAAATTATAGAATGTTGCTTTTTCAATGCCCTACAAGATGGAAAAAAAAAAACACGATAAACATCACTCTAAAATTTTTGTCAACAATAACAAGTGAATTTCCATGGAATACACTTGCCTTGATCATTCAAACTCGTAAACGAAACTTGGGAAAATTCTAAAAAAATTATAGAATGTTGCTTTTTCAATGCTCTACAAGATAGAAAAAAAAAATCACGATAAACATCACTCTAAAATTTTTTATAACAATGACAAGTCAATTTCCATGGAATACACTTGCCTTGATCATTCAAACTCGTAAACGAAACTTGGAAAAATTCTGAAAAAATTATAGAATGTTGCTTTTTCAATGCTCTACAAGATAGAAAAAAAAAATCACGATAAAGATCTTTTTTTCAAAAAACGCTATTTCTGAAAAAATGGCCTAACTTTGACTTAACTAGACGTGGCCGTTATTAATTTTACGACTTCAGGTAGTTCCTATTGGTGTAAAAATAGTCAGAGCATATTGTAAAACTATTGAAATGATGTTTCTATCCTGTTTTAAAATATAAAAAAAAAAAAAATCCAAAGTCAAAGCCTCTAGAATTTTTATAACAATGACAAGTCAATTTCCATGGAATACACTTGCCTTGATCATTCAAACTCGTAAACGAAACTTGGGAAAATTCTAAAAAAATTATAGAATGTTGCTTTTTCAATGGTCTACAAGATAGAAAAAAAAAATCACGATAAACATCACTCTAAAATTTTTTATAACAATGACAAGTCAATTTCCATGGAATACACTTGCCTTGATCATTCAAACTCGTAAACGAAACTTGGGAAAATTCTAAAAAAATTATAGAATGTTGCTTTTTCAATGCTCTACAAGATAGAAAAAAAAAATCACGATAAACATCACTCTAAAATTTTTTATAACAATGACAAGTCAATTTCCATGGAATACACTTGCCTTGATCATTCAAACTCGTAAACGAAACTTGGGAAAATTCTAAAAAAATTATAGAATGTTGCTTTTTCAATGCTCTACAAGATAGAAAAAAAAAATCACGATAAACATCACTCTAAAATTTTTTATAACAATGACAAGTCAATTTCCATGGAATACACTTGCCTTGATCATTCAAACTCGTAAACGAAACTTGGGAAAAATTCTAAAAAAATTATAGAATGTTGCTTTTTCAATGCTCTACAAGATAGAAAAAAAAAATCACGATAAACATCACTCTAAAATTTTTTCAACAATAACAAGTGAATTTCCATGGAATACACTTGCCTTGATCATTCAAACTCGTAAACGAAACTTGGGAAAATTCTAAAAAAATTATAGAATGTTGCTTTTTCAATGCTCTACAAGATGGAAAAAAAAAAACACGATAAACATCACTCTAAAATTTTTTATAACAATGACAAGTCAATTTCCATGGAATACACTTGCCTTGATCATTCAAACTCGTAAACGAAACTTGGAAAAATTCTGAAAAAATTATAGAATGTTGCTTTTTCAATGCTCTACAAGATAGAAAAAAAAAATCACGATAAAGATCTTTTTTTCAAAAAACGCTATTTCTGAAAAAATGGCCTAACTTTGACTTAACTAGACGTGGCCGTTATTAATTTTACGACTTCAGGTAGTTCCTATTGGTGTAAAAATAGTCAGAGCATATTGTAAAACTATTGAAATGATGTTTCTATCCTGTTTTAAAATATAAAAAAAAAAAAAAATCCAAAGTCAAAGCCTCTAGAATTTTTATAACAATGACAAGTCAATTTCCATGGAATACACTTGCCTTGATCATTCAAACTCGTAAACGAAACTTGGGAAAATTCTAAAAAAATTATAGAATGTTGCTTTTTCAATGCTCTACAAGATAGAAAAAAAAAATCACGATAAACATCACTCTAAAATTTTTTATAACAATGACAAGTCAATTTCCATGGAATACACTTGCCTTGATCATTCAAACTCGTAAACGAAACTTGGAAAAATTCTAAAAAAATTATAGAATGTTGCTTTTTCAATGCCCTACAAGATAGAAAAAAAAAATCACGATAAACATCACTCTAAAATTTTTTAACAATGACAAGTCAATTTCCATGGAATACACTTGCCTTGATCATTCAAACTCGTAAACGAAACTTGGGAAAATTCTAAAAAAATTATAGAATGTTGCTTTTTCAATGCTCTACAAGATAGAAAAAAAAAATCACGATAAACATCACTCTAAAATTTTTTATAACAATGACAAGTCAATTTCCATGGAATACACTTGCCTTGATCATTCAAACTCGTAAACGAAACTTGGAAAAATTCTGAAAAAATTATAGAATGTTGCTTTTTCAATGCTCTACAAGATAGAAAAAAAAAATCACGATAAAGATCTTTTTTTCAAAAAACGCTATTTCTGAAAAAATGGCCTAACTTTGACTTAACTAGACGTGGCCGTTATTAATTTTACGACTTCAGGTAGTTCCTATTGGTGTAAAAATAGTCAGAGCATATTGTAAAACTATTGAAATGATGTTTCTATCCTGTTTTAAAATATAAAAAAAAAAAAAAATCCAAAGTCAAAGCCTCTAGAATTTTTATAACAATGACAAGTCAATTTCCATGGAATACACTTGCCTTGATCATTCAAACTCGTAAACGAAACTTGGGAAAATTCTAAAAAAATTATAGAATGTTGCTTTTTCAATGCTCTACAAGATAGAAAAAAAAAATCACGATAAACATCACTCTAAAATTTTTTATAACAATGACAAGTCAATTTCCATGGAATACACTTGCCTTGATCATTCAAACTCGTAAACGAAACTTGGGAAAATTCTAAAAAAATTATAGAATGTTGCTTTTTCAATGCTCTACAAGATAGAAAAAAAAAATCACGATAAACATCACTCTAAAATTTTTTATAACAATGACAAGTCAATTTCCATGGAATACACTTGCCTTGATCATTCAAACTCGTAAACGAAACTTGGGAAAATTCTAAAAAAATTATAGAATGTTGCTTTTTCAATGCTCTACAAGATAGAAAAAAAAAATCACGATAAACATCACTCTAAAATTTTTTATAACAATGACAAGTCAATTTCCATGGAATACACTTGCCTTGATCATTCAAACTCGTAAACGAAACTTGGGAAAATTCTAAAAAAATTATAGAATGTTGCTTTTTCAATGCTCTACAAGATAGAAAAAAAAAATCACGATAAACATCACTCTAAAATTTTTTATAACAATGACAAGTCAATTTCCATGGAATACACTTGCCTTGATCATTCAAACTCGTAAACGAAACTTGGGAAAATTCTAAAAAAATTATAGAATGTTGCTTTTTCAATGCTCTACAAGATAGAAAAAAAAAATCACGATAAACATCACTCTAAAATTTTTTATAACAATGACAAGTCAATTTCCATGGAATACACTTGCCTTGATCATTCAAACTCGTAAACGAAACTTGGAAAAATTCTGAAAAAATTATAGAATGTTGCTTTTTCAATGCTCTACAAGATAGAAAAAAAAAATCACGATAAAGATCTTTTTTTCAAAAAACGCTATTTCTGAAAAAATGGCCTAACTTTGACTTAACTAGACGTGGCCGTTATTAATTTTACGACTTCAGGTAGTTCCTATTGGTGTAAAAATAGTCAGAGCATATTGTAAAACTATTGAAATGATGTTTCTATCCTGTTTTAAAATATAAAAAAAAAAAAAAATCCAAAGTCAAAGCCTCTAGAATTTTTATAACAATGACAAGTCAATTTCCATGGAATACACTTGCCTTGATCATTCAAACTCGTAAACGAAACTTGGGAAAATTCTAAAAAAATTATAGAATGTTGCTTTTTCAATGCTCTACAAGATAGAAAAAAAAAATCACGATAAACATCACTCTAAAATTTTTTATAACAATGACAAGTCAATTTCCATGGAATACACTTGCCTTGATCATTCAAACTCGTAAACGAAACTTGGAAAAATTCTAAAAAAATTATAGAATGTTGCTTTTTCAATGCTCTACAAGATAGAAAAAAAAAATCACGATAAACATCACTCTAAAATTTTTTATAACAATGACAAGTCAATTTCCATGGAATACACTTGCCTTGATCATTCAAACTCGTAAACGAAACTTGGGAAAATTCTAAAAAAATTATAGAATGTTGCTTTTTCAATGCTCTACAAGATAGAAAAAAAAAATCACGATAAACATCACTCTAAAATTTTTTATAACAATGACAAGTCAATTTCCATGGAATACACTTGCCTTGATCATTCAAACTCGTAAACGAAACTTGGAAAAATTCTGAAAAAATTATAGAATGTTGCTTTTTCAATGCTCTACAAGATAGAAAAAAAAAATCACGATAAAGATCTTTTTTTCAAAAAACGCTATTTCTGAAAAAATGGCCTAACTTTGACTTAACTAGACGTGGCCGTTATTAATTTTACGACTTCAGGTAGTTCCTATTGGTGTAAAAATAGTCAGAGCATATTGTAAAACTATTGAAATGATGTTTCTATCCTGTTTTAAAATATAAAAAAAAAAAAAAATCCAAAGTCAAAGCCTCTAGAATTTTTATAACAATGACAAGTCAATTTCCATGGAATACACTTGCCTTGATCATTCAAACTCGTAAACGAAACTTGGGAAAATTCTAAAAAAATTATAGAATGTTGCTTTTTCAATGCTCTACAAGATAGAAAAAAAAAATCACGATAAACATCACTCTAAAATTTTTTATAACAATGACAAGTCAATTTCCATGGAATACACTTGCCTTGATCATTCAAACTCGTAAACGAAACTTGGGAAAATTCTAAAAAAATTATAGAATGTTGCTTTTTCAATGCTCTACAAGATAGAAAAAAAAAATCACGATAAACATCACTCTAAAATTTTTTATAACAATGACAAGTCAATTTCCATGGAATACACTTGCCTTGATCATTCAAACTCGTAAACGAAACTTGGGAAAATTCTAAAAAAATTATAGAATGTTGCTTTTTCAATGCTCTACAAGATAGAAAAAAAAAATCACGATAAACATCACTCTAAAATTTTTTATAACAATGACAAGTCAATTTCCATGGAATACACTTGCCTTGATCATTCAAACTCGTAAACGAAACTTGGGAAAATTCTAAAAAAATTATAGAATGTTGCTTTTTCAATGCTCTACAAGATAGAAAAAAAAAATCACGATAAACATCACTCTAAAATTTTTTATAACAATGACAAGTCAATTTCCATGGAATACACTTGCCTTGATCATTCAAACTCGTAAACGAAACTTGGAAAAATTCTGAAAAAATTATAGAATGTTGCTTTTTCAATGCTCTACAAGATAGAAAAAAAAAATCACGATAAACATCACTCTAAAATTTTTTATAACAATGACAAGTCAATTTCCATGGAATACACTTGCCTTGATCATTCAAACTCGTAAACGAAACTTGGAAAAATTCTGAAAAAATTATAGAATGTTGCTTTTTCAATGCTCTACAAGATAGAAAAAAAAAATCACGATAAAGATCTTTTTTTCAAAAAACGCTATTTCTGAAAAAATGGCCTAACTTTGACTTAACTAGACGTGGCCGTTATTAATTTTACGACTTCAGGTAGTTCCTATTGGTGTAAAAATAGTCAGAGCATATTGTAAAACTATTGAAATGATGTTTCTATCCTGTTTTAAAATATAAAAAAAAAAAAAAATCCAAAGTCAAAGCCTCTAGAATTTTTATAACAATGACAAGTCAATTTCCATGGAATACACTTGCCTTGATCATTCAAACTCGTAAACGAAACTTGGGAAAATTCTAAAAAAATTATAGAATGTTGCTTTTTCAATGCTCTACAAGATAGAAAAAAAAAATCACGATAAACATCACTCTAAAATTTTTTATAACAATGACAAGTCAATTTCCATGGAATACACTTGCCTTGATCATTCAAACTCGTAAACGAAACTTGGAAAAATTCTGAAAAAATTATAGAATGTTGCTTTTTCAATGCTCTACAAGATAGAAAAAAAAAATCACGATAAAGATCTTTTTTTCAAAAAACGCTATTTCTGAAAAAATGGCCTAACTTTGACTTAACTAGACGTGGCCGTTATTAATTTTACGACTTCAGGTAGTTCCTATTGGTGTAAAAATAGTCAGAGCATATTGTAAAACTATTGAAATGATGTTTCTATCCTGTTTTAAAATATAAAAAAAAAAAAAAATCCAAAGTCAAAGCCTCTAGAATTTTTATAACAATGACAAGTCAATTTCCATGGAATACACTTGCCTTGATCATTCAAACTCGTAAACGAAACTTGGAAAAATTCTGAAAAAATTATAGAATGTTGCTTTTTCAATGCTCTACAAGATAGAAAAAAAAAATCACGATAAAGATCTTTTTTTCAAAAAACGCTATTTCTGAAAAAATGGCCTAACTTTGACTTAACTAGACGTGGCCGTTATTAATTTTACGACTTCAGGTAGTTCCTATTGGTGTAAAAATAGTCAGAGCATATTGTAAAACTATTGAAATGATGTTTCTATCCTGTTTTAAAATATAAAAAAAAAAAAAAATCCAAAGTCAAAGCCTCTAGAATTTTTATAACAATGACAAGTCAATTTCCATGGAATACACTTGCCTTGATCATTCAAACTCGTAAACGAAACTTGGGAAAATTCTAAAAAAATTATAGAATGTTGCTTTTTCAATGCTCTACAAGATAGAAAAAAAAAATCACGATAAACATCACTCTAAAATTTTTTATAACAATGACAAGTCAATTTCCATGGAATACACTTGCCTTGATCATTCAAACTCGTAAACGAAACTTGGAAAAATTCTAAAAAAATTATAGAATGTTGCTTTTTCAATGCCCTACAAGATGGAAAAAAAAAAACACGATAAACATCACTCTAAAATTTTTGTCAACAATAACAAGTGAATTTCCATGGAATACACTTGCCTTGATCATTCAAACTCGTAAACGAAACTTGGGAAAATTCTAAAAAAATTATAGAATGTTGCTTTTTCAATGCTCTACAAGATAGAAAAAAAAAATCACGATAAACATCACTCTAAAATTTTTTATAACAATGACAAGTCAATTTCCATGGAATACACTTGCCTTGATCATTCAAACTCGTAAACGAAACTTGGAAAAATTCTGAAAAAATTATAGAATGTTGCTTTTTCAATGCTCTACAAGATAGAAAAAAAAAATCACGATAAAGATCTTTTTTTCAAAAAACGCTATTTCTGAAAAAATGGCCTAACTTTGACTTAACTAGACGTGGCCGTTATTAATTTTACGACTTCAGGTAGTTCCTATTGGTGTAAAAATAGTCAGAGCATATTGTAAAACTATTGAAATGATGTTTCTATCCTGTTTTAAAATATAAAAAAAAAAAAAAATCCAAAGTCAAAGCCTCTAGAATTTTTATAACAATGACAAGTCAATTTCCATGGAATACACTTGCCTTGATCATTCAAACTCGTAAACGAAACTTGGGAAAATTCTAAAAAAATTATAGAATGTTGCTTTTTCAATGCTCTACAAGATAGAAAAAAAAAATCACGATAAACATCACTCTAAAATTTTTTATAACAATGACAAGTCAATTTCCATGGAATACACTTGCCTTGATCATTCAAACTCGTAAACGAAACTTGGAAAAATTCTAAAAAAATTATAGAATGTTGCTTTTTCAATGCTCTACAAGATAGAAAAAAAAAATCACGATAAACATCACTCTAAAATTTTTTATAACAATGACAAGTCAATTTCCATGGAATACACTTGCCTTGATCATTCAAACTCGTAAACGAAACTTGGGAAAATTCTAAAAAAATTATAGAATGTTGCTTTTTCAATGCTCTACAAGATAGAAAAAAAAAATCACGATAAACATCACTCTAAAATTTTTTATAACAATGACAAGTCAATTTCCATGGAATACACTTGCCTTGATCATTCAAACTCGTAAACGAAACTTGGAAAAATTCTGAAAAAATTATAGAATGTTGCTTTTTCAATGCTCTACAAGATAGAAAAAAAAAATCACGATAAAGATCTTTTTTTCAAAAAACGCTATTTCTGAAAAAATGGCCTAACTTTGACTTAACTAGACGTGGCCGTTATTAATTTTACGACTTCAGGTAGTTCCTATTGGTGTAAAAATAGTCAGAGCATATTGTAAAACTATTGAAATGATGTTTCTATCCTGTTTTAAAATATAAAAAAAAAAAAAAATCCAAAGTCAAAGCCTCTAGAATTTTTATAACAATGACAAGTCAATTTCCATGGAATACACTTGCCTTGATCATTCAAACTCGTAAACGAAACTTGGGAAAATTCTAAAAAAATTATAGAATGTTGCTTTTTCAATGCTCTACAAGATAGAAAAAAAAAATCACGATAAACATCACTCTAAAATTTTTTATAACAATGACAAGTCAATTTCCATGGAATACACTTGCCTTGATCATTCAAACTCGTAAACGAAACTTGGGAAAATTCTAAAAAAATTATAGAATGTTGCTTTTTCAATGCTCTACAAGATAGAAAAAAAAAATCACGATAAACATCACTCTAAAATTTTTTATAACAATGACAAGTCAATTTCCATGGAATACACTTGCCTTGATCATTCAAACTCGTAAACGAAACTTGGGAAAATTCTAAAAAAATTATAGAATGTTGCTTTTTCAATGCTCTACAAGATAGAAAAAAAAAATCACGATAAACATCACTCTAAAATTTTTTATAACAATGACAAGTCAATTTCCATGGAATACACTTGCCTTGATCATTCAAACTCGTAAACGAAACTTGGAAAAATTCTGAAAAAATTATAGAATGTTGCTTTTTCAATGCTCTACAAGATAGAAAAAAAAAATCACGATAAAGATCTTTTTTTCAAAAAACGCTATTTCTGAAAAAATGGCCTAACTTTGACTTAACTAGACGTGGCCGTTATTAATTTTACGACTTCAGGTAGTTCCTATTGGTGTAAAAATAGTCAGAGCATATTGTAAAACTATTGAAATGATGTTTCTATCCTGTTTTAAAATATAAAAAAAAAAAAAAATCCAAAGTCAAAGCCTCTAGAATTTTTATAACAATGACAAGTCAATTTCCATGGAATACACTTGCCTTGATCATTCAAACTCGTAAACGAAACTTGGGAAAATTCTAAAAAAATTATAGAATGTTGCTTTTTCAATGCTCTACAAGATAGAAAAAAAAAATCACGATAAACATCACTCTAAAATTTTTTATAACAATGACAAGTCAATTTCCATGGAATACACTTGCCTTGATCATTCAAACTCGTAAACGAAACTTGGGAAAATTCGAAAAAAATTATAGAATGTTGCTTTTTCAATGCTCTACAAGATAGAAAAAAAAAATCACGATAAACATCACTCTAAAATTTTTTATAACAATGACAAGTCAATTTCCATGGAATACACTTGCCTTGATCATTCAAACTCGTAAACGAAACTTGGAAAAATTCTGAAAAAATTATAGAATGTTGCTTTTTCAATGCTCTACAAGATAGAAAAAAAAAATCACGATAAAGATCTTTTTTTCAAAAAACGCTATTTCTGAAAAAATGGCCTAACTTTGACTTAACTAGACGTGGCCGTTATTAATTTTACGACTTCAGGTAGTTCCTATTGGTGTAAAAATAGTCAGAGCATATTGTAAAACTATTGAAATGATGTTTCTATCCTGTTTTAAAATATAAAAAAAAAAAAAAATCCAAAGTCAAAGCCTCTAGAATTTTTATAACAATGACAAGTCAATTTCCATGGAATACACTTGCCTTGATCATTCAAACTCGTAAACGAAACTTGGGAAAATTCTAAAAAAATTATAGAATGTTGCTTTTTCAATGCTCTACAAGATAGAAAAAAAAAATCACGATAAACATCACTCTAAAATTTTTTATAACAATGACAAGTCAATTTCCATGGAATACACTTGCCTTGATCATTCAAACTCGTAAACGAAACTTGGGAAAATTCGAAAAAAATTATAGAATGTTGCTTTTTCAATGCTCTACAAGATAGAAAAAAAAAATCACGATAAACATCACTCTAAAATTTTTTATAACAATGACAAGTCAATTTCCATGGAATACACTTGCCTTGATCATTCAAACTCGTAAACGAAACTTGGAAAAATTCTGAAAAAATTATAGAATGTTGCTTTTTCAATGCTCTACAAGATAGAAAAAAAAAATCACGATAAAGATCTTTTTTTCAAAAAACGCTATTTCTGAAAAAATGGCCTAACTTTGACTTAACTAGACGTGGCCGTTATTAATTTTACGACTTCAGGTAGTTCCTATTGGTGTAAAAATAGTCAGAGCATATTGTAAAACTATTGAAATGATGTTTCTATCCTGTTTTAAAATATAAAAAAAAAAAAAAATCCAAAGTCAAAGCCTCTAGAATTTTTATAACAATGACAAGTCAATTTCCATGGAATACACTTGCCTTGATCATTCAAACTCGTAAACGAAACTTGGGAAAATTCTAAAAAAATTATAGAATGTTGCTTTTTCAATGCTCTACAAGATAGAAAAAAAAAATCACGATAAAGATCTTTTTTTCAAAAAACGCTATTTCTGAAAAAATGGCCTAACTACGGGCAACTGTATGCGGTCGTTTTCAATTATACGACTTCAGGTAGTTTCTATTGGTGTACAAATAGTCAGAGCATATTGTAAAAGTATTTAAATGATGTTTCTATCCCGTTTTAAAATATAAAAAAAAAAAAAAAATCCAAAGTCAAAGCCTCTAGAATTTCTATACCAATGACAAGTCAATTCATCGAATCATAGAATGTTTGTTTTTCGATGCTCTACAAGATAGTGAAAAAAAATATCGATAAATAATTTTTTATAATTTTTTAAATTAATTACAAGTTAGATTATATGAATTTTGAGGATTTTCACTGTCTCAAAGTCAAGAACTAATCGTGAGAAAATTTCTAAAAAATCACAGAATGTTTGTTTTTTGATGCTCTACAAGATAGAAAAAAAAATCGAAAAATAATTTTTTATAATTTTTTAAATTAATTACAAGTTAGATTATATGAATTTTGAGGATTTTCACTTCCTCAAAGTCATGAACTAATCGTAGGAAAATTTCTAAAAAATCATAGAATGTTTGTTTTTTGGCGCTTTACAAGATGAACATATGTTAATATTCCGGATTATTATCGTTGGGAAATATTAGTGGTTAACCAATGCACTATAACAGCTATTTCATATTAAATGATATACATTTATTGAAATATCGAAAAATGCCAATAAATAGATTATTTATTACTGTTTTGTATTCAATATTGAGCTCGATGAATTCATATACAAATGTTTATATTATTGATAAAAATATCACGTACGTTATTTATATTTTATTACATTCAAAAATATAAAATAATATGATTTTTCATCAGCAAATTAACATGCATTTTAATATTTAACGCAGATTAAAATTTATAGTTTTATATTTTTTTTCAGCTAAACAAATAATTGATCACGATTCACGGTGCAATATTTTTAATAAAAAAAAATATTATGAGAATCATACTGGTTCAATTCAAGTAAATGTTCTATAACAACTTCGTAATCGTTTCCAAATAAATATACATATATGATATAAAAATATCAAAGGAATAAATATATATAAAAAATAAATAAATAAAATAAAAAACAAGTTAACCTTAGCTACATCTGGATTTGAATCAACCACTTTTAAAATGTCACATGGGACTGTGTCGATCTTGTCACTTCAGTTAAAACTTTTTCAAAAAGTACATCTCATGGGGGGAAAGTATTATATCTATAAAGTAAACTTGAAAAAAAAAATAAAATTTCTTTGGAAAATTCTCGTTTTCAATAGTAAAAGATGTGGCTTTTGAGCTTTTCAAATTCCCTATCGACTTTAAATTTTTTTTTTTCAAAATAAATGAAATATATATTTTGAGCTAATAAGAAATTTCGTATATTTCATATATCAAAGAGAAGGATAAATTTAATTTAAAGTTGTATTTCGTCAATGATACTTTTTTTTATAGATTACTAATGAAGTTAGTTTATAAAAAAAATGACAATAAATTTATCTTGAATAATTTTATGACCCACTAGTTAATTAATTGTCATTTATTAATTATATTCTCGTTTAGATAATTTTGAAGGTACATTTATCTTTCTCAAGACCATATGTATTTGATAGATTAAATTTAGAAAAAAAAAAAAAAAAAAACCCAACAAAGTTAAAGTCACAAAAAACTGCATTTTTTATAATTATATTTTTATTCTACACAATTACCATAAATTTTCATTACTCTATTCTTGATAGTTTTTTAAGAATATTAAATTAATTTACAAAATAATTTTTAACAAATTTTTATTCAATGATATATATTGTATAAAAATTGTAAATTATTTTCTCGTTAATTTAAAAAAAAAACAATATATTTATTTTTTTGGAATTTTTAAATTAATTGACAAATGTTTTTATAATTGCTTTTGTATCAGAAATCAATGTTTGTTTAATGGTGAACTCGACAAACAACAAACCACTTGTAAAAATAAAAAAAAAAAAAAAATACTTGTAGAAATTCATGTACACAAAAAGTGTAGTGTGTATATACTTGACACTAAAAATCATTGAGTTGATGTTTGTTTATCAAATGATAGGTATATAATTTTTAAAAATATAAAATATAAAAAAAAAAAAAATTTTTAATATATAAATTTTTTAATAAATAAAATCAATTTTATTTAAATAAAATTATTATATTCATGTCAATTTAAATAATGAAACAGTTTTACCATTAATAATTAAAAAGTAAATACTCATATAAAATTTAATTTATTAAAATATACTATTTTTAAATTTAATAAATTAAACATCATTACGATATTATTTTGACAATAAAAAAAATATCAGTATCGTGTTATTTTAATAAATTAAATAACTATAAATCAATAATAAATTTTAATAATTTAAATGGCAAAAAAAAAAAATCATTTTAATTAAAATAATTATTAAAAATTTTTTATATGTATAATAAGTAAAGCATTGATAATTTGAGAAAATAAAAAAAAAAATTCAACATAAAAGAAAGCACTTGTTATGATTGGATATTGATATAAAATCACAGAAGCGTATATGCTGGATTTTCTGATGATGAAACTCTATTTCCTCAATACTTTACTATCACAATTATTATCAATATCAATTTCATAGATTCAATATACAAACGTATGAAATTCAATTTCATTTATAAAATTGACAATATTATTTGAATTAATATTGAAGGAATTGTAGAAAATAAAATGTTACAGTTTTTGTTATTAATTAATTAATTAATTTAAAAAAATATATATATTTTATAATATATTTTATGATTTAAAAAAAAAAAACTTGACAATATTTGTCTGAATAAATTTAAAATAAATATTATTTATTTTTATTATTATTACGTTAATGATTATTTATGATTGATTGTTGTTTATAATAAGGGTTCACGGTCATTCTCGTGTAACTTGATCAATTAAAACTGATTAGTTATATTAAATGATCAAGTGCTTTATTATTTTTTATATACGTATTGTTAGTTACACTCAAAAACTCAAGGATATATGCAATTAAATACAAGAAGCAATATTTGACTCTTAAAAAGCTTTATTTATCAAGTACAAAATTTTAATGACTCAATTATTATTATGACTTTATAGCAAATTGAAAAAGAAAAAAAAATATATAAAATCTAACAAATAAATATATAAATTTAGAAAATGGAAAATTATTTTGATATATTTTGATTGACATTTTAGTATAAAATTTATACATTGTATTGTTGGCTAGACAAGTGATTTGTTTCATCTGGTGGACAGCAATGCCATATGCAAGTACATACTTATGTCAAAAACAGAGGTATAGTGTTGCATCTATATAGTGGCTGGTATATATATATATATAACAATAATTGCAAATATAATGGATTGATGATGATAATGATGATGATGATGATGAGGGGAACAAGAAGAACTGGGTGGTATAAAGAAGAGATACGGGTGTTTATTTTGATGATGTGACGGGTGTTAAACCAACAATAATTTTATTATCATAAAAGATAAACGATTTAAAATACTTGTTGGAATTTTATAATTATAATCAATAATTTATTTTTTGAAAATAATAAAATAATATAAATAAAAAAAATAATAACATAAATATTATTTCATATTTTATATTTATTATATTAAAAAAAAATTAAATTAATGATACAGTGGAATTTAAAAATGGAATTTCTGTTAGTTGCATTCCTTGAATTTACTGATGTTGCAAAAGTCCGATAAATTTAGTAGACATATATTTTTTTATTTTATAAAAAAATATAAAAAATTCAATAAAAAAAAAAAAATGATAAATATGAATGAAAATAAAAAATTTTTTTTATCAAATATTTAACAAGTTTAAACGTAATAAAAATGGTAAATTCATTTCAATTTAATTTAGTGTGATAAAATTTAAATTCATTATCACTAAAGTCAGTTAAAAAGCAAAAAAAAAAATATATATATAAATAACTTGGATCAATGTTTTTGTGTCAAAAATGACAGCAAAACGAGAATTACGTTTATGGATTTTGTATAATATAATGAAGGTATATTATAAAATCAATGTATCAATATGGATCATATAAATGTATAACAAACTTGTACATATCTATGTAATCTTTTGGGTTTATATTCAACCTGGTAAATCTACCTCAAAATATAATTACACGAGATGGTTAACGTGGTCATGTCAATACGATTATATACATTGCCCACAGTCAAATGACTTTGTCAATCATTGTACACAATAATATCTCTCTTGTTATACATTCACCAAATCAAAGATTGACTTTCATTTCAATATATCAACACGTCAAATAAATTTATTAAATTTTTAAAATTAATTTTCTAATAATAAAATTTGTTATTTTTAATTATATTTGTGTCAATGTATTTTAAACACTTGTAAAAAAAGAAAAAAATTTGAAAAGAATTTTGCGATAAAAGTTCCGGGTATTTAAACATTAACATGCCAACAAAATGATGCAAGTTGAAATTAAAAAAAAAAAATAAAAATAAGCATTTGATTGATATGCGAAACATAGATAGATTTTTATTTCTGGCATTATTCCAATTATTATTATATGATGGTACACATGATGCGTTTACTGCGTATGCATACGATAATTAAATTCTCTGAATGTATTTAAAAAAAAAAAAAAAATGAATTAAATTATTTTATTTATTGAGTAAATTAAATGCTTTATTTCTCAAGCTGATTCATCAATAAATACAGGTCAAGTTACTCTGGTATTTTCCGAGTATTATTTAATCAATAATATGAACTTTATTTTTAATATTATATTTAAATATAATTTTATTTATTAAAAAACAAAAAATAAAAAAACAGTTTTATGAATGATAATTATATTAGAAAAAAAGATATATTTTTTTTTTTTTTTTTTGAAAATAATGCTGTTTGAATGAGACAATAAAATATGCAAATAAAAGATGAAAGAAAATATATATAAAAGGGCGTTGATAACATTCATGTGGATACCCTTCAGCTATTATTTCCATAGAAATATAACAATAGCAAAAATAAAACAAAAAAAAAAAATTTTCTTTCCATTTTCTCGCTGTCTACTTCGCGTTTTACTTTTGCATTAAACGTGGCGGAAAAACATTTTTTTTTTTCATCATTTTTTGTTATCTTTTAAAAGGTCCTTCTACTTATATTTAAAATTTTTTTTATTTGCACAATGTATTTTATATTTATTTTCAATTTTTCATTATTCTCATATCTTTGAAATAAAAGTTTTTTTTTTATAATTTTAGTTTATTATTGCTTTTATTTGAAAATAAATTTTTCTTGGTCCACTCATAGATATATACACTCGAAAAACAAAAGACAATGTAATAATAGCTTTAAAGTAAAGCACAGATTTAAAACTTATTTTATATTGAAAATTATTTGCTAAAAATTTTCTATTTATTGTTGTCATTGTTTGTATTATTTTTGAAAAAAAAATAATAATAAAGTCAAGTATTTTTAGTTGAATTTTTTCAGAAATAAGTAATAAAAAAATTCAATAAATATATAATAATTTAAAATATTTTATAATTTATATTGACGTCAAAATTTAATTTCATAATTGAAACTTATAAATTTTTGATTTATATAATTGATTATTTAATGAAAAATATATTTTTAAATTTAAAATTAGTTATTCTGTATCAACAGAGAGTAATCTATTTTTAAAGTTTAAAACTATTATATTATTTTATTTTTAATATATATATAAATAAACATTTTGACTTGAAATATTGACAAATGAAAATATCAAAATGCTAAGAAAATTAATATATTAAAATATAGAATTTTATGAATGATGAAATTTATTGTGTTAAATATGTGTTATTATTACGTAAGACGATTTAAATCACTGGGTTGTTTGTCACAAAATAAATATATATATTTATATAAGCTACACAGACGAGAATAAATGAGTAGTCTCAAGTTCGAGGTCATGTTGCGTATAAACAGACTTTAAATTACATTTTTTATTTTTTTTATTTCAAAAATAAAAAATAAAATGTATAAATATACCAAAAAATAACGAATGAATATAATATAAATAGTAATAAAAATATTAAATGAATAACAAAATGAAAATATCAAAAATAATGAAAAATAAAAATTATGTTATTTTTGTCATTTCATCTAAATTTACGTGACATGAATTGCTGGCTAATTTTAAATATTTTAATTTTGTATATTTTTTTATATTTTTCAGTAAACCATTTAACAATATTTTTTTTTATTAAAAAAAAAAAAAAGTATATATTATTTTTACAACCATTAACTGTGATTTTCTTTGCATATATGGGCTCAAAAAAATTCCAGTTTTTTTTTTTTTTTTAATGATAAAATATGGAGCATTGCCAGAGGTAACATATTTTTAACTTTTTTTTTATTTCATTTATATATTCTTTTATATTTGAAATAATTGTAATTAAAAAATTAAAAAAAAAAATCAACAACTCAAGCAACTATTAATTAACAAAAAAATAATGTAATAATAATAATGTAATATTAAATTATTAATTTATATTATTTTAAAATGAAAATATCAAAAATAAATTTATTTATTTTTTCAAAGTTATTTTGTCATTTAAACATTTGAATTTATTTATTTTTAAAAAAATTATTGACCTAAACAAATTATTGTAAATTTAATTCAGCGATGAAATATATAAATATGTAAATGGAAATTTTTATTGATGTTTGCATTTAGCAGAATAAAAGTTTTTAGATAAAAATAGCTAACTGGTATGCAGTAGTAATTGGTAATAGACGATGACTCAGTGACTTAAAAACTTTGCATGACGTTTTGACAGTTTCAAGACGTTTTATTATATAAACTTATAACTTTTGGTATTTTCGTTTAGATATATTGCAACTATAATTAAAACATGCAAAGAAATTATCACAACATGTTTGTAAACTGTATACTGAATTCTATTTTAATATAATAATAAATTTATCTAAAATAACAATCCAATTATAATAAATTTAATCACCATCACTAACAAACTGTTGGAATATTATAAATTATAATATTTGTATTTGAAAAAAAAATTTAGAATTTAACAAAATTAATGAATTTTGTTGGTATTATTTTGATGAATATAATGAGCATGACAAATTGGACACTAATTGAGAAAATTCTAAATTATATATCATCGGTATTTGGCTTCATGTGTGGTCTACATATATATTGTCAATATAATAATGATATTTTAATAATAAAATATAATATTAATTATATGTCAATTAAATATTCAAAATAATAAATTAAAAATATTCATGATTTTGCTTTTGTTAAATTATTATATATTTATATTTTATTTTATTGTGGCAATTTTATAAATGTTATTTGAATGATAGAAAATTATATTTGAGTTATCATCTGTCAACAGTTTTGTCGTTTAAAGTTTTGTAAAACTTTCATCATGTTTCGACAACTTTTACAACTCAACTTATGCGCAAGATGAGCATTTTCTCAATTCAATGCAAACTTTTACTCAAGATTATAAGCTAAATAATAATAATGATAATAAATTATTTATTTGTTTAAACTTTTTGTTTAGTTTTTTTTTATATAAAAAAAAAAAAAAAAATTCATTGATTTTTAACAAAAGATATACTTTAATATAATTTATTAAAGTAATTATCAAGTTTTAACTTATTTTTTTAAATCTTTTTTACTCAGTAACGTGAAACTAAATTAATTAATATTACTTTAGTATTAATTTAGTAAATCATCAATCAATAGCCCATTAAAATTTTGATTTTACAAAAAATGTTGTTTTTTTTTTTTTTTTCTATTAACTCATAATAATTCTTATCATAAAAATTTATCAATAAATTCATTATTATATAATTGATCAAACTTGAATAATAATTACGAAAAAGTGAATAGAAAAAAAAATGAGATAAAAAAATAAAATTAGATTTGATAGTAAAAACAAATTCATCGAAAACTAAAGTAAAGATATAAAAAAAAAAAAAAACAACGTTATTTTATTTAAAGCCCAAGAAAAAACTTTGTGGTAAAAAATGGCAAATGAGGAAAGCTCGACAACCTTTTACCCCACATTATCGTGTGCACCTTTCAGGATGAAAATATCGAACGCCTACATTGGCCAGTTAGCCTGGTTAAATGTGTATATAAATATAAGTATATAGGTATATATTTATATGTATTATATAGAGTGTCAGACAGTTTCTCACTTGCCTGGGCTTTTACCATATTTTATCATTCTACATAGAAAGCACTATACAATGTGTATAGTTGGATGGTAACCGACGTTCATGGTATTTCACAAACTCAATATGTATACAACACGAAATATGCGTCTATTTATTTTTTTACTAAAATATTTTAATTCATCAAGAAAAGACAAAAATAAAAGAGTAATTATTAAAATTTTGATAAATATTGAATTGATGATTTAAATAGTCAAGTAAAATTGACCAAGTAAATTATCTATTGTAATATTGTGCTGTCAGAAAATGACTCTATGGAATTATAACTAACAACTTTTGGACTAAAAACGACCACAAATCTTCTAGCTTCATTATGAACATATACATTTAAATTTATATATTGTTATTATTATTATTATTAAGTGGTAAATTTACAATAGTTCATGTATGTCTGGGTTAATTTATTTTACTTGACCCAATTATAGAGACACAATTTATGATGGTGTTTTGTGGATCTTTGATACTCTTGATGCTGATCTACCATCAGCCTTGTGAACAATAGTATATATGTATATACGGGTTAAGTCATTACAAACTTAAACCTGATTTGTATTCATAAGACTAAAATTACCATCTTTATGTATCAAAATATTATACAAAGAAATCCTCAGAGTATACACATAGTTTACAAATATTTATTATTATTTTCACTGCAGGATATTTAGCAGAATTTATTTTGAATAAAATTTAATAAAAAAGTTTTATCAACACAAAACTTGGAAATTATAATGCCAAGTTTTGTGTTGATAAAAATATTTAAAAAAAAAATGGATTGCAAACATTAGGCTTCATTTTTGAACCAACAGAATATTTTTCAAATTGGCAAATTAGTTATTGGATTTTTATCTTATTTTTTTTTGTAAAATTATTTAAAAAAATTTTTATGCGAAGAAAAGAGAAAGCAAGAATTTATTTGAGGTAAAAAAATAAAAAAACTAAATAAATATTTATATATGTGTATGAGACGCGACCACCCACATTGACGACATTAATATATAAGCGCCTTGGGTGTTTATCCGTCTTTGGTTCAATTTCCTTCCCATTTCCGGTTACTGTCAGTAACATTGATGCAATTTGATGTGTTCACTTCCGTCTGTTACAGTGACTTGCAATTATAATTTTTAAATATATATATTTTTTTTCAATATCACAAGTATAAATTGAGAAAAAATAATTTAGTTATAAAAATTCTATGTGAATTTAAAAAATTAATTAAAGACCCATCAGTAAAATATGTCAAGAAAAAACAAGAAAATATACATTAAAATAACAGATGTTTTTTAGAACATGCATTTTTATGGCTCTTACTGACACGCAAACAAATTATGTCGACAACAAAATATATACTATATATATATATATATATATGAGATAATAACAAAGTTCATTATCGTTTATTATGTGAAAAGGGCATGATGTGTAAAACGCATATGCCAAAAAAATAAAATAAAAAAATAAAATATATTTTTTTGTTATTCATTTTATGCAATTATAAAAGATGAATAATTAAACACATGTTTTGATTTATAATATATAAATTTGTTAAATTTAGGCTAGACAAAAAAAATAAAAATAAAAATAAATTTCAAATTAAAATATATATATATGATAGGTGGATTAAAATGCAGGCCACTCTAAAAAGCATGTGTTTATAACGTGTGTGGGGTTTCGAGTGTTTCCACTCGTTTTTCAATCCAAATTCAACAATATTAACATGGGACTCTCGACACCTATTTTTATGTTATATATACTCACAAAATTTTTTAAATAAATACTATTCATTTAAATAGATTAAAATTAATTTGAAAATGTAACTTGAAATAACAGAATAAAATATATGGATAAAAAAATATGTATAGAAAAAAAAAATAAGATTGAATATGTAATTTTTTATTTGATATATATCGTTAAATTTATATATGCAATATTATATTGAGTAAGTAATAAAAAATGACGAACAAAAAAAAAAAAGAATGAAAATAAAATTGAGAATATTAATGGTGCTTGAAATGATTCTAAATCTTCTAAAGAAAATTTCATGTTTCTTTGACTTTAAATCATTGGTATTCAGTTGTGATTCTATTTTATTTTATTCAGTAAATATTTGAATACTTTTTTTTATATTCAATCTTTTTTTTTTTTCATTCTATCTATAAATTTTTGATTTATTTATATTTTTTTTCACAACTGCATGATTACCGCATTGCGCTTATATCTATTACAATCGTTTTTTTTTCTTTTGATAATATGAAAATCACTACTCAATTTATTTTACTATATATAATGAAATGCATACCAACATTTTCTTTATTATTATTTTCTTGTAAAGTTTTATGTCGATGAAAAAGTCACGTTTAAGCATCGATGAAAATGAACTTTAGATGAGAAAAAATTTTCATTTTAAACTTTTCATCTTAAACAAGTGGTAAAAAATTATAACAAAAATATATTTAATTATATTTTTAACAAAAACATCTACTGATAATGTATTTTTGTAGAATTTTTTTTTTTAGTAAAAAAACTTGAAAATATTTTTTTAAATAGCTAAAAAATTTTTTTATTTTGCGTAAATATTTTAATGAATATATTCATTAAAATAAAAATATTATATTCAACCCTAGTTGTGAGTATAAAAAGCATTTAAAAAGTAAAAAAAAAATTGAAAATACCTGAGAAGGCAAAGATCTCATGAAATTCATATGAGTTGAGTGAAGGAGAGACACATTGTGCTCACTCATCTTTATATACTTTTATTTAACTTTTTCATTTATATAATCCAAAAAATACATAGATGTAAGTTATGAATTATACTTGAGAATATATACCATATATAGAAAAACATTAATTTACTTGGTACATAAAAAAGCTTTATCAATTGTAAAAATAAAAAACCATAAATCACAGAATAAACCTACGAATTTTTACCTAAAAAATTTAATTCATTTTTTAAAAAATCAATTATTATTTTATTATTATATACTTTGATGATTATTTTATTATTTATTGTGCAATAATATATTTATTTCTTAGAATAATAATAATTATTATTGCAATATTTTATATTCAATCATCATTTCGTTGTGACGATGCGGAAGAATTTATATCGAGTGCAAAAGCATTACTCGGAAGAGATATGCATATTAAACATGAATCAATGAGTTTTTGTAACTGTCATATGATAAAAAACATAGGGAAATAAAATTGATATCAGAATAAAAAAAATATAATAAAATTCAATAACAGTTTTTAAACTTTTTCTTATCTAGTTTTGTACACATGATGATTTCTTTTTTTCAGTTAAACTTTTGTGGTTGACAAAGTTTAGCTTGTTCTGTTGTATATATGCAAAGAAAGAAAAAACAATATAAATTTTTTTTAGAAATAAAATAATAAATAATAAAGACAAAAAACTTAGAGATTATATACTTTTTAGTTGATATTTTCAAGTTGTTATCTCTCAATTTTTTTTTATAGCAAATGACAAAGTAATTATCATTCATTTATTGTTAAATGAATTCAATTTTGAGAGTTTGGGCTATTTCATACGCATGATCTAGTCATAGAAAAATTTTAAAAAATAACAGAAAGTTGTTCTTTTAATGATCTACAGAATAGGACAAAAAAGTATTCTAAACTTGTGATGAGCCCTGAGAAAAATTCTCAAAAAATTCTAAATTAGTGCTTTTTTGATGCTCTACAAGATAGAAAAAAAAATCACGATAAACATCACTCTAAAATTTTTTATAACAATGACAAGTCAATTTCCATGGAATACAATTGTCTTGAACATTCAAACTCGTAAACGAAATTGAGGAAAATTCTGAAAAAATTACAGAATGTTGCTTTTTCAATGCTCTACAAGATAGAAAAAAAAATCACGATAAAGATCTTTTTTTCAAAAAACGCTATTTCTGAAAAAATGGCCTAACTATGGGCAACTGTATGTGGTCGTTTTCAATTATACGACTCCAGGTGGTTCCTATTGGTGTAGACAGAGTCAGAGCTTATTGTAAAAGTATTTTTTTGATGTTTCTATCGCGTTCAAAAAAATTTTTGATATGCTTAACAATATAGAAAAAAAAAATCTAAAAAGCAAACCCTTCAAATTTACCTCATTGATTCCAATATCATCAGAATAAAAAAAATAAACTTATCAAAGTTTTCATCTACCTCTATGTCATACTGGATAACAGAGTATTTTCTTCAAGACCTTTTTTCCATTTCATCAATTTTTTCAAATATATAGGTATATACTCATTGCTACATTCAAGTAAAATAATAACAATATATACCTAATATATATACAGTTATATTTGTTTTTGACATATTTCATTTTTCAATTTAATAATAATTTATTGTTCTTTGATACATTTTTTATTTTTAATATCAATATAATATTATACTGTATCCTATTATTTTTTTCACTTGAGTTAAGTGATAATTTTATTTTAAGAAACAATGAGAAAAATTTAATACAAGAAAATGAAATGAAGAGGAAAAAAATATATAAAACTTAAGATGAGCTAAATGAGGATTACCTTCTCACTATTTTGAAACGAAAAGAGGATCATGAAGAGTTCCAAATGTTATATATAGTGATAAAATCCCCTTCGGCCTTATCCCAATGAAATATCCCCAAGTAAAAAAAAAAATAAAATAAATAAAGAAAAAAATATAAAAAAATACAATGTTGTAAATCTAAAAAAGTAGTCGGACATGCACAAAGAATAAAACATGAAAATTACTGGAAGGCTGAGATCAGGAAAATTGTATCAAATCAAAAAAAAAACATGAAATTAATTTAAAAAATATTATAAAAAAAAAATTAATTATATATATTGAAGGACAATTTTGAAGATTTATATTTGGGATATATAAGTAGTATAAAACTTCATCTTTCAGACAGTGAATATATCTATAATATTCACAAGTTAAGTTTTGAAGAATTGATGCCAAAAGTTTGTTGAAAAATTTAATAGCTCTATTTTTCAAGTAATGATGACTATAGGTATTATATACATTTTTTATTTCATTCAATATAAGAATAGCAACGAATTTTAAATTCAACAAAAATTTCAATTACATCAAAAATAATTTTATATTAAAATTTCAAACATCAAAATGTCAATATTATAATAAAAGATTAAATTCAATTGAAAAGTAAAATATATATAAATAAAACCATTGGTAAAAAACAAAAATGATGTCAATAGTTCAGATAAATAAAAAAAATTAAATTATCTTGATGTTTGAAATTCAGTTTATTGGAATAGAATTTCCAATGAATCCTTTCATCACATCAAGTATAATTAATTTTCAATAAACACACACACAAAAATAGCAAAAAAAAAAAATAACAAAAAATGGACAATGGTTTTACAGGTGGCTTGAATGAGTTTGTAAAAAAAAAAGTCAATTAGCATTGTTAATTAACAAAAAATGAAAATAATATAATTGTAACAATAATGAAAATATTGAATATTTATTAATATAAAAATGAATTTTTTCAATAAATCAACAGCAAGAATAAAATTGTAAAAGCTATTATATTATTATAAAAATTGGTGTGGATTTGAAAAATATGTTGATGAACATATGATAAATTTACAAGTATTATATATCAAATGGTTTACAGAGTGGGTCATTGAGATGATAGAGAAGAAATATATTTTGATGTCAATGGAAGAGGTCATGAAGACTTGGAATTCAATGATCGATCCACATCAAGATTGTTCGCATTACTTTCTGTGAATAGCATTGCACATGCATGTTTGTTTTTTATGTGTATATATACACACATACTGCTCTGATTTTTTTTAAATTTTACTTTTTATATTTTTACTTTTACTCAATGAGGAATGCCAATGTACGTTTACATGGTATGCAATGTGGAACTTTTGGTATCGTTCTCTTGACATAGTACATTGAAAAGTAAAAGAAAAAAAAAATAATACATAATGGTGAAAAGTGTATACGTGAAAAAGAAAAAAAATTGGTAAAAGTAAAAATAAAATAAAAAAAAATTTCTTTGCTATTTGTTTTTAAGTAATAATATAAAAAAAAAATTATTATTTATTTTGATACTATTTTTTTTTTTTATTCACAAGATAAATATAAAATTATTGTCAATTTAATATAAAAAAATAAAATAAAAAAATATATATAACTTGTACAAAAATATTACTTGAAATTTTATTATTTGTATTTATTTTTTATATATATTTTTTTTTTTTGGTGTGGTGTGTTGCTGATACATGCATGAAAGTTTATTTGACTTTAATAAATATATATGTATTTGTATTGCAGGTTGTTTGTAAAAAAGTTATCAAGAGTTAAGTGAAATTCAACTACCATGGACTTTTATTTAAACTTTTGGATAATATAAAAAAAAAAAAGTGTTACTTGTGAACAATTCAATGATAATATTAAATAAATAAATAGTATAAATGGATACAGAAAAAGTATTTTTTATTTCAAAAAAAAAATAAATAAATAAATAAAAGTTAAGAAATAAAACAATGATAAGGTCAATCCATGATAAACCAATGAAACGAGCTTGCCAAACGAAAGTTAAACCACATTTAACGCGATTTTCAAGTAAACTTGGCTTCTCGATTTTTTTTTTTTTTTTCTATGATGTGTCCACCTGGGAAACCTATCTTGGTTTTGTTTTTTTATTTTATTTCAACATTTTTTTATATTTTATTTTTACTCTTTTATTCGATTTATATAAAAAGGTATATAAAATCGTATTGATTTTATTTTATTTTATTTATTTGGATTATAATATGCTGTGAATCAAATAGTCTATGATAAATCTAGTAAGTATTTATATTAATTTCACGCATTAATATTACAAATAACTTCAACTTAATTATTGACAATTGCATAATTATATGAACAAGCCCAGAATTCCTAACGTTTCATCTAAAACTGCACCCGAGAAATATTTCATTATATTATTCGTTTGCATGATGGTGATGCATTCAAATGTAGGACAAGCCCAACTGGACCATTAAATACCGATATTATTAGATTTAATTAGAAATAATAAATAAACAAATAAAAGCTAACGCAAAAAAAATAAATAAATAAAAAAAGTTTATTATTTTATTTCTTTTAACGTTGTTGTATTTATTTATTCTAAAATTATCCTCTCTTGTCTTTTAATTAATTCCTACAGTTAAAATTAAAACCCTTGATAATTAAAGTATATAAATATATACAATTACTATTTTATTAATAACAATATGTAAACAATTTTATTACAAAACTATTTACTTTTAAAATAAATTAAAAAAAAAAAAATTTATCAACGAAGAATAAAAAAAATATCTTTTTTATATATTTGTGTAATTACTTTTTTCAATTAAAAATTTTGTAGTAATGTATTTTAACGGTTTATTTAAATTATATTTTGATAGTAAAAAAAAAAAAAAAAATAATAATATTAACCGAGATATAAAACCGATTAAAAACAAAATGTTATCATAAAGAAAAAAAAATTAAAAAAAAAAAAATATAAAACCTTATCGTTTCAATATTTTTTCTTTGTTTTCTATATATATACTGATAAAAATAATCATTTATATTTTTGTGGTTATATGTAAAAAAAAAAAATAAAATATTTCATTGTTATGACGTTTCTGACAAATATATATATTTGTGACAATATCAATTTAAAATATGATTCATAAAAACATAAAAACAGTACAGCAGTAAAAACTGACCAAGAAAAAAAAAAAGTAAAATGATAAAAATGATAAAATAAAAATAAAAAACTCACCGATGGCATATGAGATGAAGATGATCACAGTTGCATCAAATACCCGCATCGTAATATATATACTATTATCAAATTTTTTTTGTAAAAAATTTGAATTTTTTGTTCGTTGTAATTTTGTTTTTTCTTTGTTTAACTTGAGAGAAAATTTGTAAAAACAATCGTTATCGTTCACATTACATTATATCACAAAAAAAAAAAATAAATAAAAAACCGGAACACAATCCGCGACAATGAAAACACTGCGCGGCACCAAAAGTACACTCAAAAAACTTCCATTATTACACTTGGTTGACTTTGCAATTAAGACTGCAACTGTCGTATGCACAAAAATAATCTAAATCAACACTTTTTTTTTATTTTTTTTTTCTTTCTCGAATATATAACTAATAATATTTTTTAATTTTCAGTTGTTATTTATTTATTAGTTTTTGTTTTATATTTCTGTCATCATTGCCATGTCAATATCATCATATTCTGAAAATAATAAAATAAAATAAATAATAATAATAAAACAATAAAATAATAATATTATAAAAAACAATAAATTATTTTTAACTTAAATACTTAAAAAATAAAAAAAGAGAAATTGAAAAATATTTATAAATTTTAAAATGTAATTTTATAAATAAAAAAATAAAATTATTTTACAAAAAAATTAATAAAATTTTATAGAAATTTAAAAAATAAAAATATGTTATTTTTAGGATACGTATGTGTTTTAAAATTCGCCTACTATTTTTTTTTATTTTTTTTATTTTTTTGAATTTATTTTATTATTGTCGGAGAGACATACTTTACTCTCAATTTGTTTCTTTCACTTACTCACATATGAGCTGCTCAGTATGTAGATATATATTGCATGAACAACACGAAAAAGGTGAGGGTAAGGTCGACGATAAAAGTGGGTGTAACTTAAACGTGATTCATTCAAGTATTTTCATCTCTCATCAGCATATGTTTTATCGTGACGATAAAAATAATAAAAATAATTGATGATGATCGCTTCAGTAACATTGACAATATTAAATCTCATAAATAAATAAATTTTTTTTACATAAATGAAACGTGTTAGAGGTAATTAAAATAGTTCATTCGTTAATAAATAAATGATAATAATATTTAAAAAAAAGAAAACCATTATTCATATTTAATTTTTATACATGTATAAAAAAAAAACATAAAAAAAAAGTTTTGAGAGTTTCTAATTACATTGAAAAGTAACTGAGAATTGTCGATTGGTCGATTATTATTCTTAAAACTCTTTCTCTCATTTCCGTTTTATTTTATATTAGCAAAATTAAACTTTTCTCATTCTTAAAAGATTAAACTAGAGCAAACCAAATGCCAAGATTTAAAAAAAAAATATAATAATAATAATAACATTAAATAAAAGGTAAAATATATAAATCAAATTGAATATAAAAAATGTTATTGTCATTATAATTATTTAAATTGTTAAATTAAGAACGATATTTAAAAAACTTTTGAAAATATAAATTAGTAAGCAAAAAAAAATAAATAAAATCAATATTTTATATATAAAAAAAAAAGAATCAAGGCAAGATGGTGATGAGACAGACAGAATGAGGACATACTGATGCCAGATAAAAATATAAAACTTATATGGAAATCATTTAAATCTCTCTGGTATTATTTGTCAATTTGAAAAATCATTTAAAAAATTAATAAAAAATGTTTTAATATAATTTAATTTGCAATCATTTTATCATTGAATCTATTCATAAAAATAAAAAATTAAATACAAGGTTACGTAAACATACAGTGCAAATATTTTAAAACGAAAAAAAAAAAAAAAATCGTAATATAAAAAATAAGAAAGTGATGTAAGATGAAAGAGTCTGTCTGTCGCATAGTATCGCAAATGCAAATATACAAAAAATAAAAAATATAAAAAATAGCATACATTTTGTACATGGCATATATTTATATATATATTTTTTTTATACATATGTGAATCATTGATCGGGGGCGTTGCTTTTCATATGCAAAAATCCACGTGGAATTTGTGACATCGAGATTCAAATAAATAAATAAAAAATCCAGGATATAAAAAAATAATAAGAAAAAAAATAAAATATATATGTCAATAGTAATATATTCAGTCGTTTTATTTATTTTTTATTCCATCATATCATTTGTGTATTGAAAAATAAAAAAAAATAAAAATATACACCGCAAATACTAAATGGATTCAAAAGTATTAATATTATCATTCTGGAATTTAAATATCCCAAAAATTTTTAATATTGAATAAAAATTAATAACAAAAATTTATATCAAAGTGTTAAATACAATTAAAAAAATAAATAAAAAAAAAAGTTGAATATATTTGAAAATAAAATAATTAAAAATCAACATTTACTGATGATCAATATGCAAATGCTGATGTTTATTGATTTAAATTTATTTGAATTAATAATCAAGTAGGTGGTTATAATTTTATTACAATTTAAATTGTTGATATATATTTTATTAATCATTTCCGTAATTTTATATCATTTCTATTGTCAACCCCTTTTTGTAAATGGTAATATTAAATTTATTTGAATGAATCTGAGACGAGTTAACATTGAGGTGAGGCTGCTGACATCATCACCACCAGTATTATTACATGCCTATGTAAACATTTGTGCATTAAAAACAAAGTCAAGAATAACATACAAACATTTAAACAAATATATATATTTAACTATTATCATTATCTAAAATAAATAATAAAATATATAATTTGTTTTTTTATTTTTTTTAATCTTTCTTCTTTATGTAAAAAGTACACTTGTCATCGATTTCATAAAATTTTAACTAGAAATTTAAAAAAGATTTTTTTAACTGAAATACCCTATTTTTGAATGACTGAGCCTGATTTGAAAGTCAAAGATTGCTCAAAACTCCGAATAGCTAGAAATCATTCATACAACTCTTGGAAACATTGTCTTTCAGTGTCATTGACTCAATCCAATCATAATCTCAAGAAATTATAACTTGGAAAAATTTATTTTGACTGAAACGCCCTATTTTCACAAAACTGACCCTGGTGTGGAGGCAATAATTGCGTCAAAGTCTAATAAAATCTTAAAATTTGTGGAAATAATTTATACAATGCTTGGAAACTCCGTCTTTCAGTGTCATTGACTCAATCCAATCATAATCTCATAAAAGTATAACGTAGAAAAATTTTTTTCAAGGAAAAACCCTTTTTTTTCAAAAACTAGTCTCAGTTTGGAGGTCAAAGTTTAGTTTAACGTATAACAAAACGCAAAAATTATTCAATACAATTTTTTCATTGCTTGGAATTAATGTATTCAAGTTCTATTTACGAAGTCAAATAACAATATTATTAAATTTTAAGTTTTAAAAATTCTTATTAATTAGTTATTAAAAAATAAGATAATTATTTAAAATAAAAAAACATTAAATTATTAACAGTCAAGTTTATAGATGTGTTTAACTTTTGGAAACACATCAGGACCGCTATTTATATGTATAAATATATTTATTTATTTATTTATATAAATATATATATACCTGTACTGAGAATAAGTTCATTGACCGTTCAAGACCCATGTGTATATAATATGCTCTCTCAGTTACACTGGAATATATATATATATATCTTTTTGTGCATATTTACTAGTCGTTTAAATGCCACATAATAATGAATAATGTTAACAATAATATTCATTTTGTTTTATAAATATATTATTAAAAGGTTATTCTTGCGATGTTATATTTTTTAGTTTTTTTTTTATTTTTAATAAAATATCAAGTAGATATTTAATTCATGATTTTATTTATCATAAATATAACAAAAATAAAATATCGAAAAAATAAATATATACCGTTATTACCAAACATTATTATATCGAATGAAATACATTAATGTAATTTTCTAAATTTAAAATAAATAAATAAAATGTTTATTTATTTTTTAAATGGATATATGTCGTATAAATGCGTGTAAATATATATATTGAGTATATAATATATAAATGCATATACAATGAGAACAGAATGGTTTTAGATGTTGAGATGAAATTGTTGAATCGTATTACTTTGGTGAATCCGCTTATCGAAAATGGCACGCATCAATTGAGGTACCAGGTTTTCCATTGGGACTATGAGAAACTTCTGTGTTCATGTGCTTATTATCATCACATATACCAATTCAAGTGGTAATTAGAAATTTAGATGACCACACATAAATAAATATGTATACATATAGAAAATAGTGGCTGTCAAATTTAAATTCAATTCTCTTGTTGAAATGTCCATTTGTACATAGCCAGTGTTATATACGCAATTCACATGAAATTTATTTAACATATATATAAACATGTATTTACCAATTATTTTGTATGTTGAAAAATAAATTTATTTTTTTGCATATAATTGCATTTGAAAATGAAATAATATTTTGATGAAAAAATAAATCTCATAAAAAATTGGCAAATAAAATTAAAAATAAATATGTTTAATAAAATTAAATAACATACGATACAGAAAAATTAAATTTTTGGTAAAATTTATTGACTCTTAAAGTGCGCAATTCAAGTCCTGATGGCCTTCGGTCAAACATACGATAAAACGGGAGCACGTTAATTTCATCGAGAAAAAAAATAAAAAAATAAAAAAACCAATAATAATATAATAAAAAATAAGCCAAAGGCGCCAGCTTGACCGATCTCACAAATTTATATATATATATAAACTATCAGAAAGTGTGGCTCGCACTATATATATATTATCACCAGCAAAATATCAAAGTAATACAACAACTTGATCAGTTTCATCAACAACTATTTTGTACAAACGTCATTTGCTATTCTATACAATCGATTTTTATCATTATCATCATCATCATGATTATCATCTCATAACTTTCCTCTCCTAAATATTTCTACCGATATATATTTTTTCATTCGCAAAACACAACTTCCTATACCTGATCAAATACGTTAACACAAAACTTTCACATAAATTATTTACATGAAAAAATTAAATTAAATTAAATTATATTAATAAAATATTTATTTTCAACAATCATAATATATATTTTATGATTTTTTTTTTTTTTTTGTTTATTTAAAAAAAATAAGTAATATAAGTAGTTAAAATTGAATAATGAATTTTGAAATGTATACATAAATATTTTCAATAAAAAAATATTAAACATTTATGTTTATCATAATATATATAATTTATATGGAAAATATGAGAAGCATATTAAAATGCCGGGGGCGTTGTACATCTCAAATAACGTGTATATAGATAAATATATATATAATATTTTCTCAAAGAGTTATATACCAGAGATATAAACTGTCATCGTTACTATATGCACTGTATTTACAATTCTCTTCTCAGACTTGAGAAGTAACTGAGAGTAAAGTCATTATCGAAATCAAACATTTCCTATATCTATGCCACAAATCATATATCACAAAATAAACTTGTACTATAATATTACATGAAAATATATATAGGTATATGTTTGACATCTAATTTAAATGCAAATAATATAAATGTATTAATAATATAAAATTCTTTGAATATGAAAATTTAATTATTTTTTTTAAATAAAAAAATATATGACAAGTTAAAATTTCTAATGTGAATTGTTGTTAATAAATTTATATATTATTTATTTATTTATTTATTTTTTATATGTATTAGAGAGGCCACATTGCGTGACGCAATGAAAAAAATATTTGTAATGCAAAACCATTGTGGAGTAATGAAAAAATATTAAAGAAAAAAAAAATGGAAAAAATAATAAAACCACTTGAAATATGAAATTGAAATGAAGCTTTCAAAAAAATTACAAATAATAATAATATAATAAAAATTATTACTTTAAAATTTTTTTTTTTATTTATTTTTTTTGGCAGATGATTGACACGATTGTGAGGAGATCACATATGGCTTAACAAACCGAGTGGTACATATGATAAAGGTGTGAGGTGAGGGTAAAGTTACGGAAAAAATATATTTTATATTATCATGATAATAATATTTTATACCTTGAGGATACAAAATAATATATATTTTGATCTTCAAATTGGTAAAAATAAAAAATATAAAAAATCAAAGAGTTGCAGAATAAAATTTATCTAAAATTCCCATGTAAATTAAGTGGTCTGCACAATTACCTATCAATGTGTTAACTTTGTAGAAATAACCACAAGCACATTCAATAAACATGTATACATAAAATACATCAAAACACGATAAACAAGTAAACCATTAAATTGCATATCTCTGTGTTCATTTAAACAAAAAAGATATACACAATAAAAAATTGCAAAAGTACTATTTTTTTCATAATGCTCATTATTATTTTTATTGTAAATTCATCAGAAAAAAAAGATTCATTACAATGTCCTTGAAAACAATTGATAACAATCAGGAAATTAAAAAAAAAAAAAAAAAAACAATAACAAGGACAGTAATGTAATAACAATGACGTAAATAAAAAAAAAAAAAATGAAAATTATAAATAAAAAATTGTCATCAACAATTATTATCATTAAATTTTGATAAATATTTTTATGATTATTTCATTCACCTTTTATTTAATTGATATATTAAGTATAAATCTCCTGGAGTAAATTGACAACTCACTTAATAAATTCACATTTAAATAAAAAAAAAATGTTAAAAATAAAAAAAAACACTATTAAAAAGCTTTTTTTTTTTTTTTCTAGTCACTGCACTGTCATGTTGATAACATAGACAACACCTGACACACGATAATGATCTTGAAAAAAAAAAAAAAAATTTGCAATAATACAAAAAAATATTTATTATGCATACGACTTTTGATATACCAACAACACAAGATGGAGAAATAAAAATAATAATAAAAAAAAAACAAATATCGTAAAGAAAATTTTTTATATTAAAAAATTCAAAAAATAAAAAAACATTTTTAGATATATCTATGTAAATAACATTGTAATAATAAATTTGAACTAAAAAATAATAATGTAATTAATTAAAAAAAAAAAAAAAAAGAGTTAAAATTTTTATATTATAATGAAAATCGAAGGTGAACGATACTCTCGCGTGGCACTGGCAAGTAAAACTGGTCTTTAATGCGAGACATCGGTTGGTTTTATATCAACGACCGGTCTCACTCTATCTTTTTCTAGTGTGTCTCGATGATGCCGGCACTCTTGCAAACTCAACACACATATAATCATTTTTATACTTTTTTTATATATATACATATAGTTAACCGTAGCAAAACAAGGCATACATACTGACTTAAATAAATTTAAAAAAAATTTTTAAAAAAACGCACAACTTGCTCCGACTCTGATTCGCGATGTGTGTATACAAATTTATATAAATATACATATACCTGCGACTTCGACTTGACTCTTCAATGTTTACCACGTGAGTCATTTTTACCGATATCAGGTTTATTTGATGTGTCATATATATATATATATTTAACCCCCCTTCCTCCTCTTTTATTCTGATAGTACATTGCTCAAAACTTTGGCCCCAATGGAATTTTGCACGACAACAATCATTGAGATAAATGAAAAAAAAAATTTCTTTTAAATTCATATATATGTATGAAAATATTTGTTTATATATTTTATTATTTTTTTGCATACCTGTCTGTGACGTGATTAAACACTGTCAACGATATTTTAAAAACAATTTTTTTTTTTTCTTTTTATCGCATCTTTATTAGCTTTTTTTTTTTTTTTTTTGTGCTTGATATATAATTTTATTTATTTATGTTTTTATTAAAATTTATATTGCAATGATAAATATATAGATGATATTGATATGATATCTTTTATAATGGATTTTAAAAATAATATTTTACAGAGTGGATTGTGTTTTGGTAGTTGAGGTTACAAAGTTATTTTACCTATATATATTATATCTGTATGAAAAAAAAAAAAAAAAAAAAATGTATCATCGTATAAACGATACTTTGCTGGCATGTTCCGGATATCCCGTGGTCTCTATCTTGTCAAAAATATATGAACTCGAATATCCGATCGTGTTTTGAGATTGTAGTATACGGTGAATGAAAAAGACACTCAATCGAGTTTCTATACATTTTTATATAAAAAAAAAAAAAAAAAAGTATATTTTTGATACAACCCTCAATTTTTTGCTACATTGCTATCAAATACAACATTATTTTTTTTTTCTATCATTTTTGTATAACATTTTATTTTCTTTACGATATAAATGTACTCAAGTTTTTGTTGCATATAAAATTCAATTTTTTTTTTTTTTTGTTCTATATTTATATATAATAATTTTTTATTAATTTTATAATTTTTTGGTTTTCATTGGAGCATAACCACAACGATCGTGATAATTATCTGATGGCACGCGAGATCAACGCGGTTGAGTTCGCGCGAGCATGAAATTCCAATGAGAAAGATGATTTATCCGGTATTTGTTGAAGCGAACGATAACGAGCCAAAGGCATTGCATTCCGTAACACAATTTTTATCATTAAACCTTGTGTTTACTTTTTATATTTTTTATATATAAATATATTTAATTTTATAAATCTATTTCAACTTTTTTTTTTTTTACCATTCATTATTATTATTTTCAATTTAATTATAATTTCTAATAAATAAATTTACATAGAAAAAATTATATATCTATGTATACTTATTATTATAATCCAGATAATGTCGTTAAAATTAATTTGAAATAAAAAAAATATATAATAATAATTTCTATTTTCAATTCTTAATGAAAAAAAAATATTTTAATTGTTTTGAAATTAATTGATGAATTTTATGTGATGATGATGATGATGATATTGTTTAAAATTGCAATCGATATGCCAAGTATATTGTGCAGATATATATATCTATATATTATTCATTTAGGATATATATATATAAAAGAGAAATGTTAACAATCATATTGAAAGAGTATATATATTTATAAATGTATATAGCATAATATATATATACAAATGAAGAGTAAAATTCACAAATGGAATATAGTTTTGACTTTGCTTTAAGTAATGTAATTGTACGTTAATGAGAAAATAGATAATAGGATCAAATCAGAATCATATGAAAATTTAAACGTTCATTTGCAGGTGGTACAGTGAATCAAACAATTCAACCAACTTAGTAGTACATTACACTTGATCATAATATAATTATTCATTATTTTATATATTTTTTAAATATAAATATAATTAAATTATAAATAAATAAATAATGAATAATTAATCATTTTATTATATATATATATATAAAATTTTTAGAGATGAAAATTTTCAGTTGAGTAAATTAATTCACTTGAGACTTTAACCACACCATCTGGCTATTTTATATAAAGTTGTTTAGCAGCTTCTGGTCTTGTGTCCTGCATCATCAAAGGAATTTTCATTCCCTCAAGGTATATACAAACTGTATTACACGTTATTAATACTGAATAATATAATTTCATTGAATAAAACCTGTCGTAAATTATCATATTTGCATGACAATTTTTTTTTAACTTATTATCTTTCAATGAATAAATTGAAGGTGTATATATATATTTATTTTTTTTTTTTGATAATTTTAAACTGCACATATACATATTGTACATATATGCATTTATTATATTCATTTAAAATATATATGCATATATTTAATTCATAAAAAATTGAATTATATATTTATTTATTTAATAATCTACTTCCTAAAGATAGATTAATTTTTTATTTTAAATTTATCAATGTAAATTTATTCAAAATATATTGCATAATAAATGCCAACTGATATATCAAGAAAGTGTATAAATAAAATAGCCAAATACTTGTTATAATTACATAATAGCTATTTTGTAAATTTAATATTCAATCTTGAGTATATAACTCATGTAATTTTACAAAAAATATATATATTTAAATTAATTATTTTTAATTTAATCAAATGACTTTAATTAATAATTCAAATATAATATTTATTTATTTTAAAAATAAATATATCATTAGTTAATGTTTTAAATGTATTATTTGTTTGTAATTATGAAATCAATTGAAAAAAAAAAAAAAAAAGTTGTAAGTTGAACGTGACTTTTTCTAGTGTCTTGAATTTCCTATTATTTTTTGTTTTTTTTTTTTTTTTTGATATATACTTGTTGTATATAAATATATATATGTATAAAAGTGAAGATACAAGACTCTTCTTTCTTGAGTTTAAAAAAATATAAAAAAATATAAAATGAAAAAAAAAACTAAAGCGTGCTTCACTTGTGTTGACCTCGCATGTGTATTTTCCAGAGATACTCGACAAGTTTCACTGGTTAGAAAACTAATATCGCAACACACAGCATCACAAAACATATATATAATATATATGTCGACAAGAAAAATAAAAATAATAAGTTTATATGTACATATATATATAAACACGTCCAAGTGTAGCACTAAATTTTTTTTTCATTTTTTCTTATTTTTCTTTGTGGTTGGATAACACCGCATGCTGACATTCATATAAAATTTTAATGAAAAAAAGCCTCTCTACATCAAAGGCTAATGTAAATTTAATTTCATTCAAAATCTTTTGAATATGTGTGTTAATATTATTATCATTATTATTATCGCTTTTGATAAAAAGTAATTTAAAAAAATAAAAAAAAAAATTAATATATTTTAATTTGTTTATATTGAATTGACATTTGAAATTTTTTTTCATATTTCATTTTTATTTTCAACTTGATTTCAGTATTAAAAAGTAATAATACATTTTTTTTTTTTTTAATAATATATAGACAAAAAGTATTCAACTTGATAGAGAGTACTTAAACATCATAGACTTTTTTTTTTTTTTTTGAAGTAAATTTATATATTTTTATTTCATTTTTTTTGGAGTTTAATTTAAAAAAAAATAATCTTAATTAAAAGTTCTTTGATGTTAAATGAAATAATTTTTGTAATGTACATTTTAAGTGTAAAATTAATTTTTAAAATGACGTCAATTGATTAACAAGTTAAGGGTTAGTGACCGTAAATGCTTTCAGTATTGGTATTTATGTGGTTTGTGTCACTAATTGACTAACGTTGATTCAATGTGTTAACTCTGATTATGTCAATATAGTCTTATTGATATTAAAATATTTAAACTATCTTTTTCAAGTTCTATTTGTTTTTTTTTTTTTTTTGATAAATAAAAATCCCTTGTTTTACACAAGTCATTATAAAAATAAATTTAATTAAAAATATAAATAGACGATACTTTTAATTACAAGTACACATAACTAATTATTTTATTTATTATTTTTTTTTTTTTTCAAGAGTTACTTTTATTAGCAAAATTGTGGTAAAATAAAATTTTTATCGGTTGTAAAAAAAAATAAAAAAAATAAAGTAACTATAAAAGGAATTGAAACAGATAGTTTAAATTTTATATTTTTTTTTGAATATTTATTTTGTCATAAAAAATTTATTTAAAAAAAAAAAAAAAAAAAACACCCAATTTTATGACAACAATATCCAGTAATTTTTTGATAATTTTCTGTCATATGCGGTTAGTCAGTTGAAGCTCTACTCGATAAAATTAAACAAATATAATTAAAAAAATAAAATAATTATTTAATTCATTTAAATTCTTTTAAACCATTCTAATTTATAAATTATTTATAAAAAAAATATAATGATTTTTTTTATTATCTCATATATTTAGATCATTTTTAGATTGAGTTTTTATTCATTCGATTGACTGTAGGATATATATATATACAGTGGACAATTTAATTATAAAGGGATTTTCTTTGAGCAGCTTCAGTGAAACCTGAGCTTTTGGCAATGCCATATACAGTGAAATAATAAAAAAAATAAAAAGGGAGAAAGGCTAACGAAATGACTGAAAAAAAATAAAAAAAAAATACAAGAAAAAGTGCTTTAGGCAAACGAAGAGACGAATAAACGGATTTTATAAAAGTATATATTCAATATCTATGTACTGCTGAGTTAACAAATTAAAATAAAATACGAAAATTAAATGTAAGATGTATACATTTTCTCTGATGAAATTTTGATTTAATCCTCTCAATTTAACTGAGCCATAAATAATTTGAGATATATATATTTTTATATAACAAAAAAAAAAAAAAAATTAACATAAGTCAAAAAAAAATATTTCATGTCATTTAAAAAAATATATATCAGATGATTATTATCGAAAATAAAAATAAAAAAATATAAATAAAATTGTAATACTTATAACAGAATAACCTACATAATTGTTTTTTTATTCATTTAAAAAATTAAAAAAAATAAAAATAAAAGCTTTAATTTTATATGAAAACATTAAATGCATGTAGCAGATAAATTTACGATTTTTGATTTCCAGCTCATTTAAACTTACTAAAGAAATTTAATTTTATTATTTTATATTACAATAATAGTATCACAAAAACGAGATGCTTTTGTTTGACAAAATTTATCCAGAAGGTTACAGCCATAGAAATTGAAATACCCTCAGTATAAATTTAAATATAATTTACTTTCATTTTTTTTTTTTTTTTAATGAATATTAATTTATATTATTGTTCTGCACATTTTCTGTATTAATATCAAACTCACTGTTATATATTTTCACATGGAGTTATATGGATTAATTTTCAGGTTTAATTATAAAATCAGCTGTATTATTCACATGATAAAATCTGAAAATATTCAAATCTCTTTGGGCTATATACAATTCAATTGTTCTAAAATTTATGAAAATAAAATGTTACGTTATAAATACTTAATTTTTTTTTTCTGGAAAATTTTTAACAATGAAAAGCACATCGTTAAATATATATTTGGTCAAAATTTTAATAGTTGTTTTAATTCAACTATGAAAATAAATGATTCACTTAGTTGTAATAAAATTTACATATAAATTGCACGTACTTAAAATTGTACTCATATTTAATTCTAAAACTATTAAAAGTGACCAAAAATTTTTTAATTTTATACTTTTAAATTACTATAGAAATTTATAAATTATATTACTATTTTTTTTTTTTTTTTTTTTTTCTTTGACTATTTTTACGAATGCAGTGAAGATATTCACTTTGTCTTTAAAAGCTATATACTTTCTCGTATAAATTGATTAAACATATATATATTGAGCTAGATGAGTATTACATTCAATCACACTTTGCTTTATTTTATTGCAAAGTTGCCACGTGATCTGGAAATATAATACGTATTTTTTTCTTTCTCTTATTTTTCATTATATTTTTTTGTTTATTTATGTTTTTTTTTTTCTATACTTTTCTATATTATAGCTATATTGTTATTCTCGTGATAATATAAAACTAAATAAATCTTGAAAAAAAAATTAAAAAAATTATTCAGCATTTTTTGCATCAACAAACATGCGAGTGTTTAAGTCGTTAAACATCAGCAATGCAAAAAAAGTTTTAAATAAAAATAAAAATTCTATTCTGATCCATTGAAATTCTGTGGGAACACTATTAAATTTATATATTTTTTTTTTTCATCTGTTGTGTTAAAAGTTTTATAATGATTATATTTATTCTTTATTATAATTTTATTTAAAGTAAAAAAAAAAAATATAAATATAAGAAGAATTTCTGTGTTATTATTTAAATAAATTTGATAATAAAAAAAAATAAAATAAAAACTTGTAAAATAATTTTACATAAATTTTTTTATTCCTCATTAATGTTTAAGAAGCTAATAAGTTTAAATATAAATTAATTTATGAAAATTCAAATTAATCTACAATACATATTTTAAAAAATAAAATAAAGAAATAAAATAATATAATTTTATTATTTTTTCAACAAAATTAAAAAGTTGAATAATTAAAAAGTTGCATAACAACTTTTAATATATATTTCAATCTTATAATTGAATCATTATAATTTATATTGTTGTTTTATTTTTTATTTTTGTATTTTTAAATATCATTTTAAAAATAAGGTAAGATTATTAAGTTGTCAGTGGCAAAGCTCGTTTAATTATATTTAAAACTGTTGAGCCGAAAAATAAGTGGGCCATGATAAAGACTAAAAAAAATTATAAAATAAAAAGAATAATGGTCGTTTTTTGAGCTGAAGAAAAAAAAAAAAAAAGAAAAAGAAAAGTTTGATAAAATGTGGGATAAGTCAGAATGAAACGTTGAGCAGTTTCAGCAAAAGTGGTTGCTGTCTAAAAAGATATTCAAAAGTGGGTTGAAAAAAAAATTGGGGAGAGTTTGTGAAAATAGGTTTGAACAGGGTGAGAGAAAAAATTTATTTAAACAGCAACATGATAGTACGAAACTATGTGCGATATATATTTGTATAATATAAAGAAAAAAGTAAAATGCGTTTTTATAAAAAATATATAAAACACATCTAAATAACCTATGATGCGCACGCATTTTAAATAATGAAACTTGGTAAAACAATTTTAAAGTAATGAAGAAAACCCTAACTGTCTTCAATTAATAACGTGCTCTGAGGTCATGTCGTATATATGACTTATTGCCTCACTGAATTTAAACATCTGCTACCATTGAAATTAGTGTTAGACATCAACATCCCTCAACTTTACAAACTCAAATCTTTATAAAATATGAAAAAGGTAATTTTAAATAAAAAAAAAATAAAATAACTTAAAAGTCTCAACTTGCCAGTAATTAACAAAATATATTGAGTTAAATGTAAATTTAAAGTTTAAAAGTATTATCATTTATTTTTTTTTTAAAAGTGTCACTTTGTACTTCAAAATAAACATATAAATTTATAATTATATATAAAAAAAATTGAATAAATCAATACAAATAATTTATTTTATAAATTATTGTTTGATTTAAAAAGATAAAAATTATTTATTTAAAACTTTTTAAATGAAAAAAAGAAAAAAAGTATTTCGACATTCAAGATATAGAAATTTTTCAATTTAACTTTTTTTTTGTTTAATTTTAAAAACAATTGAATTTATTAAAATTATTATTATTATTATTTTCAATTTATTTAAACTTGTTGGATATTTTTTTCTTTTAAATATATATATATATTATAAAAATAAAATGATATTGGCTGATTATGCATTGATCTGTACTACTTGCGATTTTTTAATAAATATAATATTTATATCACATTTATTTATTAAATAGATTTTAATTTGAATTTTTCCAAAAAAAAGCAATGTTAGTTTCATAATTAAATTATTTTTTGAAAATAATTAATACTTTGCTGTGAGGGTTGTGCTAATTTAATGGACTTTATTTTAGTTTCAAGTATACCTTGAAAATAGAATGACATTGGCTGATCATACATTAAGCTGTACTACTAGTTTGTTCTTTAAATGAGGTTTTTATTTTAATTTTAAAATAATAATTCAACTAGTAATATAACATAATATTAGGTTATATAATGGATAATATATTTGTAGTATTAACAAAGCTTGATGAATTGCTTTTACTAGTATTTTAATGTAGGCTAATGGCTTGAGCTTAATAAGCACTACCTTGAAGCAAACAAAATTTTGATGAAACAAGTTATTTATCGATTAATCGATTAATCGATTATCCATTTTACATTGGAGCTTAATTTTCTTTGACATTTTTCATTCACGATTATTAAATTTGCTTTTATATTACAAAAAAAATAAAATAAAATAAAACGTCACTTTTCTAATTGACTTTTACGTTTAAAACAGCATACAAATAAAAACTTTGAACTATGACTTGGAAAAAAAAATTCAAAGAAATATATAAATACATAAAAAAAAATTAAATACAAAATTAATAAAAAAAATTTTAAAAAAATGTTTTTTTTTTTTTAACGAAGGGATTTGTCGGTATATTAAGTTCATTTTTAGAAAATTGGATCATTTGACTTTCAAGTTTTTACACTTGATAATCATCAACTTGAAATTTCTACAAAAAAATTATATACGATAAAAAGTTGAGTATATATTTTAGTTGTTGAAAAAATAAATGAATATTTGTAAAATACTGTTATCTAACAAAATGAAAACTCATAAAAATTCATTGATGAGTATTAATTTATTTAGTCATCTTGTCACATAGAAAATTATTTCATCTTGACTTTTCTCATTTATTATTATGTCTCAATTGTTTTGTTATATTTTGTCTCACCTATCACGATATTTTAAACTAGAAACAACTCATGCCAACTAATTGAATCATGATAAAGTTAAATAAATTCCAAGTATTTATTTTAAATAATATACTAGCATTCTGAAAAATTCACAGTGACATTGACACAATTAAAAAAAAAAAAGAAATCCTACATTTTGAATTCTACCAATGAAACAGCTTAAATAAAATTATACGAATACAATTCTTTTCTACTTAAAAAGAAGAAATATTTAACGAAAAGTTATCAGGTCATACATTTTTTTTTGTTTTTATAACTCAGAAAGTATCAACAAGTCAATTTATATAGATTTTGGATGTTTGTGCTATTTTAGAAAATGCTATTCTCGAAAAAGTAACCTATAACTTGAGATGATAGATGTGTTATCGTCAATATTACAACTAATGTTAATATTTATTGGCATAAAAAACATTACAGTGTATTAAAAAAAGTATTTACATGATGTTTTTATCCTGTTTAACAACTGAGAAAAAAAATTAACCGTGAAACAAAGCCTCAAGTTAACATTATTATTACTTTTTCAAACCACGCAGTCAAATTGACTTTCTATTTGTTTTAAAACAGTAACAACAACCGAATATTATTACCGAGTCAATAAAAATAAATTTTTCAAAAATAACTAACATTTTTCTAAAGCACAGCTTGTATTTGTAAATTTTCATCAGCAGACTTCCTTATTAATGTACTCATTAATTATCTTCTGACCTCACGATAAAATATAAAAATAAAAATCCATCTGAGCTTTGTAAAAAAAAAAAAAATAAAATAATAATAAATGGTAATAAATGCATTTAATAAAATTTCAAAGTACGAATTTTTAGTGACATTAAATTTGAATGAGATTATCAAGTCAATTAAATTCCACTTCAATTGATGAGTAAATTTCTAATCGTAATCACTCAAAAGCTCGCTTTGCAATTCGCAAGTGAAAAAAAATAAAATAAAATCCCTTCAGGTGCCAATTAACTGTTTGCAATAGTTGAAAATACTATTTCAAATTCAAAAAATATATATATATATATATTTACTACGTTTCAAGAATAAAAAAAAAATTAGACAAATAGCTCAAAGCTGAGCTTTTTTCTCATTCAATAGTATATAGTTCAATGAGAATCATTAATCAGATCGTTAATTTTTTTTTTCCTTATAAATAGTTTATTATATTATTATTATTTTTTTTTAGAATTTTATCTCAAAATAAAACGAGATTTATTTTATAAATTGAGCAAGATTTGCAATGAATAGTATTGTAATAATTTCAGTGCTAATAGTATGACCCAGTTAAAAATTTAGTCAGATAAAAGTTTTTAAAAACAAAACAAATTTATATTTAAATTAAATAATATTTAAAAAAAAAAGACTCACCATTGACAGGTGGAAGTTCTGATGCATCAAGAAAATCATCTAAAACAATAATAAAAAATCATCAATATTATCATCAAACATTTATTAATAAATTATGTGTTTAAGTTAATTATTAGATAATTAGATTATACATTTCTTGAATATTGATTAGTATTGATAATACTTGTGTTTGTACTAACAAGTTTGAATCAATATATAAACACAAATGGATGATGAGCTAATTAGTGACTGTCCCTCGACATGGAATATCAAATCAAATTAAATCATCAATCAGTAAATTATTATCACCAACTATAAATCTACATATTTAATTTTTTTTTTTTTTTTTTAAATATAAAATAATCAATTCTTTGTATGTTTTTAATAAAAAATCAAACATATTTTTTAAGAAAAAAATAAAATAACTAAATCATAAAAAAAAATCAAAATATAATATCATGATAAAAAAAAAAAAATGATAAATTTTTATGTGAAGTGATTTTGCCAGGCAAGCACAGAAAAATTTTGAATCCATTTTGGAGGTATCGAAATTTAAAAAATATATATGTCGTAAAAGTAAAAACTGATTGGAACCGATACGTGAGAGGCTTGCATAGATAGGGTAAGTTTATATCACTTGTTTTTTCTTTTCAAGACAAAAAAAAAAAATAAATAAAAATTCATGGTTCAATGATTTATCAAAAAAGTTTAACACACACCAATATGTTTGAGAAAACAGTAATCATATTATCCCCAAAAAAAAAAAAATAAAAAAGCTTTGAATTTTGTTTTTTTTTTTATCTCTATATATATACATGTACAATAAATAATAAATTTTTATTATAATTTATTTTACTGTATAATAAAAAAAAAATAAAAAAAAAAAAAGTTTTAATTTATATTATATAATTAAATATATAAAATCTATTTTTAAATAATTATTTCTAATCCCATTAAATAATTCAAGTAAATTAAATTAAATTCTACCCTTTTTATTTTTTTATTTAATTTTCTAATACTTTGTATAAATAAGACAAATTACATTTGTTACGTGTTGCTGTGGTTCGAAGTAACTTTGTTAAAATAATAAATAAAAAAACACCTTTACGACTGTTGGTTACATACGGTCACATGAATTTACGAAAGACAAATTCAATATACATATACATATATATATGTAATATATCAACTGAGACTAAACAATAAACACAGTTGACAACAATGCAAGAGTAAATGAGACAGGGTAAAATAGAATTTATGTAAGATATCGATTCTTCAGTTACCAGACAAATGTCGTGGTTAATATTACTAAGATTTAACTTTCTTGTTCTAAATTTAATATCAAGTTACAGCAATGTTCTCAATTTTACTGGATAAAACTACAATATGTCAGTCAGTATAATTTTAATATCAAATATAATTGAATTAAACTAAATTTTTAATTTACAAATTTTTTTTACTTTTATATTTGTTTTTATTTTTTTCTAATTTTCTCAATTTTTTGCTTTCTTTTAATTAGCAGAAAATATATATATATATTTTTTTTTTGATTCTTTTTCATTTTCAGACTTTTCTGATTTCATTTTTTTTTTTTTTTATATTATTATTATTATGATTATTATTATTCTAGATTATCCATCAAGGGAATAAGAATGATAAGACAAAAAAAAAAAAAACAGAAAAAAAACAATGTGAAACACACGTACAAGTTGTCTGTGTCTTTTTCTCATTAGTGCAACGTATTTTCCGTCAGTCTAGGCATACCTTTTTTTTATTCATTTTTTATTTTTTATTCTTTTATTTTTCATTTCCACATACTATTTTTTACCCTTCACTGAAATTGAACAGATCTGTCTCCATTGAATTTCTCATCATTTTTTTTTTTTTATTTTTTTTCTCTGTACCACCTTTTGTTAACTATATATCTATGATTGTATATTTTTTTTATTTTATCTTTATTATTTTATTAATAAAGAATGACTAGTTTATATTATTTGTCAAAATTATTAATATAATAACATAATAAATTGAAAATATGAAAATTTTAAAAGTATTATTAAATAATAAATATTCATTAAACTTAATTAAAAGAAATAATTTAATATTTTCATAATTTCAATTTATTTATATATAAATCAACTTTTTAAATGTAATTTATTTGAAAATATAAATTAATTTAATTAATTACTCACCATAAGCAATTTTTGCATCAAGATTAAGTTGACACTCATGACGAGTTGTAAATGTATAAGGTCGTGGTTCTCCAGGACACCATGGTACAGATGGTCCACATGAACATCTACCAGTATTATCTGATTGTCCAGTTTCACTTGATGCAATACCATCACCAATTAAATTACAACCACCACCAGACATTTTTGGTTGATGTGGACAATGTCGTCGCCATCTCCCTGGTATTTCTAAAATTATATATTCAAAATTAATTATCAAATAATAACCAAGTAAATATTTAAAACTATATATACAAAAATTAAATTTTTATTTCATTTTTATATATATTTTCATTTTAATTTTTAAACTTCATGTTTTTATTTTTTTTATATGTCACTTTCATTGATCCATGTCACCTCAATTTTTCGTTCAATTTGTTCTATATATAATGTGTCATACAAACACCCAAAAAAAATTTCAATAAAAAAAAAAAAAACACAAAACACAAAACATCAAACTTGAATGTATTGTTTTGACATGTATAAACTTAATTTTGATTTAGCACTGGACAAACACCTAAACACAATATATATATATGTATTTTCAAACAATTGGATTCAACAATATGTATATATATATATATATATATATATATATATATATATATATATGTATTATTATTCCTACACACAATAAAACCCCTTGAAATATACAACATGAATATCCACATATATATATATATATATGCATGAATATTCAAAGTAATACACTCATCATTGGTACATCCAAGTAGGATTTTATATAGTTGAAAAATTCATTTCAGATTAAGTTCAAAAGCAGATTAACTGTACTGATTTTAAATATATCTATAATAAAAATTATTATTATTATTATTATTATTATTATTATTATTATTATTATTATTATTATTAGTCGATTAAATACAACTTACACGAACACACAAGGTCTACGATATTTCCATTTTACGCTCGTTACTTTTATTATCCTATCATACTTAGAAAAAATTGTCAGTGAAAGTCGCTTTGAAAGCTTTTTTTCCTTATTATTATAACCTTTTTTTTTTTATTTCAAAATTTCCATAATTCTTTTTTTTTTTCTTTTTTTATTATTATTGTGACTATTATTAGTAACGCACTATGAGGCTTGTAAAAAAAAAAAAAAAAAAAAACGAAATTGCTGATTTTTTTGAAAAGTAAATTTTACAGATGAGAGAATGTAATAGTAAGCAAAAATGTTGAAGCTTATATTTATTTTTTTTTTATGTTTTTTTTGTATATCGTAAATCGATATATAATATAGTTATACTGAGTAATTTTATTTTTATATTTTTTTTCTACAATTGTATAGGTATATGTGTGATATTGAGACCTGATTGCCACCCAATACATTTATTTTATTTTATTTTTTTTAATGTATATGTAGTATATCTCGTTAACGTTAACGCTCATTCGAAACTTGACTACAATTTCTATATAGTCTACTTGAACTTTAAGCTTTCTACCATTACATCAATTCAACTTTAGACTATAGAATTTTCTCGTTAAATATCTTTGATTACTATGCTTTTATAATGATATTGACAAGTCTGTTATACACTTAACAATATTCACTCATTCATACTACTATTATTTGAATAAAAAAATAAATTTTAACGACATCACTAATAAAATATTAATGATATCGATTAAACTAGTTTTTTTTTAAATAAAAATACAAATTTTATTGTCAAAAGTTTTTTAATTATTAATTTAAAAAAATAAATTGTTATATAGTTTGTTGTTGGATAACAAAGTTTTGATGTATGTAAGCTTTAAAAATTTATATCAAGTCTCATGAAAATATTATATTCATAGAAAATTCCATAACGTCAAAAATATTTACTAAACAATTTTCAATTCTAATAACTTTGTATAATATATATCCACTTTATATTTTAACTATTCAAATAAAATCTATTGAGCTTTTTTTTTTTTTTAAATATCCAAATTTTTTTTTTTTTTTTTTTTTTTTATGACATGGTTTTTGGATGGATTTTATTATTTTATATTTCCTTGTTTTTATTTTCCGTTAAAAAACAATAAATTTTAAAATAACATGTATATAAAAAAAAAAAAAAAAAAAAACATAAACCTCTTTTAGTTTAAATTTTATTTAAATATCCCATGTGACTATGTCGTGTCATACAAAATTTAATGTGCGTAACTCTTATGCAAATAATAATTTATATATATATATATGAACCACATAATAAAAATCTAGTATACCGAGAGTAATCGGTTGATAAAAATGCAGATTCACAATTAACCATTAAATAGAAATTGAGTTTGCGGAAAAATAATTAACTGGCCAACTTTGATAACTCAATTAATTTTTTATAAAAATAATTCTTTCATTTTCATTTTTTTTTTTGTGTAATTTATTCTTTGTATGTATACATACAAAAATTACGATAATTAAGTTTTATGTAATTTTTTTTTCAACTCAACCAACCACATACAAATAAATTATTTCAAAAATCGATATGAAAAATTGAGTTAAAAAAAAAAAAATATAAAAAAATATTTTGCATTATATTTATGACGTTATTGAATAATTAATTATAAAATTTAATGATAAAATTACAATAATATATTCAAATTAATATAATTTGGGATTTTTTTTTCAAATTGAAATTCATTGTATTGTTAAATACAAACCACTGCAAGCAATATACATGTGTACAGATATCTCACATCACGTAGCAAAATAATTGTATTATTCAACTGTGTTATTTCATCTAGATTGAGTAGCTGTTTGTAACAGTTAAATAATAACAAAACAAAATAGTAAAATTCGATAGCATTTAATTTAAATATATTTAAAAAAATTATTTAAAATTTTTTTTATCAATTAAAATTATTTAAAGATGATAAACTTTTGAATTTAGATTTGAATTTATTCCCAATTTTATCGTTTTGTTTTTAAAAAAATAACAAAGTATTTGTATTTTTTTTAACAAATTTATATATTCATCATAAAATATATAATAATCTAATAATAAGATTTAAAAAAGTTTGATATATCAGTAAAAGATTATGTATGCATGATAAAGTTGACTATGAAAAAGTTAAGAAATATGTTATTTGAATCCGATTGGAAAGCGTACTTGGTCTCATACATCATAGGATATGAGGTAACACGCTATAGATTTATACTTTAATATATATAAATTCATACTTTTGTGATATGTATAACATTTTGGTTTACATTGGTTACGAGTAAAACTAAAAGGATACTGGCTCTTTTCATGGAGATTTGTTGGCAGACAATGTGGAAAACCAGGGGCTTTAGTAACCTTGCTATTTTTGGACTTTATACTTTGCAATTTCAACGAATCCCTTTTTTTTTCTTTCTAACATTTCAAATGTAAAAACATTTTTTATTTTTTTATTTTATAAATTGTTCAAATCTTTTATTTTATCTGTTTTTCAAATTTCTCTATTTTTTTATTTTTCTCTTTTGTAAATTTATCTTTTCAAATTTAAAAAATTTCTTTTCAAATTTTTTGTTCAATCAAATATCCAGCTCAATTACTCATTTATTTGCACAATAATATTATAACATGACAAATCAATAATGAAAATTTAATTAATTTTATTTAATTTGTTTCGAATACTAATTTAAAAAAAAAAAAAAGAACAACGTTTTTAACTATTTTGTTTTAAATGAAATTTTGCTAATTTTACATTACCAAAGCTTTTCCTCACATCTCAAGTCAAGTTATAAAATTATTTTTAAAAAATGTACTAAAAGTTGTGCATTTTATTAGTTAATTCTTTATTGTTACCCCAAAAAAAAAAAAAAAAAAAAAAAAAATACAAATTAACCTGACAAATTCATTTTACAAGATCACGAAAATTTTATTAAACAAAAAAAGCTCTATCTAAGCCACAAATAATTATCCTTAAAAATTAAACAATCTAGGTCATACAAAAATAGAATAAGATGGCTTGTTCAACAAGATATTTTTTTCCTCACACACAACACACCGGGGATGATAAAACTTTTATGTTATACAGTGTAGTTGTGTTTAATGTTTAAATAACTTTATATTCTTTTTTTTTTTTTTTTTTTTGTTATTTTTTATGATTTCAATTGAGTTATAAAAATTTCTGCATATATAGGATCTGTATCTTTAGATTGTGCCCAAAATAAAAAAGAAAAAAAAAAAAAAAATGAAATTCATCTATCCAGGATTGTAGTAATCTGAGATAATGGAAGTTTATTTTGATGGGTAAAAGAAAGAAAAAAAAAATGTCTCTCGAGAATTTTCGATATTAAGTGATCATTATCAGATAAAAAAAATAAATAAAAAAAAAATACATACAACGTTTCAGTGATAAAATGTCTTATGGGAATACACGAAAGTCACTGAATCCATAACGACCATAAAATTGACTCTTGTTAATATCGAAATACAATAAAGAAAAATATTATTTTTCTTTAAATAATATATATTTTTTATAAAATAACTAAAACAAGTGGTTTTTTTTTTTTAAATAAAATCATCTAAATATTCAGTGGCTAAACTAATTTGTTCATCTTATTTCTCAACCATCGCGTCATAGTAATATAATAAAGCAATTTTGAATTATAATATTTCATGAATACTGAGTAGTTGAATGTGCATATACATACAGTACATACGAATTCATACATCATGAATCAATTTTTTATTTTAAATAAAAATTAAATCAAGCATCATCATCATCATCACGACATAATATTTCGTATTACATACTTGATTACAATAATAATTATTAAAAAAAAAAAAAACAATTGTATTTGTTTTTACTTTTTCATTATTACTGTTAATAAAAAATAAATAGTTTTTCTATTGTTAAAATTTTTTCATGACAACGAAGAAATATCACGTGATAAATAAATCCTCGGAAAAAAAAATAAATAAATAAATAAATAAAACAGGTATATACAGACTGTCTCTAGTGAAATGGTTGAATTCACAATTGCCAAGTTTGCTACAATGTCATATAAGCTCTTTTGAGCCCCTTTATTTTTTTAACTACTTCATTGTACTTTGTTTGCTCCGGATTACTATTATTTTATTTTATTTCTTTTTTTTTTTTTTTTCGTCATCTCATATTTTAACTTTATTTTTTAACATTTATATATTATTTAACCTATTTAATTTTTTTATTTTTATATAGTCTATTGTGCGCATTGAAGAAGTTTAAGTAAAAATATAAAATAAAAAAAAATATAAATAATAATAACTCAATAGAAAAATATCATTAAACTTACTTGTACATATTCCCTCATCGAGCTCATCTGGTGGACGAAGATTTTTAATAACACACTGGAGACCCACTGCACAACTGCCAGAAAATCCGAATAAACCACCACAGGGTTCACCCTCAACCCTCGCACAAACTTTGCAACACCTATAACAAATATAAAAATTTTAATAAACTGATAACAATAATAGTAGTTTAAAAGATAACATGCATATGTAACTTGGTGTAATATTTAAAATACTTAAACTAACAGGGATATTCATTTTTTTTTTTTTTTTATATAGCTTATAAAATTTAGCTGAGTAGAAAAACTAAAAAAAAGTAAAAAAAAATATAGGATTTACAGAAAATAAAAATTTCAATATATAAAAGAGAATATTTCAAGGATATTTGAGATAAAAAAAAATTTTACAAGGCTCAAAACGAAAAAGCCTATTCAAGTGGAATTCGTGATATATGAAGAGAAAAAAAAAAAAAAATAAAAATCATTGTATAATAATAATATAATTTTTTATTTTTTTTTTCAAAGTTTCAAGCACGTAACCATCACTGAGTGTATCCAGTTGATATGTGTAAAAAATTTTGTAACTTAAAAAAAAAAAAAACTCGTTTGAAAAATTTTATTATATATTCAAAGAATAATTTTTTTGTTTTAAATTTATTTTTTCAATAAAAAATTAAATAAAAACAATTTAATACGTAGTACGTACTTGCAGGGATCCCATGTAAGTCCACCTGGACAATCTTCAACAGTTAAAATGTCACATTCCAATGGTGAACAAACACAAGATAAAGCTCTCGCAACAGCGAGTGACAAAACAATAATGCCACCCAATAAAATCAAGGGTGCACGCATATTAACAAAAAAATAAATAAATAAATAATTGATTTTAAATATATATATTTTTTTTTTATATTCAAATAATGTTGATTTGTTTTTGATTAATTTAATTTATAATTAATGTAAATATATTTATTGATAAATAAAAAAAAAAATTAAAATATATATTGCTACTCTTTTTTAAATAAATTAAATTGAAAAATATTACTCCGAATCATACACGTGTCAGTTGAAATAAAAAATTTCATGATAATATTATATCAAAGTTTAAAAATAAAAATCAATCACTATTATATGTATTTATTGATTAATTTGTTTTTTTGTTTTTATATTTATTTAATTAATATAAATATAAATACTGTAGCATCATACAGATAATAAATCACTTTGATATCACAATATATTATTTTTCAGATATGATTTTACTTTGACAAGATATATTTTATTATTTTTCTTTTACTTTTTATTTTTAAAAAAAATACAATTGTGACGTTGAATAACGTCAGATTATCACCAACGTATATTCCTAGTATATGCGTACATGAATCGTTCGATAAACCAACGAGACATTTACGATATGCAAATTTACATCAAACCTACAAATTTGTCGTAGCACGTGTGACCCTATTATTCACTTTAATTTCTCTCATATTACTAGTATTTTTTTTTTTTTTATTAAATTTTCCATACGATAAAAAATAAAAAATAAAAATTAATCAATTATTGTTTAATAAAAGTAATTTTAAAAATTATAATAAATAAATTAATTTAAATAACTTGGACACACTTGGATGATTTTAAAAATATATACGACTGTTATTAATTATTTATTTTTTTATTTTTGAATATAAAATAATATTTTAATATTAATGGTATGATTAACAAGACCGGCTCGAGTTGATATGTAATTATTTGATAAAATTTTAAATAGATTACACATGAGCGTACGAAAGATAAACGCCAACTGAAAAACCAATGATATTCACTGAATATGAAACGCGAGAAAATACCCCACCAGGTAAAATATATATATGTATTTACGATTGCGTCGGCGCCCTTTGCAACTTTTTATCAAAAACTATTCTCAAGCTTTTCACCGACAATTTTCTTCTTCAATTGACGTCAAAGCCAAAAAACGACAAATTCAACAAACTCTATTAATAATCGTTTTATTAGATCCTTGGATTTTTTTATTTTATTATTATAAAAAAAATAATTAAAAAATATATTTATCTATCAAAAAAAATTAATAAATATAATATTTATAAAGTCAAAAAAATTTTTTTAAGTAATTATTTTTAATAATCGAAAAACTTTATTTGTAGTTTATTTTATTTTATTTTTTTTTTTTTTTGATAAATAAAGTTTATGGACAGAAAGCTTTTGATAATCTTTGAAAAACTAATAAAATTATAAACGTGGTTTTAAAACTTTTTTGTTTTATTATTATTTTATAAAGATATTTGTATTTTCTATAGAGTTTTAAATGGATCGAAGATTATCAACATTGTAAAATAAATATAACGTGACCTTGGGTAAACTTTTTATTACTGAATTATTCTAATCGATAAATCGACAATAGCAACTTTGTATTTTTTTTTTTATGGTATTATTAGTCATTTACGTTAAAAAATACAATAACATAATAATAAAAAAAATATATATATTGTTTTATTTATAATAAGTAGTATAATAGAAAATTAAATTTTTATTTTAAATCAATTTATGTTGTTATTAAAAAATTAAATAATTTTTATAAAGAAAAATATTTTTTGAAAAAATAGAAAACTGAATTTTTTAGATACAGTTGTTTAAATATTTTAATCAAAAGTTAATTATTAGCAGCCGTTGTTATCAAGGCGCTACGATAAAAAAAAAAAAATTAAATCCGATACTGAAAATTGCGATTTCAGCTTCAAATACAGAGTTAATAAATTTACAAAAAAAAAATATGAAAGAGAAAATAAAAATTAATTATAAAAATTCAAAAAGAAAATTAAAAATTCTACTGTCTATTATAAAGACAAGCTAATCAAGTAAAATATTGATTTACTTATTGCTTGGAGATTCAGATAAATTAATAATTTATAAAAATAAAAAGTACTCACTCAAAATTCTCAGTACAGCTATGAGGATGATTTAATTTATCACTTGTCAGACCAACACCTCGACAAAATCTAATAAAAAAAAATAAAATATAATGTTAATTTTTTTTTCTATGATAATTTATATTATTAAAATAATATAACTGTTGCTTAAAAAAACCAACTGTATATCACGTACAAGTCAAACTGATGAAGATGATAATAATTATACAGCACCAACACAAAAGCTCCAATTTTGTTGAGATTTTTTTCTGTCACTGCTACTGTCAATCATTCTGTTAAAATTATTTTTTTTTTTTCAGTTATTTAAATTTGGAAGATTAACTTTTTTTAAAGATTTTTTTATTGACTTACTTTGAATAAAGTTTGTGCTGTGTCTGCATTGCATCATTCGGTTTGAGATATTCAATGAACAGTCCACCAGTAATACCACCAAACAATCCAAATAATAAAAATATTCAACTGATTCATAATAACTGAAAAATAAATAAATAAATATTAAAATTTTTATTGTATTTAATTTAAAAAAAAGAAAAAAAAATACACACTCAAACAATGAATATGTAATTAATAATTAAAAACAAAAACAAAATTTTTCAGTTGAATAAATAAAACGAAATGGTAAAAATTTTTGATTATTGAAATTAAAAATTAAAAATCATTGTTTAATATTAATAAATAAAAAAAAAAGAAATTTAAACAATTTTTAATTTTTAAATATTTATATCAGTAAATAATAATGAAAGTTAAATGATTTTACCTTTTTTTTTACTCCAAAAATTATGTAAAAAATAAATGACGCTATGAAAGTATATGTGAGTGTGTGTGATGCACACACCATCATACAAATATCACACAGACATGAAAACTAAATTATTTTCAAAAAGAAAAATTTAATTGAAATTCATGATATATTTGTATATAAATTAAGATTAGATTAAAATAAATATAAAATAATAACAATACATACATACAAAAAGCAGCTGAATATGTTTTTATTTCATCAGCAGCAGCATCAATTGGCGTCCCCCCAGGAGTGTATTTGTAAATCTAAAAAAAAAATAAAACAATCAACAAATTAATAAATATATTTGCAAATTTTCATGATTATTGCTAATAAACAATTATATTTTTACAATTTATTTATGTAAAATTATTAACAATGGGTGTACAAAAAGCCACCAATGAGATATCAATTTTATTACAAAAAAAAAAAAATATCCTACAGCAAAATATTTATCTAAATTATTTAAACTAATAATTATTTAATACAAAAAAATATAATAGTTTTAAAATAAATAAATAAAAAATAATAATATACATACTTGATAGGGAAATTGGAGTGAAAAAATGTTTTTTCAACATCAAAAAAATTACGATTAATATTCACAAAAAAAACCGTATAATTCACCAAAATAATTAAATATTTTTTCACAAACGTAATCTTTTGATTTTTATTTATAAAAATATAATATTTTTATAATTAATTGAGTATTTAATTATTTATAAAAATGACGAAAATATACAAGCGTCCTGTTGCTCCAAAGCACTCCAAAGCGTAGCACGTAATGGCGGATTAACACGGTTTTTGGCACGAATTAATAATCATGGCTTTCTTTTGCTTTCTTTTTGCTTTCTTTTTGCTCTCTTTTTTTTTTTTTTTTAATGGCGCTTTTCTGCGGCAGCGTGCGTGAACTAAAATATGCGCGAAAAAATTTGAAAATTTAAACAAGTTTTTTTTGAAAAAGAATAAATATATATTTATAAAAAAAAAAAATAATTAATTAAGTATATAAATGAATAAATATTTAATTATTAATAAATTATATTTATTAATAAATCATATTTTAATTAAAAAATAATTAAATTCAAATTTTTAAATATTAATCTTCAAACATTTATTTAAAATTATTGTATTTCAATTTATTTTTTTTATTTTATCAGTCACAAATAAATATTTTACAATTCTCTTGAGTATAAAAATATAAAAAATATAAAAAAAAAAAAAAAATTTACAATTGTTAAATATAAAATAATATCTTAACTAAAATTAAAAAGAAAAAAAAAATATTATATATGAATATTTGCTGAATAAACATTGAATTTTCAAGAGAAAAAAAATACAATTAAATATGAAATAAAAGCTGAAGAAAAATACTATAAAAAAAAAAATTTTAAAGCGATGAAGAGCAATGTTACCTCGTAAATTTTGTATGTACAATTGGTAGTGGTTTTTATTTTACCCAAATATATATGAAAAAAAAAAAAAAAAACTAAAATACAAAGAGATAGAAAATGGTCAAAGACGCAAAACTTGAATCCACTTGAAGTCATAGATGGGGTAATAAAAATGTATATTTGCTTCGAAAACCAAGAAGACACTTTTTGCTTTTATATATACTATTCCTCTTGTGACTTATATATAAAATGGTTTTAGTCTCTTGGATTCAACAAAATCAACACGAATTTTTTTTTTTTTTCTACTATCTCAATTTTTATTTGACCAGGTTGGTTTATTATTTTATATTTTTCACATAAAATACAGTGAGACACAATGAAGTTGGAAAATACACACTTTACTATGCTCATAGTGAAATGAATTATACACCAGTATTTTTTTAATGCATTTAAAACTTTTTTCTATCTCGTGAAAAGACTATATTGTATTGATTTGTCTTTTTTATTTTTTTATTGTATTTTTTTTTTTGGTGTTTCATGTCACGCAATTGTAGAGAAAATTGTTTGGTCGAGACAACTATCAGTTTGCCAAAAAAATAGTATATAACATTAAAAATCAATATTGTTTTTTTTTGTTTTTATTTTAGTTTATAAAAATGCATAAAATTGACTGTTGAAAAAAAATAAATATAATTAAACTAAATTTATAAAATATATACTTTAATTTTAGAATAATTGTACAATTTAAATGTAAATATTTGTTAAGGCAGAAAGAAATTTTTTGTATAAAATAAAAAAATAGAAAAAAATATCTACATACATATAAAGCATTGTTTGTTTTTTTATTTTTTTTGTAAATTTTTTAATATTTATGTCGAGTAACCATGTTGAATTTGTTAAAATGAATTTTTTTTATATTTTTTTCAACAACATTTTTCTGTTGATTAATTATAAAATAATCCTATTAAACACAAATTTTAAATAAAAAAATTTTGTTTTTTTTTACTTTATATTTTCATTGTTAATTTATAATAAATGTAATAAATGTAAATTTTATTTTACAACTATAAATATAAAAATAAAATATTTAAAATATTAAAATTTAAAAATATATATATATTTTTTTTTAAAATAATCTTATATGAGTTACACCTTCTTCAAAGGATACGATAAAGCCATTGAAATTTCACAAGAACAAATTTATCAGTAAAAAAGAAAAACTTTTTAAAATTCGTCAGAGAAATATGGTTACACTTGGATGGTTCGATGGAACAGAACGATGCCATTAATTTAAATAAAATATTAGCTTTTTCAAATGGTAAAAAAAAAAAAAACGTTTAAGTGTGTACTAAAAAATATACATCAACAAATTTTTACTTCAAGTTTTTTTTAAAAAATAGAAATAGAAAAAAAATAAATAAAATAGATTAAAAAGGGAATAAAAAATTGTCAATTGAGCACGAACAAGTCTCGTGGATTTACTGTATACAACTATAAAAGTTTTTTATCACGTTATCATCTAAAATAAAATTCGTAACGAAATACATAGAACATGGTTTGCATCTCGAATCAGTACAAGTCGTCCAGTTTTTAAAATTTAATTTAATTTTCAATGAATAGACCACTTCATTTATTTAGCTACAAAAAATAATTATAAATACGTATCTAAAATATACAACGTAAATTTTCAGCTTTGAAATATATATATTTTTTTTTATTTACAATATTATTAAATTTATTATTCATGTAAATTAGCCGCTTCAATATATTTATTTAAAAATTAAAAAAGTAAACAAGTAATTTATAATTTAATTGGAATATATTTATGTATAAAATTTAAAATAATTTTAAGATGGACCACGATCTTCTTCACTATCAGAAAATGGTGACTGATCTTGTGGCTGAGCTGGTACTGATTCATCTAGAATATTATCATCAGGTGGAACTATACCCTGGAGTTGTCTTGCGTGTTCTTCAATTTCTGGTATTTTTTCATGAATCAGCTTTTCTACATCTATTTTATCCAACTCATCTTGAAGTCTTCGTTTTATTGGTCCCTCAATGGCATCCATAATTTGATAGCTTTATAAAAAAAATAAAAATAAAAATAAAAATAAAATAATAAAAATGAATATTTTCAAGGAATATGTATATCAAAGAAAGATCAAAGTAAAAAAAAAAATATTATTATTATTATAAAAAATATATTTAAATTGGAAAAAATAAGATGAAAAAAAAAAAAATACACTTACCGTAATAAATTTGGTAAAATATTGATTCCAGCTTCCATAACATAATCAATTGTACCAGCACCATTAATACGTGCTTGTATATTACCAAGTTCAAGATTAAGTTCTTCAACAGTTGCTTTTTTTCTAATATCCATTGGTTGACTTAATTTTATTTGAACACGAAAATATTGTACTGTAAATGAAACTGTTCCAGCTCTTGACAGGAAACCACCAATGACACTCATATCCCAATGTGTTTTACCTTCAATTTCTTGTGTTCCAATGTCAACAACAGCATACACCTTTTGTTTATTTAATAAAAAAAAATTAAAAATTAAATTAAAATTTATTATTTTTTAAATTAAAATAATAAATTCAATTGAAATAAATTTAATAAAATATGAAAATTTATAAACTCAATTTAAAACTTGTTAAATTAATAATACAAAAAGTTTAAAAAGTAATAATATTATATTAAAAAAGAAAAAAAAAAACAAGATAATAGAAGAAAAAATTTAATTTTCATTGCTATTTTAAAAAAAAAAAAAAAGTACTTATGTATAAATATAAGTATATATTTTTAAAATATGCATTAAAAAATATCTAGTTAAAAATATATGAGTTGAATATAAAAATATAAAAATCAAACCGTTGAATTTTCCATTGTAAGAGTAATATTTCCCATACGATAAAAACTAGCAAGTCCCATGAGCCAAGTATGACTAGACGTGACTGTAAAAATTCCAACACTTTGTGAATAATCTTTTATTTTATATGGATCATATCCCATATTAGATACTTGTTTACGTGCCTCAGCAACAGCCATATCAAATGGTGATATAGAATTTGGAAAATATTGTGGAAATTGTGATATTTGTTTATTAACTTCTCCTCTGTAATTAAAATATTAATATATTTAATTTTTAGAAAAAAAATAGAAATAAAAATATAATACCATTATTATATCTAATAAAATTTCATCACAGTGTATCAAAGTTTATGATCAAAATATTTTGATTAAAAGTTTCAAATAACTTATTAACTTATTATATATATTTATTACGTAAATTAAATTTTAAAATGACTTGAACTATTAGTTAAAGTTTAATAATAATAATATATTATATAGAATGATAATAAAATTAATAATATTAATTTTATATATTGAAAACTTTTAATAATTATTTTAATTTATATGTTATTCAATAGAAAGAGACCTTGATATTAATTTAACAAGACACTTGTAAGTTGAATGACCCTTTGGGCAATAGTCCCTAATGGATACTTGGAAACAAAATAGGGTATATCAAAGTTATAATATCTGTATGAATATCTATAGTCTATGAAGTTTCAATATTAGATATTGATATGAAATATAATATTAAACAAGTTAATAATAATTGGCCACAAATAAATTTATTAAAATAATTTTATAATTAAAACTTACCTAATATTTGTATTAACTTGATTAAGAATAAATGGTTTTATACTGTCAAATATAAATGTACCAAGTGTATTAGCAACACCTTGTATTACAGAAAATAATACATCAACATTTTGAAAATCAATTGATATTGTATCAAATGTTAAATCCATATCAATATTTTCAGCATGTAATTTACCATCATTACCAACTTGTAATCTTGCTAATCCTTGTACATTAACTTCAGTTAATTTTACTGTAAAATCACCTTTTGATGTTGTAAACCAATTATAATAATTATATGCACCTTTAATATCAAGTTTATCAATTGTTAAACCAACTGATACCTAAAAAAATTTAATAATTTTTATTAATCATTTTTTTTTTTTTTTTTTTAATTAACATAAGTATAATATATTATACCTGCATTTGTGCAAGCTCAGATTTAACATGTTCAATACGAAATTTTGATAATCCATAAACATTAATTTTTTGTAAATTAATTGTTCCACCAACAATTGATGTTTTCATATCAGGTACTGGCATTGGATCTGGTATTGGAGCACCAGGAAGACCAATTGGATCATCTTGTTGATAATGTTTTATTATTAATCGTATTTGATCACCAATACGTTTTTCTCCTTCAGCAATATTTTTATCTCTTTCAACTGAAAAAAAAAAAATAATAATTTAATATTAATATATATTTATAAATTAAATAATAATTAATAATTAATTTAAATAATTATAAGTGTCTTACTGTCAGTGATATTATCACAATAACACACAATAATACCACAAATAATTATCAATAATTTTATTAAAAGATTCATTTTTTTTAATCAAATATATTTAAAATAATTGAATGAACGGAAATAATTAATTGTACACACTAGTAGCCAAGCATGATACTGACTAAAGTTCCATTTAAATTTAAATACGTGTTTGCTTCAGTAAATACAACATTATCGTTTGGTTCATTTCTGAGATCTAGGGTCAGTAGTTTATCAGTATATCCTCTTTTTTATTTTATTTTATTTCTTCTTATTCAAATAACTTATCACTTTAATATTTTTTATTTTTTATTTTTTATCATAAAACACTCAAAATTCAAAGCAACAGGCACTTTTTATCATAATAATTTTTATCGATTTGTTAAATAATAAATAGTAAAATTTTTCATGATGATAGACACTATATAATGAAAAATAAAAATGATTTATTTTTATATAAATGTTTGTTGATGATGATTCAAGAATATTTTTTTATTTTGATAAAAAAATAAAACATTTAGAATATATTATTTTGGTATATGACCTTCGAATAAATATAAAAAAAAAAAAGAATATAAATAATGTACCAACAGTGATAAATTATCGACGATGAAAACTCATCAACAGTGGGTGAAAAAAATATACATGAAAATTATAAATTTTCAATATAAAATACTAGATAAAAGTAGCTGCAATAATTTATTAATTTAATATACGAAATATTATGCAATAAATTAATAGTTATGAAATTTTCATTTAAATAATATAATAATTTATTTTGAAATTGCTTGAGGGTTGTTGTTTTAGTATGTTAATTTATTTATTTATATTTGAATAATAAATTGTTAACATTTTTATGATGATGAGAATGTCAATAACAATATTTAGTTATTTTTAATGTGTAATATGAATATCAATCAATTGGCTGTATTTTTATAACAATGTATCAACTTGACTAGATTTTTACTTAAATCTATTTTCTTTTTCTTTTCAGTATAAATACGATGTAAAATACATTATTAACGCTGAAAATGCTAACTATAAATGAATCACTACGGTAGACTTTGATAAATTTTTAAATAGTCTATCTGATTTGATTTTTATATTAAATTAATGCTTGATTTTTTTAAATACAAAAATTACATTTTATCATTTATTATTCGGCACTTTTTCTTATTCTTCATCTGATTCTTCTTCAATATTTTTATTATTATTTTTATTTATTCCAATATTTTCAATTTTCATTGATTTAAATCCATCTTCCTTTACAATTAAATTGTCATTATCTAAGATATCATCATCATCATCATCATCATCAATCTCGTTACTTATTTCATCACTATCATTGCCATTTTGTTCATCATCAAATTTTTTTTTCGATTCATAATGAGGATCAGATAGTGTAAATGGATTATTTTCAGTTCTAAGATCAGCATCTTCTTCGTCTTCTTCTTCAAGTTCATCTCTTGATTTATCTTGTTTTGCTGTAATGTATTCTTCATCATCATCTTCTTCTTCATCTTCAACAACTTCTACTTCTTTATTATCTTCATTTTCAAATTCTTGCTTATTTTTTTTTGTTTTTCTATAAATATTTCCTTTTTTTTCACCATTTATCTGTAGAAAATGAACAAAAATTAATTATCAAAATTAAACAAGTCACCATTATTTATATATTTTTTAAATAAATAAATTGAGTTATTTACTTACAAACATATTATCATCATGTTCAATAAAAGACAGTGTTACTTTACTTGTCATAACAATACCACATTGTGAATTTTCTTCTTCCTTGGTTTCTGTGTCGAGAACTAACAAGTCACAGTTTGATGGTATTGTACCCTCAAGATAAACTTTTGTTATAGAAGTTTGTTCATGTTCATTATTATCATCCCTGAATAATATTAATAATATAATTATAGTATAATATTTATTTTTTGTAAATTAAATATATTTTTAAAAACTAACTTTTTCGATTGTGGAATTACTGGAGTCGTTGGTCTACTTATTTTTTGTTCACATTTAGGTGATGCTGTTGTTTTAACACCACATGATGATTCACATTTTTTTTCATTATCATTTTGCTGCATTTGACAACAATTTTCATCATTACAATCAACCTGTAATCACAAAAAAAATAAAAATAAAAGGCATTTGAAATATACAAATAACAATAAATATTTAATTTAAAAACAAAGGTAAATTTAAAAAAATAATTTGTTTTTAAGTCCATGCGATCGATTATAAATATTCCAAGTTAAATCTTCCTAAAAAAAAAAACAAAAATAATAAAATTTAAATAATTAATAAAGCATAATAAATATTTAATTAAAAATAACAAATTTTCAAACTAATAAGACACTCGTTTGAAAAAAAAAAAAACAACATTACCAAACAATACCTTTAAAGAAATAAAAACCCCTGACAGGCCAATAGATTTTGGAGCCACATCAACAACTTAAAACGTAAAATTAATAAATTTATTTGAATTATTTTTATTTAAATAAAATTAAATAAAAAAAAAAAACATCCATTCAATTATTGATGCAAATGAGATGATTTAAAAATAAAAATAATATTTTAAATGATTGATGAAACACGTTTCGTAGGGCGTGTAAAAAAACCAGAATAAAAAAAAACCTAAATAACATAAAAAATAAAAAAAAAAAGCTAGCATATATTTGTCAATAATAAATTAAATTAAAAATTGATGTCGTGGATAAGTGTCATTGGTTAAAACCTTTGTATTTACGTTGTCTGAAGTTGGTGCAATTGTACGTGAAAAATTGCCCATTTGTACAACAATTCTTTCCATCGCTGCTTCAGTATCAGCCAATCTTCGTAGCAGCATATCTACTTCTATTTCTCCAGCTGATTCTATCATGACCAGCATGTGCAACACATTATTTTATATTTTTTTTTAAATTATAAATATTACGTGCATTTAGATACAATTATATATAGGTATATTTAAACATTTATATTTATTATATTCAAAATTTTTATTTTAATAAGTATATAAAATAAATAATTGTTGATATAATGGTTTGTGATAATGATTGTGTTATTTGTCATTCATAATAATAAAAAAACAATGAAAGAAAAATAATAATAGTAATAAAAATAAAATAGAAAAATTAATACTCACGTGATTTAAGTTCTTCAATTGTTTTAATTGGTTTAACTGGTACTGGTGTTTTTTCTTTTTTTGGATATGGTGCACCAGTTATTGCACTTGCTAATGCTGCTGGATTAAAAACACGATTACGAAATTCACGTTCAGCTTCAATATTTCTATAATCTTGATGTATTTCATTTTTTGAATTTTTACGTAAAACCTGATATTTAAAATAAAAAAACAAAAAATATATTAAATAATTTATTACATTATTCATAAGATGCATATATATATGTTAAATGATTAAAATAAAATTATATGACCTTGGCCATTGTGTATAAAAAGAACACAAGTATTCCAACAGTGTAAAGTGGCATGATAATACCCATGCTGCTTCCACCACCGCCACCACCACCTCCACCAACAGCACCACCATGAGGAGGCATACCAACACGTCCACCTCCTCCACCACCACCCATTGGTGGCCTCATTTTTGGCACAACATGATCAGGTCTACCAGCAACTTTTGGCACAATATGTGATGCTGGTATTGCTCTTCCTCGTTCTCTCATTGCTGGATGTGAAATACCAGCATGTAATGGTGATTTTCGTTCTTGTCTAATTGGTGCTAATTAGAAAAAAAAAAATCATATTAATCATTAAATAAACAACAATCATTTATTATCATTAAATGTTATTTTGGTTTTTTTTTTTTTTCAAGTATTAAGAGTTAATTAATTTAATGAAAAAAAAAATATAAAATTCATTTATGTTTAATTTTTGTTGGCATAATGCCAATGTTAAATAAGCATCTTTAGCTGGGAATCCATATATATCTTTTGACCTTTTAAAAGATGTTATTTATGGTAATAATTTAAATATATAATATTATGCATTAGTTAACTCACACAACCACTCTATGTGGTATAATTAAAAATTATTTATTAATAATGGTGATGATGATTATTACTATTATTATTATTAGGCAAATTAAAAATGTTAATCAAGCTTTTTTTTTTCTTGATAATAATAGTAATACTTGATCTTACTGTGTGGCATCAATATGTGATATCTTATAAGATGTGGAATTCCTAATTTTGATAATGATATACCATAATGATTTTTTAAACATATTGAACTATTAAATGAACGTATTTCTTCAAGTACTTGTTTATGACTTTTTCCCAATCTTTCTTTATCAGCAAGAAATGATGACATATCAATTCCACATCTAGCTAATATTTCATCACGACAAAAATTTGAACTTTGTAATGATAATTTATTTGTTTTAAGTACATCACGAATTCTTGGATCAATTTGATGATGTTTTATAATATTTTTACACATTTCTTGTAGTATATCTGCTGTATTAACATCATTCTCGAATATCAAATCACAGCAAACTGTCATTATTATTATAATAATTAGTTAATCATTTTAAATCTTATATAGGATATATTTATATTTGTCTAGAGAATAAAGAGATACTTAATTATATATAAATTTAATTTTAAAAAACTTACCAGATTTATCTGTTGATGTATGTATTGATGGTCCAATTATCATTGGATAAAAAATTTTTGGCCATAATATAGCAAAACATCCAGCAACAACAGCCAAAACAAGTATTGTTTTTTTCATTCCAAATTCACTTTCAGGTGGTAATTTATATTTTTCATTATCATTTGATAATCGTTCGTTAATTCGTGTACGTTCCATAATTAAAGATATTTATTTATTTATATTCGATTGACAATAACATCCAGGGACAGATGAAAACCTTGTGTGTTTTGTTAAAAAATAAACAAGGTGGGCCAGCAGCAGCTCACTGTCGTCTGACTATTTTTGTCAATAGAACAAGGTCGTATATTAAAATTTTTTCGCCCCAATCTGTTTGATTTTTTTTTAATTTTTATTTTATGGAATAAATCCAGCTTTCAAAGATATCATAGCTTTGATTAATTTTGATAAAAAAAAGTATTTTAATAATGAAAAAAATTATGTAAATAATAGGATGTTTAAATATAATAAATTAATAAATAATAATTTTCTAATTTAAAATTATTATATTTTTATAAAAAATAATATTACGTCAGAGTAAAAATAAAAATAGAAAAAGTATACTAATTATATTTCATAACTAAAAAAAAATAAAATAAACATAAAAATTATTTTTTTTTCTGTTTACATAAATATTATATATTTATTAAGCAAGTATTTCATTGAATTGTTGTTTAAATTATTTTTTTTATACAGAATCTTAAGTTTATTTGTTAAATTAATAAATCATTTTCTAAAGATTTTTTTTCTTGTTAATAATTTGATGACTTGGATTGCAATTAATCTGGACCACCACGCTAAAGAAAAAAAAAACATAATTAATAATTATAATTTTATAATTAATTGATGATATAAATATATATTATAATAATTACATTGATGTAAGCAATTTCGTAATCAGCAATTGGTCTTCTTTGATAACGTAATGGTAATTGAAAATCTTCAATTGTTGGTAGTGCAATTACACCGGGTCCCGTTGCTCCACCAGCTGTTGATTTTGTTGACGCCCCTGGTACAGCAGACTGCGCTGCAGTCGCACCCTCAATCACTATTTTTTAATATAAAAAAATATAAAAAAAAAGTTAATTTAATTTTATAATAATATAAAATTTATTGTTTTATAATTATATAGATATAATTTACCACGACTTATTCCACCCTTTCTAAAACGAATCATTGGTATATGGTGTTGAATCACCTGAAAATTGGTACGTAATTTATTGACACTTGACACCAAAAAAACAACCAATCAATCAAGTTTGATTAATTATGTAAAATAATAATTAATATTCCAAGTATATTATTTGTTTATTTATATTACCTTCCAACCATTTGTTCCCATCATTTTTTAATTAGACTTTTGTTTGTTTATTTTCTTGGCAGTATTTGGTAACCTTAAATTAAGGATGATGAAAAAAAAAAACAACACTAAAATCCTTGAAAAAATTATACACTAGAGGGCGTTTGAAAATTGTTTTTTTTTTTTTAATAATAATTGTAAACAAAAAAAAAAACAAAGTGTTGTGAAATCTCAAATTTTGTTGATAAAAATTAATGAATAAAAATCAATTTAAAAAAAATAAATAATGTCATCGGAGGAAGCTAGTGGAAGCAAAAGTCAAGATGTTGATCCATCTTCAGAAGAATGGACAAAAGAAAGAGCTGAAAAAAATCGTCAAAAAGCTTTACTTTTGAGAAAAACTAAACTCGTTGCTCATCCTTATTCTAAAGAGTAAGTTTTTTTTATTTATTTTGCTATTATTTATTTATTATAATTAATTTGTTGTAAATTTTTGTTTTTGTTAAAATTTAGAAATAACAAAAATGGCATTCATGGAAAGAGTATCAAGGTACAAGGACAAAAAGTCATTGATACTGGTGGTGGTTTTCTCATCGAGGAAAATGATGATGTAGAAAAAGAAATGGTAATAATAAATAAATAAATAATTTATTCTATAATTTTTAATTAATTTTAATAACAATATTTAATTTATTCAAGCTTAAAATGGCAGAAGAACCATTGTTGATGATGTATGATCTTCCAACTTGTGAAGAATGTGGAAAAGAATTCAACGAATCATATTTATATCAAACATTTGATTTACCTGTTTGTAATACTTGTCGTGATCCAGATGAAAAACATTCATTAATAACAAAAAGTGAAGCAAAAGATCAATATTTATTAAAAGATTATGATTTTGATAAAAGAGAACCACCATTAAAATATATTGTTAAAAAAAATCCTCATAATTCAAATTGGGGAGAAATGAAATTATATTTACATTTACAAATTGAAAAAAGAGCATTAGAAGTTTGGGAAAGTGAAGAAAAATTAATTGAAGAAAAAGAAAAACGTGAAATTAAACGTCAAGAAACTAAAATAAAACGTTATAATAAAAAAGTTAAACAACTTAGAATGCAAGTTAGAAGTTCTGTTTATGATAAAACAAAAAAATCAAATCATGTACATAATTTTGGTCCTGATACATACAATGATGATACTGATGATTATACTCATACTTGTGTTGAATGTAATTATGAAGAAACTTATGAAAAAATGTAATATCATTCTAAATAATAATAATTATTTTAGTATTAATCATTCATTTGTAATTTATCAATATTTATTATTTTTTTTTTCTTTTCTTTTCTTTCATTATAAGCATCGATTGCATAATTATTTTTATTTTATTTATACAATAATATTAATAAATGTTTACTTTTTCTACAAAAATAAATAAAAACTAATAATTTAAAATTTTTCTTCTTTTAAATTAATATTTATTTCATCTAATTATTATCAATAAATTTATTTTCAAATAATTTTGATAAATATTTAACTAGTGACAATAAATTGAATTTATTTTTTAATATAGGTATATATATATATTTTTTTTACAATATTAATTTGTTATTATAGAATTAATACAACACACATGTTTAATCATTCACTTCTAGTCAGTCACCGTATCTGACAAATTACTAAATAATTCATTAATAATTAAAAATTATAAAATAACAAATAAGTTATATAAAAAAAAATAAAATATTAATATAATAATTTGTTTTTAAACGGTGGCAAGACAAAAAATAAAAAAAATAGCATTATATCGTCTTTTGTTTTTTTAAGTTAAATTTAATTTTTAATAATGATCTATTTTAATGAAATTATATTCAACAATATGTTGAATATTGTGCGATAATTTTATTCATTATGATTTTTAATTTTTATTTATTTTTCTAACCAGTATTCAGCACTAAGACAATTATAATTAATTAATTATTATTACAATTATTTTATTAATTTATTTTTTTTGCTTCGATGACTGTGTTATTATTTTATTTTTTTTTTTCAAAAGAAATTTTACCTGTACAAATTTATTAAACACAGTAGCGCAGTAATATTAACAAAAAAAATTAACAATATTTATAAATTAGTTGTACACTCAACAACTGTCACACAAAAAATTAAATGGTTTTTTGTTTTTTTTTTTTTTTTTTTTTTTTTTAATCAAGGCAGTCACAAAGTTCTCATTAAAAATTATTATTCATCGTTAATCTTCTTAATTACCATTAAAAAAAAATAAAAAAAATAATCAAAAGAGAATTTTTAGTCATAAATCTCTGTTGAAAAATAATAATTAATGCTAAGATTGATTTTTATTATCTGTGCATGATAAACCTCTTGATGGCAGTGTATTTGGCACAGTTAAATGTGGACCATCATTTTTGATTGATTTGACTGGATTGCTGACAGTTGTGGACGATCTAAAAATAATAATAAAATAATTATAAAATATATTACGTAATACATATATATATATATAAATTTATAAATAAAATATAAGAAAAATTAATTAACCTGTTATGTCTGAGATGACTTCTGACTAGATGACCAGCAGTTAATGCAGCCATTAGTGATAATTCACCAGCAAGAACAGTTGCACAAACAATTCTAGCAAGTTTACTAGCATTTTCACCAGGTAAACTTTTATGAGCACCTTTAACACCTAATATTGCAAGACATGCACCTTGTGCTGGTAAACCAGTACCACCACCAATTGTACCAATTTCAATACTTGGCATTGTACAAGAAACATATAAATCTTTACCATCAATACCCCATGGTTCCATTAATGTCATACAATTACTACTACCAACATTTTGTGCTGGATCTTGACCAGTTGCAATATATATTGCTGTTACAATATTAGCAGCATGTGCATTAAAACCACCAACACTACCAGCAACTGCTGAACCAATCATATTTTTACTAATATTAACATCAACAAGTGCATGTACTGATGTTTTTAATACATTTGTAACAATATCAGATGGTACAATTGCTTCACAAACAACACTTTTACCACGTCCTTCAATCCAATTAACAGCTGCTGGTTTTTTATCAGTACAAAAATTACCACTTAAAGATAATATTTCCATATCTTGAAAATAATTTTGTACATATTGTAATGATTTTTCAGTACCTTTTGATAACATATTCATACCCATAGCATCACCAGTTTTAGCAACAAATCTTATAAATAAATGTCTACCAGCAATTCTAACATGTATTTTAGTTAAACGTGCAAATCTACTTGTTTCATCAAAATATCTTTTCATTTCATTATAATTATCAGTATCTTGCATCCATGACATTGCTTCACTAGCACGTACAATATTTGGAAATCTAACAACTGGACCACGTGTCATACCATCAGCAACAACACGACTTGTAACACCACATTTTATTAATGCTCTACTACCACGATTTGTTGATGCAACAAGACAACCTTCTGTTGTTGCCATTGGTACACGTATTAATTCATCATCAACAAGTAATGGTCCAATAATACCAACTGGTACTGGTACATAACCAATTACATTTTCACAACATGAACCAAGTACTTTTGTATAATCATAATTTTTATATGGTAAATTATCCAATTCATCTGTAAAATTTGCATCTAAACGTACTAATTCACGACGTATACCAACACCACGTTCCATATCACTTACTGCTTTTTCTAATTGATATGCTGGTATATGTTTATTTTTAACTAATTGTAAAACTTCAATATCTGTTAATTCACTAGCACCCAACTAAAATAAATAAATAATTTAATTAATTAAACAATTAATTTAAATACAAAAAAAAAAAACAAATAAACAATAAAATAAAATAATCATCAAGTACCTCTGATTTATAAATTGCTAAACATTCTTCAATGCTTCTTGGTTCTTTTATTTCAGCAGATGATTGATCAATAATATATTCATCTACACGATAATTTTTAGCATCAGTTTGTACTTCTTGATCTTGTACTTCAATATGTGATTCATTACCAATTTCAACATAATTATCACCCATACCAGATAATGGAAATACAGGTGTATGAATATTTGGAAAATTTGAACCATATCTTTGACGTATTGATACATCTAATGAATTCATAATATCATTTGTATTATCATCAGATATAACTGTATCATTTGATTCTTCTTGTTCTTCAAATCTTAATTGTTGAACGATTTCAGTTTCGTCTTCAATAAATATAAATTTTAATGCAAGTGCTATTAATAATATTAATATAACAATATTATCAGCACCAACTGATAGCCAATTCATTAAATGTTCATGAAAATCTTCTGGTATTTTTGATTTATTATGATTATTTATAATTATATGGGAATTCATTTGTGAAGGTGTACCTTCTGTTGGATCATCACCACTACCATGCTTGAATGGCCATCGACTAAAAAAAAAAAAAATAAAAAAAAAAAAGTTTTAATTTAAATTAAAAAAATAAATAAATAATAACACTTTTATCTTGTTAATAAATATTTATAGTTTTTAAAAATAACATATATTAAATTGTGATAAATAAATAAATTATTATATGTATAAGTATATACTTTAAATTCAAGTAGCAAAAACATGTCAATATACGTGTGCTGTCTTTGACAAACTGAATTTCCTACCTCTATAATTTAAAAAAAAAATAACAATGACTTTCACCAACAATGGCTTTGTAATAAATTTCTATTTTTGGTTACTTTATTCATAATTCAATATAATCATTTCATCTTTTTTTAAAAAAACAAGTTATCATTATTATTATCCCTCCATTCAATAAATTCACTATATTTATTTTTTAAATATATTTTTGGATATATTGAATAATTATTAAGGAAATACTAGAAAATCCCATTCAAGAATAGTAAATTGCAAATGACGTAAGAATATTTTTAAAAAATAAAAGAAACACTATTAATATAAATAATTTATCAATGATCTATTACGTAGTAAACCTGACCCCTTAAAATGACAAAGAATATATATAAGTATATTATTATTTTTTTTTTCTTTTAACAATAAAAAAGAGAAAAATTTGTAAAAATAAAAAAATCAAAATGTTGAGAGGTCAGATTACAGATAAGATCCAGAAAGAAAAAAAAACGTCAGGGTCTTTCCGCGTGTATTGCGATTATTTGGATGCTACATAAAAATAAAAAGTCATTATTATTATTACTATTATTATACTTTACTTTGACAAAAAAAATACAAATATTAGTTTAAGAAATTAAAAATTATGTTTACTTTTTTATTATTATTATAATTTTTTTTATTAGAAAGTAAAAAAAAAAAGTATGATTCAGCAAAATCAATACAACTATTGGCAATGAGAACTTCAATTAAAATGATTATTTATTTACTTTTTTTTTTTTTTTCCTTTATTTATTTTTTCTTTTACTTTGCTGTTCTTTCTCTTGACTCAAAGATCAAGGCTAAATCATCACAGCCAAGAAAAATATCACAATTATTAAGTAATCAATCGTCACGAAGTAATTGAAAAAATAAATATCTTATAGAAATATTAAAAAATAATGAAGGAAAAAAAAATTTAAAAAAAAAAAATGAGCACACATATATTATGAGGTAAGGAATGACTAAGTTATTTTTATTTTTTTTTATTAATATATATACATACCTGTGAGCATGTACAACAAATAGGCCAGCAATCATAATCATTTTAACACGTTCAACGACAGGATTTGGTTTTTGATCTTCTTCATTTAATGAAGGTAACATAAGTATTCTATCAGCACTGATATTTCTAATTCCATTGCTTCCTCGTGAAAACTATATAAAAAAATATTTAATAATATTAAATAATTTATGATTATTAATAATTAAATAAAATAAATTAAATATTACCTCAAGTATCAGTGATAAACAAGCTGGATAAAATGTTATAAAAACAAAATAATTAACAACAACACCAAGACATGCAAAACTACATAGCATTTCAAGTCTTTTTACACCTGATAATGATCCAATGCTAATTAACAATGTCTCAACAAGTGTATTAAGGGTAATTGATGGTCCCAAAATTGACATACCACGAGCAATATTTGCTCTAACTTCTTCTTGATTTGTTGATTTAACAGCTAATTGTGCTAATGCACCAGCTTTATTTAAATCAATCAATAATAGAAAGAAAAATAGTGTATTTCTGAAAATTTTTATTAAAAAAAAAAATTACACATTATATATATAAACTGGTTAAATTACTTTTTTTTTAAATAAAAAGATTTTAATTTAATTTTATATATTTTAACTGAGTAATTTCAACTTAAATAAAAAATTACTTTTAATTCCTATTTTAGATATAAAAAATTCCAGTATAAATATCTATTAAACTTACGTAAAATCAGCCATATCACTGTGACTTAAATTAACAACACTTGTTGTAAATACAACACTTGCACATACTGTAAAAAGTCCAGCAATACCTAAAATAAAAAAAAAAAACATAAAAATATCTAAATACATCAATGTTGAATAATATTTATTGATAAATAATAATAATAATAATTTATATTTATCATGTTATTTAAGTTTTTTTAAATTTTTTAATTTAATTATTATCTTGTTGTTTGGTGTTAATAAAGTTGTATTTAATAATGTTAAAGAGTTCAAGTTGATTGTACCATGATATGTTAGTGAGAATGTAAAATATATAATTTGGTAATCATGTTTGCAAACTATCAACACAAACCGTCTTGAACATGAAATGCTATTACTTTCCATTAAAAACTTTCACTGAGAGTATATCAGAAGGCTTTCACGTGATACCTTTATATCAATGGCTTTTTTTTTTTTTTTTTTTTTTTTTTTTTCTTTCCCTCAATTTTATTTTTTATTTATTTTGTATTTTTAAGATAATAATAAAATAATATTTTTTATGATTTATTATAATTATTATTATTATTTCTTTCCATCAATTTGTCGTGAAATAAATATTTAAGCCATTCAACAATTAACATATGATTATGAAACATGTATTTTCTTTTTTTTTATTTTTATTTTCTTACCAAGTATATACTTGGAGCCAAGTTTTCTTAAATTTCTAAATTGATGATAACTAAAAAGAATTGCTAGACATCGAATTATTGTCATTACAATAAGATCCACAGCATTTTGTTGTTCCTGTATTTAAAAAAAAATAAATAAATAAATTAAAAAATAAATAAATATAAATAATATATTTGTAATATATTTAAAAAATTTATTGCACTTACATCAGGACTACATTTTCCATTCCAACAGTGAGATGAAGTACCACCAGAAACTCTTCCTTCACGATTATTAGAATTTCCAGTTTCTAAACTAATCATACATGCTGTCAGTGTAAATAATGCAACAATGATTTCCAATGGATGACCAGCACACAAACCACCATATAACTCAAATACTTTGGCAAGCATTTTATTTATCTAATTAATTTTGATTATTATTTAAATATCTGTAACATATAAAAAGATGATGATAATTATTATGAAGATGATGATGATGATGATGATATATTTATTAATAGTATATAGTACATATTAATGAACTTAAAAAAGTGAAAGTTGTTAAGAATTTGAAGTTCAATGTAACAACACTTGAACGAGTTATTATATTTTTTTATTCTTATTTTTTTTAATAAATATTGCACATGAATTGCCTAACCACATATATAGCATGTTCTACATACCAGTTATGCGATAATCACAGTTATTTAATAATATAAACATATAAATATATATATATTTTATTAAAAACTAAAAATAATAGATTATAAATTTTTATGTTAATTTTTTCAATTTATTTATTTAATATTTTATTTATTTTATCATATATAAACATTTATAATTTTATGTTAATTATAGAAAACTACCTTGAGTTATTATTAGCAATCAAATTTAATATATTCACAGTTACAAGTTTCAAAAAAAAAAAATTAGTGATAATGATAATTAATTAGTAAATATATAATATTGTATATTTAAAAAATTAAATATTAATTTTAAATGATGATATTTTTTTTTTATTATTTGACAAATAAGTATATAAGTATATATATAAAATATAAAATATAAAATATCACTTGAAAAAATATTTTTTAAAAAATGTTATTTTTTGAATAAATATAAAAGATTTTCACGGTATAATCTAAATTTTAAATAAATATAAAATAAATAAAATAAGATAAAAAAAATAAAAATTTACTTATACTTATATATATTTATTTATTTATTTTTTCGTTTTTTAGATAAATAATTTATGAATTTTCAAGTGGAATGAGCTTGGATGTTCATTCCACTCTGACAAGTTGTTAGTTTATGATAAAATAAAGCATCAATTATTATTATTATTATTATTATTATTATTATAGTAGGTACAAATGTCTGTCAAGGTCGTCGACTTTTCACTGAGACTAAACTAGCATTATCTCATCACCTGAATGAATCAATACCAATGACCTCAACAAATCACTCGAGAGTAAAATTATCAATTTCAATTGGAGTAATTTTTTTTTTTTTCACCCATCAATAAAACTGCATAAATGCACAACACACACACTGATTGAATAAATATTTTTTTTTTTTTTTTTTTTTTTATCATTATATTTTCAGTAATTATTTATTTTCTACGCAACGAAGCAGTTAAACAAAGTGTGTCAGGAACAAATTGAAAGAGATCAAATCATGCGTGGATTATAAAAAAAAAAAAATAGTAACAATTTATTAAAAAAAATTAATAAATAATATTAAAAATTAATTTTTTTTTTTTATATATTTATGTAAAAAAAAAAAATAAAAAATCGCACGTGTATAAAAATTTACTTATATACACATATAAAAATATAGTGCTTAAATGATTGCAACCTTAACCGAGAGTTTTCACATTAAAATCTTGATGATTATATTTTTACCTTTCTCTTTCGAGATCAACTAGAGAGTTGTATAATTTACTTTCATCACACTGCATACTTGACAGCCAATAAACGTAAATATATTTTAAATATATATTTAATAAAGGTATCAGCCAATAAAATTCATGATAATATTTATGAATAAATTATTCGTTTTAAAAAAATACGTGACAAATTAAAAACAGTGTGTGTGTCCACCAGGAAGCATCAAATACAATTATTATATTTTTTTTTTATTGTTTTTATTACAAAAGATAAAATAATATATAGGTATATCTCAATACGTGAAAGCTTATTATCAAATTAGTAAATTATATTTTTTAATTTTTTAAAAATAAAATAAAATAACAAACACGTGTTTACAATATTATAAATAATTTTTAAAATATACTTTTTTTTTTTCGCAATGCAATTTATAAAAATAATAATATAATAATGTACTTTTTTTTTTTTTTTTTTAATTTTAAAATAAGTGCATCTGTGTGTACATACCTCTTATTCGAAATTGCACCCAAAAGTATCCCATTCGTTCTTATTACTTCTGGCTTTCACTCTTGCACGAAGGTCGATTTAAAATATTTTTATTTTTAAAAAAACGCGGTCAATTTTTAAAATTTATATATTAATTTATGTATACATGTATTCAAGTGCATTTATATTTAAATAATATTTAATCATTTAAAGTAATTAATTAATAAATATACTTTTAATGATTTTAATTGTTTTTTTTTTTGTTTTTCTTTCAATTATATAAAACTAAAAGCAACATTGATTTTTGTATATTAAAATTACTAATTAATACACTTGATTTTAAATTTAATTATTGATAAATTGGTGGCACATACTAAACACGATTTTATATTGTTAAAACGCGTGCTTGTATGTAAGTGAACAGAAATCGACTGACAACGAGAATACCCGTTAACCAACTATACCAACTAAATGAAATGATTTTGCTTCTTGTAGTTACTCCCGCTTTTTTTTTTTTAAAGATATAAGTATATTTTCGTTTTAATTCATATACAGGGTTTTTTTTTATTATTTTATAATTTTATTTATAAAATATTTAAGATAATTTTATTTATAATTTATTAGAAAATAAATTGGCTAAAATATAAATTAATTTTATTAAAATAAAAAAAAAAAAAAGGTCAAACAACCCCTGATAATAAAATTAAAATAATTAAAAGTTTTAATTAAAAAAAAATTAACTATATATATGTAGACAAAAAAGTCAAAGTTTATTTAAAAAATATTATGTAATTTCTTTTAAAAATTACTGATTAAATAAATCCAGAAAAAAAATCATGCAAGATATTAACTCACGCATCAAAGGCGTGCCATCATTATTATAAACAAAAAAATATTAAATTAAATTAAAAAAATAATTGTTAATTTAAAAAAAAAAAGTCAATATACATATGTATATATATTTATAAAATTAAAATCTTTATTTTAAAAATAAATAAATAAGCAGGTGTAATTCATCTAAAATTCACACAAAAAATAAAAAAAATTATGAAGGACAGATGACAAAAAGACAGGAAAAAAAGTATATACTTATATATAATTTTATATATATGAAAAAAAAATAAAAAAAGGTTGCAAAATTTTTAAAAAAGGTCAGCGAAAGTTTCCTCAATATGTTGTATATGTGAATGGAGACGAATATACCTGTTGCAATTTTTAAACCACGATAAAATCATAAATAATAAATTATCAATAAAGTAAATTATTAATTTATATACAAATATAAATTGTATTTTTAATTTTTTCATACAAGTATAAGTACTTGTATTTATATTAATTAAGTTTATTATTATAATTCCAAAATTAGATAATCTCTAAAGATGCACATTTTATAATAAATAAACAAAAATTGTTATGTAAGATTATTTGTCAGATTATTTACAAAGATAATATTAATTTAATAACAGATATTTAAATTATTAAATCAATATATATCTTTTTTTAAAAAAAAAAAAAAAAAAACAATATAATAAACAAATAAATGAATAATTTAATAAACAAAAAAAAAAAATTATTGTTATTTCGAAATGATGGTGCATTGCCACGTGCTGCCAATTCGTCTACCAAAAATTAAATTGTATTTAATTAACATTATTAATTTAAATATTCAAAAATAATTTTAAGTTCATTGTAAACTACTTGATTATCCTTCAAAGAAAATATATTTACATCTTCTTTATTTTTTTTTAATAAATAAATCATATATTTAAAAGTAATAAAATTTTATTAAAAATAAATAAAATTTATACTATTATAAAAAATTAAAAATTGATAAATATAAATTAATAAATAATAATGATAATTTTAATTATTCTTTTGTTTATAAACTACCTAATCTTATAGACACATTATTAATTTATCGCAAGTAGACAAGGTCTATTGAAACGTGAAAATAATTATTAAATATATTATTATAATATATTATTTATTATATTTAAAAATATTATAATATATCGCATTTAATGATTATTAATAATTTATTGGTTAATAAAATATTTAAAAAAAAAAAAAAAGTTAATAAATAATAAAATTAATATTCCAATATTGAGACTTAATCAAATGACATTTTTGAACTTTAAACAATAATGAGGTAACAATGTTCGTTCATCTTAAAAAAATGCAGACAGCACGTTCTTCTTCTTTGATAATCATAAGACGTCAAAATATTTAAAATATTTATTTTATTTATATATTAAACAAATGATAAAATAAAAAAAAAAAAAAGATTAACTTAATATATTAATTTTAAAAAAATGATAAAAAATTAATTAATTTATTTTATATAATAAAAAATTCCATCAACATTATTTCCAAAAAAATAATATAATAATGAATAAATTAAATTCTATAAGATCAAATTTTATTTTTTGATAAATATATATTATTATTTATTATCTATAAATTTCAAAAGTATTAATAATATTTTTTTGTCAATCAAACTTGATATCATCACGAAAAAAAATTGATTTAATCAAATATTTTAATAATTTCAAAAAACATTCTTATCAATAGTTGAAACAAAATATGTTTGTTGAATAATAATGAAATAGATACTGATATATTTAAGTGATTAAATAAATAAAAGAACAAAAAAAAATTTTTTACAAAGAATTTCAAATTGAATAAAAAAATAATAAAAAATTGCACGCAACTTGATGACGTTCACTTGGTTTCCCTCAACGAAACGCGCTTTGAATACTCATAGAATAAATAATGGTGAGTGTAAAAAATATTTAAAAAAAAAAAATAATAATTAATAATAATAAAATAACAAATAGTTTGTACAGATTCCAGTTATTTTCTTTGAATATTGAATATATTCACGATAAAAGATAAACAAAATTTAAAAAATAAATAATAAAAAAATATTTTGTTTTTTTTTTTAATTTAAAAAAAGAAAATCTATGGAAAAGTTATACTGAAGGTTGAATTTAAATACCGGAAAGTCTTTTATATTATAAACACAAAACTATTGTTTAGAAAATGAAAAAAAAAATGTAAATAAATAAATATATATTTGTAATTTAAAAATAATTTTCAAATGATTTTATCATCTTGAAATATATACATATTTTTATAATTAAAATTATACAATTTTTTATTATTTAGATAATTTATATTGTGACATTATAATTTTATATGACACGATTTTTTTTTTTTTTTTTAAATAAATAAAGTATCATTAAAAAATATCTTATTATTATTATAGTTTTTTCTTGTAAATAAATATTTTTATAAAACTTGAAATTATTGAACTCGTTTGTTAAATCAAGGCAATAAAAAATCTTTTTATATGATTTATTTTTAAATGATTTATTCATTAATAGTCATGACTATAATAAATAAAATATATATATATATATATATATATATTTTAATAACACCTTTTATCTTGAGTGCAACATTGTTGCATTTATGTTGTTACATAGATATTTCATCATTATAAAACATCAAATGAAAATTATTATTTATATCTTGTATGAGATAAAAATAGGTAAAATAATTGCAAAAATTGATGATTAATTTATTACAAAAAATCATGTAATTTGTTTATATACGTTAATGATTAAATTGTCTATGACAATGACCTCTTTATGTCAAATAATACTTATGATTTATGGGATTTTATTGTTGATTGTCATGGACATGCATTATTACCATGTTGATGTAATTTTAATGACTGTCCTTCAAATGTAAACACTTGTTTAAATATTTAAAATATTACTGTCATAAAAATTACATTATTAAGTATAAATAATTATTAAATACACTATTATTATTGAAAATAAAATACAAGATTATTATTACAACTAATTGAAATTGATACAAATAAAAAAAAAAAAACTGACAGATCATTAACTTCCAACTTTACTCAAAAATTGCATCAGTTTTTTTTTTTATTTTTATGAATAATAAAATTAAGGAAAAAAAATAATTTACCTTTCAATATTTAAATGATAAAATATATTAGATTTTATTGTTAATTAATATTTTTAAATAAAATTATTATGTTATTTTTATATTTTTAATTATAAAAAATTGATTAAAAATTATTCAAAATTACATACTAAAGTTGAAATCAATTACATCACATGTGTCAAGTGTTACCTCAGAGAGGATTTTTAAATAATTACAATAATAATAATAATAATAATAAATAAATAAAAAACTTTTAAATAATTGTCAACATATCAATGAAGGTCACTCGAAAAATTTTTGATTATTAAAATATATTTTTATTAATTTAAAAAAATTAAATATCATGACATAAAAATAAAAAAATATCTTTAAACATTTAAGAGTTATTCTACCGCATAGCACCATTAGAAAGTTGCAGAACAGAAAATGATTAAAAAAAAAAAAAAGATATCTAAATTTCGAATTAGATTTGTGTAAGTAAATTTAATCCATTTATAAAAAATAACACCTAACCTGACAAAATGAAAATTATTGAACTTGACAACTTACCTAATGTACATGAAAATTATTATTGTAAAAACATTATCACATAATTTAAAAATTAGAAAATTATAACAAATAAATATTCACAATTAATGTAGATAAATAAAACAATGTTAAATTATAATTCAACATGTCAGTCACGATTAAATTAAATAAACTTTCACAGCTGTTCATAGCAACTTTTAACAACAAGGAAAAAAAAAAAATCCCATTCGTCTGAAGACCAAAATGATCACTACATGAACGACATCTGTATGTAATTAATAAAACTTTTATATTTATTTATTTATTAAAAATAATAATAATAATAGACAAATTGGGGCTATAAAGAAAATTAATTAATTAGATAACATTATAATGTAATAAATATATTTAATTAAAATTAGATAAAAATAAACTATAAATATTATCTGATCGAACTTAAATTAAACAGACTTGTTTGACAATAAAATTATTTAAAAAAAAAAAACAAAACAAAACAAATGATTTTAGATTGAATGAATTAATTTTGTGTTGTATTTGATCTTTGTAATTCATTTGAATTTCTAGCATGATTCATCATTGATTCAACTCTACTTGCTGTTTCACGTACAACATCAGATATATCATCAGGTAAATGATCAAGAGTTGGTATATGAGCTGATAATCTTTTATACATTGAATCTCTTTGACCATCTTTTTTATTTCTTCGTTGTTCTTCAAATTTTAATTGTTGTTTTAAATGTATTGAATTTTTAATTAATTCAATTGTATTGTTAAAACTTTTATCAGCATCTTGCATTGTTTTAATAGCACTTACAGCATATTCAATATCATAACAATGACCTTGTAATTGTTTTTTAAGTTCTAATACTTCAACACGTTTTTCAACCATTGGTGGTAATGCTTTTCTAACATGTTCTTGTAATCTGTAGAATGCTAATGATGGTTCATTTGCAACAATATGCATATTTTCTGATATTCTTTCTGTTGCTTTATTTTATAATTAATATAATATTATAATTAGTTTATTTTTAAATAATAACTTTTTTTTATTTGTCAACTTACCTTTTTTTACTCGAGTCTCCAATTCATGATCAGCTTGATAAACTTTTGCTGTCATTTTTTTATATTTAATTATAAAATAAACAATAAATAAATAATTGTTTGATGTGTCAAAAAATTTTAACAGCTGAGTTTTATTTATTTACGTCGCCATTTTTTTTTTTTGATAAACAAAATGGCGAACAAAAATGGCGGACAAAAGAGCGCGAAAATTTGAAAGTTAATTTTATCAAATGTTCATCATTTGAATTTTATTTAAAAAATTTATTCAATTTTAATTTATAAATTTGTTAATAGAAATTGTATTACCTCATAAAAACATCTTATTAGAATATTCATTGTATTTTCTTACATCAATTTATTTACTTTATCATTGTATTTAATTTTTTAATTAAAAAATTAAAATATATATTGATGTCATACAAGTTTTTTCATAGAATTAAATTACAAATTAATAATATTATCATTAAATTTATTTTTATTTAAAAAATTCAGTACAAAAATTTACAAAAAAATACTGTAAAAAATACTTGATTTACTAAATTATATTAAATAAAAATTATTAAAAAATGGCACGGTAAAAAATAATGAAAAAAAAATAAAACAGATTGAATTTTATCTCACATTATTGCACCTTGTTTCCAAGGATAAGTTTGTATATATATATGCAGGAAGCCCGATGTTATAAACTTATGAAAAACAATAGAATTTTTATTCAATAAATAATATAAAAATTCAATATGTTTTTTGATCAAATGATTTAGAATTACTCTCAATATTAATGTCTATCGTAATAATAGCTGCACATGAATTAAATAAAATTAAAACCTAAATATATACCTATATGTAATATAAAATTAAGGAATTAATAATATTCTAATTATTAAGTTTTTACAAAGATTATAATATTCACGACAATTATACATCTTATACGAATTATTTAATCTCTGTATAATAATCAACTCATCTATACTTGATTTAAGTATTTTTAAATACACATTTATCTGGATTATAATACTTTGATTTGCTTTTTTTTTTCTTTTAAAGATAATATATTCGAAAGCACAGGATAAAAAAAAAATTAATGTACAAATGAAATATTGTTAAATTGTTTGTGCGTCCAGTATTTTGTAAAATGTTAAGTAAAAAGTGCAATATCACTGTATTGTCAGTACCAATTATAATATAAAATACTACCAAAAAAAAAAAAAAAAAAAAAAAAAAACTTATTAAAAAAAATACACGGTAGTAAGTAATTGTTTAATGTTGTTTTCTGATTTTCGTAAATTTTTTAAAATTGTTTTTTACTCAGTTGCAGTTTTACGAGCAAATGCTGTGAGTGATAGCATTTCATTGGGTTCATTTGGAAGTCTTGCAAATTCAATTTCTTCACTTAAACTTTGATCAGATGGTTCAATTGGCCATTTTTTGTGAGATGGTGCATAAAGACACAACAATGCAATTATATAAATATTCCACATTCCATAAACACCAGTAAAAAATCCAGATGTTGTTTGTAATTCAATTTCATCATTCCATTTCCAAGGACCATCAGAAGCCTATTTTAAATTTTAAATTTATGTTAGTATCATTATTTATTATTGATAAGTATATTAATGAAAATAAATAAATAAATAATATTATACCTGTCCAAGAATAAATCCAATGACTGTAAGTGATGCACAAAGTAATGTTGCAGCCATTAAAAATTTAAAACGATATATAATACCTTCATAATGTAAACGACGAGCTGAACTCATACTTGGTAATGCTTGTCTTTTAACACTGATATTTATAAATACTTTATAAATCATATATGTTAAAAATAACAAATATAATCCAGCTGATATTGCAGCAAGTAAAATAAATGTCAATGCTAATTTTGTACCAATACTTGTAACCCAAATTGAAAAAAATGGATTTCTTAATTGTACACCACGTTCACACATATCAAAAACAAATAATGCTAAACATCCAACAAATACAGCACTTAAATGACGCCAGTATGTTTTTAAACTACTCATTTGTTCACCATCTTGTACCATTAAATGTTCACCAGCAAATATCAACCAAAATGACAATAGTATTGCATAAAATACACCTTGTCTAATATCACTGAGAAGTAACATAAAAGGCATATCATAAGAAAGTGTTAAATACTCTAAAGGCACTAAAAAATAAAAATTAAATTAATTATTATTTTATTTGTTAATTAAATAAATTTTATAATTTAAAAATAATTATATTTACTATTTAAAAATGATAGTCCAGATCCTAATGCAAGTAACATGTATTCCAATAATGTTGGAGTTCTTGATAGCATATTAACACGTCGCCAATACCAGAATAGAACACATAAAACAATTGGAAAGAAAATTGTTTTTAAAGAAACCCAAACCTTGGTAAATCCTCCACTTTGATTGATAGCTGTTAGCCAGATATCACCAACAATGCCAATATTTTGATTAACATTTTTATCAGTATCAAGAGGAAGACGAATATTCAACAAGTAATAATCATGATACAATGAACCCAGTTCCATTAGTGGAATCATACCACAATTAGGATGATGTTCAGCATCCTGTAATATAAAAAATAATTATTAATAAATAAATTAACAAATTTTATATTAGTTAAAAATTATAAATTTATAAAATAAAATATAATTACATCGTGTGCTGTACACTCAAGATATCGAGTAACTTTTGATGATGCATATGGTTTCCATGCATCATCAGAATCACCTTTGTTTCTATAAGCTAAACGTGCATCCAAAACAATTGGAGTTTGTGGAGCTAAAAAGACAAACATAGGATTATTATCAAAGTTTATTATATTTTCAAATAAAATTAAAATAATATTTTTACCAATTTGAAGTTGATTGCTAAATTCCATGTCAATTTGAAGCACTCCAATTAAATTTTGTTGCCATCTTGAATAATCAAGAATTAATCCACTTCGAGGAATGGGCATCTACAAGAAAAAAAAATAAAACAATTAGATATTTGTTTTGTTTGTATTGTCATGCGACAATTGTTTTTATATTACCTGAAATGTGTAGACAACTTGAAAGGCTTTGTAAGGATTTTCATGGTCATGTACTCTGTCATCTTGCTTACAAGCTCCTTCTCCACGTGGATAATACCATTTTGACGGATCAGGTTCTGTTCTATTTAAACGATCATCTTGACAAGTTGTACCAAGAATTGTTTGGCTTGTTGCTGGATTTGGAGCTATTAAATAAAAATAATAATAATATTTAATAATTAATGAAATTGATAAAAATTTTTATTTAATATAAATTACGATATATTCTACTAACCAACAAGACCACCAATTAAAAAACAAATTATTTGTCCAATAATTAACAAAATTACAAGTACAGAAAGCTTTCTGCCACTTAAATTTTCAATAATTGTTCCTTGCATTTTAAAATGACATATAGGACTTCTTTGTTTTGTTAATACCAATAAATTTACTTTGTTGATTTAATAAAAATAATTAAACAAGATTTATAATGTTTGTTAGCAATTTTTTGCTACAATACATGAACAATTGTTTATTGTTAATTATAATAATTATTAAAATATTAAACTGATGCTTATATTTAATGAAACAACAAATCCAGCCATCCAGGAATCACTGTTTGTTGAAAAAAAAAAAAAAAAAACTGAAACACTTTGGCGACTGCAGCGACTAGCTACGGCTTTGTTGTGTACGTACTTAAGTCATCAGGATGATATTATTATTGTGATCAATTGTGATGTCAAAATAATTAGTATAGATAAGGAGATTTTTTATATTTTATAAGAGCCATATAAAAAAATATAAAAGGACTCTTATGACCCTTGCCTACTAACAATGTCTCACCACTTGACTACTTGACTGAAGTTTTCAATTGGGTTTGCAAAAAAAAAAAAATAATAATTCAAACAATATGTATTTTGTTTTTTTTTTTTGTTTAAAAGAATATAAACTTATATATAAATTTTAATTAATCTTGTTTTATTGAATTTAAGTGAAAAAATAATTATTTAACAATTAAAAATTAAAATTTTAATAATTTGTTGGTAAATAAATTTTCTGATTGGTCAATGAAGTGTGAAAAAAAAAATGGCAGTTGTATATTTTTATCCAATCGCTAAAAATCATTTATCAAACAAAATTATACGCGCGAGAATTTAAATCTCTATAATCAATAGTCTTATTATAAAAAGTACACTTGACCGTATTTTATTCGTAATATGATTGATTTTGATTTTTTCAAGAATTGTTTATAATTAATATTTCTCTCTCACACAAACATGATACTACGTGTTGTTGTATGGTAGTTACGTTTGATTTTTCTACGAGAAATTATTTGCTTGATGTAATTGTGTCAATGTCGTTGGAGGTAATGAGTTTATAATTATAAGTTGATCAGAACTTTTGGGTAATTATTTAAAATAAGATGACCTCTTTTAAATATCTCCTTTCCTGTTCTATTATCCTGTTATAATTCAGAATTTTTCATTTCTGGTAGAAATGAAAAATTTCAAATATTCAGGACTTATACAAGGGGTATTCAAATTTATTTTTTTTCAAAAAAATTTGGAATTTTTATCAGGCAAATATAAACAGTAGAAAGGTATTCGAATTTTTTTTAAATCTTAAAAATATTGAAAATTATCGAAAAAAAAGGGAAGAATACGAGGCGAACATGACATGAAAAGAGGTATTCAAAGCCTATTCCCGTTTTTCTGTATTATCGATATTTTTCAGTAAATCGATATTAACATATTTCGAAATTTATTGAAAGAAATAGCCAAAATACTAGGCAAACATGACTTGAAAAGAGGTATTCGATTCCGTTCCCCGTTTTCCTACATTATCGATATTTTTCGATTTATCGATATTGACATATTTTAAAATATATTGAAAAAAATGGCCGAAATACTAGGCGAACATGACTTGAAAAGAGGTATTCAAAGCCGTTCCCCGTTTTTCTGCATTATCGATATTTTTCAGTAAATCTATATTATCATATTTTAAAATTTATTGAAAAAAATGGCCAAAATACTAAGTGAACATGACTTGGAAAGAGGTATTCGAAGCCTATTCCCGTTTTTCTGTATTATCGATATTTTTCAATGTGGCCGTACTCACTTTTTTTAAAATTTAAAAAAAAAAATGTTGAAAATACTAGGCGAACATGACTTGAAAAGAGGTATTCGATGCCGTTCCCCGTTTTTATCTATCATCAATATTTTTCAATGTGGCCGTACTAACTTTTTTTAAAATTTGTTAAAAAAAATGTTGAAAATACTAGGCGAACATGACTTGAAAAGAGGTATTCGATGCCGTTCCCCGTTTTTATCTATCATCAATATTTTTCAATGTGGCCGTACTCACTTTTTTTAAAATTTAAAAAAAATGTTGAAAATACTAGGCGAACATGACTTGAAAAGAGGTATTCGATGCCGTTCCCCGTTTTTATCTATCATCAATATTTTTCAATGTGGCCGTACTAACTTTTTTTAAAATTTATGGAAAAAAATGTTGAAAATACTAGGCGAACATGACTTGAAAAGAGGTATTCGATGCCGTTCCCCGTTTTTATCTATCATCAATATTTTTCAATGTGGCCGTACTAACTTTTTTTAAAATTTATGGAAAAAAATGTTGAAAATACTAGGCGAACATGACTTGAAAAGAGGTATTCGATGCCGTTCCCCGTTTTTATCTATCATCAATATTTTTCAATGTGGCCGTACTCACTTTTTTTAAAATTTGTTGGAAAAAATGTTGAAAATACTAGGCGAACATGACTTGAAAAGAGGTATTCGATGCCGTTCCCCGTTTTTATCTATCATCAATATTTTTCAATGTGGCCGTACTCACTTTTTTTAAAATTTGTTGGAAAAAATGTTGAAAATACTAGGCGAACATGACTTGAAAAGAGGTATTCGATGCCGTTCCCCGTTTTTATCTATCATCAATATTTTTCAATGTGGCCGTACTCACTTTTTTTAAAATTTGTTGGAAAAAATGTTGAAAATACTAGGCGAACATGACTTGAAAAGAGGTATTCGATGCCGTTCCCCGTTTTCATCTATCATCAATATTTTTCAATGTGGCCGTACTCACTTTTTCTAAAATTTGTTGGAAAAAATGTTGAAAATACTAGGCGAACATGACTTGAAAAGAGGTATTCAAAGCCGTTCCCCGTTTTTCTGCATTATCGATATTTTTCAGTAAATCTATATTATCATATTTTAAAATTTATTGAAAAAAATGGCCAAAATACTAAGTGAACATGACTTGGAAAGAGGTATTCGAAGCCTATTCCCGTTTTTCTGTATTATCGATATTTTTCAATGTGGCCGTACTCACTTTTTTTAAAATTTAAAAAAAAAAATGTTGAAAATACTAGGCGAACATGACTTGAAAAGAGGTATTCGATGCCGTTCCCCGTTTTTATCTATCATCAATATTTTTCAATGTGGCCGTACTTACTTTTTTTAAAATTTATGGAAAAAAATGTTGAAAATACTAGGCGAACATGACTTGAAAAGAGGTATTCGATGCCGTTCCCCGTTTTTATCTATCATCAATATTTTTCAATGTGGCCGTACTAACTTTTTTTAAAATTTATGGAAAAAAATGTTGAAAATACTAGGCGAACATGACTTGAAAAGAGGTATTCGATGCCGTTCCCCGTTTTTATCTATCATCAATATTTTTCAATGTGGCCGTACTCACTTTTTTTAAAATTTGTTGGAAAAAATGTTGAAAATACTAGGCGAACATGACTTGAAAAGAGGTATTCGATGCCGTTCCCCGTTTTTATCTATCATCAATATTTTTCAATGTGGCCGTACTCACTTTTTTTAAAATTTGTTGGAAAAAATGTTGAAAATACTAGGCGAACATGACTTGAAAAGAGGTATTCGATGCCGTTCCCCGTTTTTATCTATCATCAATATTTTTCAATGTGGCCGTACTCACTTTTTTTAAAATTTGTTGGAAAAAATGTTGAAAATACTAGGCGAACATGACTTGAAAAGAGGTATTCGAAGCCGTTCCCCGTTTTCATCTATCATCAATATTTTTCAATGTGGCCGTACTCACTTTTTTTAAAATTTGTTAAAAAAAATGTTGAAAATACTAGGCGAACATGACTTGAAAAGAGGTATTCGAAGCCGTTCCCCGTTTTTATCTATCATCAATATTTTTCAATGTGGCCGTACTCACTTTTTTTAAAATTTGTTAAAAAAAATGTTGAAAATACTAGGCGAACATGACTTGAAAAGAGGTATTCAATGCCGTTCCCCGTTTTTCTGTATTACCGATATTTTTCGATTTATCGATATTAACATATTCTAAATTTATTGAAAAAAATGGCCAAAATACTAGGCGAACATGACTTGAAAAGAGGTATTCAATGCAGTTCCCCTTTTGCTCAGTAATATTTATCAGGCGAATATATTGACCGAAGAGGTATTTGATTTTATTATCTCGAAAAAAATTTTGGATTTTTATTAGGCTAATATAATGACCGAAGAGGTATTCGATTTTTTTTTATTTCGAAAAAAATTTTGGATTTTTATTAGGCAAATATAATGATCGAAGAGGTATTCGTATTATTTTTTTTCGAAATATTTTTTTAATTTTTATTAGGCGAATATAATGACCGAAGAGGTATTCGTATTATTTCTATTTTGATTATTTTCAATTTTTCATTGAAAGTTTTCATTCAATGATATTAGATGTCATTACTGAACAATTCTAATAGTGTGTTTATATATAGCGATTATAGAGTTCACTAGTTTCAATTTTTAAGGTTTGGTTGGGTCGTGGCACCATTTGCAACAAAATTTTTTCTACTTATTTATCATCAACATTGTGACATAAATAAATAATTAATAATTATCAGAAAATAAATTTAAATTAAATTAGATTATATTATTTAAAGTTATTTGTATATTTTTATTTTTATTGATAATAAATTTTAATTATAAAGTTGTTTATTGTTAAATAATTATGATAAGAATACGGTGTTGAGCATGGTGTTGTAAACGTTGTTGGGGTGATACACAAAGGAAAAAAAAAAAAAGTGAGAGTCCTGTTGTGTAATATTGAATAAAAGTTACAATATATATTTTATAATAAAAGAAATAAAATATGATGATGATTACTGGTTCACAAACAAATCCAGGAGGACTATCAAACCAAATTGATGATTTTCCAAATGAAGAATTTATAAGATTTTCAAGTTATTTACAAAGAAAGTCAAAATGTATTGATATTGAGCTTGATGCGATATTATTTGATCATTGCTATTCTAAAGTATGGAATCCACGAGGAGATAATAAACTTGTTAAGCCAACAAAAAAATTATTTTTTTCTAAAAATCCAGAAACAATTGGGTAAATAAAAATTAAAAAAAAAAAAAATACCTATACAATTTTTTTGTTTTTTAATTTTAATTAATTACGTATGTTTTTTTTTTTTTTTTTTTTTTTTTTTTTTTTTTTTAGCTATCTCTATTTTAAAAATAATTTATTATTAATGTTTTAGAGTTATATATTCTGATGAAATTGATGTTGAAAATGTGCCAAAATCAATGGAACCAGATATACCATGTGATTTTAATCGTTCACGTCAAAGTATGGAAGAACTTGAACGTTTAGCATCATTTGCAAAACCTGAAGAAAATAGTGATTGGGAAGAAAATATAAATAAAAAATGTTGGTCACCAATACAAATACGTTTATTTAATCGTATTTATCGTGTATTAACAGCAGAAAGATTATCAAGACTTGCTAAAACTTCATCACCACTTGAGCCAATTTATAGACGATCATCAATTGATACTGCATCAAAAAGATTTCGTGAAGTATTAGCATCATCTGGTTGGGATTGGCAATTAATACAATGGTTACATAAATTATTATTTGAAACATTACCAAAAGAATTTTTATCAATATATTTAGATATATTACAAACATTAAAAGCTAAAATACCACATTTAATTGATAAAATGATTGCAATACAATCAAAAATAAAAATTGAAAATGGTAATAAAAGTGATAGTATAACACCAGAAACATTAAGTTCATTATTAAAAAGAACATGGGATCCATTAACAAATTTTTTAAATTCAAATCGTCCTAAAAAATTACCAGGTAATCCAGTACTTGTTATTGTACCATCTGGTTTTGGTAATACATTATCATCAATACAACAAAAATGGATAACACAATTTGGTTCATTAGGTACAATTATTAATATTAATTCACATTTAGGTGTACCACCAAATCGTGTTACAATGTTATCTGGTATGGATCAATTAATACAAAATATACGTACTAAAATACAAGATACACGTAATGATTATCCTGGTAGACCAATGATTTTAATTGGTTTTCATACTGGTGCTGGTATAGCATGTCAAATTGCACAAATTGAACATATTACTGGTATTATTTGTCTTGGTTTTCCATTTAATACTGTTGAAGGTAAACGTGGTACACCAGATGATATATTAATGGATATAAGATGTCCAGTTATGTTTATTATTGGTCAACATGCAACATCAGTACGTATTAATGATGTTGAAGAAATACGTGAAAAAATGCCAAATGAAACAAGTTTAATTGTTATTGGTACTGGTGATGATAATTTAAGAATATCAAGAAATAAAAAAATACTTGAAGGTATTACACAAAGTATTGTTGATCGTTGTATCATTGATGAAATTAGTGAATTTATTAGTGATATATTATTAGCACCAGATTCATTAAAACCAATTGGTTTTAGTGGAAATAATAAAGAATCAAATAAACGTAAATCATCAACAAGTAGTTTAATTGATAATGATATTAATTTATCTAATATTAATAAAAAATCAAGACCACCAACACCTACTGAAAAAGGACAAGTTTCACAAAAAAAAAATCATGTACAAAAATATAATGCTGATGGAAGTAAAAGAAAACCAAGAATGACTGCATTACAAAAAGCTGAACAAATGCTCAAACAACAACAGCAAAAAATTTTGCAACAACAGCAACAACAACAGCAACAGCAGCAACAACAAGCAACAGGAAATTTAAATAATAATAATGGTGGTGGTGGTTTAACAGTACAAATTGGTTCAATGGCAAGTCTTGGTTCAAATGGACCTATTAAATTGAATCCTGGACAAAGTGGAGGAACAATTGGTAGAGGAATAACTGTTCAAAGAACAAATAGTGTTGGAAGACCACCAAAGTATCATCATAATTTTGGTATTGGAAAAAAAAATATAACAATATCTGGAGTAGCCAAAGGAACTGGAAGAGGTGCAGGTATTATTAATGATTTAAAACCATCAACTGCAATTACAACTGCAACTGCAACTGCAACTGCCACTACAATTGCCACTGCAATTGCCACTACAACTGCCAATGTAACTAGTGGAACAAATCAAATTAAAACATCTGTTCCAAGTAGCAGTAATCAAATTAGACCACCTATGATAACAGCACCTCCAGGTAATATTTAATTATTTTTTATTCACCAAATTTAATAAAATAAAATGAGAGAATAACTTTTTGTTATTTTTTATTGTTTAGGTATTCAAATAAGACCAGTTATTGGTAATACTGTTGGATCATTAATACCTCAATTTAAAAGAGGACCAACACAACAAAATCATAATTATGTACCTAGTCTTCCTAGTTCGACATCAGTTACACCAGTAACTGTTAATATAACACCAACAAATCCATCACTTACAGTTACATCAGCATCAATTACAAAAGGTAGATTACCATTGTTCAACAAGGCACCAACTGATACAAAATAAAAAATTATTTTAATTTTTTATTTTTACCAATTAATTTAGTTATCCCAATTGTGATTGATAAGATCCTCTTTTTTAAAAAAAGAGTAGTCTTGATTTTTTATTTAGACATAGAATTTTATATAATTTTTTTTGTTGTTTTTTTTATTTTTATTTTTTTTTTTTTTTTTTTAGCAATATACACAACTATACGTAACTAGTGTCTCAATATATAGTGTAAATTAAAAATAAATTTGTATAGGTATATATATTTTTTTACAATTGAGACTATTAATTTTTTTTTTTTTTTTTTTTTTTTCTAAAAAAAGCAATCAATATAATTGATCAAAGTAAAGAAAAAAAATATATATATATATAATTTTTTATTCTAATATTTATTGTTAATCATATTTAACTCAAAAAAAATCAGGGTAATTTTATTATGTTCTAATAAATAAATAATATATATTCTATATATATTTTTTTTCCTGTATCAAAAAGAAAAAATAATAATAATTAATTTTTTACCTTATATTTTTATTCCTAAAATCCTTTTCCACTAAATTTATTTTAATCAATGGTTTATTGGTAGTAGTTATCGTCAAAGTCTATTTACAGTTGTTTAATCATTTGAATTAATTTAATTGATTTGACCTTTTTGTTTTACATTTATTTTTTTTTTCAAATTAATGTCTCTTGTTATTTTTGAATTATATACACAGTCGTTGAATATCAATAAATCAGTGTTTTTTTTTGTTCCTGAAAAATTTAAAAACAAAATGGAATTTATAGAAAATTATAGTTAATAATTATATAAATATAATTAAACAATAATTAAATTAATGTTTATAGAAATGGATGTGGCTAATCAAGTGATGATGAGCAGTGATTCTTCTAAAATTCATGAAGATAATATATCAATGTTAAATGGTACACCAATAACAATATTACCATTTACAAAAAATTTAAATAATTTACAAAAACAAAATATAATGTTGAATACAAATGACATACAAAAATCAACATGGCCAAATCAACAAGAACTTGATGATTTAAGTAGTATACCAGATATACCAATTATTTTTGCTAATGATGATGAAACAATAAATTCAATTGAAAATTCATCAATATTACCAATAAAAATTAATAAAAATAATTATGATAATCATGAAATACCATTTGGACAAGTTGGAACAACAAAAGTTGTATTGTTAAGTAGCAAAGAAGATAAATTAAATAATCAAAATAAAACAGATACATATAAAAATTCAACATCAACAATAAGTGATTTAAAAAATTGGACTGATAATAAAATTAATAAACCACCAATTAAATATAATAAAATTATATTAGCTAAAAAAAATTATATTAATGAAAGTTTAAATGATCATGTTGTTTTGACAAATAATACTAAAAAATTAACTAAAAAAAATCAAGATAATTATAAAAAAATAACTGAACAACAAAAAATTATGAATTTAATATCAAAACAAAATTCAAATAATTATGATAAAAATTTACAATTTCAAAATGAACATGATCATTTAAATGAATAAAAATTAAATATTAATCAGTCAAAATTAATTAAGAAATATAAAGTTTATGTTAAAAATTAAAAGATACATATTATTTGAGTTTAAAAATATTTTTTTTTTTTTGTTTTATTTTACTATGACTGATAGTTTTCATTGCACTTTTTATTTATTTAATTTAATTAAAATCATTATAAAAGAAAATATTTTGTATTGATAATAAAATAAATCTTACTTGTTATTGTGAAATTATAAAATTTTATATTAATTTAAAATAATAATTTCTCGCCATCTTCAGAGGTAAACATTTTATAAAGTTTTTTACTAAGTTCTGGACCAATTTTCCTATGTGTTGCTAAAGGATCTTCTGCTCTTTTAATCTTTAAAAAAAAAAATCAAAAATCAAAAGTTGTATTAATTTTCATAATAAATTGTAATTTAAAAATAATAATTTAAAATTAATACCGGAATATCTTTTAATAGTGCTTCACCTTCTTCAATTGAACATTTTGAAAATGCCTAAAAAATTAATGATAAAAAATTATTTTAAATTGTTAAAAAATATAAATTTATAAGCAATACATACATTCATAAGAGCTACTGGACTTGGATAAACAGAACATATTGCTTCAGCAGTTGATAAACCAACAGCATTAAACATACAAAGTTGTTTAATCCAAAGATTTTTTAATCCATTACCATCTTTATCAACACCAACAGTATCTCTATTTTCACCAGGAGCATAAAAATCCATTTCTTCCATAACAGCTACTTCATTTTTTTTATAATTAATTTCAGCAAATGATTTTGTATATTGAAAAATAACAAGACTTATTTCTTCATAATCATCAATTAAACGAAAATTACAATTATATTCTAATTGTAAATCAATTAATGTTGTTTCAATTAATTTTCTATCAATTTTTGGAAGATTTTTTAATTCTTTAAAATATTGTTGTTCTTTTTTTTTTCCACCAGCATTTTTTTGAGCTAAAAAATAATCTTCAAGATGATATATTATAAAACTTAAACGTTTATTTAAATATAATTTTGTAATATTAATAATTGTTGACGAAAATTCATTGTCATTAAATAAATTAACAACATATTTAGCATCCCATATTATTAAAATTAAATTTTGTTCTTCTAATTGTGTTGTTGTTTTAATATTTATATTATCTTTATCAATTGTATAATCTTCTATTATTTTTATCCATTTAATACTATTTGGTATAAGCATTGATATTTCTTTAAAATTAATACCAGCTTCAATAAGTTGACTCAATGATTGTTGATAAAAATCATATAATTTTAATGATTCATCAATTTCAACTTTTATAAATTTCATACATTCACTTGGTTTATTACTTTTTTGAAACATTAAAGATATTTTTTTTTCTAATTTTTCAATTTTAGCATCTTGTTGACGTTTTAATTTTTCTTCATCAATTTGTTTTGGTTGCCTTGTTTTTTTTTTTAATTTTATTGGATCATTTTTATCTTTTGTTATTTTTTTTTTTGGTGGTGAAGAAATTGGAGATTTTATATGTGTTATTTGTGAATAATTTGATGGAATATTATTAAAAATTGGAAGATTATCAATTTCAATATCATCATAATTGTATTGACTTATTGGTGACAATTGAACATTTTGTGATTTTTGTTTTTGTGAAAAAATTAATGAATCATTTGAGTTTTCTGAGTCACTTAGACAAATCACTGCATCCATTTTAATAAATAATTATATAAAAAAATAATATAACTAAACAATATTATCAAAACAAACAAAGTGTATTATTATTTACACAACATTTGTTATTGATGCCTTGATAATTATTGTTATTATTTTTTTTATTGTTATCATGATTATTTATTGGTGACACTTGTGGCCACAAGTGGTCGCTGTTGCTACTTCCTTTTTTTTTTTTTTTTTAAATTATTTATTATATAAGTTTGATAAATTTAATTACAATAAAAAATATTTTAATAATTCTTTAAATAATTATAAAAACATACAAATATATTTTTTCATTCAATTTTAATTTTTTTTATAAAAATAAAATAAAATATATAATTGTATTTTTCAAAATTTAATTATCACTTATTTTTTAATCATAATTTTCTCATTAAATATGTGATTACGTTGAAAAATAAATTATAAACTAAAATAAAAAAAAAAAAAATGATATAATCTGTTTATCATAAAAACGAACTTCGAACTGTTTTAATCATATTTAAAATTGTTTTTTAGTACTTGACACTTATAATTTATTTTTAAACTATATAATATTATTTTGTTTATACGATAAAAAGTTTGGTGGATAAAATTTTATATTAAAAATGAGAATGAGTAATCATTAAAATGATAAAATAAATAAGTAAATATGTAATGCATTGATGCAATTGAATTTAGTCAAAGTTGACAATAGCTATAAAAAAAAATATATATACTCAATGATCATTGACCCCACCAAACAAACAATTGTGAAATAGAGTCCAAATAAAGTCACTTTAAACTGACATATACATATTATTATTATTATTATTATTAATATTAATATTATTATACAAATAAAAATAAAAAAAAAAAATGACAAAGTGGATATTACAGTCAGCAACAAGATCGTGACATATTAATTCATCAAGCTCATCATTCAGAAACATCGTGGGTTCAATCACACCAACAAGAGATCCGTTTTATAATTTATTTTTAATTTTTTAAAATAACATTTATAATTGATATCCTTAATAAAATACAAGGTTAAATATAAATATATAAATTTATTTTAATATAATTTAAAAAATAAATTAAAAAATTTAATGATAAATAAAAATTTAAATTAAATATATATTTTATAATTTGATTTGATGATATAATTTAGGTGTTTATTTGATGTTGACATAAAGTCATAAGTCAACCAAAGTAATAATTCAATAGGCTAGTTCATTGACCGAATATTAAAATTTATTTATTAATTATATTATCTATATTAATCATTAAAATGTTACCTTGAAATTAATATACTATTTATCAATAATTATTTGTTTATTTATTTATTTATTCAAGTCTTTGATAAAAAAAAAGAAAAATCAATTATATTATTATAATAATATTTCTAGAAACATCGATTTTTATTTATCAATAATATTATAATTAAATTTTTTTTTTTTTTAATTAAATATCAAAATAACTAGATAATATTTAATTTAATAATTTTCATTAAATGATAATTTTTTTTCCTTTTAGTTTAATGATTATTATAAAGTATATAAATTAATCAATAAAATATAAATAATATGCAATATGATATTGAGCATCATGATTATTTTGTAAAGAAAATAAAAAAAACGACATCACTGGGGTCGAGGCAACATGATATCATTCTTTGTTAATACGTTCAAAGAAAAATTAAGTTAACTTAAAAATTTAATATATTGATATTATAATAATATCAAAAACAATAACAATAATTTTTAAAATGCAATAAATCATTCTTTATACTCGTGATAATGTTGACAAGTTGTTTTTCCTTGTACTTGAGGGTAAATTCCTTTTTTCTTTATATTTTTAAATATAATAAACTACTAATTTAATTAAAATAATAAGAAATAAATTGATTAAAATTAATAACAATGAGACAGGTGTTGTTATTGAATGCAATATAGTTTTATTTTTTTTTTTTAATTTGTCCAAGTGCTTTTTGTTGCTGCTGCTGATGATGATGATGAGGATGATGATGGTGAGGATGATGATGGTGATGGTGATGAGATTATTGCAGAAAGCAGTAGAAAGTTATCTACTATTGATGTTGCTGACTCTCGTGAAGACAAACGAGACAAATAAACTGGAGGAGGAGCCCAGAAACTTGGCTAAATGATGTTTACTGATATTATTCAAGTAGAGGCAGGAATATCAAGTCATGTAAAAAAAAAATACATAGAGTCAATTATTGTAATATGAAATGATACATCTGTCAAAAGATTTATCATTTAATTTTCTTTTTAAATTTTTTATATACCTTTTTTTTTTTATTTTTCAAGATCATCGATAATTTATGTCAATTTTATATTATTTTTTATTTATTTATTTTTTCCACTATCATACTTTTTTTTTTTTTATCTTGAGATAGTTTGAATAGGCGATGAATTTTCTATTGATAATCGAGATTAGTCATCTTTAATGCAGTTGATTCCAAAGACCAAACATACAGCTGAAAAATAAAAATAAAATATCAATTTTTTTATTTATGTGTTTATTTTAGATAAGAAATTGTTTTTATTTGATTTTCAATTTATTGAAAACACGTAATATTTTTAATTTAATTTAATTAAAAATATATATATAAAATTTACATCTGTATGTAAGTTTACGTAATAATTATTTTCTAAGATATTTTATATTTTTAAAATTACAAGAAATTGATATGAGAATTTTTATTTTTATTTTTTTTTTGTTTGATAACCTGGGGGTCTATATCTTATATTTATCTATATATATATATATATATTTTTTTTTTTTTCTTTTCAACTTGTCAAATTTGCTGTGATTTTATTTGAATTTAATATTTCTATTATTTTTGATTGCTTTGCTTGTTGTACAAGGTATAAAATCTCAGTAAATTTTTATACAACGAATAACCCAGAGGCCAGATGATGAATAACTATATATGTAAGATGTACCAAGTTAAATTATGATTTTGACAGCATTTACCCCCTGGATGTTGGCTGACAATTTACCCTCTTTTTATGACTCAAGGCAAGATCTCTACAATTTCTTTATACTTTATTTTAAATTTCGAAAATATATACCTATATAATGATTATATATATTTTAAAAGCAATAAAAATAAATAAATATCAATGATTGTTAGTTTATATAAATAAATATAAAAATATTACAAGTAGAATTTTCCACAATAATAATATTTCAATTTATACTCATTCTCTTTATTATTTCTCATTTTAACAATCATCATCGTAAATAACGTAAAATCAACTGGTAATTGTGATAATATTCCCCATTCACTTGTCAATCTTTTATTTGCCTGATTGTGTATTTCAAGAAAAAAATTAAAAAAATTATATTAAAATTAGTTTAAAAAAAAAATATATATATAATAAAATAAAGCTAATGTAAATGAAAAGCCATAAACACCAGGACAATATTATATATCAGCATGGGGTTGAAAAAAATAGTTAAAAAAAAAAAAAGTAATAAATTTTTTTCGATGCATTAATTTCGATGGGAAACTATATACTATTTCGAGGGGAAAAAAAGTGTTAAAAGGCCCAAATTGGATACTGATAGAAAAAAAAAAAATGAAAAAAAAGTTCATATGTTATACAAGTGGGAGAAGATCGTGAACGATGAACGTCGTACCCAGTTTTAAATTAAAAGAAGGGGACAAATAGGGAGACATTCAAACGAGAGCATAAAAACACCGGACGACCAAAAGAAATACGCTGTTGTGTTCATGGTAACCATCAAACCGACATCAACTCGATTTATTTGTGAGAAAAAAAAAAAAAAAAAGATATTTAGTAATTAAAATAAAATAAAAAGGGGTAGTATAAGTATTGTAAAAATTAAATTGTTTATTAAGAAAATATATTTTTAATTGAGATAATAATCATGGGACAACCACCCCGGCTTTTGCCAGCGGGTCTCTTCTTAGCATGTCTCTACCTTTTGACACCAGTATCAGCAAGTAAGTGTTTTAAACAAATAATTAAAAATTTATAAAACAAAAATGTTAATTAAATTTAAATGAAATAGTAGAAAAAAATAAAAAGAATAAAATTAAAATAAATAAAAAAAATATTTTCAATTTAAAAAACAAGATTAAATAATTGAAACAAAAAAAATTTAAAAAAAAAAAACAAATTTATTAAATTTATAATTTAAAATTATTGTTCAAGTTATTTATTCGATTGGTTTGATTAATACTTTTATTGTTGATTTTTATTTATTTTTATTATATTGTCATAAAGGCAGTTGACAACGAGATTTTAAAATGAGAGGTGATTGAGAGAAATTAAAGGGGGAATTTTTCAACAAGCTCTTGGTATATATTATTTAAATTATTATATTGTTGACAATGGATTGACCGGACATTTGGCTAAATTGATACCGACATTTTTTCTCCCTTTCTCTTGTCATCAAATAATTTGTTTCTTTTTTTCTATCTTACAATTACATTATAGAAAAAAAGATTGATTATTTTATTTGAGCTTTTTTATCTTGCTTTATGTCATACTGCAACTAAAGAAAATATATTAAAATAATAAAATAAAGAAAAAATAAAAAAAAAGTCATCAGTATTACTCTCAGAAAATTAAATGTAATTTATTTTTTTTTATTTTTTACTTTTCAACTCCTTTACTTGTATTTTTTTAATTTTATTTTTTTCTTCTTGTCCCTCGAGGCATAAACAGATAACTTGGTATATCAGACTTGACCCCAAGAGTATTTCTACATCTTAAATTTTTTTTTTTTTTTTTTTGCGAAATTCAATGAAAAACGAAGAGATAAGTCACAACTTGAGAGACTATATATAAATATAATTTTTTTTATTTAAATTTATAATTTCAAAAATTTTAAATAAGATAAAAAGTTTGATAATATAATTTTTATACTATTAATTTTAGAGATAATAAAAGGTAATAATAGTTTATGTAATACCAATTACTGAAGCTTCACTAGGTGGATATCTCAAGTAGATAATTAACTTAATTTTCGGTTAGTTGTTTAAGGGAAGATATAGTTTAAGAATTGATCAAGATGAACAGATTAATTAGTGATAGATTTTATAAGATATTGTATAATAATAATTATATTAAAATCTGATTATCAAATTTTAATATGAAAAAAAATACTTGTCTTTGAAGATTTACCATCATACTTTTTTTTTTTTTATAATTAAGATACCTTGTTGTATCATCATCAATTCAAGATAGATAAATAAAATAAAAAATAATAATATAATAAAATTTGAAAAAAATCCAATTAAATGAATTTGTAAATGAGTTTGTGTCTTTGCTAAGGTCAATATGAGATATCTTGGGTAATACAGTTTTAGCAAGATAAGTAATATTTATACTTATCTGGTGTCACAGGTCAAGGGACACCCTCCTGCCAATTATTATGTTCCAACACGAAATACCATCTTTAATGAATATTTCTTCTTGATAAAGCTTGTCGCGTAATGGTCTTCATCTTAATATGTGATTTTTTTTCAACTTGACTGAGTCTCTCACTCTCTCCATATCAATTTAATAAAAAGTAATTTAACTTGCTAGTTCATTTAGGTCATTGATAAATTTATCATCTGAAATAAAAAAAAAATTAAATTAATTATTATTATCATTTCATTAGTTGTCTAATATTTTTAATTAAAATTAATAATAATAATTTTTTTTTTTTATCATTTTTAGATCAATGTGTTGTTGGCTGTCATGGAAGTAAGTTTATAAAAAATAGAATAATTATTTTTAAATCTAGATAATTAATTTAATTTATAATTTTGTATTTGTTTTTTTTTTTTTTTTTATTTTAATTTTTTGTAAATAGTGCGAACAAGCAAGGGCTATGAAGAAGGTCACACATATACTTACGAATACGAGGGAACATCCGTGACATCAGTCAGTGAAGCACAAGGTGAATCAAATGTCAAGGTCAATGCCATTGTTGAACTTGCAGTAAAAGCCGATTGTGTTCATCAATTAAAGTTGAAGACTGTTCGCGTCAATGGAGCTGTAAGTTATTATTTTTATTTATTATTTTGACAATATAAAATAAATAGTTTAATAAAATAAAATAAAATTTTTTAATTATTATTTGTAGCCTGTGAGCCAACAAGACGTAGAAAAATATGCTCTTCAATTTAATTATCATGATGGACATATTGATACAAGTGTCTGTACCGAGTCTGGTGACTCACAGACATCATTGAATATCAAAAGAGCAATTGCTTCACTATTTCAATCAGGAGTTATTCAAGAAAATGGTGTTACAACTCATCGAGAGGTATACATATATATTAAAAAATAAAAATAAAAATATATTTATGTTTACTTATTATTATTATTATTATTTATAGACTGATGTCTTTGGAAATTGTCAAACTGATTTTGAATTCCGTCGTGAGGGTGATGCTTTGACAATAAGAAAATATAGAAATTTAGCAACATGTTCACATCGTGAAAATATAAGACATGGTTTAATATATGCTGCATTTGATGAAACATCAGGAATAAAATCATCACCAATTGTTGATTCACAACAAAAAATTGAACAAATATTTAAAAAAGGAATTCTTAATTCAGCAAAATCAACAGAAACATATAATTATCGTTTATTTTCACATGGTGATGCTGGTGCTAAAACAATTGTACAATCAACATTAACATTTAAAGCTGATAAACCAGAATCAAATGTTAATGGAGTAGTAACAATTCCAAAATCAATAATATTTGAAGCACCACATCCAGTAACTGATTCATCAGTTGAAAAAATAATAAATTCATTGAAATTAGTTAAATCAGAATCTGGACCAGATTCAGTAAAAGATAAATCTGCTGAATTATTTGGTGAATTTATAAAAGTATTACGTCGTAGTAATAAAAAAGATATATTAAATGTATATGGAAAAATTAAATCTGGTAGTGGTGGTTTTGATAAAAATACAGATAAAAAAATTTTACTTGATGGTCTTTATAGAACTGGTAGTGGTGAATCAGCTGAAGTTATTGCTGAATTAATAAAAAATAATGAATTAACAAAACTTCAAATACTTGGTTATTATGCAAGTTTAGCACTTATTGAACATGTTAATCTTTCAACAGTCACTGCTGTTACTTCATTATTAGATCAACAAAATATACCAAGAATTGGATATCTTGGTATTGGTAGAGTTATTGGTAAATATACTCAACAACATAATGCTGATAATGTACCTGAAATTAAATTAGCATTAGAAAAAATAATATCTAAAATTGGTAATGGAAAACCAGGTAATAGAGAACAAGAAAATCAAGTTATTGCAGCAACAAAAGCTCTTAAAAATGCAAAATATCTTGATGATAAAACAATTGATAATTTAATTAATATTATTAATGATAAAACAGTTCATGATCGTGTACGTGTTGCTGCTATTGAAGCATTACCAGCTAAATGTTCAATGAATTGGAAAAATCCATTAATTAAAGTATTTGGTGATCTTGAAGAAGATTCAGAAATAAGAATTAAATCATATTTATCATTAGTTGCTTGTTCATGTAATACTGTTGCAAATGAAATTAAAAAAATTTTAGATAAAGAACAAGTTAATCAAGTTGGTTCATTTGTTACAACACATTTGAGAAGTCTTCGTGCAAGTGTTGATCCAAATAAAGAAATTGCTAAAAAAAATTTAGGTGAAATTCGTACAACAAATAAATTTCCAGAAGATTATAGAAAATTTTCATTTAATCGTGAATTTTCATATGATATTAGAGCTCTTGGTGTTGGTTCATCAGTTGAACAAAATATAATATATTCACAAAAATCATGGATTCCACGTTCAACAAGTTTAAATTTAACAACTGAAATATTTGGTAGATCATTTAATTTTTTGGAAATTGATACTAGAATTGAAAATCTTGATAGAGTTATTGAACATTATTTTGGTCCAAAAGGTGTATTAAAAACAAATGAAATTAAATCACTTGTAGATGATTCAAAAAAATCAGTTGATAATATATTTAATCATTTAAAAGAACGTATTACAAAAACACAACGTAATAAACGATCAATTAATCAAAGTGATTTAGATAATTTTGCTAAAACAACAAAATTACAAGATAATCTAGTTGATGAAGATCTTGATATTGATTTATCTGTTAAATTATTTGGTGTTGAATTAGTATTTTTAGATTTTAAAGAATATGGTAAAGGTACAGATCCAAATTTTACAATTGACAGAGTATTTGATTTTCTTGATGAAGTTTTAAATAAAGCTAAAAATTTTGATTATACTGGTACAAAACATGCTCATTTATTTGATATTAATTTAATATATCCAACTGGTCTTGGTTTTCCACTTTCTGTTGGTGCTGAAGCAAATGCTGTAACACATTTACGTACAAGTGGTAAAATTGATTTACCATCAATAATAAGAGATCCAAAAAATACAGCAATTAAAATTGGTGTTGAACCAAGTGCAAATATAATGGTTGCTGTTAATGTTATTATTGATAGTCTTGGTAGTGAATCTGGATTAAAAATTATTGGACGTCTTCATACATCAACTGGTTCTGATTTATCAATTAAAATTTTAGAAGGAAATGGTATTGATATTAGTTTTGGTATACCAAAAAAGAAGCAAGAAATAATAAATATATCAAGTGAAGTAATATTTATTGATTCAAGTGGTAAAAAAATTACACCAAAATTCAGTAGTAATGGTAAAAAACAATCTGATTGTTTTGACCAATTTTCAGCAATTCTTGGATTAACAGTTTGTGGTGATTTTGCATATCCATATGAAAATATTGAATCATTAACAAAAAAACAATATGTATTTCCATTAAGTGCACCAAGTAAATTTGCAATTAGTGTTGAAAATAATGATGCAACTAGTTATCATTTCCGTGCATTTTATGATAAATCAAAAGATACATCAAGATCATTTGAAGTATTATTTGAAACACCAAATAGTAGAAATAATCGTAAAATTGCATTAAAAGTTGAAGCAACTAATGAACAAACACAAAAAATTATTAAAGCAAGTTTTGATTCACCAATTAAAAAAGCTGAATTTGATTTACATTTTGATAATACTGATAAAAAAAAAACAATATCGTTAAATTTAAAACATGATACTGATGAATATTTTGGTATAATTGGTATTGTATCAAATGGAAATAAATACAAGCCAATATTAGAATATAAAGTACCAGAACATGTTGAACATTTAACTGGTAGTAAAGTTGTTAAAAGTAAACCTTCTTATAGTGTTGAAGGTGATATATCTGTAAATGATGAAAATTCTGGTAAAAAATATGTTTTTGAAAATGTTGCTATTCTTGCTGCTGATAAAAAATTAATTTCTGTTGATGGTTGGATATTTGTTGCACCAAAACAATTATCAACTGATACAAAATTAACTCATAATGATGAAAATTTACAAATAAAACTTGATGCAAAAAATATTGATACTGGTATAGATATTAAATTTGGTTTTGTACCATCAAAACAAAAAAATATTGCTTTTAAATTTAATATTTTACATAGTAAAACAAAAGATTCAGTAGAAAATAAATTAATTGTTGTTCATGGTGCTGATCTTGATTCAAAAATTAATAGATTTACATTTATTGAAAAACTTTATTATGAAAAAAATGAAAATCCATCTAATAAATATGCATTATTATCAGCATTAAAATATGATTCTATATTAACATGGCCAGTTCAAGAATTAGATGCTAAATTTGAAAGTGATATATCATCATCAAAATTTAAAACAGAATTTGATTTTAAATATGCTAAATTTAAAATTGGTATGAAAACAGATGTTAAATCAGATATTACAAACAGAAATAATTTTGAAATTGAATTAAATGCATATTTATTTGAAAATAAAATGTCAGCTTCAGCAAAACAACAAATGATTAATCAATATAAAAGAAAAATTGAAGGTAAATTAGAATTACCAAGTACAAAATATCAAGGTGAATCAATTATTAATTATCAAGTTGAAGGACCAAATGCTAATATACAATTTGATGGTGATTTTAAAGTTAATGATAAAAAAATTAAACTTAATTATGGTCTTGATGTGACAATTGAAAAAATTAATAGTAATGCATTAATTGATGTAGCAAGTAATAAATATCTTGATTTTTCACTTAAAATAAAACGTGGTCAAAATCCAAATGGTAATATTAATTTAAGTATTAAAGAATTATTAATTGTTAATGGTGATTTTAAATATCAAACTGGTAAAGGTAATGCTGTTATAAATATTGATATACCAAAAATCCAAAGAAAAATTAAAGGTACTGGTGATGTATCAAGTGGAACAAAACATATTGCAACAATTGAAATATTACTTGATGCTGAACGTGATCCAAAAAAAATTATTAAAATATCAACTGATTCTGATATAACAAAAGGAAGTATTGATTCTAAAAATATTATTGATATTTTAAATAATAAACTTGAAACAAATATTAAAGGAACATTAAAACATAAACCAAATCGTGGATATGATTTTGATGGTGATATTGATATTACATTACCAAATGGTTTATATTTTGTTGCTAAAGGAAAACAATCAGTTGATCGTAAAACTGATAAAACAGATGTTCATGGACAATATGAATTAAATAGTCATGAAAAAAAAGGTTCACCAGGACGTAAATTACAATATAATTATGATGTTATTATTCAAGAACCAAAAGGACATGAATTTACTGGTAAACATATGTTTAAATTTGTTAATGATAATGGTAATGATATTGATTTAAGTGTCATGTCAAAACATATATTATCAACTGAAAATCCAGATAAAAGACGTGGTGAATTACAAGTTGCTGCATCTGGTAAATATTTACCTAAAAAATTCAATTTTGATTTTACTACTGATTATACAACAAAAAAATCAGGATCATGGAAATTAGATTCAAAACTTGGTGATGATTTTGCTGTAAAAGGTAGTGGAAATATGGCTGATGGTATATCACCAAAAGATCCAAAAACTAGTGATGTTAAATTAGAAGTTAAACTTCCATATGATAAATTAAAAAATATTATTTATGAAGGAACAGTAAGTCTTGTTGCACCAGAGGGTGATACAGAATTAAATGTATCAAATGGATTAACATGGAATGATGATAAAATTGTTAAATCAGTAATACAATTAAAAAAATCTGGTTTTGATAAAAAAGGAATTAAAGATATTACTGGTAAATTAATATTAAATGTTTTAAATAATCCTCAAGTTGTTGTTGCTACATCAATGAAGTATGATGGTACACAAGATTTAAAAAAAGGCAATGCTAAAGTTGTTATTAATTGTGGTGATAAAGAAGTATCTATTGAAACTGATGCTGCTTATAACATGGATCTTAGTAATATTGATTTTGATATTAAAGCAACTACACCAATTGAAAAATTCAAAAAAATTGATTTTGGTATTAAACACAAGGTAAGATAAATTTTTTTATACTATATAAATAAATTATAATAATCAATCAATATTAATTTTTTTTTTTTAATGTATATATAAATATTAGCGTGAAAATGAAGGTTCAATAAAATCAGATATTCATTTTATTGCTGATGATAAAAAATATGCAATGACTAGTGAATTTGATTGTAAACCAAATGCTCATTTAGCTCAAATTGTATTTACTTGTCCTGATGGAAAAACTGAGCTTTTATCCAAATTTACTAAAATAAGTGATAATGAATTTAAAGGTGAATACAAAATTGATACACCAAAAGGTTTTGCAACTGCTGATGGACATGTTAAAGTTGAAAGTGTTGATAATTTTATAATTGAAGTAAACTTTGACAGTGATAAATTAACACATAGAAAAATACATGTTAGTATTGCATCTGAACCAGCAGTTAAAAATGGTAATAAAATAGCAGTAACTGTAACAAGTGATGGAAAAAATATTGTAACTGGAAGTACAAATTATAGTAAACGTGATGAAAGTGGTAAAATTATTGTTGAGGGTAATGGTAGTTTAAAAATTGGTGATAATACAAGAGTATCAAAATTCACATATTCAAGACAACAATTGACTAAAGAAAATGATGGAGAAACTGGAGTTGCTATTCTTTTAAATGCAAACTTTGGACCATCAGCTGTTGTTGGTGAACTTAAACTTACAGATAAAGAAGTTCATGTTTTTAATAGTTATTGTGAACAGTCCAAAGACTGTGCACACTTTAAACTACAATCTATTCTTAATAAAGACAGTAAGTATTTTTTATTTTTTAAAATATTAAAATTTTCTTTCAATTTATAAATTTTTTTTCTTAACAGAAGAAACACATATAGACCATCAAATAACTGTTGAACTTGACTTGAAAAAATTCAATTTGCCAGTTGAATTTGGTTTAAAAACAACAACTAAATACAATCCAAAAGAAAACAACTTTGATCATACTGCAAATCTTTACCTTCATACTTCTAAAGACAAGACTCAGTACTCTACACAAATTTATGCACGTACAAAAGAATCAGGTATATATAATTATTAATATATCATATATAAAATAAATTAGTAAAAATATTTAATTAATCATTTATATATATATAAATATAAATTTTTTTTTTTTTTTTAAGCTATTATTTTAACTTTACCAAGTCGTGAATTAGCACTGATTGCTACAGTAGATGTTCCAAAGAACAAATTACCAACTGGTACTTACAAAATTGATTTAGCTGCTTATTTGGATCGTAAAAATCATCCAAAAGATAAGACAAGTTTTGTTGCAAATGGAGATATTCAAGTTGAAAAAAATACAGCATCACTTTCTGGTGAAGCAACATTCTCATATCCACAAGCACCAAAGGTAAATTTTTTTTAATATATAGATATAATAATATTTTTATTGATTTAAAAATAATAAAAAATATTATAATTTTATATTTTTTATTATGTATTAGGAAATGATTGTCAAAGGAAAACTTCATTATGGTGGTGAACATCTTTTAGATGCTGCAGTAGATATTGATGTATTTGCTAAAAAGACACAGAAAATTGGTATGGTTGCTCGTTTAATCAAGAGTCCAATTCCCACAGGTTACAACGTGACTGGTAGTCTTGAAGTAAATTCTCGTGGTCAACAACTTAAAGTTGAAATAAAAGAACATTATGCTATATCAGCAACTGATATTGGTTTTGGTTCATTTATAACTTACAATGATCTTAATCAAAAACCAAAAACAGCTGGTATTTTATTCTCATTAAATCCACAAGAGGGTCATCTTTTAATTCAAGCACCAAATAAAAATTTAATTAAAGTTGATTCGAAATTTGAATTTTCAAAAACATTACAAAAAATGGAAACTGAATCATCTGTACTTGAAAATCCACCAATTGTTATAAGCTCTGAGCTTAAAGATTTAAATAGTTTTAAATATCAATCTTATGAAAAAGATAAACCAAATACAAAATTACAAATTATTTCACGTATTATTATTGGACAATTAGCTGAATTCCATGCTGATCATTTTAAAGAAGGTGATAAAAAATCACTTGTTAGTTTTGCTCTTTATCTTGATGAATCACGTTTCTTAAAACCAGATTTTTCATACAACAAAGAAAATATTGGTAATTTAATTGATCTTTATAAACAAAAAATAACTAAAAAAGCTGAACAAATAAAAGATGAAATAAAATTACTTAATAATGAAGCAAATGTTGAATTTGACGATTTATTTGCACATTTAAAAAAAGCATCACCAGATCTTAAACCAATGATTAATTATTATCAAGGTGAATTAGATAAATTAAAACAAGAATTAGATGCTGATAGAACAATTCAACAAATTCAAGCAACAATTAATAAAGTATTAGGTGGTCTTATTGCTGCAATAAGTGAAACAATAAAACAATTATCTGAAAGAATTGGTGAATTACAAATACAATTCCATCAAATTCAAGAAAAAATATTAGAAGCAGTTAAAATTACATATCCAAAAGTTAAAGAATCCATTGATAAAATATTAAAAGCATCAATTGAAATACTTGATGCTTCTACAAAACTAGGTGCAACATATCTCAAAGCAATTCTTAATGTTATTAATCAACATCAAAAAGAATTAAAAGAATTAGCAACAGCAATTAGTGAACTTATTCATGATATTGTTAAAATTGTTATGAAAGGTGCTAATCAAATTGAGGGTGAAGTTAATAATTTTACAAAATTATTATCACAACAAATTCAAGCACTTCCAATTTATGATATAATAAAATCAAAATGGAGTGAAATATCAAGTTATCAAATACCAGAAGCTATATTGGGACCTATTGAAGAAGCATTTGTTCAAATTAAAATGATTTTACCAACAGAAGAATTACGTGAATTTTTCACAATTACTTATAATTATATTATTAAACATGTTAAACATCAAAATGTTGATGATGTTGCTGAAATTAAAAATATTTGGACTCATGGTGTTGATGCAATTCAATCAGTTATAATATTAATTCAAAGTAAAACAACATCAGATCAAATAAATGGTATTATTGGTACTAAATTTGGTTATAACTTTGGAGTTATAAAACAAATTGCAAGTATTCCAATACTTCGTCTTTCAATTATTAATTTAATAAGAAGTAAAGAACTTCCAACAATTAGTGAATTATATTATACTTACCGACCAACTGCATATATAAGTGATATTGTACCACCATTTAGTCATACTGGTATTGTCACAGAAGGTGGTCATTTCTTTACATTTGATGGAAAACATATAACACTTGCTGGTAGTTGTGATTATGTATTGTCACAAGATACTAAAGATGGTAATTTTTCAATTGTTGGAACATTTAATAATGGTCAATTAAATGCAATTACAATAACAGCACCTGGTGAAAGTATTACACTGAAATCAGATGGAAATATATTAGTTGATAATAAACCTGCTGAATATCCAGCAAGTACAAAAAATCTTCATGCATTTATGATATTACCAATAGTTAATGTTAAATCAGATTATGGTGTACATATTGCTTGTAATCAAAAAACACCAATGATATGTAGTGTACGTGTATCTGGTTTTTATCATGGTAAACTCAAAGGTATTTTTGGTAATGCTGATAATGAAGCATATGATGATTTTACAATTCCAAATGGACATGTTACTGAGAATGAATCTGAATTTGGTAATGCATATAGATTAAATTCAAAATGTGAAGCTGCTAAAGAAGTTGATCATCATTCACATGGTCATCGTGATGCAATTTGTACTGAATATTTTGCTGGTACATCATCATTAAGTCCATGCTTTAGTTATGTTAATCCATCAAATTTCCGTACTGCTTGTGATCATGCTGTACATGCTGGTACTAAAAATGCACAATGTCTTATATCAGCAGCTTATTATGCTGCTTGTCGTGCTGAACGTAAAACAATATCAATACCAGAAACATGTGGTAATTGTAAAATTGGAAAAGATAAAATATCAATTGGTGATAGTGTTAGTGTTAAAATACCAAAACAAGAAGCAGATGTTATATTTGTTGTTGAACAAGAAGCAAAAAATGAACAAATATTTAAAGAATTAATAACACCATTAATAAATGAAGTTAAAAATGAATTAAAAGAACAAGGAATAACTGATGTTCATATTGGTCTTATTGGATTTGGTGAACATATGAAATGGCCACAACATTATACAACAAATGGTGATATTAATATTAATGGTCCAGTTAATAATATTAATTTTGTTAAGGGTGAACCATTGATTACATTTAAAGAAGCTAAAGAAGGTAATCCAGAGACAAGATTTAATTATGTCAAACAAAGATTAAATGTTGAATTAGGAGCATTTAAACTTACTGATGCATATGAAGAGGCTATTCATTATCCATTTAGAACTGGAGCTGCAAAAGTTGTTGTTGGAGTTTTAGCATCACCATGTGAAAAAAGTCCACTTCCACTTTCGGTAATTTTCATTTATTATTTTCTAAAAATTTTTTAAAACAAAAAAAATAAAATACATATTAACAATTATTCATTTATTTTAATTTTTTTATTTTATAGCTACAACATTTTAGACTATTTATGGGACAAAAAATATATCGTGATCTTGGATTAACTTATCATCACATTGGATTTTTGGATGAAATTCTTATTGGTGGTAAACCACAAAAGAATATAGTTGGTTACGATGCTGAGTCAGCATATGCTTTTACTGATAGTAAGAAAAAACCATTGGAGGGTAGTCTTGAACGTGAAGGTCTTGTTATCAGTACTAATGATGTTTGTGCTTCATTTGCAACCTCGGTAAGTTTTAATTACAATGATATATATATATATTGCAAGCATGCAAATTAAGAAGTTTAAATGGATATGGTACCAAGTGTTTTTGTCGTTAGAAATTCATTAATATATATACACATATTATACATAAATATAAAATATCCGGATTAATTGTGCTTTCTCTTTGCATCTTTGTTTCTCTATCATATTTATATATTTATACCTACATCTACTTGGTACATACATACAGACCCAACACAGACACAACAATACATAAAAATTAATTAAAATAAATAAATAAATATATCTTTAGTTTTATCTATTTGATTTTTCTACTTGAAAAAAAAAAAAAAAAATTTATAAATTCGTTTCACGTTGATTTTATTTATTCGAATCATGTAAAATTTATTTTTTAAAATAAAAATAAATAAATTTTATATGAAATTGCAGTCTGGTGGTGCTACATACAGTTCAAGCAGCTTTTTGGAAGCTAAACCCAATCAGAAAAAACAATTTATTCAAGTAACAGCAAGAAGATTAGCTGAAGGACTTGCTAATGTTGAATTTGATGAAGACTGTACTTGCAAACAAGAAAATGGATTAAATGGTCATGCTCGTTGCAAAATTGTTGCACGCAAAGAAAAAGCAGTAAGTTAAATAATTTATTTTTAATATTTTATCAATATTATTCATTATATTTATTATATTATATTCTTTTTTTTTTGTTTTTCTTTTCAGAAACAAACCAAGGCTTAAGATCAATGCAATTTTTAAAAAATAAATATGTAATAATATCTAATTTCTTATTTTTGTGGACGAAAAATAAAAAAACAAAAAAAAAAAAGATAAAATATAAAAAATAAATAAATAAACATGAAGAATATAAAAAAAATAAATATAAATATATTTTTTTTTTCTTTTTTAAATTAATTTAAGTCACGTTTTAATAACATACATAATATACGATTTTTTAAAATAATTTTTTAAGATGTAATACATCAAAATAAAAAAAAAATAAAAAAATAAAAACTTGTGAATAATAATTAATAATAAAAATAAATTATATGTTTAAATTTTTTTTTTAGTCATTTGTTTAATCAATTAATGACAGAAAACGTGTAAATATATATTTAAATTGATAAATAATTATGAAATCTCATCAGTATCTTCATCAATCATGTGATTCAAGATTATCACAAAAGATTATAAATAAACTGATTCATCATGGTAATATAATTTTATTTAACTGTCAAGTTTGATAAAGGGATGAATATGGTAAATATATATAGATATATAGTTTTGATTTGTTTGGTTTAGCAATTTGTGATAATGAACTAAATCAAAATTATGGCAAAATTATTTTATCAAAAAGACAAGCATCAAGTGAATTATTTACTGCAAATATTATACAAGATAAACTTGTTTATGGAAAATTAGAACTATCAACATTGGTAATAATAATTTATTTAAAGTTAAAAATAATATTTACGAATATTCTGTGATTGCGGTTGAATGAATATTGAACGTAAATATTTTATAAATGGTTAATTGGGGTAAATTGATTTTGTTTTCTATGTTAACACATGATAAAAAAATTAAATTAAAAATTAAATATAAATTTTAGTAAATAGAAATAATATGTAGGTATATATATAATTTATAGAAATATAAATTACTTAGTGGAAAATCTCATCTTGTTCGACAAGCAATCGTAACACTATCTGATGTGCTCGTAAACCCAGAAAAATTGTGTCAAGCAATCCAGTTGAAAATTCCAGATGACTTGACTTTATTTCTACTCTCTGAGGATTCATATATGCGAAAAAAAACCGCAAAAATTTATTCAACTATTTCAAGATATGCAAATGGTCGAAAATTTATACTTGAAAATAAAAATATATTTAATATTTTAAAACAAATAATAAATGATTCTGATGCATCTGTTAGATATTTTATTGCTCTAACAATTCAAAATATAACTTTAGATATATATAGTAATTTTATTATTTATTTATTTCAAGAAAAATATCTTGAAAATATATTTACTTTTTATTTTTTTTTTTTTAGCTACAAATTCTTTGGTTGATTTATCAGCATTTATAAATATAATTGTTCAACGTTTTACTGATGAAAATCCCGAGATATTGGTAAAAGAAAAAAAAAAATTCATATGAAAGAATATACTTATATATATAAATAAAAATAAAAAATTGTTTACCTTTAGATAATTCTGCTTTCGAGTCTCGAGCATCTCTTGTTGTTACGCATCAATGAATCTCAAAATGAAAGTGATGGGACAATGGAAGCACTCGTTGGACTTCTCAATAGACTGAATGATAATATGAACATCGTTGGTCATATTCTTGCTTGTCTAGTTTCACTTTGCCAGAATACTTCAGGAATAGTCAAGGCAATTGAAATGAATCTCTTGACAATTCTCAAAAGTCTATTGTATGATACTGTAAGAAAAAAATTCAAAGTATATTTAAGCATTTGATATAACAATATAATATATTATATATATATTTTTATTAAATAAAATTTTATATATTTAAATAAAAAATATATATGTAATATTATGCAAGTTAATAATTTATTGATAAAATTAAATACACCTATATTAAAAAATAAAAACAGAGTGATATGATTTGTGCTGAAATGACAGCTTTGATGGCATTTATGACATTATTAAATGATGGTAAATATCATACCATTGAATTTATTGACAGACTTGTGGAATTGGCTGCTAACTCAGCAAATCAAAAGTGCCGTATCATGTCTATCAAGGTACAGCATCACTATTAATTATACAATTTATATATAAATGTGTAATCAATGTGAATCAATTAATTTATATTGAATGTATGTGTATTTGTATTTGTTTTCCAACACAAGTTGTATGTGATCTTACTGTTGTATGTTGATAATGATTTATCTTAATGATACATTGTAGACATTGACAAACATTGCTGAAGTACCAGATGCACGAGATAAACTACTTGAATTTCATTCAATGTTTATTCAGGATATTGACACGTGTGATGATGATTTTATTGAGTATCACAAGAACAAACTACTTGATGTTATACGATGGTCTCCATGAGATATACAAATGTACATTGAATATTAATTGTCATTTTTATTTCGTAGAATTTCAATTTTAAATTTATCATCACTTTTCAAATCACTCATCGTTGATCAAATATATTCACCTGAAATAATATACATATTTATTGGAAATTTAAAATAATAAAAAAAATATTTTAATAATAATAAAAATAAATTATTTATTAAAATATACTAGCGTAAAATAATTTTGTTAATTTAATTTTGTTTTTTTTTTTTTAATATTCATATTGTTTAGAAGTAAATTTAAATCGATATTTTGATGATTGAACCAAGTTTTATAAAAAGTTATTTTAAAAAAATTTCAATCATTTATTGATTTATTTATTTTTTTCTTTTTATTATTTTTTATATTTCATGGAAATAAATTGAACCCACATTGATATCTCGAAAAAATGAATCGCATTTAGTCTAGCTTTGTGTATACATACTTTTTTTAAGAGAAAAAATGTAAAAAAATGAAGATATATAAAATTCAATGGAAGAACTGTTTTGCCAAAAATAAATATTAAAGATAAAAAAAAAGATAGGCAAACATTGTATGAGTATAATTCATGTTATTCTTCATATTATTTTTTTTTTTGGTTTTACCAAACATAACTCATCATTTATTTATAAAATAATAAAACTAACAATAAATCATCAATAAAGATAAGTATCAATGTAAGTTTTGATAATTATTAATTTAAATACATCACAAATAATTCCAGAAGATAAAAAATATACATAAATAATTTGTTTTTATTTTTAAAATTTTTTTAGTTTATATTTTTGTGTATATTGTTTAAACAAGAGACTTTAATGTCAACTGAATAATTGAAAATAGCGTATGTATCACAGACAGTTGGTACTATAAAATGTTTGACCTAGTCCTCTCTTTTCTGTTTAGAAAAACATGGATTTTTACTTTTACCTCTGACGTATCTCAATTTTATGGTAGTGAAAAAAAAAATATATATATATATAACTATATATTAATAAGTAACAACTAACATCTATACGACATTAAAGCATGAACCTTTTTAGATAGAAAATAATAATAAAAAAATCTGATGTCATTATTTTATGTTTTTGACGTAAAACAGCATCATGATGAACGGATATGTTGGAAATACGAACACATGTGTTGATATTGCCTTGAGTATAACGTCACGAGGGCACGTGTTGTTTAATTGTGGGAAAATCCGGTGCTTTTTTTAAATTCCACAAATTTAAAATAAATAAATAAAATATATATTTTTTATTATTATTTTATAAATAATTTTATCAAATTTATATATCAAAAACAGACAAAATAAACAGACATCATAGATATTAACATTAAATTTTATTTGATGTATGGAATTGAATATTTTTTATAAAAAAAAAAATAAATAAAATATTATATCAAAGACCAGCTACTTTTAATATTTGCAAATTTTAATTATTATTTTTTTATTTTTTTTCTCTTGCACTGATTTTGATTCAAGATTATCATTGGTATTTATTTAATCTTTAACAAGTCTAGTCGTAAAAGATGAGTAATTATTTTAGTTAAATAAATAGTTAAAGTCATATACATTGTCATCAATTTAATACACATTATCATCATCATGATCAGTTAAAAAAATATTTAAAATTCATAGTGGGGACAAAGCACAATAAATACAAGTGTGACCATGTAATGTGAGTCAGTCTGTTGTCGATGTTGAGATCGAAACATCTAGACTTGATACTTATTAATATTCTGTCTGTTGTGTGTAACGGTTAACGTGTCATACATATCAATTAATTTTTTTTTTATTTTTGCCGAATGAAATAAATATAAAAAAACAATAACTCAGTGAATACGAATCGTGCATTATAGTAAACAGGTTTAGTTGACCTCAAGTTAAAATAAAAATAAAATAAAAAATTGATTGCAATTATTTGTCATACAGCAATTATTCGTTAATAATTTTTCGATTATAAAAAAAAAAAAAACAAAGGTAACTTATTGCATATTGTATTATAAAATATAATATATAATTAATTTAATTTTACTCACATTGTCAGTGATGATTAATTTTTTTTCAAATAACTCTGTTAGAGAGTAACGAAAATAAAAACCTCGACATTCGATTGTCGAGTGGTCTCGGCCAGGTGTCCTTGACAGGCATATATCCGAGACACTATCACTGGTTTCATCTCTTCTGAACATTTCGACATATCTATACAGTTATAAAATTTATTAAAATAATATTTTTATTTATATCTTTATTTTTTTTTAATTGATTTCAATGTGGTTTTGAGTTGATAAATTTATATTTGTTTATTTAATTTTCAGAAAATGTTTGTCTTATTAATTTTTCAAGCATTAATTATACTTGTTGTTGGTCAAGATTTATTTTTTCCTGATCAAGTTGATGACTATCAAAATTTTGATTATAAAAATAATAGATTCTCACCTTTTCGTCCACTTCAATCACCAAATGTTCATTACAGTGATAGCCAAGCTAAATATAATCCTCCTCAATCATTTATAGCATCGTCATCATCATCCAGCCAAATTGCAAAAGAACGAGAATACTGGGCGAATCATGTGAGTCAGAGCTAAAAAAAAAAAAATAACCATACATTAATAAGTGACATTGCCAAAACAATATATATGTACACATTGAATAAAAAAAAAAAAAAATAATAATATAACTTTCCTCTTTCAAGGTTAATAATATAATAAGCAGAGGTGTTACAAATTTTGGTTTAAAATTAAATCATGTAATTAAACGTGATGAAAGACAAGACAATTTTGATAATATTGTATTTTCACCAACTAGTCTTGTTGAAACATTGTCAATGGTACTACTTGGTTCAGCTGGTAAAACATTCAACGAAGTTACTAAAATACTTGGCTTTGATAGAGACATTGATGTTTCACTTCATTCAGAGATTGTTCATCGTTTATTTGGACTTAAATTACAATCGATTGTTTCAAATAAAGAAGACAAATTTGGGCCACAGATCACCTCTGCTAATGGTATATTTGTTCAGGTAACAAATCAAAATGATTGACTTTGCATTTACCAGTTAAATAATCAATCTCGAAAATCAGCAAACAAATATACTGTATTTTTATATACAGTATCAGTCTTTTTTCTTTTTTTTTTTTTTTTTTCAAATATATATATGAATAGATTTTATCATAAAATGTCATCTCATCTCTTAAGTTGTTGATATTATCTCAAATATTGCATGAGGTCAGCACTTTTAAAAAGCCATTTTCTCAACTTTTTATTTATTTTTTTTTTTTTTAATCATTTTTTCCAATGATAAAATATGAATAAAATAATAATATTATAATTTTTTTTTATTCATAGGATGGCTATCCAATTCGACCCGAATTTTTAGCCATAAGTAAAGGTATATATCACAATGACGTGATAAATGTTAATTTTCGTGAGAATCCATTGAGTGCACGACAAATTGTAAATGAATGGGTGGACAAGATGACTCGAGGACGAATCAATACTCTACTATCTGATCCACCCAGTGACGACACTAAAGTTATTTTAGCTTCAACACTTTATTTTAATGCTGAATGGAATCAACATTTTTTTAGTGGATCAACAAAGCAGTATGTTAAATTTTATATAAATTATTTTAAATTAATTATAATTATAATAATAATTTTTTTTAATTTAAAATAAATATAGGATATCTTTTTTTAATTGTTTTTTTTTTTTTTTTAAATAAAATAGAAGACCATTTACATTACCTTCTGGTCAAACAATCACAGTTGATATGATGTTTAATGGTGGTAAATTTCCATTTTATGAGGATCAACAGTTGGGTGTCATGATGTTAGCACTTCCATATAAAAATGGTGCAAAAGGACCTGTAAGTTTTCACAAGAAATACAAACACTCAATGTAGTAAAAGTAAATGTTTGATAAGATACATATCAAAAGTTAAAGTGTCTTGAGTTATTTTATAAAATCATACTATTTTAACATTGCCTACATGTACTTGGTTTATTTTATATAAATATACTTGATAAATTTTAAATATAACTCAAATAATATTAATAATAATAATAATATAATTTTAAAAAATACTTACATAAATATATATATATATATTTTTTTTATCCAGATGAAACCAACACATTTATCTGAATTTGAATCAACAATGTATCTCATGCTTCCAACTTCAGAATCACCAAATTCTTTAGTTGATCTTGAAAATCGTTTAACACCAGAGATAATTGATTTATTAATATCTCGTTTACAAATTGAAGCTTGTATAATTGCAATACCAAAAATGAAATTATCAACAACATTAAATTTAAATTATGCACTTCAAACACTTGGTTTATCATCACTTTTTAATCGTGGTGAAGCAAATTTAGCATTATTATCACCAGGTATAGATATGACAAATCAAGATCAAATAAAACGTGATGATGATGGTATTTTTTCTCGTTTTGGTGAATCAACTGAATCATCAAATAATCAACGAGATTTTAGTAATAAAAAAGGATATATTAAATATGAAGATATACGTGGTGGTTATTCAATTCAACAATGGTCAAATGGTGTATTTATTGAAAATAATCGTAAAACAAAAACAACATCACGTTCAAAGAGATCCAGTAATAATAATAATAATGATGATGATGATGATGACACTGTAATAAATGAACAAAAAATTAATATAAATTCATTACATAACCAAAAAAATAATAACTTACGTAATAGACGCCAAACGGTAAATGATAATTTTAAAGATTTTATTGAACGTCAGAATATATCACCATTTGGTATTGACATATTGAGAAATAGTGGTCAACTTGGTAATCCTGGTCTCTTTGCATCAGACGTACTACATAAAGTTGAAATTGATATAACTGAAACTGGTACTGTTGCTGCATCAGCAACGAGTGTTACACTCAATCGAAGTGGCAACTACAAACGTTTTGTTGCTGATAGACCATTCAATTTCATTATTCGACATAATCCAACAAAACTCATTCTATTTCAAGGTACAATCAATAAACCAACATCAAATTAATTTTCTAATTTTTATTATATTATATAATATACTTACCAATTATTATTATGATAATTATTAAAAAAAAAAAAAAACAAAAAAAAAAACAAAAAAAAAATTTGCATCGCCATCTAGGGCTCCAAAGATAGACGTAATTATTATTATTATTATATTAAATATATTAATATATTTTTTTTATATATTTTATAATAATTAATTGTAATGTTTTAATGATAAATAATAATATTTAAATTAATATTATCAATATGATAAATTATTGACATTTTTTATATGTGAGTAGATTAATTTTATAACACTGTTTTTGTATTTTTTTTTTTTTTTATTTAAAAAAAAATCACAAATGCTCCAAGCTGTATAAAAAAAAAAAGTGTAGACATTAAATTAATTTTTTTTAATGCAATAATTAAATATGACATAACTTAAAAATAATTGTTATTTGTCATTGTAAACAATAGAATATTTTAAAGACTGAATTCAATAGCTGACATAATAGTTGTCCTTGAATCATTCTTTGTTTATAAATAATTATTTAAACTCATTATAAAAATAAATTAAATAATAATAAATAATTTTAATTAAATTTACTACGTGTCATAATTTTTTTTATTTATATTTCAATTTTATAAGAATATAAAATTCATTAACAAAAATTAAAATTTTTTTTTTTCATTTTCCTTTTTTAAAAATAATTAATTTTTCGCGCCCTCGCCATTTTGTTTTTTTTGTCTCTCTCTGAGTACCAAATATAAAAAGAGAAAGAGTTAATAATTTGATCGCCATTTTATGCAAAATCATAGTGTCGTTGTACTTTGTAGGGGACAGACGCCTCCATCAATTTTATATATTTATCGTATTAATATATTATTTTATAATCTTAAATTAATTAAAAAACAGTAATAATTTGATTAGTAATATTATAAATATTGTGCGGGATTAATAAAAACGTTATAAATGAGTCAAAAATTATATTATAAAATTAAATTGGTCAACGGCTTGGTGATGAAAAATTTTTGATCTTCGATCCTGTTTCCTGGAATGTATGTATATTATTCTTTATAAATAATTATTTTTAATTATTAAATTATATTTATTATGCATAAATTTATTAATATTAAATTTGTATCTTTATCGGAAATAATTTTTTCGTGAATTTTTTTTTTCGAATTTTTATGTCTGTGTGAGTTTGGGCATTCTGCGCACACACACATATACATTTTTACACATATACATTTTTTTTTTAATTCTTGGAATTGGAGAAAAAAAAAAAAAAAAATCAATTGAATAAACTACTACGACGTATTATTACTTGAGTTTATTTAATTTTAATTTTAAACATAATAATTAATTTTTTTTATAACAAATCTCAAGTAAAATATTATTATTATAAATAAATATTAAAAAAAAAAAAAAATATTTAAGATATTATAAGTATAGCAACCTCAGAGTTGATTGTAATCTTCAGGCATTGGTGCAAGATTAAAATCAAGCACTTCATCAGATGTTAAAAAACGTACATCACTATCCTCGGGTAATGCTGAGCTATTTATTTTACTTGAATTACCTTTATATATATTTTTTCTTTTTGATATTATAAATATACCAATACCAACAATTATTATTGCTCCAATTGGTACAACAAAAAATATTATAATTGATGATTTTTTATAATTATTTTGTACTTTTTCAACAATTAATATTGACTTGATTGTTGTTGCAATAACAAAAGGTGTTTCATATTGAATTTTTGCTTTTGTTGTTGTTGTTATCATCTTGGGAGGTTTTTTTGTTGTTGCTCGTGTTGTTGTTGCTAATTTAGTTATGGATTTTTGAGTAGTTGTTGATGTTGTTGTTGTTGTTGTTGGTGGTGGTGGTGTTGGTGGTGTTGGTTTTTCACTTGTTGATATTACTGATGGTAGAGTTATATTTGGATCAATTCCATCTTTTGGTTCTGGTTGATGTGACTGTGAATTTATTATTGTTGATGAATCAATTACAGATCCATCTGAAAATCCTAAAAAAAAAATTAATTTGATAAAATTGATATGATTGTATCAAAAGTCAAATTAAAATTTAAATATCTTGATAGCCAATTTATAAAGTAATAAACAATGTTTTTTGTAAATGATTGAATTTCTAATTAATTTTAAATGAGTATTTACTGTCTAATTTAAAACTATCGATAAATGAAAACTACAATAATTAATAGAACGAAATGAGGAAATAACTTATTAAAATTTAAGTAGTTATATATAATGAAATTACCCAAAACGCAATACTCGGAAAAATCAGGACAACAAGTTGAATTATCAGCACAGTCAATTGTACACTGACATGCATCTGGTGATGTCATTGGAATGATTGTTGTTCCAATATTATTTTTTGAGATATCACCACATCTTCCATAACAACTTTGCATTGCATTGACTAATTCAATTTGATCTATAATAATTAATTAAATATTTATAACAATTAAATTAAAATAACATATTAACCCTGGTTTAGAAGTAGTGTATTAAATTTTTTTTTTATTTACCATCTTGTTCATTAATATTAGTTGATTGAACTGTAGTAGCTGAAATATTTTTTTCTGCATTACGACATTCATTACCCTGTAAAATAGCCACATCATCAACTGCTATATCACTGACATAGCTAGAACCTCTAACTCCCTCAATTATTATCTAAAAAAAAAAAAAAAATTAAATAATAAAAAATTAAATGAGAAAAAAAATATATATATATAGATATATATACAACATAGGTCTTATCTTATCTCATCTCAAATTAATTGGATGAAAAATTTAATTTATTTATTTACCTGAAAATTAACATTGCTTGGTGGTAAATTAAAAATACCCTGGTACCAATTATTTCCTTGATTACCGTGTTTTTCAAACATAAGTCTTGGATTTTCAGTACTTATCTCAGGCTTAAAATAAACACGTAGGCTTCCAATTGTTGCACCATACATGTGATACCTATTTGTACATATAAATTAAAATTAAAATAAATCTTTTTAATTAAAAAAAAAATAGAAAATAAAACTTACAATGATAAAATATTTAAATATTTTATTTTTAACATTTTTTTTTATTCTCATAAAATTACTTTTTTTTTTCTTGATAAAAAAATAACTCACCACAAAGAAAAACATCCATTAGTGGTCAGATTAGAATGATACAATGGCGATATAATTCTTGCAGTACTATTTTCAAGTCTACCGGATGCTTCGACATAAAGATAATATCCTGAAATATGGAAAAAATTAAATTAAATTCAAGTTATATATAGAAAATAAAAACAATACAATTGGTGATAATTGTGATTATATATATAAAATAAAATGATATCGTACCACTGTTTCCGGCACCAAGTGTATGATCATGTGTTGGTCCTGTACCAATATGTGAACTTGGTGTTTCAAAATTATGTCGTTGCCAATCAAAATCATGCTTTGGATCTTGTTCCCACCAGCATAAATCAGTTTTTTCAAAATCACATTTTAAAGGTGCAACTGCTGTTGTATCTAAAAAATTAAATTTTAATTATATTCAATTGAAAAAAATATTTAAAATATAATAGTATATTTTTGATAAAATTATCATTATATTACCTCGACAGAAGGGTATAGTACCATTCCATTGTTTTCCATTACAATAAATTTCTGGTGAACCAACAAGCTCGTAATTTGGTTCACAAAAGTATATAAGTATTCCATTGTCATATCTGTTAGCAACAAGAGCATGTTCTGGTGTTGGTGGTACTGGACATTCAGAACCTTGAAAAAATGAATTAATACAAATTAATTAATTATGTTTATAATTAAAAAAGTAATTAAAAAAACTTACTGATACAAACTGGAGCTGGTGTATCCCATTCTCCTCGAACACATGTAGAATATTTATTTCCAACAAGTGTAAAATTACTTGAACATTCAAATTGAATAATTTTTCCTCTTTTTCTTTGAACTTTGCCATTTAGAATTGTCATTGTTGGACATTTTGCTTAAATAATAAATTTAAATAAATTTTTTTATCTTATAAATATTAATTTAAAAGGGTTGATTCTTTAGAAATTATGATTTATCATGTTTTTTTTTATCATTTGTAATAATAAATTAAAATAATCCTTACATTTATTACTTGATAATCCAATGGTGCATTGTTGTATCACAATAATTAATAAAACTGAAAGCCACTTCATGCTTTTATTTAAATCAGTGAAAAACACTGAACATTGCTCAATCAAAATGTTTTTTTTTTTTAATTTTTAATTCGTTGAATAACTGATTGATTGAATTATTATATATTTAAATTAATTTTATATATAATTATAAATTATCTGTGTTGATTTGACCAAGGCCAATTAATAAATGAGAATAAATCTGTATGTATAGTACTGAAATTCAAAGGACTGTATTTGATATTAAAGAGTGAATGAGAGCGGAGGTGTTACTTCCCTTGTTTGACTGTGGTTGTATGATTTGTTATTATCTGTTTCCGTTAAATTATCAATTTATTTAGGAATTCATGACATAGGGTGGGAGTTAAAAATTATATTTTATTGTAATATTTTAATTAATTAATTTTATTTTTTTTTTTTCCAAATATAAAAACTGTAATTTCGATATTTTATTTTTTTTTAATTTCTTTTTCAATCATTTTTGTACAAAAAAATATATATAGGTATATATTTTTTTTTTACACTACACATATATGAGATATAGAAAATACACACTGTTTCAATTACGTTGATTTTAAAAATAGTACAAATTGACAATATAATCCGTTTATAATTTTAATCCGCGAATGATTCAATGACATATTATTTTTTAATTGATTCAATCAATCATCAAATATTGTTGTTAATTTATAATATTGAAAATTTAGCTTTTCAAATGAAAATAAATTATATATACCAGTTGAATCATTTAATCTTTGAAAAAAAAACCAATATTAATAATTATAATAATGAAAAAAAAAAAATAAAAAAAAAAAAAACAAAAAAGACATATTAGACAACCGTTTATATAATTTTTATAAATAATAATTTTTTTTTTTTTTTTTAAAATTTACGTATAGTATTTTGTAGTTTTGCTTGAAAGCATTCATGACAATTTTTTTTTTCACATAAATTTTCATAACATTTAACTTCATGTAAATTATCTTCATAAGAATTTTTTGGAGCAAAATAATTTACTTTTGTGTTAATATTTTGACCTGTATGTAAATCTACATAATTATTATCAATTTCATATGTTCGTTTTTGATGTTGATTTTTTTTTGTAATATCAGGTACTTTTATTTGATGATTTTGATCAAATGAATATCTGTGTAAATGTTTATCATTATCATCATCATCATCATATAAATTATTATTATTAGATAATAATTCAGGATTGAAGCTTATATTTTCATGTTTTTGTGGATATATTTTAATAAGTGGTGGTGTTAATACTTTATTAAATTTTTTATAAATATCATAGTAATTTAAAGTATCATTTAAATTTATATTTTCTTGTTTTTTTGTATTATGATAAATTGGTACTCTACGTGGTACCAATGGTTTATCATTATCTTCACTAACAGCTAAATATTTTGTTGGTTGATTAGAAAGAAAATGACAATTTATTTTATCTCTTTCATTAGCTTTATTTCGTTTAACTTCAGAACATGATAATACTTTAAAACCACGAAGTATTGCATCATTGTATTCTGTTTCACAATTATCCAAATGATTTTTATATATTTTTTTTTTATCATTATTAATAACACGTTTTATTAATTGATTATCCGGATTACATAAATATTTTTTAGTTGGTTTTAAATTATGTGAAGTGTAGTAATTATTTTTTACTGGTATATTATCAATATTTTTAATATTATAATTTTTTTTTTCTTCATAATTATTATTATGATTTGTTAATTTACAATCATATAAATATTCATGATTATTTTCATTTATATAATCCATTTTATTATTATTTTTATTAAAAATATCTGATGGAATTATTGTATCATTGAAATTTATATTAATTGGATTATTTATATTTTGTTGTTTTATATTATTATGTTTGTATGATTGTGAAAATTCATTTGTTAAATTATTTTCTGTTATATCAAAATAATTATTTTTTATTTTTCGTTGATGATTATCTAAATCAAGATTGAAGTGTACTGTTTTATTATTGGTTGAACGACGAAGAATAGATGGTATGTGTTTTGTATAATTTGGTGAAAGTTGTATTAATTTTGCTTCATGTGAAGCACTCCAACCAAGTGAGGGTGATGGTATGTCTTGATGATCATATTCTTTTTCAATGCTATACTCACTGACATAATCATCATAAATATTTTTCTATAAATTAAAAAAAAAAAAAAAAAAAGAAAAGAAATTTAATAGTATAAATGATAAATTAAATTAATTAAAAAATTTTACCTTTTCATTGAAATTATTAAATTTATTTTCTTGTATATTGGATGAAATTTCAGGCAAATATATTTTTTTAAATTCATTTTTTCTATCATTATATATTTTTTCTTGATATTGTATATGATTTGATCTTTCAATATTTTTCTTTAAATATTTTTCATTGTTGTTACGAGTCAATACTTCCTCTGAATTCTTGTGTATTTTCAAGGGTTGTTCAAGTGAAACTCTACCAATTCTAGTATCAATTTGTTTCACCATTTTGTTTTGTGGTGATAAAACTTTACTATCTAAATTCTTGAAATACCTTTTAAGCTCTGGTACACTGGTTATATTGATTTTTTCATCAGTTTTAACAGTTGTTGCAAGTGATGAAGTTGATGAGGAGTTTGAAATTACTTTGTTATATGAACCATGATGTCCAACAACTTCACATGTAATTGTACTGTTGTCACTAAATTTTGGTGTTACAAAATTATTTATAACTTCAGGCTCTTCATTAATATCATCATTTTTTTGTTTAATACGTGCTTCTTTGTATGTTGCTAATAGTTCATTTCTAATTTTTTCCACTGGGTCTATAAAAATAATATTTATCAATGATAAAATTAAATAAATAAATAAATAATCATTTAAATTTACCTTCAACTGTACAATTATCAATAAATTTTGTAAAAGTACTGACACAAACAATTGAACAATATTCTTCAAAACAAGTTGCTGGTGACCAGCACCAACGATTTAATGAATTTGTAAAATTATTTGATTTTTTTACTTTTTTATGTTTATCATTTGGTTCATCAATTGTATCACTTTCATCTACTCGAGATGCTTTTGGTGAAAATCTAAAATAAATATATGTATACATATCATTCACATTCACATTCTGTTTTTTTTTTAAATTATATAAATTAAATTAATTTATTACTCCAATGAATTTATGCATGGTGAATCTTTAATTTCATTATTATCATCATCTTCATCTTCATCATCAATTTCAAATAGTCTTCTATTGAAATTATCATCTTTTGATATCCACTTTGATCTAAAATAAATTAATAAAATATTGTGATTGAATATATTGAGTCAATTTTAGTTTTTATTATTTTGTTTTTCATCTTGTATTTATTTTACCGATGTAATAAGACGCGATTGGAATTTTTTTCACTCTCTTTAAGATTCGCATGAACAGGCTTCACTGGTTTGGATATTATTTTTTCCTCTTGGATAATTTTTTTTTCATTATTATCAATTTTTCTGTAATATTAATACAAATATATTTATGATTGATGATATATTAATTTCTATCTAACTTTTAATTTGTTATTATTTGCTTTATCAATTTATTTCAATTATATATATTTTATTATTATTATTATTGGGATATTTTTGTTGTTAATAATGATAATAATAATATTTTAAACCTTGGTGATGTATCATCCCCATTGAGTAGTCTTATAACGTCACCACGAAGACGAGCTTCAGCTGCATCAGACAGTGTGATATCAATTCGTCTTTTGACCTCATTACCTTTTGCTCCTTTTTTAAATATTCCAATGGTCTATTAATTATATAAAAAAAATTAAATATCAATTAGGTATATTTATTTCAATGAAAAAAAATTAATATAAATTATTCATACAGGTTCATGTAATAATCTTGTGCATAATATTCTTTCATTTTTGTTTTCTCCAATACCCTGAGTTTTATTTTCCTGTTGATGATAAAAAAAACAAAAAATACATAACAATGTCATTAATAATACAACATTTGAAATTATAAATATATTTTTATAATTTTTACATTTTCTTCACGTATATCAGCAAAATTTCTCAGTGTTTTATCTAAAATATTAGTTGGTCCTTTGTATTTAAGACCACCAGCTAGTCTTCTTTCTCGACGCTGTAAAATTAAAACACATAGAATAACATAACCAAAAAAAAAAAAAAAAACATCAACACAATTATTTTAAATTGAATATTAAATATTAATGATTTTATTATTATTAATAAATTAGGATAATAAATTTAAAAATATTTTTTTAAATAATTATTAGTTGATTGATTAATAATTATTTATAAAATTATTAAAGATAAATTTACCAAGTCTTGTCTTGCATCAAGAACACTTTGTCGTATTTGTTCAAGGTCTTTACGTTTTTTTCTTTTTTTTGTTCGTACTTTGATATCAATTGGTGGTGATATTTTTTTTGTTTTTTTTCCATTTTTAATACTAGACACTTTAGTCATACTATATTTATTTAATTAAATTATATATCATGTCACTTGAATTATTATTATTTTTTTATTAATCAAGATAAAGCTTTGTTTGTTTACATAAAGTACCATATACACTAGACCCCCTAAAATGCCCAAATTAATTTGTTGACACAATGACAAACTGTATATGTAAACACACATATGTATGGTTAGCCAATCAGAAAACTTTACAATTCTTTACTCTAAAATTATTGGTCGTTTAAAAGCCCGCCAATGTGATATTTTTGGACGAATCAGTGAACCGGATTCAAACCAATAAATATTAATATTTTTACAGTACAATTATATATTGAATTTTTTTTTTTTTTTTAATTATTATTTTATAAAATTAATAATTGGATATTAATTATTTGGTTATATTTGATCAATTTCTTTTCTTGATTCTGGTAAAAGTAGGTTTGAATTAATTGTTGTTGATGAATTAAGTATAAATCCATTTTAACATCCTAGAAAAAAAAATATATACTAAATACTAAAAAAAAAAAAGATATAACTCACCACCAAGAAAAACATCTATTTGTAGTCAATTTATAATAATACAATTGTTGGCAGTGTCACTTTTATTTTGACCAGATGCTTCAATATAATTATAATTTCCTACAATGAAAAAAATTAAATTAAATTAAATTAAATTCAACTTATATATAGAAAATAAAAAATAAAATGATATCATACCACTATTTCCAACACCAAATGTATGATCATATGCAGGTCCTGTATTTAAATTCCAACTTGGTGTTGTACGATTGTGTTGTTCCCATAAAAAGTTGGAATGATTGACATCTTGCTTCCATTGACATAAATCAATATTTGTGATGTCATTGCTACATATTTCAAATGATTCAATTTTATTTTAGATAATTATCATTTCAAAAACAGACATTTGATATGTGTGATAATAAATTAAATTAAACATTACTCATATTTTTTACTTGATAATCCATTGGTTACTACAATAATCATTAAAACTGAAAGCCATTCCATGCTTTTATTTAAATCAGTGAAAAACAATTTTATGTTTATATAGTTATGAAATTTAAAGAACTTTAGTTTATAATATTGAAGAGTAAATAATAGTGAAATTGTTAGTTTTTTTGTTTGACTGTTTCTCGGATGCATCAGTGACTTAATTAATATTTTTAAATTATAATTATCATTTGACATCATGTTTCTGTTTTTTAATTGAATAACAAACAAACAAACAAACATAAAAAAAAAAAAGCCAAATAATGTTTAAATATATACATTATTTTCTGATTTTTCCTGTTTTTAATTCAATCAATTTTAAAAAATTTTATAATAAATAATTAAAATTATTTATTATCTATATCCATCAATCATCATCAAACTATATTTCAATATGAAAATTAGAGTGGCATTTTATATATATTTTTAAATATATACATATAAATAAATTTTTTTAAGCGACAATGTAAATTTATGTCAGTATATATCTTCAGTCTATTGAAAATATGTCGGTTAAATATTTTTCTCAGTTGGCTTTATTCCAGATTTATATTTTCAATGATAAATAATCTATTGTCAAAATGAGATGTGTAAACTCTGAGCTATAAAAAAAAATACAAATGATTGACAATTTTATTTTTTAAATTTCAATTGGTCTTTTTTCTCATTCATTGCCAGATATATTTTTATAATTGTAATTTAATTTTTGAGTAGATAATATATATTATGTGTCTTTGATGATTTTACACTTTTACTATTTATTTATTATTAAATTTGTGTATGTGAGTTTGTTTTTTTTGTATTTATTTGGTTGAGGTCTTGATCAATAGTTTGTGAACAAATGTTTAAAGTCGTTTAATTAATACAAATATCAAGTATTGATGAGTCAATTGTTATATTGATCCACTCATTGTTCATTTTATATATTTCGTTTTTTTTTTTTTCAAATTTCCAATTACATAGTTTGTATCATCATGATTAATTATTTATATATCAAGTAAATATATATTTAAAACAAAAAAAATTTTGTCACGTTTGTTATTTGGTATTTTTATTAATTTAACTTGGAAAAAAAAAAAATAAATAAATAAAGCTTTATGACGTGATCCCTTCATCATATTTTTTTTTCAATAATACCAGAATTCTTTTTATATTTCTTTTCTTCATCTTGAATCTTTTTCCAACTTTTGATGGGGAAATAAAAAAAAAAAAAAAAAATGAATATCTTCAATTTGAGAAAAAATATCTGTTATTATTCCTTCAATTTTTTTATTATTTTTTTTTTTTTTTTTACTGTCTTTTAACTTTTATTATTACCTCATTATTATAAATTTTTATAAAAACAATATGCCAACATAATATTTATAAATAAAAATAAATTTATTGACAGAAATAATTCAATCAATACAATTGGTATTTTGTTTAATGATTTTATATATATAAAATTTTTGTCAAATGAACAGATAAATAATAAGGCATCATCATCATTCAATAAGTCTTGTAAATTATATACATAAATTATATAGTAGTATATATATATATATTTATGTTGCTGATATATAAATGTTGTATGTATTATTATATAGGATTATCTATATACAAAACCAATTTAAAGCTCGTGGTGTTGGCCTAGAATAAGTGTAACAAGAACAGTAATTATTTTCACACATTCTATTTATAAAATTAACCACATACTAACAATGATATATATATAAATTTAACGAATGGATTAATTAAAAAATTTAATAAATCAATCTATAGTTACATATATAATTATCATAATATTATTTAATTTATTTATACATCATAAATTGTTTATAAATTTAATTAATATATTATTAAAAAATATATTTTTCATTTTTTTAATAAAAAAAAAAATTTATTATTAAATTATACAGTAAAATTATTTGTCATTTAATTTTTCATTGTTATTTAAAATTTTCATTATTTTTATAAATTTTTTGCTTATTTGTTTTAAAAAATATACAATTTTTTATTACATAAATTTCTCATTTAAATTGACAATATTTTTAATAAATTTTTTTTATTTTTATAATTTTTTTTTTTTTTTGTTTATTATATGTTTTTGTTAGTTTATGAGAATATGAATATCTTTTAGAGATCATTGAACACGTAGAGAAAATAACATAGAGTATATCAGTTTATGTGTATATAAACCCAGCAGGATACGCATATAAGCTTACGGCGATTCGTCCGATATATATATTGGACGACTGACACGTAACGGGCGTGACTATCCCGGTATTGGTTGACCCCGGGCGTAGAGTACTCTAGCACCCCCTGGCATTCTCTTATCATCCCTCGTTTACTGTACTAACGTTGACCCAGCGACCTACCTTCTTCAACTGACTGTCATTGCCAATGAGCTTTTTATTTTTTTTTAAATTTTTTGTATATATGTACATATATTTTTAAATCTTTTTGTTTTAAATTTTTTTTTTTCTTATTTTATATTTTCACTGTAGTTAGCATCAATCTTAATTTTTTTTTTAAAAAAGTCTTTTTTAGTAAATAGAAAACGAGGTGGTTAGTTTTTTTTGTTTTTTTTTTTTGATAAATGTTTAGGGATGTGCAAAAACTCTTGTTGAGTATTATAAAGATTGTAGCTAAGGAAAAGAAAAAAAAATAAAAAAAAAATTACATCCAAAAAGTTGTTAGTTTTATTATGACGAAACTTGGGGATATTTCTCGTTTTGGTGATGATATCATTCAACATTCTGTAACCTTTTGATCTCTTGGGAGATGACATTTCATCTACTGTGTTTTAATTTAATGTTTCACATTATAATTTTTACTTTTTTTTTTTTTTTTTTTTTATCACTATTGTTTTTATATTCTGTTTTTTTTTTTTTATTAAACAGTAAATAAGATTATCTTTTATTTCATTTTTTGTTTAATGTAATTTTTAAATTATATGATGGTGATAATAAATTTTAATGTGTCTATATATATAAAGTATTAAAAAAAGCTTTCAAATGATACCCAAGAGTCCACACTAATTTTACGACTGATACAAAAACCCTCTATTGTAAATTCATTAGCCATTATAAGATCTCTAGCTATATTACTTCTAACTGAAGTATTTTAAGATACTTTTAAGATTATTTTGTTGTTTAAATATTTAATAATTTACTTGAAATAATAATATCTATAAAAAACAAAAAATATTGAATATATTCATATTCATTACAAATGTTCTTTTAATTTATTTTTGGTTTTATCTAACTTGGTCTTATTTTTTATTTTTTATTTTTAATTCTCATTTCATCTTTGAGTAAACAAGTACACACTGTCGAATATATACACGTCAGTGTGCAAAGCTCAATTCGTATACACGATGAGCTTTCAGGTTTGTCCCAGTCACCACCAACTAACGCATCTCCTACTTTTTTGTAAACGAGGGAAGATCGCGTTTCTTGTTGTCTATATACATATAGAAAAAAAAAAAAAATGAAATAAAATTCTTCTCTATTTTCCAACAAATATTTTAAAGTTTAGATATATACATACATATACAACAAAACATACACTTGCATGTTGAAGCAAGATGACAAAAAAGAGGGTAGTGTGTTGTTACTGTTACTGTTACTGCTACTGCTGCTACTACTGCTGTTGTTGATGATGATGATGATGATGATAATAATGATGATAGTGGTAGTAGCAAACTGATGGTGCACGTAGTAGGGTGGTTTACCCTCTTGTCCTCTCACCCTTTATCCACGATTGTGGTGCTTTTGTTAACCACTTGGTGGCGTTGATGCGCAGGACCAACCCTCATTCGCGTCGTGTACGTCGAGCTCGACGTATCTCGTTGACGAAAAATGTATACTAAAAAAATAGAATTAAAAAGAAAATTTCAATGTCTTATTATAAATTAAAAATTGTGAATATTTGTGCCGGTATTTAAATATTTATTTATTATGTAATTGTGTCTCTGTGTGTCAATATAATTAAATATCATTAAATACAATTTTTAATTGAAAAAATTATTACAAAGTAATAAGGTTTGTTTATAAATTTTTTTTTTAATTTTTAATTTATTCTTTAAAGTTTTGTGTTTAAATGTAAATTAATAATTTTTTTATAATTATAAAATTAAATTTAATATAAAGACAAAAATATATATAACAAAAAAAAAAGGCACTGGGTTGAGTGATAGATTAGAAAAAATATTCTCAGATAAATTTGAATACAGTTACATAAATAAATGTAAATATATATACATACGACTAGATTGCACAATCAGTAAAAAATGAATTTTGTAAAAAAAAAAAAGGATAAAAAACAATTTAAATAAAATAATATTAAAGACACGAGGATGCTGGAATCACTTTGGATTAGTTAGTTTGCACGACCTTTTTGGCTCCCTTACACTTGCATCGACCGCAAGACACAAGTGACCAAGTGAGTCGCTATTTTCATTGGTTTTTTTTTTTTTTATTTATATTTTATTTATTTTTTTTTCCCCTTGAAAGCTTTACCAACAACCCCCTCAATATTTACATTTTCACTCTTAAAATACCTTTCAATTACTTTCTCGTTTATATTGGTTTTCTCATTTTATTTTATTTATATTTTTTTATATAAATAATAGTTTTATCATCTCCCATGACAATAATAACAGCATGACATAATGAAATAAAAAAAAAAAAATTTATTACAAGTGATATTATACTCATTTACACAATTTATTATCCATGTGATTTTTCATCTGGTATTTTTTTATAGACAAGTTTAATCTTGGACGTTTAAATTCTATGATTTTTTAATGATAAAATTGACGTTTTTTTTTTTTTTTTTTTTATATATCCACTGAGTATTTTTACGTACATTTTTCTATATGTACAAGACAGAAGGTTGAATTTGACATTTTCATTTTTCAAAATGTATTAAAGCTTTTGTCACTTGTCAAAATTTTTAATACACTCAGTGTATATTTATAAATTTATTTAATATATAAAAGTCAAAAAAATATTTATAAATTTATTATATAAATATTTTTAATGACTTGATAATTCATATATATTCTATATATATATACATGAAAAATAATAATGAAAAAAAATTATTCATGACTTATTTTGTCACACTCAATATCAAGAAAAAATAAAATTGAATATAAAAATTATTAACTATATAGTCAGAGTGCTTGACGACAAGTATATTGAATTGTGGATATATAAAATATACATACTCATCGACACTTTGTGTTATATATATATTTTTTTTTTTTTATAAATATATATACAGTTGTGAGTATCGACCGAAAGTATTTTTTTTTATATTTTTTATTTTCATTTTTTATACACATACAATATGACTTTTGACTTTCCCTCGTACATTAATTAGTTACCCCATTTTACCTGTTTCTGTGTTTATGTATGTGACCACATGAAATTAAATATTTTACGCTAATTGAAAGAAAAATAAAATTAAATATATAAGTAAATTATTTTCTTTTTTAAATTCATTTGTCTGTATATAGTAATTGCAATATGACTTTACGAATATATGTTTTTTATTAAAAAAATTTTCTTTTATAAAACTTAACAGAATAAAAAAAAAAAATATTTACTTGAAGAATGAGAAAAAAAATATATAAATGTAACTAATGTTGAAAAAGTTTGTGTACTTTGTAACCATACAATGTTTTTTGTTTGGTAAACATCTCATACAAGACATTGCTCCAAAAAAAAAAAATATATATTTAATGTATGATTTCAATTTTCTCTTATTCTTTTTTTTATATATTTTTTTTCCTCATTTTATAGCTAAAAAAAAAAAAAATCATGTATCTGAATTTCAGTTACGTAAAAATATTTGTAAATTTTTCAACAAAAAAAATAACCAAGATTTAATATGAAATTTTTATATTTTTATTATTTTTTTTTTTTATTGATTCATTACGATGTGTATTGTTGATAAAACTGCGGTATGTTTTATCAATTTATATTAAATATTAAATGAAGGACATTTAAACCATTAGTCATGAATTTAAATTATATATATACTAAAAATTTTTTTTACTTTACAATTTACATAAATCTATATATTAATTAAATTTGTTTTACTATATATAAAATTGAGAAAGAAAAAAAAATTTAGGTATTAAAAATTAAAATATTGATAAAAAAAAATGATGCCAGTAGAGTGACTAGTAGTTGTATATAAAATAGTTAACTTTTGTAAATATCAAGTTTGTACAATGACCTTTGTATATATGTATAATGATAACACAGGTGTACAATTTATATCATGCTGAATCACTCATTTATAAAATACTTGAAAATAAAAAAGTATAAATTAATCAAATAACAAATATATATTTAATAAAAAAATGTAGAAAAAAGCTCGTTCCAATTTCTAAATTATTTAGTATACAATATTAAACTTGTTTTTATTACTTCTCCGATGTATGTATACTTGTAAAATCAATTTTTGTATTTTAGCCAATTCAAGTTTGCATAGAAAATTATTTTCTGGTACAACCGATTGTATACAATACCTGCAACGTTTGTATCCGTCTATTTCAATCGAGTTTAAGCGACCGATAATTGCTTGTGTCACAACGCGCTTACATACACGAGGAAATATATATTGTAAAACCTTGTATTTTCAACATGCAAACATTTTTTTATTATTATTTTTTAATAAATGCATTGTTTTTTTTTATAAATTAATTTTATATTTTAACACAATAATATCGTGATAATGGCAAAATAAACTTTTAAATATCTTAATTAAAAAACTTGAAAAAAAAAAAAAAATCATAAAACGTATCATAAAAAAATTAAAAAAGTATACAAGTATTATTTTAAATTAATTAATTAATTTTTTATTTGATTTAAAAAAATATAATTAATCAAGTAATGGATTGTAAAAAAAAAAAAAAAAAATAAGAAAAGACAATATGTATTTTCGTGTAGTGGTTTCAACTTGAAACGAGTTGTCCAATGTTGTATTTTATATACCAGAGTAATTATGTTGACTCGTTGGTTGTCTAGATAATTTGTGAGCAAATGTCAAGTGTTTCACCATCAGCTAGAGAATATAATAATATGTGGTGCAGTATTATAAATGCACCTATACATATATCTTTCTGTATACATATTTATTTATAAACATAAGTATAATTATATATGTAAAGAGACATACGTTGTTGCATAATTTATGTTGAAAGATAAATCGACCACCCTGGCAAACCGCGATTTGATTATTAAATTTGAAAATGTGGATAGAAAAGTTTGATGTAAATGTACAGACAATAACAACGACGACGACGACGATGATGATGATGTGAATGTATATTTATATATATATAGGTATGCTTTGATGAGAATCACGGTTCTTGCCCTCGTCTATGTGCCAACTTATACTTGCTTTTACCCTTTATTACACTATTATTCTCTTACTAGTTCTTAATATAATATATATATATATTTAAATTGTGTGGTTCCATCGTGCCACAGTTATATACACTATATACTTCTTGGAAAACCCAACAGAAAAGAGGTCGTCCGGGCTTTCAATATGTCCCCCAAGTAGGTATATTTTCTTTGAGAATATTTAACTTCACTTGTATATTACAACCAACAGCTTGCCTATTATTTTCTCATTTTAATAACTAAACTCATTTTATATTATTAACAAATTTATCAAATATTATGTATATTTTTTAAATTATTAAATTATTATTAATATTTAATTTTATTAATATTTTTTCAATTTAATCTTGTTATTTATTTATTTAATATACAATTTTTTTTTGATAAATGTTATTAATTTTTAATTAAGTTTAATTTCAAGTTTTTATTTATTTTATGATGTTGTTTTATTTATAAATAAAAGAGAAAAAAAATTTATACTTTTCTTTATCATTAGTGTATGTGTGGGTATTAATTTGAGATAATTTTTTTAAAAATATACTTAATTTGAAAAGATTTTTCAATTTATTTTAAACACTCAAAGTTGTTTTTATCTTTTTTTTCTTTTTTTTTACTATATAAGTATATAAAGTATAGAAAAAAAAATAAAATGTGATGAGCGTGAAAGTATGTGTGCAAGAGAATTTGTTAGAGATAAAAAAATAAGAAAAAAAAAAAAGTAAAAAAGTAAAAGGTTTAATGAAAAGAAAAATAATAAAAAATAAAAAAAAAAAAAAAATATGACTCAAAGTTGCATTGCGTGCTAATCTGCATTCACCCTTGGCAAATGTTTACATATGGAATTGTAAAGCTTGGATGCATACTTTTTAAATTGTTGCGCAGAAATTTTTTTTTTTTTTTTCTTTTATGTAAATATAGTTATCAATAAAATATAAAAAAAAATTATCTACAAAAGTTGAAATTGTAAACTTAAAATTCAAACTTTAATTTGTTTTATTTAAATTTATTTATAAATTCTTTTCATATATAAATGCAAATGAAAATAACAGACTATTTTTGTCACTATAATATAAAATCAAAAATAAAAAAAAAAAATAATAATACATATTGTCAATTGAACTTGAATTGCAAACAAAACAAATTTTCTAAAATTGTTCTCGATAAAATGATAGATAAACTGTTTCTTTTTTTTTTTTTAATTTGCAAAGAAATAGAAAAAAAAAAAAACAATTTATTTCGGCATTTTTCCAAGACTGCAAATTCTACTTAAGAAATTTTTTTATTTCTCTTGTATTTTTTTTATTTATAGAGGTATAACAATGTTTATACATATATGTTTTCAAGAAAAAGGTATTTTAAAAAGAAAATATATACGTAGAGATTGAAAAGAAAAAGTTATCAGGAATTTTGGATAGAAATTTAAGTTAAAAGAGCCAAAACCAAACCCACGATTTATTGATTTTAAATTGTTTTTTCATATCAATTGAGCTGTATTTATATTTTTTTTTTATACTTTATCATTCAAAAAATTATTGAAAATTTTAATTAGTAATTACTAATTACATCATGATATTCAAAATCGTGCATGAGTTCCCTGATTATAATCTATTGTTGTTGTAATTTTCATATAAAGTCATATCAGATAATACCACCTCGTTGGCTATTACTACTATATTTTTGTATTTTTTTTTTTTATTTTGTTTACCCTTTTGTATTTTATGAAGTTTCTTTTATTTATTTTTCATATTTTCTTTTTTTTTTTTTTTCCATTGTTTTAATTCTACTAATAGCCAGGTAGGGCCACTCATAAATTATTATTCTTTTATTTTATTTTATTTTTTTTATATCATTAACATTATTTTTTTAATAAAAAATGATTAAGTAATGCTATTAATTAAACTTGAATTTGACTATTTAAAACCAAGTTTTTAAATGAAAAAAAAACATACATAATATAATAAAATTTATTATAAATTTTTTTGAATCATTAATGATGAAAAATCATATAATGGATTTTAGAAAATTGATACTTGAAAAGATTTAGTTCAAGTATAACAATGTTGTGGTATTAATTTAACAAAAGATAAAAATAGAAAATTAAAAAGATGAGATTTTCTGTATATATATATATACATGAGAGTATTCTTTTATTATAAAAATATAAATAATAATGAATAGAAATTATTAATAAATATAATGATGATTAATAAAAACTTGATAAAGTATATATACAAAAGTTCAGGTAAAATATATATACTAAAATACAGATAATGATAATTATTGATAAGTACATATGTATAGCAAAGTAATAATATATTATTTTAAAGTTTATATAAATTTTTTAATTACAATTAACAAGAAATAATTTTTTAAATATTATTATTTTTTTTATTATCGATTATGAGACAAATATAAAAAGTAAAAAAAATTAAAAAAATAAAAGTTAAGGTATTCAAAAGGGAAATGAAGAATTCATTGCGCTTTAGCAAAATGAAAAATGTTTCCGTTTTCTCATCGTGTCTGACCCCCTCGTAATTTACCTCTTACTCTGGTCTAGCTTATTCTCATTGAATACCCTCATGAAATTTGTTACTTCGTACTAAAACATTCAACTGTATAAATAAATGAAAAATAAAAAAAAAAAATAAAAAACGCCCTATTTTCCAGCAATTTCAATTCGAGTATAAATAAATAATTAAAATATTTTAAGCAACTCGATAGTTTATTTAATTATTTTTAGAAATAATATTTTTTTCAATTTTAAAAACGAAAATATTTTTTTTGAAATAAAAGTAGGTTATCAAGTTATATAATTATTGTTATTACTTTTTTTTTTTTTTTTATAATGAATACATCAAACAATAATTAAAGAAATGAAAAGCAAAGTGAATTAAACTTGAGTGCTATTTTATTTTATATTTTTATTTCATTACATTTCCATTTTTTAGTTTTATTTTTTTAAATTTTATATTACTTTAAATCAACTATTTTTAAGTTTTTAAATTTTTATTTTTTATTAGCTAGAAAATTTTTTTAATCAATTTAAAAAATTAAAAATAAATATGTATGAATTTAAAATAAAAATTATAAAAAATTCCTCACTTCAATTGACTTGTGAAAAATGAAAATATAATAAAATTTATTGGATTAAAATATTTGGTGAGAATGAATAAATTTGTCTTGATATTTTTTCATGCATGACATAACAGTATATATACCTATATATAAAAAAAATTTAAAAAAGATGAAAAATATTAGATTGATTTTTTTAAAATATATAAATGCATTCGGTTCAATAAATTTGTATCAATAAAAAAAAATTAAATAGAAAAAAAAAAAAAAAAATTGACTGATTATATTGTGTGTGTGTGATATTAACAATGGTATATCGTATATATATATTTATTATGAGAAAATATAAGTAAAAAAAAAAGTCAATTGTGCATTGTTCAATGATTGGAAGCATTGTTCTCCTATTTCGATGTGATTTCGTCGTATCGTATGTACACATGTAAGCAATATATAATTTTACACCATCAATATATATGATATATATGTACATGACTAAACAAATCGTTGACGTGTCTCAATTTCATTTTCAATTATCTGATATATATTTATCATTTGTTTCGACCATAAAAATCACCAAATAAATACCAGTATATACATAAACTATTTATATTTTTTTCTTAATCGCAGTCCATCACTTTGAAATATATATATTATATAAAATTACATGACAAATGACTGGTCAAGTATCTCAATCTTAAAAGTTTTATTGTTTTTTTTTTTTTTTTTTTGTACCCTAGGCGATTTTGATGATATGATAGTCATTGATCCTTTTGACCAAACTTTCTTTCTCTCTCTCTCTCTCTCTCTCTTTGCCATATATATGTACATATTATTTATATTGATATACTTATATAAAAATAATGATATAAAATAAATAAATATTATGTATATAAGATGAATAATAATACTTACCAAATTATATGTAAAATCATAAGAAATGCTCCTGGAACAACTAAATCATCACTTCCAACACTCCAACGTCGTCGAAATACAACAATACCCGGCATTTTATATATGATATATATACTTTTTGTGTATATACTTGTATATATAATATATTTAATGATTGTTCAAGATATAATATTTAAATTAATTTTTTTTGGCTTCTTGTGATAAAAAAGTTTATTATGAAATGAAACCACATAAATTTTTAATAGTATAATAATAATAATGGTGGTAATAGTAAAAGTATCAATAGTAGTTATAGTAATAGTAATAGTAATAGTAATAGTAATAATAATAATAACAGCATCGTATTATTAAAATCCAATTATAAATTCATTGTGTTTAAATTAATTAAACACTGCACTCTCACTGTTGCTTGCATCATCATCATCATCATCATCACTATGTTATTACACTTTATTACATCAAAATCATTTTTTAATAATATCAATTTATTCATTATATTTCGTTTTTTTAATTTTAAAAAACTCTTTTTTTTTTTCTTGACATTATTAAACATATATATCATATTATATTGGTATATACATAAAATTCACACTATTTATTTATTTATTATTCACAAAGAAAGAAAAAATAATTTAAATTATGCAAAAATATGCATCAACAACACTTTGAGTCAAATTATATATTGCACTTTTTTTTTTTATAGATATACTGAAAAAATATAAAATTTATTTATTTATAAAAAAAAAAAAAAAAAAATTAATATAAATAATAACATTTTATAATTATTCAAATTGTTAAAACTTTGTAAAAGTTAATACATGCGTAAGACTCTGTGATTGTTGTGTTGAAATTTTATTTGTCAATTAATTATTTCATTTTTATTTAAATAATTGTAATAAAAATAATAAATAAATAAATAAATACAAGAGTTGTTTCACAAGCCACCTATTTTGCAAAGCCACCTTGTCTACATATGATACACAGTGTCTATGTACATAAAACACTGTCAAGCACTGTAATATGTATAAAGCAAGCTTCCACTATATGATATCATATAAGCTCTATGGTATATACTTATATGATATAAAAAATTTGGGTTTTGCTTTTTTGCAGTGTTGCGGCATTGGCGTCCCGACGACGCAATTTACGGCGCTTGCGTCTCATTAAATTGCACCAGTAATTACATACTAAAGTATATACTTATATAGAGGTATAAATATATTTTTACATATAAAGCATATAAATATATATTTTTTCACACAAGTAAAATTATTAAAATATCTATTGAAACATAATTAATTTTTTTGCTTGCAATTAATTATTCATATATTTTTCAATATATAAAATAAGATTTATTAAAAATATATATATCATATCAGTTATATCTTGTATATTGTAGCTATACTTATATTTTTTGTTTAAAATAATTGATAGTTGTTACATTATGATTAATTAATAATTAAAATACATAAATTCAGTTTCTTGCTTGATGATAATTTTTTTTATACCAATCAACAGTTTCTTTAATAGCATCTTGAAATTTTGTAAATTTAAAATCTGGCAAATGACTACGTAATTTTAAATTACTTGCTGTTTTTTTGTATTGTCCATCAGCAGCATTAATATCAAATATAATATTACCTTTAAAATTAAATGCATTTGAAATTGATTGAGCTACTTGAGCAATAGTTACTTCTTGATTTTCATCAACTATAATAAATAAATAAATAAATAAATAAATAAATAAATAAAATAAATAATAAATTTAATTAATTAATTAATTAATTAATTAAATACCAGATAAAATTATTGGCTCAATTGAATTATATTGACGTAAAACCCATATAAATAATTTAGCTAAATCTAAACTATATATAAATTGTCTCAATGGTTTACCACTTCCCAAAACTGTAAACACTGCTTCTTTTTCATTATTATTATCTAAAAAAAAAAAATAAAAATAAATAAATATTATTACTTACTTTTAATTTTTTTTCAATTTAATTATGTATTTAATTAACTAACCATTGTTTGTTTGTTGCATTAAATCAAAAAGTTTTCTTATTAAACCAGGTATAACATGACTAGATGTTTTATTAAAATTATCATGTGGTCCAAAAACATTGCATGGAATTACACTTGTATACATTCTTCCATATTGCTCATAATATCCACGATTTGATACATCAATAAGTCTTTTAGCATAACTATAACCATAGTTTGATGAATGTGGTGGTCCATTGTGAATCTTGTTTATTTATATAAATAAATATTAAAATTTTAAAAAATATATCTATATAATCAATTAATTATTAATAGGTATTATATACCTATAATTTTATTTACCATTGTTTCGTCAATTGGATATGTTGTTTTATCAGGAAAAATACAAGTTGATAAACATGAAATAACTTTAACAACATTATTCTCGTGGGCAGTTTGTAAAACATTGTCATTCATATGAATATTTTTTCTCTGCAAATAATAATAATAATAATAATAATAATAATAATAATAATAATAGAATGTATATTGTGTGTGAGGTAAACATTAGACATACTCAAGTATAGTTATAATTTACCAAAAAATCAAGATTATGTGACATATTATGAAAAAGTCCACCAACCATTGCAGCTAAATGAATAACATGTGTTGGTTTATATTTTTTAAATAATTCTTGAGTGCTTTCTTTATTACTGTAATACAAAATAAATTAAATTTAACTAATTTTTATTTTATTTTTTAATAAATAAATAAATAAATAAATTATTTACGTTAAATCTGCATCCTTGGAACCGACAAATATCCATTTTTCATCTGGTCTTGAATCATTATTTATAACATTTTCAATGGCTTTACCAATCAATCCAGTACCACCAGTAACTAATATTATTTTATTTTCCATTTCAATAAATATTAATATTAAGTATATGTACCTATTTATTATGTTGATGTATACCTTGTAATATATTTTTGATACAATTAGTAATTTAGTATTTAAATAGTAAATAGGTATACCTATGAATAATGAATATGGGTGTATTATTTTAAACGAGGTTATGTACACGTACACAAACAATAACAATAATAATAATAATAATAATAATAATAATAATAATCTCTAATATCCTATATATTTTCACCATCTACATATTCATTGCAAAAAAATAAAAACAATATTGATTTTCTTTTTTTATATGCTATTGTTATAAATAAATTATACTACATACTTTTATATAATGGTGGTTATACACCTGTACCTATCATATAGCTAATAGCTATAATAATAATAATAATAATAACATCTAGTATGGCATACAACAAAAAAAAAAAAAAAAAAAAAAAAAAAAAAAAAAAACAACAACAATTGAATTATGTTTTATTATTTATATTTTTTTTTATTTTTAACTATTATTTCTACAAATTTTTTACTACTCAAAAAAAGTACAAGTTTTTGTATTTTCAATTTTACAATTTGCATTTAAATAATATAGGTATATAAAAAATACTCATTATAATTTTTTTATTGTTATTTTTTCTCATTATTGTAAATATTTGGAATCAAATAATTAATTATTATAATAACAATAGGAAAAAGGATGTATGTACCACCCATACTTGAAATATTCTATCCTATCACGATTATATATAATTCAAATAATATAAATAGCTGTGTACTGCTAAATATTACACACAAATGTTTGATTTATTACGATTACGATTTACCTATTTATTTCAAGTATACATTATATGAGGAAGATTATTATTTAATTATACTCAGCAAACATGTATATCTACATTTAGGTATAACATTTTTATTAATTTACAAATATAATAATAATAATATTTTAATTTTGACCAGATTTTATATCGATTATTTGACATTCTTCCATCAATCAATTTGAAATTTTACATTTATCCAAAAAATATAATATTTAAAAAATTTAAGCAATAATTATTGCTCTTAATTTTTTTGCAATTTATTATAGGTATTTTAATTATCTATTGAAAATTTGAAAAATCAGTTTTCAATTTAATTGAAGGTGTTGTTGATTTATTTATTGTTGATTTAATTGAATCTGTTGTTTTAATATGTTTTTGTGCCTGTTGATGATTTAAACGTACAGCATTTTCCAATTTTTTTTTCAATTCACTTGATTGTGACATGAGTGTTTTAAATTCCTATAAAATAATAATAATAATAATAATAATTTAATTAATTAATTTATTTTTTAAAAATAAATAAAATTTTAAACTAACCTGAGGATATTTTGGACCAATTATATTTAACCATTGAAAACTTTGTTGATGAAGAGTTGATTGTAATTTTGTTGATTTTTTTAAAGCATCTTCTTCAAGTAAATAATTTATTAATATTGGCACAAGCAAAGTCAACATTTGAATACCTAAAATAACAATAATAATAATAATATAGTACAAGTACAAGTTTTATATAAAATATTTATATTGTTATACAAGTTAAGCTATATATATAGACTATTAGATATATATTTGACTACCTTGCATTAAATCTCCTGTAGTTGTTTGCAATAGATATAAAAAATTATGATAAATTAAATTAAATTAAATTAAATTTAAATTTAAATAACTTACGATTTGGTGGTTCAGCAAGAGCAATAAGTATCTCAATTGTACTTATACATTCCAATGTAAATGACAATTCAATTTCATTTTCTACAAGTTTACTATTATTACTGTATAAATATTCAACTAATCTTGGAGCAAGTGCATGTATATATGGTGTACTTATTAATTTATTATCATGTTGAAATATTTTTTTTAATGTTTGTACACATTTTAATTTAACATTAGTATTTGTTGATTGTATAGATTGACGAAAATGATTAATACAAGGAAATTGTATATTTGGTGGATTAACAACATCAACAACTCCATTTAATACAAATACACCAATTGATAACATCATTGTTATTTCATCCATTTTAGTATCATCATCATAACTTGATTTTGCTAAATCAATAATTTTAGCTAATGCACTTTGTAATAATACAGTCCATTGTTTACAACTTTTATTATAACGTGAATATTTATTACAAATTAAACATTTTAAACATTTTAATGATGCATTTATTGGTATATTTGTTGTTATTTTAATTGATTTAATACCAGTTTCACGTATAACACCAGTTGTTAAATATAATAATGTTGGTAATATTGTTAAAGCACCCTGTGGTGAACATAATTTTGGTAATGATTCCATTATATTTAATGCTAAACCAATAACTTTACCATTTTCATCAGTTAATATATTATTTTTTTGTGATAATATTGCTGTTGTACCATCAGGATTTGGATTTAATTCTGGTATTTGACGTACCAATAAACATAAACAAACTTCAAGTATTGCAAATACTAATGATTTACCTGGTACAAGTATACCATCATCATCATCATCATCATCATCATTTTCATTCTCATTATTATTACCACCTTCACCTAATAAATCCAATTTATTCATCCAATTTGAATCATCATCATCATCATCATCATCATCATCATTATTAACATTATTGATATTGACATATTCATGTTCATCATTGATAATATAATTTTGATAATTATCAGGAATTAATTTTTTAATTTTTATATTTTTACGTTCAATTAAATTTTCATTTGTTGCTTTTAATATTTGTTTCAATACTTGCATTGACATTAATTGTATAATATAATTTTCATGTGTTAATAATAAACGATGTAATACATTACAAAGTTCAATACATAATGCAGTATCACTTGTTAATATTTTTCTAGTCCATGTTGAATCAAATAATGTATATAATGAATTTAGACATGTTTCAATATTTTCAATTGATTCAGATGATTTTGAGCTACATAGTGCTTCCATACAAATACCAAATAACAAATGAAAACGTTCAATATTAAAATTTTTTTTTTTATGTAAATCATCATCATCATCATTATCACTATTATCAACATTCTTATCATTATTATTATCAAAACCACGTGCATTAAGCCAAAGTGTTGCTGCATGTAATATTGGTGGCCATGATTTTAAATAATATGGTCTTGCTAATTCCATTGTATCTGTTGTATAAAATGCACCACCATCATGTGGTAATTGACTTGAAAATTCAGATGGTAATGATAATAATGCATGATCACGTAATGCATCAAGCCAATATTGACTTAAACATAATAATTCTGGTTGTACAAGACTCAATAAACTTTCATTTTGTGATTCATAATCACCAAAATCATCATTTTTAATTATTAAATTATTATTATTATTATTATTATTATTTATTTGATATTTTGTATTTGGTGCTGAACCTTCATTTATCATTGCAATAATATAAACTTCAGCCCATGCTTTTAATATTGCTAATCTTTCAAGTGTTGATAAACTTTCATTATATAATTGTATACGTATATTTGTTGAATTTCTTAATTTTTCTAATGATGATACTAATAATTGATGTACACGACGTAAATCATTTAAATGTCTTGCAACACCACTACATATCCATGCACTACATGTTTTACATGCTGCTGCAGTAACATGTGATGATGTTTCTGATGAAAATGCTGGACGTAATGCTGCACCAACTTGTGCTTGATATTGTTCAAGTAATAAATGACCTGGAAATTCTGGTTCAGATACTTTTGAAAATTTATTAATTATTTCTTCAAGTGTTTCAAGTCCTTCAAGACGTAAAGGATCAGCATCACTTGTTGCTGCAATAAATGCCATTCTAACAAGTTCAGATAAATGAAGTACAAGATAATCATTTCTACCTTTTAATTTTTGTAATTCTTTAGCAATTGATAAATCAAAATGTCCTTGTTTATTATTATTATTAGTACAACATGTTATTATTTTACGTATACATTTTGCAGCAAATACTCTTGTTGGCCATCTTGGTAATACACTTGGTCGTTGTTTATTTTCATCAGCATGAAATTCAGCTTGATCATCATCTCCCTCAGTGTCATCATCATCATCATCGTCATCATCATCATCATCATCATCATCATCATCATTGTCATTGTAATTATTGTCATTATTGTTATCATCATTATCATTATGATTATCATCAATATTTTCATTATTATTATTATTATTATTATTATTAATTGTAATTGTTGCTAATGTTGATGATGATGATGATGATGTTGATGATGATGATGTTGCTGCTACTACTGATGTATTTGATGAAATTAAATCATCATTGCCAAGTGTAGTTGATTCTGATGCAATTGTTAATACATCTTTACAAAGTGTTAGCCATTGTGATAAATTATCAGCAGCCAATATTTGTAACATACTTGTTAATGTATCATGAATATCTTTTATAATAAATACATCTGTTTCAGTATCAAGCATACTAAATAATACACCTGGTAAACCAGTATCAGTTATAATTAAACCTTCAACAATATTTTTATCACGACTTTCATTAGCTAAATTCATAGCATATTCACATACTTGTTTAGCTTCACGTTGTGTTAATTGACGTAAACATGATAATGCTGCTTTTCTTAATAATAAATGATTACTTGATAATGTATAACATAAATTTGGTACTAATGATGATAAATTAACATGTTTTGGTGCAAATAAATGTAATTGTTGTAAACAACCAGTTGCTTCAGCTTGTACAAGTGGATTTTCATGTTGTTGCATAATAGCACATGCACATAAAAATGATGAACGTGCCATACATATTGATGTTGTATTACCTTGTAATTCAGGACCAATTGTTGTTATAAGTGCTGATAATAATTTACCAATACATTGATATATATCAATATATGATAATGATACATTTAATAATAATGTTAATACTAATGATAATGTTGGTTCAATATAACCACGATACATTGGACCACCAGAATCAGCAATTAATGATAATGCATATAATGACCATACTTGTACAATTGGTGATGAATTATCTTGTCCTAATGCTAATAATATACTAACACTTGTATTTAAATGTTGACTTGATCCCATACCACCAACATAACGATGTAAACAACCAAGTGCTAATGAATGACCAGTTCTACTAATAACATCACGTGCTGATTTTAAACGATCAAAACTTGTTTGTGCTAATTCAGCTGTAAATTTTGTATCACATATAACTTGTGCTATTCTACCAATAGCTTCACCAGCAGACCAACGTAATAATGAATTATCACTAATAAGTGTATTAAATATTAATATTGTTGCTGATTTTTTAACATCTTCATTTCCAATTATTGTTTTAGTATCATTTAAATTTTTAAAACTACTTAATAATGCTGTAAATACATTCATTTGTATTGCTTCATGACGTTCAGATTTTGATTGTTTAATACATTCATTAAAATGTTGCAACATTTCAAGACGATGTTTATTAACAACATTAGGAAATATTTGACCAAATAATAATACTGATGAATCAATAACAGCAACACCAAGTGGTAATGGTCCTGGTATTAATTCATTTGATGAAAGTGGACGATATAAACAACAAAAATTATGCTCAAGTGCACCAGAACCAGCAGCACTATTGGGCTGTAACTAGAAATTGAAAAAAAAAAAAAAAAAAAAAAAAAAAAAAAGACATGAATACATGTAGCTATATTATTATTATTATTATTATTATTATTATTATTATTATTATTATTATTATTATTATTATTATTATTATATATTGTTATTATTGTTAGTATTCTTTGAAGAAAAAAAAAAAAAAAAAAAAACAATATGACTCACTTGGTCAATTGTACCACGATTTTGTTCCATCTTTGCGTGAAATTAAATTTTTTCATAAATTTGTTAGTACATACAAATACATATTACATGTTGTTTTTTTTAAGAAAAAAAAAAAAATTTTTATTACAAGTATTTATTACCTGATCTTCAATTGTTCCATGTTGAGTTTCTTGAAGCCATGTACCAAGTATTATTGAATCATTTGCATGACAAATATCTTTTAATAATGATGTTGTTGTTGTATTTGTTGAATTATCAGATAATGTAAATTCTGATATTAACATTATTAATAATTGTGTATAAAATTTATCAAATGATTGTGGTGGTAATAATAATAATGTTTCATATAATCTTAAACGTACCATTGCAGTTGGTGCTTTTAATTGTTGTCCATAATTTTTTAATACTGATGAAAAATTTTTTAACATATCTAATGCATATTTAATTGGTTTTAATAATTTTTGTATAATATTATCATTAATAAGTTCATTACAATGTAATAAAAAACTATGCATTGCTGATAATGCACCAGCTCTACCTTCAAGTGTTATTTGCCATGTAAAAGCATTACCACGTGATTTTTCACTTTCAAGTTCTTCTGGTGATTTTGGAAATGAATTTTTCCATAATAATAACATTCTTGGTAATAAACCTTTAACAACAGCATTACCAAGTGTCATTATTGAACCAATTAATAACCAACTAGCATGTATTTTATTTAATGCAAGACGACTATTATTATTAGCTGTACGTAATAATTCTTCAGCAGTATTAAATATTATTTTACCTTTATTATGTGGTATACCAAGTGATGATAATTGTACACAACCAATTATTGATGATAATGCACAACTATAACCAGATATTTCTTCATTATTACATGTCATTTTACTTATTTTATCAATAAAAAAATCAATTAATGGTGTTATTTGACTTGGTACTGCAACACATATACAACGTAAACACCATGATGCTGATAAACGTGCTGATTTACATGGATGTATTAATACCATTATTATTGTATCAATTAAATTTATTGTTGTTGTTGTTGTTGTTGTTGTATCATTAAATGTTGTTAATAAATTTGATGCTGTTGTACCAAGACCAATTATAATATTACCCAATTCTTGTAATGCACATACTAATAAATGTTGACTATATAATGTTTCTTGATTTGTATCTTTAGCATTTTCTGGACTAAAATCAATTGAATTCATTTGTTTTAATATTAATGTTGTTATTTCTTTACATGCTATTGTTTGTGCACCTTCACCAAGTAATTTACCAATTGTACAACGTAATATAAAATTAATACATTTACGTGAATATACAGCATCAACATGTGAATTTGCTGCTTTTGGATTTGATACTAATTCTAATACATGTTTTATAATAATATTTAAATTTTTTTCAAGCCATGTACCACCTAATATTTGTATAAATATAACATATGAATGTGTTACACCAACACGTACTTCACGATTAACATTTGTATTATTACCTTTTATTATTTCACCAGTACCTTTTAAAAATGTACCAACACTACTATTACCACGTAATAAAAAACCAGACATTAATATATTTAATACATCATCAAGTGAAATAATTTTTTTTTTATTATTATTATTGTAATTATTGTTATTAACACCACCACCACCACCACCACCACCAATATTATTACCATTAATATTATTATTACTATTTGTATTATTAATAATATTTGATAATATTAATGATGATGATGAATTTAATTTATTTTTTTGTGTCAATTGTGTCATTGCAACAAGTGTACCTAATAATTTAGCAACTGTACAACGTACTTGATAATTTGAACCTTCAAATGCACGAAAACATAATGTTGCAATATTTTCAATTTCATTTGTATATAAAAATTGTGCATGATTTAACATTTCTAATAAACATTTAGCTGATGCACATCTAACAGCCATAACACGATCAGTCATACAATTTTTAGTTGCTTTATATATATCTTTATGTACATTTGTTATTGCTGTACCCATACCAGAACATACTTTTTCAAGTGTATTCATTATTTCAATACGTGCTTGTGATTCAGATGAACGTAATGATTTTATTAATATTTGTACAGTATCCTCATATGATCTACCCATCATTCTACCTAATTTTTCATACATTGCACCAACACAACATATTGCGGATAATTTTGTTGGTAAAAAACTTGGTGAATCATCTTTATTTTTTAATATATCATTGCATTTATTAACAGTATCAAATAATAAAAATGTATCACCAACACTAAATAATGTTGCTAAACATTTTGCAATAAGACGTCGTGTTGGTGGTCCTGGTGAATTTTGCATATATCTTGTTAATTGTTCAACCAATTTTTCTTGACATCCTTTTATATCATTTTTTTGTGCTGCAACAAGAACTTTATCTAAAAATCTTAACCATTCAAATATAAATACTGGACGTTTTGCATCTGGTATTTGATTTAAAGCATCCTCATTGAGAGTCAAACTATGACTCAGTTCCATCATTTTTTTTTTTTTTTTTTTTTATCTCAAATTATGAATATTTATGTTTTTTCTCTTTTTCTATTTCGCTGTATGTATTATTATCTGTCAAAAACTATAAATTATAGATACTTGTATTATTAATGATAATATTACTTATTTATTTTATTTATTATACCTATATCTATATCTATATCTAATTATTATAATAAAATAATTACCTTTTTCTTACAATCAACAATCAAATTTATACAGCTGTTCAGTAATCAGCAGTAATCAGTATGACAACATATAGGATAGTAATATATATCTACATACACTTGTCACAACAATAAAGCCAACTTGATTTGTTTGGAAAATGTAATACAATGATGTGTCAATGTTATCATCATCATCAATATTACTTTATAGTTTACAAGTATATATATTAAATATCTTGTTATTAATATGGCACACAATTATTTTATAATTATAGAAAATATTTATGACTGATACATATGTAAATTGGCTTGATGCAAAGTAAATATTAAATAATAATAAATATATAATTACACTTTACACATTTACACACATCAAGTGTGAGAAAGAGAGAGATATATTAGTAAGTGTCAGTAAAGAAACTTTAAAAATTGAAAATTCCCTAGAAAAAAAATATAATATAGCAGCAGCACAAAAATAAAGAATGTATCATACCTCTTCGATTATTATATTCGCCTAATACCAATTCAAGATTGAAAAAAAAAAAATCGAATACCTCTTTGGTAATTATATTCACCTGATAAAAATTTAAAATTTTTTTCAGAAAAAAAAAATTTGAATACCTCTTCGGTCATTATAATTGCCTAGTTAAATTTCCTAGAAAAGACAAAAAAAATGCATCGAATACCTCTTTCCAAGTTCTATAACCCTGATACAACTCGATATGCTTCGAAAAAATTTTCAATAAACTGTTTCAGTATTAAAAAAAATTGAATACCTCTTTGGTTATTATATAGGCCTGATACTAATTAAAAAGAAAATATAAAGTTATTATATTTGAAATTTGTTATAAACTTTTGTATTATAACTGCTGATAATCGAACAGGAAAAGAGGTATTTAAAAGAGGTAATCACATGTTAAAATTTTGACCATCTAATATCTAATAAACATAATACTTTCAACGACAACGACACAATGAAATCATAATAATTTGTTTATAATTAAAATATTAATTATTATTAAATATTGTAAAATTTAATTTAATTAAATTACGAATAAAATGCGGTTATGTGTACTTTTTTTATATAAATAAATAGGATAAATAATTGAAGCTTTTCTGCTCATTCCATGTTTCTGCTTAAAAAAAAAAGTCAAGTTAATTTTTGACACTATTATAGAAATTTAGAGAGGTGTATTTTTAAATTTAAAAACCTGTATGTAGAATTCCCTAGGTTTTCACGTGATTTAAGTTTTTCAAGTTGGCCATATTGAAGTTGTCATATATATATGCCGCCATATTGAAAAAAAAAAGAGGGAATTTTAAAAAAAAAATATTCAATTACTTTTTCGATTTGTTCTAGATATACAAATAAATAAAAAATTGTCATAAACTTTTAATTATATGTACTTTTAATTATATGTACACAAGTACATTACATGAATTATTTTTGTTTTTTTTTTTTATTGAAATTGCATTTTATTTGAAAAAAAAAAAAAAAAAAAAAAAAATCTATATTTTATCAAGATGCAATCAATGCTTCATTTTCTTTTGAATTTATATATTTTATTTTCGAATTGACATGTAAAAAATTAAATTAAAAATTATTTAAATTATTATTAAATGTCGAAGGGACTTGTGGATAATATAAATAAAAGTGCAGTGATTTTGTTGGTTTTTTTTTTTTCAACGCATTTATTAATACATAATATATTTTACCAAGATTTTTCATAATAATTTATTGCAAGAAACTTTTTTAATATACTTGATATAATATCTCTCACACTTTTATTTTTCATCTATACATAATCTCGTGTATGTAAATTATTTATAATACAAGATATAGGTATACATATATATATATATCAACATAATCATTATAATATATTTTTTCTCTTTGGCAACCATTATCGCATCATTACCCTATATTTTTTTTTACATAATAATAATAAAATATTATAATACAAACAAGTGTTGACGTTTAATAATAACAATGTTGTCTTGTTTATATTTATATGTATATAAAAATCATATATTGACATTACTGAAATAATACCTATTAATTATCGATATAGATATATATAGCGAAAATATAGCATAATTAATACATTTTATTTTATTTAAAGATAAATATGATAAATATATTTTTATGTTATGTTATTGATATCATATGAAGAATAGGGCAACAGATGAAGCAAAAAATCGCCACGCCCGCCCTACAATACAATATTGAGAGAGAGAGAGAGAGAGAGGTTTTGTTGTAAATTTAAAAAAAAAAAAGATTACACATCCACATACATACAGGAGCAGCAGCATCATCATCATATGATATTATATGTAGTAGTAGTAGTAGTAAGTTGGCGCAGTCGCCTCTCTCTCTCTTTCTCTCATTGCAACAACACACACATTATTATTTTTTTTTCTCTCTCTACACCAGTATCATCTATGCAACCAGTCTTGCCTTGCCTGCCTGCTTAATGTAAATGAAAGTTGCTTAACATAACTGCTAGTGTGTAGGGTGGTGACTTTAAAACTTCCAGCCCTCAATTGTAATTTTGTTATAAATATTTAATAAAATTAAATTATTACAATTAAGTATATAGTACTTTTTTAATATAAAAAAAAATTGATAAATGAAAATACAAATGAAGAATACAGTAGTTTTATTAAAATATAATGCATAATAACAAAAATTTGAGTAAAAAGTTTTAGTTAAAAAATGTTGGTTTAAATAAAAAAAATTTCAATATTTTTGAGGCGTTTTTTTTATTACATATTTCATTTGTCGTGCTCTTTCATCTTTGAGGGCGGGGGCACAACTATGTATGTATGTATGTATGTATGTAACATAAAGATATTTAGATAAAAGTAATGAAAAAGATGAAAAAAATTTTAAAATAAAAGTGCATAACAGTGTTTACTCATTACAACTGTCATATACATACAACCAACACAAATGAAACACAGTGCAGTGCTACGAATTTATATTCGTTAACATAATAAATAAATATATCATATCTATTTATTGTTATATTTTTATTTCATTTGCCATTGTGCACCAAAATTGAGTGAAATATTAATTGAAAAAAAAAAAAAAAAAAAAAAAAAAGTATAATTATAATAAATAATAAAAAAAAGCTATAGGAATTGATAAAAATAATAAAAATATGCAAGTGAATTTACATTGTTGTTATTATTATAATAAAATTATTTTGCCGGTTATATTATTTAATAATTTTGTATTTGTGTACGAGTTATGACGTGACATTTGTTAATAACGCTGAAATCACGTTATATTTCATTTGGTTTTTTTTTTTATTCATAAATTTGAGTGATTTAAAATTTGGACTATGACAACGGATTATATATTATTTTAAAATAATAAAATGTTTTTATACAAAAATAAAAAACCTATCCTATAGTTGTTGTTGTTGTTGTTGTTGTTGTTGTTGTTGTTGTTGTTGTTGTGTTAATTTTTGAGTGATGATATACCTATATATTTATTTCAATTATTTATATATTAATTTGTGTGTGTGTGTGTGTGTTTATGCCAGTGAGAATTGATATTGAAAAATAAAAATACAACAATAACTCTGATTTTTTATAAATTATTATTATTACAATATATATATTGACATATTGTATTATTAACAAACAACAATGGCGGATGATGAGGTGCTTTTTGATGATGTTTACGAGCTCTGTGAAATTATTGGCAAGTAAGTAGTACATTATAAATAAATTAAATTTTTAGAGATATAGAATATATATGTTGTTGTTGTTGTTGTTGTTGTTGTTGCTGCTGTTTTTTATTAAATTAAAATGTCAACAACATGAATATCTGGTATTGATGGTATTGCTTTACGTAAATCTTCAATATGACATGCATATGATATACCTTTTAATATATTATATTGTTGCCAATTTAACCAATCAATACGTTTTGATATATCATTACAAATAAATACATCATTTGTAATATTTTTAATAAATGGATCATTTAAACCAACAAAACCAGTACCACATTTACTCAATGGATCATATATTATTTTCCAATAAAAACGTGGTATTAATATTTTATTATTATTATTTATATTATTGAAATATAAATATATTGGTATTTTATTATTATTAATATCATTTAATGTCATTATATCATGTGTACCAGTATAAACAACAAGATCAAGTAATTTTTTATCAGCAAATTTACGTACATCATATTCTAATGAATTCCAATTACCAGAATTAAATGTTTGCCATTGTGGTGCTGCATTTAAATACCAAAATGTTGTTAATTGTGCACTACCATAAACAAAATCAGCTTTAGCAACCATATGTCCTTTTGATAAATATTTTGATTCATTTATAATAATATATTTATTTGCCAATTCATATGATCCAATTTGTTTTGTTATTGTTGATAATTGATTTGTTATTTTATATATATTATTCATATTTAATTTACCATAAAAATTTGATGATTTCCAATTTCTTGGTCTTGGATAACCAGAATTAAATGAACCAATATATTTTGTTAAATTAAATACAGTATAATATGTATCAAATGTATCATCATTACGACATATTTCATGAGTTTTTAAAAATTCATTATTATTATCATCAATCATAAAACCAATATCAATTTGACTTGAATTATTATAACATTTATTATTATTATTATTATTATAAATAGCAATATTATTTGGTATATATTTACATTTAATATTTTTAAAATTAAATTCTAAATCATCATTAAATATAAATGTTAAATTATTAATACATTTAACATTGCCCTGTTTTGTATTATTATTTAATCCATAAATACCTTGTATAATATTTTTATTTCCTGGACATGCCACATAAAATTTATCATCTTGTAATAATTCAATTTTATTTGTTTTTTTATTTGGATAAAGAAAATTTCTATTGTTTTTATTGCTTGTTAATACAAGTGGCTGTGGTTCATTTAAATCACCTTTTAAATATTTTATTGATATACTACAGCCATTTTCTGTTGATTTAGAATTTTTTTTAATTTTTTAATTAATAAATATATAAAATATAAAATTCTTAAACTTACTTTCAATACTACTTTGACAAAAACAACAACAATATAATATTATTAATAAAAATAATAAAAATATAAATTTTATCATGATGATGATGATGATGATGTATATATTTTTAATTTTTAAAATAAATATATACGAGTTGATTCTTTTTATAAGAAATAATTTTTATGATAAAGAAAATAAAATTATATTTATTTAAAAAAATAATTGAACAAAGTGCACGCGTCACGTTTTTATTGTTGGGTAGCAAGTTGTGATTTTAAAATGATATATTATCTGTACTCAACACGAGACAACTTAAATATTATAGTCATTTTTTTTATAATAATAAATAATATAAAGGTATATTTATCATTATCTCGTCAAGTGGATAATGTTCACCTTTCTCGAGATTGATTAAATATAAATATATATAGGTATCTATCATATATATATATATATTTTTTTTTTATCTCGATATAGTATCAGAAATAATGATAATAAAAAAATAAAAAAAACAACAATTATCTGTTATTTTTTCATTTGTGTGTTTTGATGGATAAATTTTAATTAACTTTTTTATTATATTTTTTTTTGTCATTATTTAAACTAGGGGACCATTCAGTGTAGTCAGAAAATGTATTCATCGACAAACTGCCCAAACATTTGCTGTTAAAATAGTTGATGTTGCAAAATTTACATCCAGTCCTGGTCTCAGTACAGCCGGTGAGTTATTTTATATATATATATATATAGTCTGATTGATTGATGACAGCAATTTAATTAAAATTTTGTCTTTTACAGATTTGAGACGAGAAGCAACAATATCACACATGCTCAAACATCCTCATATTGTTGAACTTTTAGAAACTTACAGTTCAGAAGGAATGCTTTATATGGTATTTGAATAGTAAGTATATTATTATTATTATTATTATTAGTTTTTTAATAAAAAAAACAAACAATTTTATATAATTATTATAATTATTATTTTATTATTTAGTATGGATGGACCTGATCTTTGTTTTGAAGTTGTTAGACGTGCATCAGCTGGTTTTGTTTACAGTGAAGCAGTTGCTAGGTAATAATAAATAAATAAATAAATAAATAATATAATTTATAATTAATATACATATAATTATTTTTTTTCAGTCATTATATGCGACAAATACTTGAGGCATTACGTTATTGTCATGAAAATGATATAATTCATCGTGACATTAAACCACAATGTGCACTTTTAGCTGGAATGGAAAATTCAGCACCAGTTAAATTACGTGGATTTGGTGTTGCTTTGCAATTACCACTTTCACAAAATAATGGAGTTGGTAAGTTTTTTGTTTTTCTTGTTTTTTATTTTATTTTTCTTTACAAGTATATTTACTATGTACTTGCTAATTTTTATTTCGGATTTAATAATAATAATAATAATATTTAAAATAAATAAAAAAAATTAACAACTGATGAATGGTGATTGATTAATTTTAATAAAAAAATTATAATAAATTTAATACACAAATTATAACAACATAAAATCAATAATCACAATACATACATGTATAATCTATATATTATATAGAAATAAAAATATCACAATATTACAATTGGTATATCTATTAATACAGAAACTTATACAACCGAGTATCGTCAATATCTGAGCCCAAAGGGGCAGCTGTACTTGAAGACCGACAGCGGGGGTAAGAAATTATAGAAAAAAAATAAAAAAAAAATAATTAAATAAATAACCAATCAATTGAAAATTAATAATTCAGTAGGACTTGTTTACTTACTTACTTACTTACTTACTTACTTACTTACTTACTTACTTACTTACCTACCACACAATCACAATCACATGAGCAAATTTAAATACCTACAATTATTATTATTATTTTTTTTTTTTTGTTCCTTAAATATTTATTTCACAAAATAATTAACCATCATCACCATTACCATTACCACCATCATTTTAAAAATGCCTGTATGCTTTTATATGTAAATTAATTTGATTAAATGTTGACTATTATATTTTTATCCTCACATGCAATATTTCACTTGATAAATAAATAAATAAATTAATTAATTAATATATAATACATACACACTGCAATTATTTTAGCCAATTAAAGCTTAATGCAAGCACAATATTATTTAATTTGATATTAATAATAATTTATGTTATAAATTAATAAATGTTTTGATAAATAATTTCAAATAATTATGTAAAAATTATTAAATTCAATTTAATTTATAATTAGGAAGAGTTGGAGCACCACATTATATGGCACCAGAAGTTATTCAACGTCGACGATATGGAAAACCTGGTGATGTTTGGTCTGCTGGTGTACTTATACATGTTTTATTAACTGGTACATTACCATTTGTTGGATCTGGTGATAGATTAAGAGAATCAATATGCCGAGGAAGAGTTCAAGTATGTTGGTTTTTTTTTTTTTTTTTTTTAAATTAAATCATATTATAATAATTAATTTTAATCAAGTATATTAAATTATAAAAAAAAAACAGATGGAAACACCAATTTGGGATAATATAAGTGATCATGCAAAGGATCTTATTGAAAAAATGTTAACAAGTGATCCAAATCATCGAATAACAATTCAAGATGTTTTAAATCACAAATGGCTAAGAGTAAGTTTAATTATAAAATTTAATTTTAAAATATAAATAAATAATTAATTAATATTTATATAAAATATTAGGATAGAGATAAGGGTGCAGCACGTATACATTTAAGTGAAACAATTGAAGAATTGAAAAAATTTAATGCAAGAAGAAAATTAAAAGAATCTGTTAAAACAGCAGTATCATCATCAAAATGGCATTCTGATGGTAATGGTGATATGTTTCTTGATGTTGGTGATGATGATATTACAACTACAGGTATAAAATATTTACATGAATTATATATTTATATACTTATACATATGATTTAATAATATTATTAAAATTATATTATTAATAATTTTAGCGGCTATTGCTGAAATATTAGAATCATTGGATGACATTGAAATATTACAAGACAGTGGTAGATTAACAAGATCAGAAATACTTTCAGCAATCGATGATTATTGGCTTCGTGGTATTCTTGAGGTAAAGACAATAAATAAATATAATAAAAATATTTAAATAGTCTAGCACAATAATCAGTTTAAAATCGATGCTTTTACGAGTTTGCGCATTTCCAATAGTAATAATAATAATAATAATAATAATAGGTTTGTGTGTGTATGTTGATTCTTTAAACAGTCGTCGACAAGTTTGCTTTTAATATGAAGAAAATTTTTTTCTTATAAATTTATATGGAATTAAAAATAATATACCAAAATGATAATAATAATAATTTAAATTATATTAATAATAATAAATTAATTATGAAAAATTAAATCAATCGATTGATTGATTGATTGATTATTATTATTATTATTATTATTATTATTATTATTAATATTAATATAAAATAATGCAATTGACTGAACTAATGTTTTTATCAGATATTGATTTAGCATATGATTTATTTAAAATTGCAAGACTCTTGGTGAGTGCGTCAGAGTTTATTTAAAATAAATCTGACCTATCAATATTATTATTATTATTATTATTATTATTATTATGAATTATTAATTATTAATTTATTTATTTTAATGATAATTATATTTTTTATTGTATATATGTATTACAGTTGTATGATAAAGTATCAACAAAAGTATCAACACCAACAAAACCACCACAAACAGATGCTGTACAACGTGCTAAAGATGTTGAAGAATATTTACGTGAAGCTGAATTAACACAATTTCGTTGTATCGATCGTAGTGAACTTCGGGAACTTGAAGAAATTCTTAATCAACCACACATTAAAGTAAGTAATTTTAATTTAATATTAATTTAAATTTAAAAATAACTTTCAACGATGATGTTACTTAATAATTGACCTTTTGAAAAAATATAAAAATAAATAAAATATAAATTAGTGACCGCAACAAGACACACAGTAATAAACATAATATTATAAAAACAAACATATAGAGGAGATATCAATAAAATATTCAATTTAAATTTCTACTTGACTTGTGAATTGTCACGCTGATATATTAATATGCCTAGATTCGTTGGTTGGTTGGTTGGTTGATATTTTTTTAATTTATCATTTTGCTGATGATGACAGACATATAGTAAGTAGGCTTTGAATTAAAATTGCCCAAAGAAAAAATATAGAGTAAATTTTTCTAGACCGAGCCAGTGATTATAATAAAGCGATATTATATATCATATAGGTATAAGAATAAAAACGGAAGTAATGTTTGAAGGTAGAGTACAAAGTGTTTGGTGGTGGTGGTGGTAGTTGTGTCTGTACATATATAAATATAAAATGTAACTAGTATTATATATATAGCAGTACATAGCAGCAGTACATATTATATAGACAGAGATTCAAGTAATTCAAGTGACGTTAGTTGACTCCAGAGCGTTGTTCGCGTATGACGTACTGTGAATTATTTATTTTTTAAAATACCGGTGTGTTGCATTATAAAATTGTTTAAATTTTTTATAGGATATACCTACTTACAATAAATTTTAAAATAATAATTTTATATTGTTAATAAAAATTTAATTTCCATATGATATTAAAAAATAACAAATGACATTGTTGTTGTTGTTGTTGTTGTTGTTTTGCAAATGAAAAGTGTGATTTAAAGTGTGTTGTGCTAAATAAATATATATAAATTAGTGACGTTTTAATTAACTGAATAAAAATTCAAAACAAAATAATGATAAAAAGCTGTCTCTATTTTATTTTTTTTTATTTTTAAATTTTCATAGACACCTTTGATAGTTTAGTACTTTTCCACGTGTCTTTTATATTTTGCCGGTTAATATTTAATTACCTAATTAGAATGTAGTTTAATATAAGGAAAATTCATTTTTTTGCTACTAAAAGTATTAATTAACGTAATTAAAATATTAAAATAGTATATTTATATAATACATATAATGAAATAAAATGAAAATAAATGAAATATAAATTTGAAAATATAATAATTTTGATAATCAATAAATTAAAATACACACATTATCATAAAATAGTCTCAAGACATTGTTAAGAAAAATAACAATATGTAGTAGTATAATTATTGTATAAAAATAAAAATAAAAATAAAAATAATCATTGCCAGAGGTGATCTTTGCTAGGATCTGGTTGTCAAGGAAAAGGACCGTTGTTAGGCAACCAAACCGTTATCTACCAGCCTCTTTCATTTATTCTACGCATACGTCACTATTTATATTCTATATAATGGTATAATATATATGATATGATTTCGCGCATGTATCTTATTTTATTTACATAAAATAAACAATAAATAAATAAAAATTAATTAAATATTGCAATGTGATAATAAGAATGATGAATTACCCTGCGACTAGGGACCTGATTGGCTCCAAGTCGCCGGGATGCTGTTATCATTCATGGAATCCCCATATATATCCATCATGCAAAACATGCTTACGTCCAATTTTAACATTACAAAAATGTGCATTATTATCAACTTGTATACATGCATCACATTTGTCATTGTGTAATGATCAACATAGATCAAGATCTGCTGAAACAACACCAGTACCATTTAATCGTTCTGATTGGCGTTCATCATCAGCATCAAATTACCATAGTTATCATCAAAATCAACAACAACAAAATAACCAGCATCATTATCATCATCATCTTTATAATCATCATCATCATCATCATCATCATCATTTACCTTTTCGTCCACATTATATTTATTCACATGAACATGACTCTCAAAATATTATTTATCATCAACATCAACATCAACAACAACAACCTCCAGCGCCACCACCACCACCACCACCACCACCACCACAACAACAACAACAACAACAACAACAACCTTTCAAAACAACTTCATTTACTTCATTAAATTGTCCAGATTTTACTTTAATACAATCACCATCACTATCAAATTGCTGCTATACATTAAATAATAGTGAAAACAATAACAATAATGATGACGATATTGATAATGATGATAATAATGATGAAGATGACGATTATGATCAACAATCAAAATATAATAATATAACAACTGCAACAGCAACACCAACAACATCAATTAAAAATTATGAAAAACCACCTGGTATTTTATCAACACAACGATGGATTGGAGAAGAAACAAAACAATCACTTCCCCATCATGTTTACAAATATTATTTGTCTTTCATCAAGGAATATCATCGTCATCGATTAAAGGTAAACATGATCAGCAACAATTATAATTATATATGTATATCTTTATATATAATTTATTATCAAATGAAAAAAAAAAAAATATTATTATTGTTATTGTTATTCAATTGCAAATACTGATGAATATTTTTATGTAGAAAAAATAGAAAAAAAAAAATGTTCATTACAAACTTTCAAGGATGCTTTACCCTAATTTCTAAATTTGCCAAAAAAATAATAATGATAAATAATAAATAAATTTTCAAAGATGGTAAAAGCTAAAGCAAAAAAAATCAACCAACCAACCAACTTTTCTCTTTTCATTTATATACTCATATATACTTATATATCTTGTATAACATTTTTATTTATTTTATTTAATTTTTTTGCTTGAAAAACTGGCATGCAATTTGAGTTTGCGTTTGCGTCTGCGTCTACGTCTGCGTCTGCGTCTGTCTCTGTATCAAAACTATCAATGCCCTACATATTTCAATATCAATTGTTACTACGCAAGCGTTATTATTAATATAAACTGATGGCCCTGATATATCCAAAACATAACAATTTTTTATAAAAAATTTGCATATATTATTATGCACATCTGCAAGTTGCCCAATATACGACGACTGCAATTATAATTATCAATAGATCGTTGAGTTGAATGTAAATAAAATGTAAATAAATTAAGTGTGTATTTCAAGAATTTTCATGAAAAATAATAATATACCTATATGATAATATGAGATAGAAGGAGGGAGATGATGATGATGATGATGATGATGATGCGACAGGGTTGAAAAATGAGAGTAGGGCAAAATAAAAAAAATCGACAGGGAGGTTTTGTTATAGCTGTTTATTCAAATAGTGGGGGTATATGTTGCGCAAACGATATATTCATTTATATATGATATATATGATATATATGATATTACATTATGTGAAATAAAAATATAAAAATTATATGTATTTGATGTATACCTATCATATAGTATAAGATACGGGTGTTTGTGGAACATTGCGGTCCAGACTTTTACCCAGTTTGAGTTTAAGTGAGATAGAAAAAAAGAGTGCAGTGTTTGAATAATATGATAATGATATGATAGTAGAATATGCGATAATTTATATATATTAAATGAAAAGATGATGATGGTACCAACCAACCAACCAACCAACCAATCAACCAACCAACATATTCAAGTGTTGGAATAAATTTTTAAAGTGGGAGTTGTAGATAAATGTTGAGAATTATTGGAAATTAATGTAACCCAGGGAGTTTTGTCAAATTCACATGAGACTGCGCGACTCTCTTTGAGATGAGTTTCATACAACCAATTTTTTTGACAATTCACAATCCAGTGCTGGTGAGCGCGGCATCGAGATGTGTCGGTGTTTCGTTGCTGCCGCACTCCAAAATATTTTTTCATATTGATATTATAATATCAATAATTATTTTATATAATTTTATCTATTATTTTATCAATTTTATTTTTGCTCATAAAAATATTATACAACTATTATTAATTTGAAATATTAAATAAACTAAACACCAATATTGTTATTTTAAATAAATTATAAAAAAAAAAAAAAAATTAATCAATATTAAGTATATACCTGTAATAAAAATTTTGATTGTTTATATATAAAAGGCCTGAAGTAAGTGTAAGTGAGTGAGTGAGTGAGTTTTAATAAATAAAAAATTGATAGTATACTATTTAGTCATTTTTGTGTGTGTTTGTGTAGTAAGTGTTTTTCGTTGAAAAAAAAAAAAAAAAAAAAAAATTGCGGTATTTTGCAGTATGTAAACATGCACACTATCTACACCAGACCGAACTTGTTAATAATTAACATTGACCTTTATTAATGGTGAAGACACGGAGATGAATTTATAAAATATAAAATTAAAAAAAAAAAAATTTCTTTCAAGTTTCATGGATTTTTATGAAAGTGGTAATAGTATTGGTGGTGGTGGCAGTGGTAGTAGTGGTTGGCAATCTCAAAATCACACTATTGATAATGTAAATTCGAAAACAACAACAGCAACAACAGCAACATCATTAACATTAACAACAAGAGAAGGAAGAGGAGGAGAAATAGTAGAAACAACTGAAGGAACATATAAATCAACCGAGTCATTATCTTCAAGGCCTATAAATTATAATATAAGATCAATTGATAGAATGAGATCCATGGATTCTGGTAGACATCAATTAGCACATGAAAATATTAATAGTCCAGAATCAATGAGATACTCCGATCATCCTCATCAACATCATCATCATCATCATCATCATCATCTCCCTCATAATCATCATCAAACTGATCAAGAACAATTTCATGAGCAACAACAACAACAACAACAACAACAACATCATCATCATCATAATCATCATCCATTACAACAACAACAACAACAACCATTATTACCACCACCACCACCACCATCAGTAGCAACAGCAGCTACACAATCATTATCATCATCATCATCATTATTATTATTATCATCATCATCTTTTCCACCACATCAAAGAGCAATGGAGCATCCATGTCGTTTAATGGATCACAATATACGACCAAAAGATCATCATTTTTCACATGATCATGGTTGTCGTTCAGTTGATCATATGCCAAAATTATTTGATTATTGTAATCATGATAATAATAATCATTCAAGAATAATAAGTGATACATTACCAAGATCACTTGGTCATCGTACAATAAATTGGTCATGTAGATCACTTGATCATACTGGTTTAATAAATCATCGACAACAACAACAACAATTACCAATGGATACAGTTATATTTGATTCACATAATCAACATTCATCTGCATTAGCATCACAATATTCAATTGAAAATCAATTGAGAATTAATTGTCCTATACACAGTCCATTTCGTTTTAAATTTCCAAATAGTCTGCAAGATTGTCATGCACATCAGGTATTATATATATTATATTTTATGATTTATGAATATTTATTTATTTACTTTTTATATAATAAACAAATAAAAAATATAATTAATATCTACTTATATACTTGTCGACAAAATAATATGTAATTTAAACAAACTGCAGTATAGTTTTAGCTAGATCAAGGTCATCACTTGAAAGTTTCTTTTTAGCAGTTTTTTATCAAGTACGGAGCAACTATTGCGCGTCGAATATTTCACCTATTCTCAATTTTTCCTTTATTTATTTTTCTTTATCTATATCTACATTTATTTTTATTTATATCCATATCAACCATTCTTTTACCAACACAATGTATTTAAATAACATAAAAATTAAATTATAGGATTTGGGCATATTATTTTTACATATTTTTTTTTTTTTTTTTTAAACACTGGAGCCAATATAAAAAAATAGTAGCTTCAAGACGACCACGACGACAATGATGATGATGATGATGATGATGATGATGATGATGATATATATATTGCGTACAAAGTAATTGTTAAAGCGCAGTCGCATGATTGCAGTAATTTACTGGCGTGTATTTTAAATATATATACTTATACCTATTATTTATTTAATTTTTTAAAAATATTTATAAAAATTAAATTAAATTACAATAAAAAATATTTAAAAAAAAATTTTTATTTATCAAAAATATTATTACTTGTTTCAGACACTTTTACAAGCTCATGATGTTGTTGGACATGAAGTTTATGGTGAGGGAGCATCAAGAGTTACACCACCACCATTGCTACCTTATCTCAATGGTAGTGATGATATTGAGGGTCAAAATGGTGATATGGATGTTGATAATGTAACACGAGTTAGACTTGTACAATTTCAAAAAAATACTGATGAACCAATGGTTAATATTTATTATATATTTTTATTTTTATTTATATTATTAATAATTAATAATTAATAATTAATAATTTTACAGGGAATAACATTAAAAATGAATGAGGATGGTAAATGCGTTGTTGCAAGGATAATGCATGGTGGAATGATACACAGACAAGCAACACTTCATGTACTTGATGAAATAAAAGAAATAAATGGTATACCAGTTGCAAATCAATCAGTAAATACACTACAAAAAATGCTTGTAAGTTAATTATCTATTTATTTATTATTATTATTATTATTATTATTATTATTATTGGAAAAACAAATTGACAAGTGACATACAAGTGGTACAAGTGGTAGTGTTGGTGGTTAACCGTGGTATTTCATTTGAAATTCGACTCAATAATAATAGTAACAATGATAATGATTATGATTGGAATTCAATTTGATTTGTCAACAATATATAATTAATTTTAAATGACAATATAAATATGATGATAATAATAATAATAATAATTACTTATTTATTTATTTATTTATTTATTTACAGAGAGAAGCAAGAGGATCAGTAACATTTAAAATATTGCCGTCATATAGGATTGCACCACCTCCTTGCGAGGTACAAGTAAGCCCCTATATAAATCCATGCCCATATCCAATGTCCCTTGGTGTCTTGAAAAATATTTATTTTCATTTGACATTCTACTACATACCTATACCTATATCTATTTATATATATATATATAAAAGTACTTGTATACATATTTTTTTGTTGGTCAGTATCATCATTCACCATACAATAATAATATTGGGATTATTTATTTATTGACAATGATACAGTACATATATAACTATATAAATTTAATTTATATTATATTGTTATTATAGTTTGTTGCATGATAAATTATTTATTTTTTTATATTTTAAAAAATACATAAAAAAAATTATTTATTAATAAAATCATATATACCTATGCCTAAATAAATTTAATACTCAACATAAAATAAATATATTTTTTATACTTTTTCGTTTCTCTTGGCACTGCATTATTAATATTATTATTTTTCATATTTATTCCATTAATTAATTACTTAAATTAAGAAATAAAAAAACAAAATTAAACTATAAAAATATATGGTTGTGTATATTAATGTTTGTATGCAATATGTGCAATTATAATATGATATGAAATGCAATGTATATAATATACCTATAATACTATCATATAAAATATACAACTGCTGCAGTTGTCAGTTAGTCAGTCCACCAGATGAGTTGTCGATACATACACCACTTTATTCCCTGTACATATCCGTAAATTATTTATTTATTTATTTATTTATATCAATTTAATAAAATTTAATTTATTAAAAATATTTATTGTTGTATAAGTAAAAGTTGCCACCAATTCCACCAACACCACCAACTCTACCAGTCACAAGTAAAAATAATAATATTATAATTATTGATAGCAGCATCACATCACCCCAGTATTTGTAAACTGTATAATATAATAATTAATAATACTTGCCCTTAATATTTCTTAATTTTTTATCTTTGCACTTGATATTTATCGCAAATATAATAATATATTATTTTTATTAATAAATAATAATAATAGTCGGGTTGTTATAGTTGTATAAATTGTTATTTATATTTTTCATGTTTTTTATTATTATTATTATTATTATTATTTTAATATAAATTATTATTATTAATTACATGCAGATAAATTAATTAAAAAAAAAAAAAAAAAAAACAATCGTTCAATTAATGATACCAATTTTCTTTTTTTTTTTTTCTGTCTTTCAACAATCTAGTTGTTCAGGATTAGGCCTCTGCCAGTTTTAGTAAGTACCGCCAATTGTTCATCTGGTGTGATTCGACTGCTGTCATGTAGTTAGAAAGCTAATGCTGCAATATACATATAATATTAATATTATTATTATATAAATTTATAAACATAATATACGCATAATGATACGCATCCAAGTTTTTAAAAATCATCATCTTCATCATTTTTAGTTAAAAAATATTGTCATTGTAAATTTAACATATTTTAGTATTGTTGTTGTTGTTGTTGTTGTACACTTGAATATAAAATATTTTAAAATAACGTTGGCATAGTCTTAAAAATATTAATTAAATTTTGTAGATAATTACAACAACAATAACATTGATTTATTTTTGAAATATTGCATATGCTTTTTTTTTTTTTTTTTATATTATAATAAAATTAAAATAAATAATAAATAATATTATATATTTACAGATATTTGTACGTGCTCAATTTGATTATGATCCACTTGAAGATGAACATATACCATGTGCTCAAGCAGGTATTGCATTTAAAACTGGTGATATACTGCAAATAATAAGTAAAGATGATCATCATTGGTGGCAAGCACGAAAAGACAATGCTGCTGGTTCTGCTGGTCTTATACCATCATCTGAATTACAAGAATGGCGTATTGCATGTATGGCCATGAAAAAAAATAAACCAGAACAAGGTCAGTCAATTATTTAAATAAAACAAAAGGTTAAATCTACATATTAAAAAAAAAAAACAAAATATACTTGTATATATGATATCATCATAATAATAATAATAATAATAATAATAATAATAATAATTATACGAGAATGTGTGTTGAAATAAACCCTAAAGCTTATATATTAATGGGGCATGCAGTGTCGTGTTGATTATATATATATATATTTATGATGAAAATAATAAATAAAATATAATAAATTAAAGGATATATTAATATTAATATAATATAATAATAAATATTAGATGGTGATTAAGTTTATGAACGTCGTAGTAATTTGTTATTTAATAATTGTGTGTTATGCGTGCTAGATGCGGAAGGAGATGGTGGTTGTTCTCCTCACACAGAGGGCTGTGACAGCTCGACAGGTACGAATAAATTCGACTGCCTGCTGTAAATTTTTTTTTTAAATAAATGAATGAATTGAAACAATATATATATATAAAAAATATTAACAATAATATTATATTATTACATTGTTGTATTTATTTATTGTTAATTATTGCTGAAATTTAATTTTGATTAGAATATATGAATGAATGAATGAATGAATGGATTGATTGATTGCATGGATGGATGCATGCATGCACATTCCTGTATGCTAGGATAATTACAAGATAGATATATTAATTTTTAATTTTTAATTTTAAACCTATATGATAATTTTATAATTACTTTTTATATATATTTATATATTTATATATATATATACAGTAAATTGCTCAATTTTTGGACGAAAAAAAAAACAATACAAGGATAAATATTTGGCCAAGCACAATGCTGTTTTTGATCAGCTGGATCTGGTTACTTATGAAGAAGTTGTCAAAGTACCACGTGAGTAAAATATATAATTCATCTACATATTAATAATAATAATAATAATATATTTATTTTTTTATAATAGACGAAGCATTTCAACGTAAAACACTTGTACTTCTTGGTGCTCATGGTGTTGGTCGTCGTCATATTAAAAATGCTATTATATCAAAACATCCAGATAAATACGCTTATCCAATTCCACGTAAGAAAATAATTAATTTTTTTTAATTTAAATTTTTATATATTTTTAATTAATTAATTAATTAATTAATTAATGTTAAAAAGATACAACGAGGCCTCCAAGAAATGATGAAGAAAATGGTCGTAATTATTATTTTGTATCACACGATGAAATGATGGCTGATATTAGTGCAAATGAATATCTTGAATATGGCAAGTTTAAATAAATAATTATTTATATAATAAATAATAAAATTTATTTATTTATTTATTTATTTATTTATTTATTTAAATAGGAACACATGAAGAAGCCATGTATGGAACAAAATTAGAAACAATAAGAAAAATTCATGAAGAAGGACGAATGGCTATTCTTGATGTTGAGCCACAATCACTTAAAATTTTACGTACAGCTGAATTTGCACCTTATGTTGTATTTATTGCTGCTCCAATTGTTCAAAATCTTAATGACGTAAGTCAATCTTTTTATAAGTTAAAATTATCAATATTTCAAATCCTTGACATTATTATCGATAAACAAAAAAATAAAATAATAAAAAAAATATTAATTATCTTTTTTAATTCAGTATGATGGAAGTCTTGAGCGACTTGGAAAAGAATCAGATATGTTAAAACAAGCATATGGACATTTTTTTGATTTAACAATTATTATTGATGATATTGAAGAGGCTATTGCACAATTAGAAGCTGCCATTGAAAGAATACAAAAAACACCCCAATGGACACCAGTCAGATGGGTCTATTGACAACGTTTCGAATAGAAAAATATAAATATATATATATATATATTTAAAAATTATGAAAAATAATAATAATAATAATCATCATCATCATCATCATCATCATCATCATCATCATCATCATCATCATCATCACAGAGGCGGCTCATAATAATAATAATAATAATAAAAATAACAACAACACAGTAAAACATTTTATTTCATTTAATTTTGTGGAACAACAAAATAAAATTCTGATGGAATTGTTGCAGAATAGGTCCTGAAAAATAATAGTTTATTCAACATAAAAAAAATAAAATCAAACAATGGCCCCCAAAAATCTGCTGAACCAATGATTATTTATTTTATTTTTAGTTTATTTTAATTTATTTATTTTTATTATTTATTTATTTATTTATTTGTATTTTTTGAAGCCTCTTTTCAATTGAATGAGGTCGATCAAAAAAAAAAAAAAAAAAAAACATATAAATATACTTACTATTATGTAAAGTAGAGAATTGAAATTCGGACCAAAATAATAAAATAAAAAAAGGTTCTCATTAGTTAAATTTAAAAAGAGTCTGATTCGTGATAAAAAAAAAAAAAATAAATAAATAATAAAAAATCAAGTGGTCACGTATTATTAATATTATAAGAACTGTGTTATTCAGGGATTATGATAAAATAACAATATCAATACCACAAATGTTTAACCACTCCCAAATATGAAACCAAATATTTAAAAAAATTATTATCATAACTAAACTATACTCAATTTATATTATTAATATTATTATTATTATTATTATTATTATTATTATTTATACAAAATATGTATTTCATTGTATTTATTTTTTTGCTTTAATTTTTTTTAAATGAAACATTAATAATTGGAGTAAAAAATTTAAAATTAATAATAATAATAATAATAATAATAATGATAATGATAATTAAAAAAAAAAATTTAAGTTAATTAATTGTTAATGCCTCGAGTCGTTTAAATCGATTTGTTTTGCATATATACAAATTTTACGTCAAAATCAAAAAATAAAAAAAAATTAAATTGAATAAATAAATTAAATATATAAATAAATATTATATTTGATTGATTATATTATCTCTATTATACAAAAAAAAAACATGTTAATTAGAAAAAATTATAAAAAAAAAATAAATAAAAAACTTTGTCTGGTAGAGAACTGATCAAGTGCAATAATATTATATTTCAAAGTAGATATATAATCATCAGTCAAATTAATTAATTAATTAATTTTTAAGAAAACGAGAGAAAAGAATTTTAATATTAGTGTTGTGTTAATATAATAGTCAATCATTTACTAGGCACTGTAAATTTTAAATATTATTATTATTTGCTGTTGGTAAATTTATTTTACGTATAATTGTTGTCAATTTTATAAACGTTTTTTTTTAATTATAATCATTATTATTATTATTATTATTAGGAGAAAATTCAAGTATTAAATAAATGCATAATAATAATAATAATAATATTAATTAATCATTATGATAATCATGGCAGTGAATTTTAAATCATGACATTCTTTTTCTTTTTTTTTTGTTTCAATTTATCATCTTTTATAATAATAATAATAATAATAATAATAATGATGATGAATAAAAATTAAAAATAATTACATATTATTTATTTTGTCTTTGTAATAAAATACATTATTATTATTATTATTATAATTTTGTCTTTTAATCAAACACAACATGAGAATGATAAGCAAAATGAATATAGTATTAATAAAATAACAAAAAATTTAAATATTATATTTAAAAGAAAAAAAAAAACAACATCTTTCAACAAAATACAATTAGAAAATAATAATAATAATAATAATAATAATTTTTAATTAATTTTTGACACTCTAGAATGATGAAGGAATTTTTTTAAAATATATATACCCACATTTGACAGGGTAAATGACAGATAAAAAAAAAACATGATAATACTGATTAATAAAACAACCAATAAAAAAATGCAATTTAAAAAACGAAATTCACTTTTTTTTCAAAGTAAAAAGAGTGTGAAAGTTAACAATTTTCTTTTTTCCCAATCCTTTGATGCCAATTCCTTTGTAAGTATAATAATCAAATGGTATACTATATTATCATATGTTATCTATAGAATACAACCAAACTTACATATATTAATATTACGATACAACCAAATTTCAAAATTACATCTTCTGATATAAATGATTGTCACATAAACAAGAATAAATGAATAAATAACACAGTAAATGACAATGAATAAAAAAGAAAAAAAAAAATTGTTTTGATAAACATTTTATGATAACTTAAAGAAATAAAAAAAAAAAAAAAAAAAAAAAAATGTTGAAAGATGATGGATCTAACGAAAAAAATAAATAAATAAAAAATCAGTTCATTATAATTATGTAATTATTACAAAATGAGCAGAGTGAAAATTATTATAATAAATACGTTGTTAATTGAATTAATAAAAATTAGCCCAAAAAATATGAATACTCGTTTTTCCTTAATTTATTGATTATTTGTTTGTTTGTTTGTTTGTTTGTTTTAATGTTGAATTTTATATTGATTGGCTCGATAAATGTCTCGTGCAGCTTCAACCATTGGAAGTGCCAGATATGAATTGTTGATAATTGTATGGTTGCAATTGTATTGTTCCATTGAAAACAGGTACTCCAAATCAATATCATATCTGATGTAATAATATATTAAATAATAAAAATAATTATAATAATAGGTATATGATTGTTTAATTGAAATATAAATTTACCTTGTTAATTTTTCACGTAAATAAGAAATGGCATTTGGTTCAAGATTATTTTTTCTACTCATAATATAACTTGACATATATCGTGGACTTTTTTTTTTTTCAGCACAATGTAATAATAATGCCCAAGTATCATAATCACTTGCAAGTACATATGTATTGTAAATTTCTTGATCTTAAAAATATTATAATTAATTGATTAATTGTATTAAAAATATAAAATAATAATAATAATTAATTTAAAAAAAAAAGAAAATATAATTAAATTACATGGATATTCAGTATGAATCCAGTGAGATGGTGAATCATAATAATGTGGTATTTTCCATGTTATATTACCATAAACACATTCATTAATTGGATCATCAATAAAATTATATGTAAAATTCATTGTTATTTCATTTTGATTATCTGACAATGAAAATTCAGCTCTCATGCATTTATAAGCAAGTGCCTCTTCTGAACTTGCATAGTATTGAATTATTTTCCATGAGCCTAAAAACTTTGTTGTTGTTGTTGTTGTTGTTGTTAATAATTAAAAATATATGCAAAATAACTAATTACAAGTTAAAACTTTACCAATAAACTTACTTGGTTAATATCAAAGTTTACAAGTCCCTTGACTTTTGGACACTTAATTTTATCATCACTTTGTTTCCAATAATAATTTGTTTGTGCTCCAAATACAAAAATAATAAATAAATAAAAAATTATAGTAATATTTATTATTGTTGATGACATTTTTTTCAATAAAAAATAATGAATAATTGTTGTATATATTATTAAAATAAATAAATAAATAATCAACTGAATAAAATAATTTATCTTTTAAACAGAATAATTTTACATATAAATTTTTATCACTTTTTTTCCTTTTCCTTTTCCGTTTCCGTTTTAAAATAAAATTAATAATAATACCACAAATAATCTGTAAATTTTTTTATTTTTTTCATATATTATTAAAAAATTTTTTACAAAAAATATTTGTAAATGATTTTATTTTTTTAATGTTAAAAAAAAATTTATTTCCACGGTGGTTTTATTGATTTAATATCATAATGAATAATTGAAGTATCAGCAATTGAACTTTCAGCTTCAATTGGTTCCCATGATACATTTTTACCAGATGTGACACTTTGTTGTTGGCTATCAGCTTTAGTATAATATTTTCGTGGTACTTGTCTTGATGATACTGGTGATGTAAATGACTCATTTTCAGTTTCAAATGGTTTATTATCTTGCATCTGGAGTATCTAAAAATAAATATAATATTTGTCATATAAAATAAGTATGTACATTTATTAATAAAATAAAATAAAATAAAATAAAATAAAATAAAACATACCATTTGAATGCATTTTTTTAAATCTTCTTTTGAATCCATTAATTTACTTTCTGGTGAATCATCATTTGTTGATGATGTAAAAGCAACAAGACTTTCTTCATATTGTTGTTGTTGATTATTATTATTATTATTTTTGTTATTATACTTTTTTCCAGTATTATGTTTATGTAATTTAACTGGTTCAGAATAATAATCATTATCATCACAAATTGTCAAATCATTATTGTTGTTGTTGTTGTTGTTGTTGTTGTTATCATTATTATTGTTGACTGGTGATATTATTTGTAATGCTTGTTTCCATTGTTTTTCCATTAATCCATGTAATTGTTGAGCAATACGTGTTTTAGCATTTTCTTGATCATTTAATTTAGATTCAAGCATTAATATTTTATTATAATATTTTGATATTTTAATATCATATAAACGTTTTTCTTCTTTATGTTTTTCTTCAATTAAATGAATTTCTAAATGATGTTTATCAATAATTGTTTTAATTTTTCTTGCAGCACATTCAGCAATAACACGTTGTTTTGTATCAATTTCATTTTTAAATGTTAATTCAGCATTATCTAATTGTGATTGAAATTCTTTTAATTTAATTTTTACAACATCATCAACTTGTTTTTGATAAATATCACGTAATTCATTACGTTTTTCATTATTTTGTAATATTAAATTTTTTATTTGTTTTTTATTATCAATATCATATTTTTTCATATTATTTATTTCTTCAATTAATTCTAATTTTTTATTATCTAATATTAAATATCTATCTTTTTCTTCTTTAATACGTAATTGTAAATTTTCATTTTCTTGTCGTAATAATAATAATTCAGATTCACATTTTTCAAATGATTTATTAATAATATCCATTTCATTATTAATATTATTTAATTTTAATTTTTCATTATATAATTCATTTTCACAAATTTTAATATCATTTTTTAATTTTTCATTATCATTTTTTAACATAATTATATTATCATTTGCATTATTTATTAATTTTTTATTATTATCTAATTCAATATTATGAATATTTATTAATTTATTATATTCATCATTTATATTTTTTAATTTTTTATTTTCAATTTCATAATTATTTATTTTTATATTTAATTTTTTATTATCATCATCGTATAAATTTTTTAATTTTTTATAATTATTATTAATTAATAAATATTCATTTTTTAATTTATTTATTATTAATTGATATTGTGATATTATTATTATTTTTTCTTTATCAATTGCAATTGCAACAGCAACTTTTTCTTGTTGTTCAAGTAATTTTTTTTGTAATTCTTGAATTATATTTTCACAATGTTCACGACGAAATTTTTCTTCTTCTAATTTTATTTTTAATTTTTCAATTTCACTTTTATTATTATTTATATCTGGTTCCCAAAAATCAGCAAGTGATATAAATTTTTTACATTTCCATCTTTCATCATCATTATCATCATTATGATTTAATTTATTATTATTATTACTATTATTATTATTAAATCGTAATGGTGATGATGATAATGATGCTAATGCTGATGATGATTGTTTTAATTTATTATTATTTGATAATATTTCATGTAAATCATTATCATTATTATTATTATTATTATTTGTTGACATTATTTTAGAATCACTGTACAATAATTTTTCTTGTTTATTATTTTTTAAATATGATAAATAATCATAATCATTTTTTACATCACCATCAGTACCATCAGTACCATTAGTTAAACAATCTCCAGTATCATATTTTAAATCCAATGATTTTTTCAATTTTTGATCATTAATTTCAGATATTGCTTCTGATAATGATGTTGATAAATATCCATTGAGTCTTTTATTAATTGTTGTTGTTGGATGTTTTTTAGTTGGAGATAAATTATCTTGAGTTTTTTTTAAACTTGATGATGGAGTTTTATTTATTCTAGATAATAATGATGATGATGATGATGATGATAATGATGATAAATTTTGAGTATTTTCATAATAAACCGGTAAATCATATTTACTATTTGAATTATTAAATAGTAATGGTTTTATGAATGAATAATCATTTTTTTCATTTCTCATTTCAATTGAGTTTATTTTATTTTCTAAATACTGTACATGTTCAAGTATATTTGTCACAACTGTATTATTATTACTATTATTATTATTGTTATTATTATTGCTATTTGTTGTTGTTGTTGTTGTTGTTGTTGTTGTTGTTGTTGTTGTTGTTGTTGTTGTGTTATTTGAACAACCAACATTTTCTAAACTATCTGATGAACCTGATGATGCCACAGTAAATAAATCTGGTGGTATTAACAATAAAACATCTGTATCATCTGATTCACTCATTATTATTATTATTATTATTATTATTATTTTATTACAACTTGTAAACAATTAAATTATATATATATATTTTAATTATAATATAGATAATGTGTATATATAAATTCAAGTTTGAGTACGCATGTATGTAAACAAATTTTAACTGCTAAAATTTTTGTTTTTATTATTATTTTTTTTTTATCCTATCAGTGTTGCCAACAATGTTTTTATAGCATACCAACATAACAACAACAAAATAGAAAGAATAGAGGTAGCTATAGTATAGTTAGTTATTATACTATACACATATTATAATCTCATGAGTCATAATAATCATAACAATATTCCATTGAAAATAAATAAATAATAAATATAAGATTATAAGTATATATCATCGAAAAAAAAATATACAGGTACATATGACATGCAAAACGTCACATTACTCAAAATAAATAAATAGGTATATTAATTGTCAAAATTATTTATACCTATAGGTATGTATTTAAATTAATATAATAATTATCAATAGGTATATAGTTATTAAGTGTTTTGTGCTAATTATTATTTTACATTAAATGCAATTAGAATAGCTATAATATTTTTTAAATTTTATAACGTACGTGTATTTTTTTTCTGTTTGACAGTTAAGCATTATTATATTTATTGATGTTTTTAATTTTTATAGGTATATTTTAATATACTTATATTAATATGTGTTTATAGGTAATTTATAAATATGTACGAAGATAAAAGTACTGATAAATCATCATCATCATCATCATCATCATCAGCAACAACGGCTACAAAATATTCGGGAAAGAGTAATGTTGTTACAACTGATCCTGATGGACGACTCAAATTATTGACAGAAATGGCAGTTGTTGATATTAATCCAGATATTTCACCAGTCAAGTTAATAAATATAATATATCTATAATTTATATCTATGTATTAATATACCTATATAATATATAATTTATAATTTATAATGTTTGTTTACAAGGTATTATCGATCTGGTGCTGAAATGATTAGAATAGCTGAACAATATAAAAATGAAGGTGAAATACAAAAAGCCTATGTACTTTATGTTAAATATATGATGTAAGTAAATTTTTTAATAATTAAATTATGTAAATATATCTGTAATAAGTTATTTGTATATATGTAATACAATAAATAAACATGATAATAGACTTTTTTTAGAAAAAATAATAAAACATCCACTTTACAAAAATGTATCACAAGATGATAAAATTAAAAATAAACAAACACTCAAAAAAATATTTCCAATAACTGAGGAATTGAAAGAAAAAATATTACAACAGTATAAAGAAGAGGCAAAAAAATATATTGCTGATCAAGAACAGAGAAAATTAAAAAATTTAGTAAATAATAATAATAATAATAATAATAACAAACATATTGATTATAAATTATCAAGTCAAAATGTTGTTAATTCATTGATTAATCATAAAAAAGAAAGTTATGAAAAATTTAATTCTGATGATAGGTAAGATGAATAAATAATAATATAATAAGTTGTATACAAGTACATATATCTATAAGTATATTATTATTATTATTATTTAAATTATAGAGATATACCAGCATTTGATCGTTCATTGAAACCTTCAACAATATCTAGTCAAAGATTTTCATTGAGTGATTTAAAACTTCCCTCAAAATTAATAAGTGAATTTTTAAAATTATCAAATGATAATACATTGAGTAATAAAGAAACATGTGGTATGTTGACTGGTAAAATGTTAAAAAATAAATTAATTGTAACACATTTATTAATACCACATCAAAGTGGATCACCAGACTCTTGTTTGACTCACAATGAAGAGGATATATTTGATTATCAAGATCAACATAGTCTTATTACATTGGGATGGATTCATGTAATAAATAATAATAATAATAATAATATATTAATAAATTTATTTATTTATTTATTTATTTTTTGACAGACACATCCAACTCAAACAGCATTTTTATCAAGTGTTGATTTACATACCCATTGTGCCTATCAGTTGATGCTTCCTGAAGCAATTGCTGTTGTTTGTGCTCCAAAATATGACGAGTATTAATTATTTTATTTAATATATCATAAAATATATTTATTTTCAAGTATAATATAGGTATATTTTTTTTTATTAATATGTTTAATTTAATTAGAACTGGATTTTTCATGTTGACTCCTGAACATGGTCTTGATTTTATTGCACATTGTCGAGCCACTGGTTTTCATCCTCATCCAAATGAAAAAACACTTTACACGGTAAATTATTATTATTATTATTATTATTATTAATAAATGAAAATTTTTAAATTAAAAATAAATTATTTATTTATAGCATGCGGCACACTGTAAACTTGATCCACTGATGGACATCAAAATTGTGGATCTTCGAAAAAAATAATAATATATTTATAAATAAATAAATAATAAAAGCCACAAAATCAAATGAATTATAATATAATATAATATAAAATTGCACTGAATTATTATTTATTATTATTTTTAATATAGTACAAAAAAAAAACAAAAAAAATAATATATAATAATCAAAACTGATGATGAATTGATAAAATTAGTTTTATAGCAATAGAATTAAAATAAAAAAAAAAAAAAAATGTATTTATCAAATATTTGTTGCAAAGGGCAAAGATCTATCAATGTATATATGACTATATGATACACAATAAAAAATATCAATGATGATTATGATAATGATTGTTGGAAGAGTAAATTATTATTATTATTATTGTTATTGTTATAAACTTGCTGATGATGATGATGACCATTTAAATATTCTAACTGATAATTCAAAACCAACAAAACATGCTGCATTTGCAGGAAATGCCCTGAGCATAACTGGTACAACCCCTTTGTATAATGCAAGTGGACCCTCTTGACGTATTAATACTTTAAATACATCACCAATACTTTTGTATGTTCCTTCAGGTGCTAAATTAATATTAATATAATTTATATTAATTAATAATAGAATATTTATTTATTTATTTATTTATTAATATATAATTACCAGCTTGAAATCGACTTTTTAAAACATCAGGTGGCATACCAACAATCCAATTGGTAATTCCAGCACATCCACCAGCAAATATTGTTGCTAATACACCAGGTGGTTTATCATCTTTAGACATGAATCTTTTTAATCCATCATATGTCATGAAATAAACTCCACTTGATGGTATATCTATTTTTGAATAAAAAAAAAAACAAATAATATTACTTAAATAAATATAGGTATATTTGGTTTGGTTAATAAAATTAATAGACATGTTAATTATAAATAATATTTACCTCGTAATAATGTTAATCCAGTTCCTTTATAAATACTACGTATACCACCTTGTTTATATAATTTTTTTGCACAATCAACAGGTCCATTGTAGGTTGTAGTACCTTGATTGTGTTGAACTTGTAATAAACATTTAATTCTTTCACCAGGTGCTAATATACTTGTTGTAAATATACCACTAAATCCACCAGCATAAAATAATTGTATCAATGTTAATTGATCATCTTGATTTTTTTGTTGTAATTTTTTACCAAGTCCATAACCCATAAAACTTATTGCAAATACCGGTGCAACTCCAGTCAATGGAGCTCCCATACCTATTTATTTATATTTTATATAATAAATATACATATATATATATATATATATTATTTAAATTTAATTATATTAATAAAATTACCTTTGTAAAGTCCACGAAATCCTTCTTTTGCAACAGTTTTTTTTGCACAATCCCATGTTCCTTTGTAAAGTGGTGATTCACCAGGTCTTGGTACTGGAGATGTTTGTAATCTTACCTAAATTTGATATATTTTTATTATTATTATTTCTAACAACAACAAGTAAAAGTAAAATAGTAATTTATATCCTATGGGTATATAGGTATAATTCAAAAATAAATAAAAATACCTATAGGTACTTATATATATGTAACCTTACCTTAATTGTATCAAGAGGATGACCAGTTAAAACTGTACATACACCACCAACACCTCCACTTATAAAATTTTCAAAATGATTTGGAGCCTCAGTCATTTTTTATTATTATATAAAATTAAAGTTGTAATAATAATAATAATAATAATAATAATATATATTTTAATAAAAAAATTAATTCATCTATTAATTGATTAGCTAACAATAACTGTGTCAATGACAACTATATGCATACTCTTACTTATCTAGCTGCCAGTAACTAGAGTAACTAGTAAGTAATAAGTGATGCTGCACATTTAATTATCTACAACTTGTTGCAATTTTGCAATCCATCATTATTATTTTTATTATTATTATTATTATTATTATTATTACATATTAAATGGACTTTGAACTTCTCTCTCTCTCAATGTCAATCAGCTGATAAATATACCTACCTTATATTATGTTACCTATATCTGCTATATCTATTATCTATTAACTATATATTAACTATTTACAGTTATTAATTATTTATTATCTATATGATATACCTTTATATTTATAATTTCCTAGATATTTTGTTATCTATTTAAGTATATGATTTAAAAAAAAAAAAAAAAAAAAACAAAAATGAATAAATTCTCTTTCTCTCTCTCTCTCTCTCTTTATGCAATTCTGTTTTATCGATAGAGAAAAAAAAAAAAACCTTATTATTATTATTATTATAACAATAATTAAAACACGTGTCTAAAATTTATTATTTTTTTTTAACAAGTAATTTTTGTTTATTGCACTATTGTTTAAATAATAATAAATTGTATTTTAATTTCAATCTCAACAACAATGAATTATCAAGTACAAATAATAAGTGAAGAAAAGGTAATAATATTCTAAATTTTATTAACCCTAAATTTATTGATTATTAATTATTGATACATACACCTATAATTAAGGCTATAATTAATATATTCTATATTAATTTTAGGGCAAAGGATTAATTTCTCTATCTTCATATAAAGAGGGTGATGAAATATTTACTGAAAAACCATTAGTAAGTTGTCAATTTTCTTGGAATGCTGATTATGGATATTTAGCATGTGATAATTGCATGCAACCTTTGGAAACAGCTGAAGAAAATGCAAGACGTTTAACTGGCAATAAAAATTTAATATTACCATATTCACAATATTGTGAAACAAAAAAAGATTTAATAACTCAATGTCCAGCATGTGGTATTGGCTATTGTAGCATTGATTGTTACAATGAGGCATATCAAAAGTAATTTATTTATTCAAATATAAATTATTATATATATATATATATATCTTATTAATAAATTAATTAATTAATTATTTAGATATCATCAAGTTCTTTGTTTACAATCAAGAGACAAAGATCCATCAAATCCATTAATTAGATTAAAAGAAACTTGGAAACAAATGCATTATCCACCAGAAACAGCAACAATTATGTTACTTGCTAAAATGATTGCAATTGTTAATCAATCATCAGATAAAACAACTGTATTATCTAATTTTAATGAATTTTGTCATAAAACTGTTAATAATGCCCAAGAAATTGCTCACAATTTATTGGGTGATAAATTTATTGGACAAATTGATGTGTTACGTGAAATGATGGAATACACATTAAATACTGAACATGTACCATATGTAAGTTTTTTTTTTTTTTTTTTTTATATAAATCTATATACTTGTATTATTTTTTTTTATTTTTAACTTGATTATTCATTTATTTTAAGTGGAAAACACCAGAGGGTTTTAGAAGTTTATTAGCATTAGTTGGTACAAATGGCCAAGGAATTGGAACAAGTGCATTTTCAAGATGGGTTAAAAATGTAACAAATATTGAATTACCTGAAAATGAACGTATTTATCTTGATAAATTTATTGATAAATTATATGATCAAATGGATGAAGGTATGATGATGATGATGATGATATTTTTATAATATTAATAATTTTATAATAATTTAATTAATTTTTTTTATATTATAATTTAAATATTCAAGTTGTTGGATCATTTTTAAATAATGAAGGATCTGGTTTGTATTCTCTTCAATCATCAATTAATCACAGTTGTTCACCAAATGCAATTATTGAATTTCCATATTCAAATAGTACACTTGTTGTCAAAGCTATTAAAAATATTGAACCTGATGAAGAAATAACAATTGGATATTTGGATGAGTGTGAATTGGAAAGAAGCCGATATTCACGACAAAAAGCACTGAGTTCACTTTATTTATTTAAATGTCAATGTGACAAATGTATCAATCAAGCTGATGATCCAGATGTAACATCAGATGATGATGATGATGATGATGATGATGATGATAACATGTCTTCTGATTAATAAAATAAAAGTAATACTATTCACTTTTTTTTACAATTCAAAAACAATTTTAATCCTATTATAAAAAAAACACTTGACTGCATTTAATTCGTAATCTAATTGGTTTACTTTTTCAGCATTTGTTTATAATATTAATATTTTTTTCTACGTGTTGTTGTATCGTTACTACGTTTAATTTTTCTGAGCATAGTATCAATTTTATTAATATTAGTTGGTCAGAACTTTTTGGCATTTGTTTAATATAAGATGATATCAATAGTAATACATCATAAAAATTTTTTTTTTTAAGGTAGGAATACCTCTTTGCTCATTCTATGTTCCTGATAAAAATCAAAGATTTTTCAAAAAATTTTCGAAAATTATCGGACCGATATTTTTCGAGATATCAATAATAATACATCTTAAAATTTTTTTTAAAAAAAGGTAGGAATACCTCTTTGCTCATTCTATGTTCCTGATAAAATCCGAAGATTTTTTAAAAATTTTTAATACAATTTAAAATTTTAATTTTGGAAAAAATTTTAAATTTATATTAGGCAAATATTAATAGTATTCGAATTTTTTTTTTTTCGAAAAAATTTCGAACTTTTACTAGGCAAATATAATGACAAAAGAAGTGTTCGAATTTTCTTTTTTTCAAAAAAATTTGGAATTTTTATCAGGCGAATATAATAATTGAAGAGGTATTCAAATTTTTTTGTTGTTTGAAAAAAATTTTAATTTTTATTAGGCAAATATAATGATCGAAGAGGTATTCAACCAATAGAAAATTATCGAAAATAGAGCATTGAAATTTCGTAATGATAAAAAAAATTATTTAACAGTCGGGTATTTACCTTTTCACTTGCTCTATTATTCTGTTATAATTTAAACACTTTTTGAAAAATAACTTATTATTTATTTTTATTTACTAAATTTTTTTTTTGTTTCAGTTCACTAATTTTAATTTTTGCTAATTTTTTCGATAAATTTTAAAACAAGTTAATATCGATATATCGAAAAATATCGATGATAGAAAAAAAAAAAAAAAAAGGCATCCGAGAGTACCTCTCTCTCTCTCTCTTCTTGAGTTAAGCTGTTGGCCTAAAGATGACGTAGTTATTTTTTTATTATTGTTTTTTTTTTTTTTTTTTAGTACGTCAATAACAGTCAATAATATATATCTATCCTATTCATATAAACAATTGTATATATATAAAAATAAATAATAAAAAAATACCAATTATTATTAAAAATGGGAGGAAAAGTTGGACATCGTGATGTTGGTCCACTTATTCAAATGTTTAGAAATTTAGTTCGTGGAGTAAGTTTTAATTATCTATAGGTATAAATTAACCTATTTTGTCTTGTCAAAATAAAATGATGATGATTAATATTTACAAAAAAATTAATATCTACTGATATTACGTAATAATTAATAAAATTAAATATTGATAAATAAAAAATTAATATTATTATTTTATTAGAGAAAATTTGTTCCTCATTTGAGATTTGCTGATGATTTATCAGCTCGTACCCAACCTCCACCAAAAATACCTGGTGGACCATTTCACAAGACATCAAAAGTATATTATCACACTAGAGATGCAAGACGTCTTGTTGAACCACCAACAATTATTGCTATGAACAAACAATTATCTGATGGGTTAATAAAATATTTATTTATTTATTTATAAATTATATGTATTAACTAATAATAATAATAAAATTTAATTTTAGATCTGGTGTGTCAGCAAATGTTAAACCAGTTACACCAAATAATGTTTATAATCCTGAATTAATACCACCACCAGAGCCAATATATCCTGATCAAGTTGGACAATCTATTTTTCAAAAATAAAATTATAATATTATAATAGCCATATAATAATGTATAAAGTAGAAAGAATATAAATATAAAAATAAAAAAAAAAAAAAAAGAAGACGTATGATTAAATTATTATTTTCATATTTATTTATTTATATATATGTTATGATAAAATCAACAATAAACAATTTAATAAATATATTAATATTGATATAATATAATAATATGTAGTAGATATATATTTAAATATATTTTTTTTATTTATAATATTGGAATAAAGTTTTTTTTTTTTTGTAGATATAGGTATTGAATGACTGGACAATTATTAATAATACAAGTATACATTATTTTTGTTATAATTATCATTATCATTAGTATGGTATTTGATTTTGATAATATTGTATCATGTCATATGTTTTTGTACGGAAATTAAGAAAACTATTACGTATAACACCACCCATAAATACAGCAGCTTCACGATCAGTAACTGTTGGTGCAAAACGACTGCGTAATAATTTAATAGTTTGTCCACGAAAACATGGTAATCCAGTATCAAGCATTAATGATACTAATGATATTATTGCTTCTTGATATGGTCTAACAGCTAAAAATGCTTGTACACATAATTCCATAAACCATCTAAATGGTGCTGCTTCCATTTTACCACCCATAACAAGTACCATTTCATCAGTTAATTTAATATCTGGTTCAAAACCAAGATTACCACCTGGTGAACTTTCAAACATAAAACCAAAATCAATATGTATTATATGTCCTTCATTATCAAGCATAATATTACCATTATGACGATCTTTTATTTGTAATAAATATGTTATAACACTGTATGCAGCCATTGATTTTATAAAATTTCTTCTGGCATTTTGAAATTCTTTACTTGTTTCATTACCATATTTAGCTATAAAATATTCATACATTCCAAAATCAGTTTGACGTCCAAGTTGATCTCTTGATTCAGCATTTGGTACACATTCAATAACACCACAACCAGGTGCTGTTGCAACAACACGATATGGAAATAAAAATAAATTTAATCCAACTTTTTGAAATATATTTTTAAATATACCAATAACTTGTAATGCAAGCATATCTTGTCTAACATCATCACCAACTTTAAATATTGCTGCTTGCCAATTTTCTAAAACACCATTATTATTATTATTATTAACATTATTATTATTATTATTATCATCATCATCATCATCAGATGATGTAGATACAGACATTGCAATATTTTCCAATTCTTTAATACCATATTTTTGTACTTTAAATTTAGCTAAAAATGGTGCTTTTGCAGCACTTTGCATTGGTCTACCACTATTATAATCAATATCAATAACCATTGCTTCTGGATTTGATGGTAAATAACAACCTGGTTGTAATGTTATTTTACGTAATGCTTTTAAACATGCTTCTTTTCTTTCATGTCCTTTTGGATAATTACGTATTTCACCAGATATATTTGTTATTTTTTCAAAAAAATTAAATTCACGATCATAAAATTGTTTAGCTGGTCCTGATAATGATGATAATATAATTTTAATAATATTATCTAATATATCATATAATGTTGGATCTTTTATTTGTTTATCTTCATCCATATACATATTAACTTGCATATTCCATATTAATTGATGTGCAACAACTTGTGATTTTTTAGATATATTTTTAATAAATTCAATAACATAACCCATTGTATCATGTCTAACAGCTTGTACTAATTGTGGTATATAAAATAATACAGCATCTGCTGGATAACTATCTAATACACGTACAGCATATTGTGCTGATATTGGATGATGTGGAAATTGTCTTGAAAAATATGCTAATGCTTGTATTGGTGATACACGTGACCAATTTAACATATAAACAAGTTCTGGTGAATCATTTAATAATGTATCAGTTGTAACAAGATATTGTAATGCTTCTGGTATATGCATTACTGGTTCTGGTTTTAATCTAACAAGTCTTTGTATTTCTTTTATAATTGCTTCAGTATTACGTAATCTAACTGGTAAATAAACAGCAAGTACTGGACTAATATCCCATGCAAGTCTTGTATAATCTTTCCAACGTTCATTCATTGATTTTGAACGCCATTCTGATATTGATGCTTCACCATTTATTTGAAGTTCTGGTCGACAACCAGGATTATACCATACAAGTAATAATTCAATTTCAACAGCAAGTAATTCAAGTATTAAATTACGTTTTTTAATATAATCTTTAACAAATAAATTACTATTTGTTTGTCTTTTTTTATTATAATTATTGTTATTATTAATATTATTGTTATTATTATTATTACTACGATTATTTTTTTTACAATTATTACCAATTGTATTTGTACTTGTTGATAATGATATTGTATTTAATGTATTATTATTATTATTATTATTATTATTATTATAATTGTTGTTGTAATTATTGATATTATTATTATAATAATTACCACTATTACTACTATTACCACCAATACTACTACCACCACCAACACCACCTTGTTGTTGTTGTTTTATTGTTTCACGTAATGTTGGTGTCAATGAATTCATTGTATATGATTGTTCAATTGTTGTTGATAATGTATTTTGTTGTTCAACAAGTACCTCAAAATCACTTTCACCAGACATTATTAAATATTTTTTATCACTATGCATTATTTGCCAAAATCTAATTAATGTTACAATATCTTCTCTTAATTGATCAATTTCTTGTGTTGGTGTTTGACGTTCACGACAAAAATAATCTAAACAATTACAATAAACACGTTCACGTAATATATTTTTACTTAATGATTTTTGTAATGTATCACCTTGTAATAATATTAAACCACATGATAATAATTTAAAACGTGCACCAACAGCAGCAATATGACGATTTAAATATGGTTCATTATTACTATTATTATTATTATTATTATTATTATTATTATTATTATTATTATTATTATTATTATTTGATAATGCACCAACAGTCATTGGTAATGATCTGTGTAATAACATTGCAATCATTTCAATTGTTTCTTGACAACAATATTTAGCTGTTTCAATTAATTCAACAATAAATGTAATCCATATTTCATGTGGTTTTACAAATGGTGGATTTGATGTTAAATTACAACCTTCATAAACAGCTAGTGGACTAACTTCATTTTTTTGTAATGAAAATAAACCAATTTTTTTATCAACAGTATATTGCCATGCTGATAACATTTCTTGAAGAAAACGTAATTTTAAATCTGGACGAGCAGTTAATATCCATTGCCAACATTCAACAGCAGTTGTCATTGCTGTTGTTGTAAATAGTTCAATTTGTGAACCAGCAACAACATATAATAATCTTCTATGTACACCTGGTATTAATATTAATAATGCTGTTGCACGCCATAATGCACCTTGATGCATTCTATCATTTTTATTATTACATGCATTTTTAACAGCAGCAATAACACGATCAATAACAATTTTTCTACCCTCTTCTGGATGTACATCTGATGTTGGTGATTCAACACGTGCAAGATCAAGCATACCAGTTACTTCACCAGCATACCATGATCTTCTTGACATCATTGATAATAACCATGAACTTGCACCTTTTGTACCACGTATACGTTTATCAATTGAATTTGTATTATATCCACTATTATAATAATTATTATTACTATTATTATAATTATTATTATTATTACTATAATTATCAGTAACACCACCACCACCATTATTATTATTATTATTATAACTAATATCATTACTACCAACAGTATCACCACCACCACTATTACTACTACTACTACCATAATTATTATTTGTTGTTGTTGTTGTTGTTGTTGTTGATGATGATACACCTAAATCAACAAATTCAAGTACTGAATCAGTTGCAAGTGCAAGACCACCATGATGCCACATACCAGATGATGGTATTTGATTAATATATTCTTGTAAATGTGATCTTGTTGCATGTGGTGCCCATTTCATAGCTTCTTGTACAATACCTTTACATCTTGATGCAAAATCTTTAACAATAACTTCTCTAGCTTCAAGTGAATCCATTAAATGTATACTAAATGGTGTACCTGGTATTGCAAGTGTTGGTGTTTCTTCATTTGGATCTAATTGTAATGAAAATGCAAGTACTTGTAATATATCTAACATACTCCATAATACACGACAATTCCATAATAAATGAGGAAATGCATCAACAAGTGCTGATAAATATTTATCAGCAACACGACGTATTTGTTTATGTACATGATTAAAATTAACTAATAAAAATTGTGTATGATTTTCAAGTTCACGTTCACGTTTTTCATTTTTAGGTTTACGTTGCATAACATCTTTAAATTTAATAAATACTGAATCACCAACACTACATATACATTGCCACATACCACTTTTATCTTTTTGTAAATCAGTATCACTTAAATATTCCATAATTGGTTGTAAACTTGGTTCATTATTATTTGATACACGTAATGTTTCAACCCAATATACTGATAATAAATATGTTATTTGTGCAAATTGCATTTTAGATACATATGTTGCAATATCACCAGATCTTATACTCATTTTTAATATTTGATTACGTAATTCTTGTAATTCTGATAATGATACACTTTCATTACGTACTGCTGATGTATATTGTAATTCACGCATTTCTAATTTTGAATTTGTTTGTGCAATTAAATATGGTGATTTAATTGCAATTTCACGTACACCATCATACCATTCATTTGGCCAATATCTTGATGATGATGGTTCAATTGGTACAAAACCAAATATAACACAATACAACCAAAAATCTTTAAATAATTTTAATACACGTGTACTTGGTTGTCTTATTGGTGATAAACGACGTATTAATATTGCAATAACTGGTATTAATGAACCAAGATTACCAGCAATTGAACCAGATATTTTTGTCATTGTTGATGATGATGATGGATTTGATAAAGATGTTGATGTTGTTTTTTCATTTTGACGTTTACCCTCAAGACCAATTGATACAAATAATTGTAATAAACGTAATAATAATTTATCTAATTCTTCTTCACCTTGTAAATTTGCAGCAATATTTGCTAATGCATTTATAACAGCACCAGTAACATGTTTATATTGTTTTCTATCAATATTTGATGAATTTGTAGAACAACTTGATTCTAATGATACTGAAAACATTTGCATTATTTCACCACGTGCATCACATTTTGCAATAATCATACAACCAAGTTGATCAACAATAAGTGAATCAAGTTGACTTGGTATTCTACAAAAACTTTGTTCAAAAAATTGTAATATACTACTTGTTGTTTTTGGTGTATCTTTTAATGCAACAGCAACATGACCAAGCATTATCATAATATTTTCTGATATTAATTGATTTGATAATGTATTATTATTATTATTATTATTATTATTATTTTCTAATCTACACATTCTTGTTGATGCACTACTAACAAGTGCTGGTACACAATTTGGATATACTGGTTGTGCTGCTTCTAATGCAATACATAAATTATTAATAGCAGCATCACGTAATTTTTCAAATGCCATTTGTGCAGGTGAATGTATTGTTGATGATGTTGTTGATAATGTTGATGGTGGTGTTATTGTACGTTTTATTATATTTAATATATCTTTTCCTTCTAATGTTGCATGAATATCTTTATTATCTTTATCATTTAATTTTTTTTCATTTATTTGTCCATATAATTTAACAAGTATTGGTGATGGATTCATTAAAAAATCACGAAGATTATATGTTGATGTTATTGCAATATTTGGAAATTTTTGAGCAAGTTTACCAAGACCCTCAAGACAAACCATTAATAATGGCATATGTGCCAATACTAATTTTGGTCCATGATTTGAATTTATTTTTTCAGTTAAACGACTGCAAAGACTATCAGCACCTGTTTTAAATAAAATTATTATTATTATTATTATTAATTAATAATGTATGTATTATTAATAAAAATTATTTAAAATTTCAATTAATATCAAATTTAAAAAAAAAAAAAAATTATTAGTTTTGTTAAATGTTTAAAAATTATTGATCACACACTTTGATTAGCCCAACTATTAAATGAAAAATTATAATAAAAAATAAAAAATAAAAAGTAAAAAGAACAACAACACGAAATACCCTCGCCATTTAGCATAGAAGTAATATCTGCATAGAGTGCAGTCAAATCATATTCTCCATGTACTGGAAAAATTGATATATTTTTTTTTTTTTTTTACTTATTTAAATAATAAATAAATAAATAAATAAATAAATAAAATTTACCAGTTTCATCACCAATTGCCCAAACAAGTAAATCAACACATGCTGAATTAGCCATAACATTGACTTTAAATTTATTAACAGTACGATAATTAGTATCATAATCTTCTCTTTCACTTGCATCATGTTGTAATGAATGTAATTCAGTTTGTCCAGATATAAATAAACCTTTTACAAATTCTTGTACATCACCAGTAAATGGTATTGGTAAATTTTTATGATTTTGTAATAATTCACGTAACAATGTAACCATAACTAAATTCATTGTTTCACTGTATGAACGATAAGGAAATATTTTTATTTGTCCAGATAAATATATTTTTTGTGTTTCATCATCCAAATATTTAAGTGTATCTTTTGTTAATAATTTTTTAGCAAGTTCTAATACAGTACGTAAATGTACAATATTAAATAATAAATTATTTTTTTTTTTTTTATCTGGATTTTCATTACATTTCATTTGTGGAAATTGATTAAAACTTGAACCATAACGATTAAAAAAATATGTACAAGGATCATATTGTGATGATAAATATATATCAAATGATGATTTTTTTAATTTATTATTATTATTATTATTATTATGATAATAATTATTATTATTATCACCAATAGCAAGTACAGCTTGTGCACAATCAATTTGTAAATTTGGATTAATATTACCACTCAATGAACGTGGTATTATTGAACGATAATTTGAAAAACTAGAATGACGTTTTGTTGGTGATGATTGATTATTTTGATTATTTATAATTGAATTATTATCTGGATGTGGAAATATTCTACATAATAATGGTGGATCAATACAAGAAAATCTACCCATTGATCTTGCTAAACCAATTAATATTGGTACATGACATTTACATAATAATAATTTAGCTTGCATACTATTACCATTATCATTATAATTATCATTTTTATTTTCAAATATTTTATTTGTTATAATAACAAGTGTTTCAACTTGTGTTGTTATTATTTCTTCATTTGATTCATCACAACGTACAGCAACATCACTTAATAATGTATTTAAACAAAATGTAAATCTTTCAGCAACTGGAATTCTTTCAGATGGTGTTACTTTTATTTCATCAAGCCAAACAATTTTTGGTAATGCACGTAATAAACGTAATAAATATGGTAATATTTTATCACGATGTTGTAAATTTGATTCAAGAAAATAAATACCAAGTGCTATTATTGCATCTTGTCCACGTTGATCAATACGATAAATTCCTTGTTGTGTTTCTTGAGGACACAATTTAAATAAACGATTTACCTAATAATAATAATAATAATTAGATAGATATATAGACAAATATATGTAGGTATAAGTATATATATATATTTATTTACCCTGTCCCATGGTGTTGGTCGTATTCCAGCCAATGATCTTGCTAAATGTTGAACAGTTTTGGTAAAGAATAATTTTTCATCAGCTCCCATGATGATGATTATTAAACTTTATCCTACTAACTATTGTCTATTAACTACTTGTTATGTATTATCAAATAATTTTGAAATAAATAATAAATACACTATTGTTTTCACAACATATAGGATACGTTTTTTTTTTTTTTTTTTTTCCTTGTCACACACTAGTAATAAATAATAATAATAATAACAATGTTATTAATTATTATTATTATTATTATTATTATTATTATAAATTTTACATGACACTTGTAATATTATTAGGTATTTATTTATTAACGTATTTAATGAGACACAATGATTCATTGAATATATACATACATTTACTACGAGTTGTATGCATGTATATGATTGTACCTCTATAATATCTATATATCTATCTATAAATAATAATAGAATATGATTTATTTTTATTTTTTTTTTGAAAAAAAAAATGAATAATAATCCTCTAAGTTATCCTTCAACTCAACAGCCTTCAATTGTTATTACATACATATATACGTCAACGTCTTGCGCACACAACAACAACAACAACAACAACAACAAATAAATAAACTATTTTATCTGCAGTCGATAAAGAAACTTCAAAATACGATTTATGTACAGTGTACGAGTATACAAACTATAGCTTCTCCCTCTCTCTTTTTTAATACATACCAATACATTATAGATACATACTCTAATCTCTATATAATTATTTATACAATATATGTACATACATAGTACATTGTTCTCCTCAGTTATCCTCTCTCTTTTTACATACATAGTACATAGATGAGATTGATTTGTTTATATATAAAAAATAATATTATATAGATATATTATTACTATTATTTAAACGCGTTTAAAATTTTTTTATTTAAATTCGTGGCATCCAATCTGGGGATATTCCGATATCCGAGACAACATGTTTTTTTATCGGTTTCTTATAGGAAATTTTCTCAGGATTACGGGAAAAATACGAAAAAAATTCCTACGAATGCGCAAAGTGGTCAAATTTGCAATAAACCGTCAAAAATCGGTCATTTTACGTCGTTTTGTGTAAGTGCGTCTTAATAATGAATAATAAAATTTTTTTATGACTTTGGTGATATAAAACTCGTCGAATATAACAAAAAAGTTCAATATAACATTTCCCTATCTCTAATATTTTTCAAGATATCATAACTCCAAAAAATTAAAAAAATTGAATTTTTTCATTTTTTTTTGTTTGCAATATCTTAAGCTCATTAAATGAAGAAAAAAAGTCTAATAAAATATTTTTCTATCTATAATATTCTCAAAGATATCATAACTTCTTTTTTTATTTTTTGAAATGATGAAAAAATTCCCTAGCTACATCCCTGACCTTACAAATTAAATTCGTTAGCTACTTTCTTGTCTTTAGCAAATGCTTAATCCTTCTCACATCCCTACAAAAATATCCCTAGCTATTTTCTTGGCCTTAGCAAATCCTTGTCCTCACTATTTTCTTGGCCTCAGCAAATGCCTGATCCTTCCCACATCCTATAAAAAAAATTCCCTAGCTATTTTCTTGGCCTTAGCAAATCCTTGTCCTCACTATTTTCTTGGCCTTAGCAAATGCCTGATCCTTCTCACATCCTATAAAAAAAATTCCCTAGCTATTTTCTTGGCCTTAGCAAATCCTTGTCCTCTCTATTTTCTTGGCCTTAGCAAATGCCTGATCCTTCTCACATCCTATAAAAAAAATTCTCTAGTTATTTTCTTGGCCTTAGCAAATCCTTGTCCTCACTATTTTCTTGGCCTTAGCAAATGCCTGATCCTTCTCACATCCGATAAAAAAAATTCTCTAGTTATTTTCTTGGCCTTAGCAAATCCTTGTCCTCACTATTTTCTTGGCCTTAGCAAATGCCTAATCCTTCTCACATCCCTACAAAAACATCCCTAGCAGAAGCAGGAAGAGGAGTCAGGAGAGGATGATTCTGAAGGAGAAAATGAGGATGAGGATGAGGATGTAGATGAGAATGAATTGTTTGTAGCATAAATGAGAGTATGAATGATGTATGAATGATGTATGAATGATGTATAAATGAGAGTATGAATGATGGGATGTGAGATATATGACTCCACGTGGTACATCCTGGGTAACGCCAACAATATATCAATATTATTTTAATCATTTTAAAAAATAAAAAAAGAAGTTATGATATCTTTGAGAATATTATAGATAGAAAAATATTTTATTAGACTTTTTTTCTTCATTTAATGAGCTTAAGATATTGCAAACAAAAAAAAAAAAAAATTCAATTTTTTTAATTTTTTGGAGTTATGATATCTTGAAAAATATTAGAGATAGGGAAATGTTATACATCGAACTTTTTTGTTATATTCGACGAGTTTTATATCACAAAAGTCATAAAAAACTTTTATTATTCATTATTAAGACGCACTTACACAAAACGACGTAAAATGACCGATTTTTGACGGTTTATTGCAAATTTGACCACTTTGCGCATTCGTAGGAATTTTTTCCGTATTTTTCCCGTAATCCTGAGAAAATTTCCTATAAGAAACCGATAAAAAAACATGTTGTCTCGGATATCGGAATCGTGCCTCCAATCTATCCATAGGCGCATATCTATCAATATATTTTAATTTTTTATTGCATTTTAATTTTATACATGTACATATATATATAAATAATTGTATATTTTAGTATAAACAAATGTTGTTGTATATCAATAAAAATACATAAATATACTCGTAATAATATTTATATATAAATAAGTGTTAATTAATAATAATAATATAAAATATTAAAATATACCTATAGGTATATCTAACTATATAGATATATACAAGTCAAGTAATTTTTAGAGGTTATAGAGTCGTTTGTTTTAAACTTTTAACGCACATCTTTACATCTTTACCAATCTTTACATAGCATCATTGAAGAATGAACGGTACAATGGCGACAATGGCAAGTAAAAATTTATTTTACCAATATGTCATAGAATATTTATTTTATTTTAGTTATAACAATAATTTTTTTTAATTAAAAATTCAACTAATATATCTATGTTATAAAAATTTAACCATTTTCTGTCAATTATACATCCTATATATAACAATACCTACAACAATTTTCAATAATAATAATAATAATAATAACAATGATATATTTGACTTTAATTTCAGGCATCACCAAATCACAACAATACTGATCCACCACCAATGAAGAAACCACGTATTGAAGGTATATTTATAAAAATTAATAATATTTATTTATTTATTTATAATCAAAATAGTTATAGGTAATAATACATAATAATACAATACATAATAAAATATAATGATAGTATCAATACGATAATACAATAATGATAATAATTTATTAAGAAATAAATAAAGAAAGAAAAGAAAAGAGAGAGAAAAAAAGAAATAATAAATAAATAAATAAAATTGACAATAAATGAGTCAATCAATCAGTCAGTCAATCAACGAATCAACGAATGAATAAATAAACAAGGTTTTGTTATTTTTGTTAGTTTAATTTATTAAATAATAATAAATAATAATCCGGATTAAATATTGACGGTGAATAAGACTAATGTATGGTTTGTACTTTTGTTCTGAGATGTTACAGTGGAGACTAAAACAATGTGTGGCCTACGACTGAGCTGTGATTGATCATGAGCGTTCGCCAAACAATTTCAAAGTGAATATCGTACAATACGATTAAAATTAATTAAATAATCGTCTAATTATTTATCATTCATTATATTATTAAATTATTTATATTATATTACTATTTTAATAAGATGTCGTTGTTGATAATAATAGTTAATAGATTATCATCATCATCATTATTATATATTATCATAAAAAATAATAATGCAGGTGAGTTTAATAATAATAATAATAATAATAATGATGATGATGATGTAAATAATTAAATAAATTTAAAATAATTTAGGGATTATAATTTAGATACGTGCAGGGTTTTTTTTATATTTAAATTTGAAAATTAAAATAATTTTTTAAAATCCATATAACAAAACGAGTACGATAAAATAAATAAATGAAAAATATTATATAAATATTAATAATGAGAGAAAAAGATAAATAAATTCACTCAGGCGAATTTCTCGTTTTGCTTTGTGTTTACAGATATGTTCGTTGCAACAAAGTCAAACTCTATCAGAGGAATAATTTATGTGTGCGTGACGACAGGCTCTCTTACTTCTTCTTTAAACACGGTTAGCTGTTTTAGGCGGTTCAACATTATTAATAATTAATAATAATAAATCCACATTTATATTAATAATATAATACATTTTATTTATTTATTTTTCAATCATTTTTAATACAGCAACAATGATTTCTATTATTTTCTGAATTTATATTATATAAAAAATCATTTAAGCTGTTAACAAATGAAAAAATAAATAATTAAAATGATCTGCCATACTTGACATAATAATAAAAATAATAATACATATTAATATATAAATAAGATATGTTATATATCGCGTATTTTATATTTGACTGTTTTAATTTATTTAAACTTACAGTGTTACATCATGGATGATCTGGCTCTGGGAGCTGCTGCATGGCAACGTTACTCTCTTATTTCAATCTGATCCTTCTTTTTTATATTATGATAAAAATCAAATATATCATAAAGTAGTATAGGTATATTATTACCTATACTCTTATTATTTATCAATCCTTAAAAATATATTTTTTACAAAAAAAAAAAAAAAAAAAAAAAATAACAACCATTTATCCATTTATTTTTTTATTTTTATCAATTCAAATTTATCATTTTTATTTTTTATTATTTTTTTTTTATCAAAATTTAATTTATTTAATTGAAAAAAAAAAATAAATAAATAAATAATGTATCATTAAATATCTTTACCAATATTTCAATTAATAATTTTATTATGGTAAAGATATATAAATGGTATAATAAAAATACTATTATTTTATTATCATGAATTATTTTATCTAATATTATTTATTTTTTTTTTCCATAGACAATCCAGCTGATTTTTTATCTGGACCAATATATGATCTTAATCAAACAGGCCACCTTATTGATGGTAATTTTATATATATATATATATATTTTTTTTGTAATATTAATAAAATAAATGATGTATAAAAAAAATAAACAAATCGTGAATAACGTTTTGTTGAGATACATTGACTTTAGTTGTGTCAACAGTTGTCTCCAAAATTTAAATATGAGCATTTAGCTGATAAGATCTGATATTTATTAACTAATTATAATTTTATTTATAATTATTATAATATTATTATTATTTTTATAATATTTATTATTTATTTATTTATTTATTTAAACAGGACCAGGAGCAAAAAATTTGATTCCTTCTGCAATTTTTACTGTACCAAAAGTAACAACTGAACAACTAGATGCACTGACAAGAGCTAAAAAATATGCAATGGAACAAAGCATTAAAATGGTCCTGATGAAACAAACACTTGCCCATCAACAACAGGTATATTTTATTAATATATATGAATATTATAATATATTAGTATATATCATTTAAATTAAAAATTTCGAATTGTTGTCGATCACATCTTTATTTATATTTATTTATCTTTTTTTTTTTTTTTTTTTTTTTTTCATATAAATATTTCAATCGCGTTGAAATAATGAATATAATATTATACTTACTTGAATAATTAATTTATTTCTCATCGGTTAAAATTTGTCTCGCTTGTTTCGGCAGAAAAATAGGTTGGCCCTGCAGCAGCAAGTTTTGTTACTAATGTGCAGGTTAGTGTATTAATATTATCAAAAAAAAAATTATTATTATTATTTATTTATTTATTTATTTATTTTTAATTTTAAAAAATATATATACATATATTTATATATGTATCAATTCGCGATTAATAATAATTATAAGATTAGTAATAATAAAAATAAATTTGTCGGCGGGAGCTGAGCTGCGCACCTTCATATACGCGATGATTTTTTTATTTTTCGTTTTAATGAAAAATGAATCATGAAAAAAAAAAAAAAAAAAAAAAAAAAACAAGAAAGATGTGAACGAAACTTTTCCTAATTATGAAGACGAATAAAATAAAATAAAAATGGAAAAATATGGTCCTTTGTGTTGCAGCAAATGGCAAGTCAAAGGAATCAGGTGCAGAGACAGCAGGCTCTCGCCCTCATGTGCAGGTTTGTTATTACATTATTGTGTGTATGAAAAATGGCTTCGTTTTTTATTTTATTTTTTTACACATGTAGTTTATAACAATAATAAAAATAATAATAATGATAATGATAATAATAATTAATGATTGATGATTATTATAATAAATTAATAATAATAATAATAATAATAATAATTTTTTGATAAATATAGAGTCTACGTTGGAAGTATAAGTTTTGAGTTAAAAGAAGATACAATACGACAGGCATTTTTGCCATTTGGTCCAATAAAATCAATAAATATGTCATGGGATCCAGTTACACAAAAACACAAAGGTTTTGCATTTGTTGAATATGAAATACCAGAAGCAGCACAATTAGCACTTGAACAAATGAATGGTGTCATGATTGGTGGTCGTAATATAAAGGTAGCTGAACGTAGTCATATTATACCTTGTTCCTATTCCTTTACCACCTCATCGTCATCATCATCATCATCATCATCATCATCCATATTATCATCAACAACATCAACAGAAACATCCTGTGATTACAATTGTTCATCAACAGAGGTCTACAATATTATCCATCATCCTTAATCATTAAATTATATCCATTATTCCTAAATATTAATTAATATTAACATAAAATTATTTTTTAGTAAATTATTCATATTATTTATTTATTTAATTATTTATTTACTTGTTTCTTTGTTTTTTTATTAATTTATATACAGGTAGTTGGAAGACCATCAAATATGCCACAAGCACAATCAGTTATTGATGAAATAACTGAAGAAAGTAAACATTATAATCGTATTTATATTGCATCAATACATCAAGATTTAACTGAAGAAGATATTAAATCAGTTTTTGAAGCATTTGGTCCAATAACATATTGTAAATTAGCACAAGGTAGCTCACCACATCGTCACAAGGGTTATGGTTTTATTGAATATGAAACAATGCAATCAGCACTTGAAGCTATTGCATCAATGAATTTATTTGACCTTGGTGGTCAATATTTAAGAGTTGGTAGAGCAATAACACCACCAAATGCATTAATGGGACCACCAAGTGGTACAAGTATGATGCCAACAGCTGCTGCTGTTGCTGCTGCAGCAGCAACAGCTAAAATACAAGCAATGGATGCTGTTGCTAGTAATGCTGTTGCACTTGGTTTAAGTAAATCACCAATATTAGAACAATCATTACCAATTGTTGTTAATACAACAACAACAACAACAACAACAACAACAACAACAACAACATCATCAACATCAACATCATCATCGTCATCATCATCATCATCATCATCATCATCATCATCATCACCAATAATAACAACGACAACAACAACAACAGCAGCAGCAGCAGCATTATTAACATCAACAACAACAACAACAGCAACAGCAGCAGCAATAGTAACAACACCACCATTATTATCATCATTATCATCATTATCATCAACAGTAATACCAACAACATTATCACCAACATTAATGGCACCACCAACTATTATAACAGCTTTACCAACAACAATACCAGTAACAATACCACCACCTGGTCTTGCAATACCACAAACATTAACTAGACCACCAGCAATAATACCTGTACTTGGACAACCTGTTATTATTCCACCACCAGTAGTTGTAACACCAACAGTTGTTGGTGCATCACTGGTAAATATTATACCTATATTAAATTTTATTTTATTTATCATATTATTTATTAAATTGATTAAATTTATTTATTACAGCCACTTAATAATAGTAATAATAATATTATTAATAATAATAGTTCACCAATAATTGATATTAATAAACGAGTACATGAACAAGCTGCTCATTTAAAACAACAAGAAGAATTACAAAAAAAATTACTTGAAGAAACAGAACCACAAACATTGCAACAACAAGAAAATATGTCAATTAAAGGACAAAGTGCACGTCATTTAGTTATGCAAAAACTTATGAGAAAAGTTGAATCACGTGTTGTTATATTAAGAAATATGGTTGCACCTGAAGATGTTGATGAAAGTTTACAAGAAGAAATACAAGATGAATGCTCTAAATTTGGTGTTGTTGAACGTGTTATAATATACAATGAAAGACAATCTGAGGATGATGAAAATGCTGAAGTTATTGTCAAAATATTTGTTGAATTTTCACAAATGAATGGTAAATTATTATTATTATTATTAATATTTAAAATACAAGTATTTATAATATATATTTAATTTTAATTATTGCAGAGGCTGAAAGAGCAAGAGATTCTTTAAATGGTCGTTACTTTGGTGGTAGACTTGTAAGAGGTGAACTATATGATCAAGCATTATTTGATCACAGTGATTATTCTGGTTGATAATATTATAATAAATTAAAATATAAGATTTACATTTATTTAATTCATTAATTCATTTTTAATAACGACAATTCATCTGATGGATATAGGATATTTTTTTTTTTTTTTGTAAATTTAATTGTTTTCTTATACAAATGAATGATGAAATGAAAGACAATGTTGTGTATCTGCTGTACATTACTCAATATTATTATGTTTTTTTTTTTTTTTTTTTTCTTCTGAATATGATATTTCAGAAATTACATTGTCTTGACTATCATGATTATTATTATTAATATTATTACCAAAACGCTTAAAATATATTGAAATTCATCAAAGTATCTCTAATTATTATTAATATTATTAAGATTTTGTTTTTACTTGAGAAAAAAAAAAAAACGACTAGTATACCTATAGTAAAAATTAAAATATAATCAATTATTAATAAAATAATTTGTAAAAATATATTTTGAGAAATTTTTATTATTTACATTACATTTTAAACTAAATATTTATATTATTTTTATTATTAATTGTTGTATTTGATAAGATAGCAATTTAATTATCTGTTTTATTTTTTTTTTCATGTTTTTCTTGATAATAATTTCTACCTTGATCTTTATATTCATCATAAGTTGGAAAACTTTCATATCCTTTTTTTTCTTTCGGTATTTCAAGACTTATTCCTTTTTCAGCAGCATATTTAGCATCTAATTTAGCAGCATTTTTTTTTTTTTCAATCATTGCATCGTAATTTGCTCTACATTCTTCAACAGTTGGTGGTTCTTTACGTCTATATCTCAACCATGCTTCCCATTCAGCTGGTAATTCTTGTTGAAAATTATCTTTATTAACTGGTACAAATGATCTACCACGTACACCACTTGCTTCTGGATCTTGATAATATTTTGTACCATAATAATCTTCACCAATTAATTTACGTCTTGATGTACGAGGCATTAATGAAGCAAGAAATGTTTTAAACACTTGACGTACAAGTCCTCGTTCTTTACTCATTTTTTTTTTTTTTTTCTTTTACAATGTATTATTGTTTTATTGTTTTTATTCTATAAAAAAATAATAATAATAAATAAATAAATTAAATAAATGTTTGCAGTTAAATTAGGTAAATTAATATTTACTTGCAAATAATTGCAAATATCTATTTACATAATTTGTCAAACATACCACAACAGCTGAAATTGGCTGAAATTTATTTATTTTTTATATAATTCGAGACAATTCGAGATATTGGTAAGTAAATAAAAGTTTGATATTCGATAATCAAATGACTTCAGAGAGATTAAAAAAAATTATGTTTTTTTCATTTTTAAAATTAAATTATCTTATCTTGTCAATTAATTATCGTTTCAGTTAAATAAAATGAAAAAAAAAAAAAAAAAACTAATAGAGTACCAAATTATTACAACATTCAGCATAATAATAATTGATTGATTAACAAATTTACTAAAAAATTATTTAATAATATAAAATTAAATTTTACCGCTAAAAAATGGCTGCCAGTAAAAAAAAAAAGAAAGAGAAATGTGTGTGTGTGTGTGTGTGTGTGTGCATATATTTAATGATGATGATGATGATGTTTGCGCGTGTGCATATATATATGTGCAAAATTAAAATGGCCGTGAGCAAGCAAGCACCAGACATCATGTACCAATAATGTCTAATTTTTTTTCATTTTGTAATTTTTTTTCACCGGTTTAATTTTCATCAAGAGTTGTTAAATTTAAAAAAAAATAAACATTATAAATATAGGTACTTGTATATATTTAATATTATTGTTAAATATAAGGATCATACTTATACCTACTTGTATGTATTTTATTTTATTTTATTTTATTTTATAGAATAAAAAATACTGCAAAATAAAATACAATCTATATAATATAATATAATATAATATGATTTAGTGATTGTGTGTTTATTGTTGAGACTTAACACAGTGCAGCTACATATCATTCATTTACCAATATTTAAGAGAGAGATTTTTAAAAATAAAAAATAAAAAAACAATTTGGTGAAATACATAGTGTTGAAGATTTTTCTTTCAGTGAAAGCTGGTTCATTCTCATCTCATCTTGTCTCATCTGTTGGTCAATATATGTACCTAATAGAATATAATTGAATAGTAAAAACTTTTTTTCTAACCAGGCAAGTTATCAACTTACTTACATATATCATATATAATAATAATAGCTAACTATATCTAAATCTAAATCTAAATTATATACAACAAGTATATCATATCAAAATATATATAAAATAGATAATAATAATAATAATAATAATAATATTTATGACAAGCTGTGACATATGTCAAGTGTTTTTTGCCAAAACAGGTGATTTCTTTTTTTTTTTTCATTTTATACAAAGTTGTCAAATTTGTTGTGTACAATTTCATCATATAATATAAAATATTATCTTTTTTTTTATTAAATTAAATTAAATTAAATTAATTGGATTATGATAAATAGTAGTACATATGTATGTATGTGTGCATATGTGTGTAATATCATCAAGAGGAGGACGCGCCCGTTTATCATTATTGATCATTTAATTTATTTATAAAATTATTGCTCCAAATATAAAATATAATATTAAAATAATAATAATAATAATAATTGTTGCACATTAATAACATTTTACATGTCGCTTGGTCAATAATGTAAATAATAATAATATTGTTTTCCACCTGTCGATTTGTTTATATGGTGCGTGATTTTCAACGAATAATACCTACCTATAGGTATACTTTTATTATTATTTTTTTAAGACAAAATTTCTACCAATATTATTATTATTATTAATTTATAAAATTATTAATAATAATCTGTCATAATAATATACATAGGTATACTTTTGATCATTGATGTATGTATGTATGTATGTATGTATATTTAATAATGAGTCATTGAACTAACATGCACTGATTGTTTATGATTATTTAACAATATTATACTTGTATAGATACCTATAATATATTTTCTTATATTTACATCATTATTATTTTTAAATTGAAAAATATTTTAATAATAATAATAATAATAATAATAATAATATAGATAGATAAATGGATCATATTTATCATAAAATCATAAAATAATGTAGTAGCTAAAAATAATAATGATTAATTGATAATTTTATAATTTTATTGAAATGATTGTGGTGATTAATATCATTATTATCATCATCGTATGATTTATATTATTTCATTTTATTTTATCATGTAAGTTTAAACAGGCACATCATCATCATATATATGTATACCAATATGTTATTGATTGTAATAATCAAAGTCAATATAAATTTTTTACTTTTACTTTTTACTTTTTTTTATATAAGTATAAGTATACATTTATATTTATTTTTAATTATTTTTTAGTAAAATTTTTAATTATTATTATTATTATTATTATTATTGACAGTTAATAAAGTCAAGTTTGTCTGGCGACTCTTTCCTATTGGAATGTTGTTGCTCTCCCAGGCATGTCCCAGTTTTCTCTGACCATGGAATTCAAAGACCAGCTGTATATTTTTATGCTTATTATTATTATTATTATTATTATTAATAAATAAATAAATAAACACATATTACTCTAAATGGTGTTATCTGTACTGTTATCTATCACTATAGTCTAGTAATATATATTTCATCTTGTTGTTGTTGTTGTTGATATAATAATATATTTTTTATTTTTCATTTTTTTTTATATTACAGATCTTGGAAAATAATTATAAACATGAAAAATTCAATGTTTGATGTTTAAAATATAAATAAAATAATTAATTTATTGAATGAATTTTTTAAATTGAATATTATTGTCAAGATGCGGGAGTCATCAAGTTTGATCCTCAAATTGTTATTGGGGATCTGAGTCACGATAAATTAAGACAAACAACACACACCACACATATTTCATTTATACCTATAGGTATAGATATATTTACTTAAAAGTCATAATCTACAACTATACGTATAGATAATAAAATAATAAAAAATTAAAAAATTAAAAAATTAAAAAATAATTTAATCATGTCGTTTTTTTCAAATTTAAAAAAAGCATTCCACTTTGGTGGTAATGATGCAAAAAAAAAAAAAATATATAATAATATTAAAATTGATTGTGATCCATCCGAGTATTGGGATATGATTGGTGAACTTGGTGATGGTGCATTTGGTAAAGTTTATAAAGCTCAACATAAAGAAACGCAACAGCTGGCTGCTGCAAAAATGTGTGCACTTGAAGGTGAAGATGATTTAAGTGATTTTATGATTGAAATTGATATATTATCAGAATGTAAACATGAAAATGTTGTTGAATTACATGAAGCATATTTTATGGATTCAAAATTATGGATGTTAATTGAATATTGTGATGGTGGTGCTGTTGATTCAATAATGGTTGAATTAGAAAAACCATTAACTGAACCACAAATATCATATGTTTGTCAACATATGACAAGGGGTCTTAGTTTTTTACATAAATCTAAAATAATACATAGAGATTTAAAAGCTGGTAATGTATTATTAACAATGGCTGGTGGTGTTAAAATTGCTGATTTTGGTGTATCTGCTAAAAATAAACATACATTACAAAAACATGATACATTTATTGGTACACCATATTGGATGGCACCAGAAGTTGTATTGTGTGAAACATTTAGAGATAATCCATATGATTGGAAAGTAAGTTTACATAATATTTTTTATATTATTATTGTTATAACAATTGATTTATTATTATTATTATTATTATTATTTAGGTTGATATATGGTCACTTGGTATAACATTAATTGAATTTGCTCAATTAGAACCACCAAATCATGAAATGTCACCAATGAGAGTATTATTAAAAATACAAAAAAGTGATCCACCAAAATTAGAACAACCTGGTAAATGGAGTAAAGAATTTAATGATTTTATTGCTAAAGCATTAATTAAAGATCCAACACAAAGACCAACAACTGATGAACTTCTTAATCATCCATTTATTAATTGTACACTTGATTCAAAACCAATACGTGATCTTTTATTGGAATATAAAGCTGATGTTGTTGAAGAAGAACTTGTTGATGATGAAGCTGAAGTAAGTTTTTATTTATATACCAATATTTATTAATTAATAGATACATTTATAATATTACATACTTGAATAATCGGTTAGTTAAATTAATTATTAAATACAAACACAATAATATAAGTAATTACCTATACTTGTTGATTAAAAATATCAAAAATTCAAATTTTTACACGCTTACATGAAATAATTAGAAGACCAAAAAAGCGAAAAAACACAGAGAACAGTATCAGCGGATTGGTAAGCTGCAAACGAGGCAACAACCCCCTTTTTTTTTTTTTTTTTTTTATTTTTTATTTTAAATTTTTTTCATTATTTTTCTTTAATAAATAAATAATAAATAGTTTTAATGTGTGCTATTGTAACAATTGTAATTTGGCTGTGCATGCGGCTCTCCTGGGCCTCATCAGCCCCATCACCCGTTCGACTGCAAGGTCAGTTGCAGTTTTCTTGTCTTCAAAGTTTATTTTTTATTTATTTTCTTCTTCTTATTATCATCATCATCATCATCATCATCTTTCATATTATTATTATTAATTTAAATTTTAATTATTTTAGTTTTGCAGTTTTTTTTTATTGTTTAATGAAACAATACTGTAATAAAAATTATAATTTTATTTTAAATTAATAAATTTTCTTGTTACAGGAACACCGCACATCACAACTGCCTCTGGAATTGGACCAACTCGGAGATGATTCTACATCAATGCGAAGTGACACTGATGTTAAAGGTTAATATTATTTATTTAATAATTTAATAATTTAATAATTTAATAATTTTATTATTTATTATTATTATGTTAATAATTATAGTTGCAGACAAGGACAGTGTCTCACCCGTTAATCAAACCAAGGAGGAAAATAATAAACGGGAAATTCAAAGAGATGGTGAAAAAGAAGAAAAAAATAAAAAACTTCGTAAGGCTGATTCCAAAGAATGTATTTCTCAAACTATTGAAAAAAAGCCTGTAAGTTTTTTTTAAATATTAATATTATTATTTTTAATACAAGTATAATATTAAATAATGTTTTTTTTTTTTTTTTTTTTTTGAAGGCACCAAAACCACCAGGTTATTCTTCAATTGAATCAAATGAACGTCGTGCATCACGAGATAAAGGACCAGCACCACCACCTCCACCACAATCTTCTAGTACAATAATATCACGTCAAAATAGTAAAAATGATTCTGAAATTGAAAATATAATACCAAAGCTCATGGATAATAATAATAATAATAATAATAATAATAACAATCAAGATAAAATTATATCAAATGATAATAATAGTAATAATAATATTAATTTTACAAGCTTACCAGTATTGGATGATGATATTAATATGAAATTAAATAATAATGAAAATAAAATTAAAACAAGTCAAGAGGATAAAAATATAATAATGCAAAATGTTAAAAAAACATTATTACAAGATGAAGAAAAATTAATTAATAAACAGACTTTATCAAATGATAATAAAGGGTACGTAATTTTTATTATTTATTTTTATTTAATAATTATATGTATATTTAAAATTTAATTATTTAATTATTATTATTATTATTTTTTAGATTATTGGACGCAAATTCTAAAAATATAAATGATAATATTACAGAAAGTTTAGAATCAAAACGTAAAACAGTTGAAGATAAATTAAATGCAGTACTTGAAAAACATATAGCAATGAAAGATGGTGATGATGATAAATTATCTAAACCGACAAAAAAAATAACAAAAAAATCAAATTCAACTGAAAATATAAAATTAAATAATCCATTACCAACAAAAGTTGAATTAATAAAAAGTTTAAGTGTTGATTCATCACGTATTAATGATTCTTATGATAATAATATTAATAATAATAATAATAATAATAATAATAATAATAATAATAATAAATCAATATCAGATGATAAAATAAATGAATCAAATGATACTGTTGATCGTTCATTAGTAAATACAACATCATCATCATCATCAATAAATGTATCAGTTATAACATCATCAACACCACTTAAAAATAAACAACAACAACAAAAGACTGATTTACAAAATGAAAATATTATTAATAATAATAATAATAATAATAATAATAATAATAATAATAATAGTAATAATAATAGTAATAATAGTAATAGTAATGATGTTGTTGTTATAACTGGTAATAAAAATAATAAGAATAATGATAATCAACAAAATACATTGACAACAGTTAGAATAACATCAGAATTACCAATAGATTCATCAAATAGTCTTGCATCAAATATTAGCCAAGTTACTGTTGTAACAACAACTCATCCACCAGTATTAATTGATGCTACAACAACAACATCACCATTACCAAGACGACAATCACCAATATCAGAAGTTGTTATTGTTGCTAATGAAACAAATAAAACTCAAGTAAATGAATCATCAACTGATGATAATATTTGTAGTGGTGGTGGTGGTGGTGGTTTTACAAGTCTTGATTCACTTGAATATACAACACAAGAACAACCAATTGTTATAACTGAATCATTGACTAAAAAAATTGGTAAAAAATTAGATGAATCAGAGGTTGTTATTGTTAGTCCATATAATGAAGATATTGATACTAGTCATGTTTCAGTTGTAACTGTTGGTGATAATAATGATCAAGTTAAAGATTCATCAATATTAAATAATAATAATAATAATAATAATAATAAATTGTATTCATCACAAAATGATTTGAGTACAAGTTTAAAAAATGCAAGTGTTAATGATGATAATGATAATGACAATGATGACAATGATGACAATGATGATGATAATAATAATAATAATAATAGTAATAATAATAATTCATCAAAAATAAAATTACCAAATAACAATAGAAATTCAATGAAAAAAATAAATGGTGATGTTGTTATTTTAAATAATAATAATAATAATAATAATTATGATGATAATGTATCACGACCACAAAGTGATTCAAGTTCAGTACGTTCACATACACCAAATAAAAGTATTGATCGTTCAGATGTTGAATCAATAGCAACAACAACAAGTCAAGATAGTCGTGGTTCAAATAAAGATACAATAATTAATAAAAATAATGATGATAATAATGGTGTTGTACTTAGAAAAAAACAACCAGATTATAATCGTGAACAACAAAATCAACGTACACATAGAACAAAAGAAGATATACAAATAATGAATTTAAAAAAAAAAACTCGTAAACGTACACGTAAATTTGAAATTGATGGTGTTGTTGTAACAACAACAACATCTAAAATAATATATGGTGATGATGAAAATGGACGTATTTATGATGATCAAATATTTAGAAAACAAGAATTACGTGAATTAAAATTATTACAAAAATTAGAACAAAAACAATTTAAAGATTTATCACAAAAATCACAATTAATGAAAGAATCACAAGAAAAAAAATTTGAACAAGAACGTCAATTATTAATACGTAATTATGAAACAGATCTTGATACATTAACACGTCAACAAAGACAACAAATTGAACGTGCTGAAACACAACAAGAAACAGATTTACGTTTATCATCTAAAAAAATACGTACTGAACAAGAACGTGATTTAAAACAATTTCGTGAATCATTAAAACAAGAATTACGTTTATTAAAACAAGAAATTGATTTAATGCCAAAAGATAAACGTAAAACAACATTTAAAATAAAAAAAGATTTATTAGAAAATGAACATGATGAACGTGAAAAATTATTTATGGATAAATTAAATGAAAATCATGAATTATCATTACGTAGATTATCTGATTCACATCGTGAAAAAATATCATTAATGGAACGTCAATATTTACAACAAAAACAACAATTAATGCGTGCACGTGAATCAGCAATATGGGAATTAGAAGAACGTCAAATACATGAAAAACAACAATTATTAAAAAAACAATTAAAAGATATATTTTTTTTACAACGTCATCAAATAATAATACGTCATGATAAAGAATTAGAACAAATGAAACGTATGAATTTACGTAAAGAAGATGAATTAATAAAACGTCAAACAGCTGAACGTAGAAATTTACCAAAAAGAATTAGAAATGAAATGAAAGCACGTGAAATGATGTTTAGAGAATCAATGAGAATATCAATAGCAACATCAACACCAGATATTGAACGTGATAAATTAAAAAAATTTCAAGAAGATGAAAAAAAACGTTATCGTGCTGAACAACAAAGATTTGAATTAAAACATACAAGACAACTTGAAGAAGTACGTGCACAATGTGATGCTGTTATTAAAGAACTTGAACAATTACAAAATGAAAAACGTAAAATGCTCATGGAACATGAAACAATGAAACTAAAAGAACAAGAAGAATCATATACAAAAGAACTCAAAGAATGGAAAGCCCTATTAAAACCACGTAAACAGGTAATTATTATTTAAATAATATAATGTAAAATTTATAATTTACACAACAAAAACAAAAACAAAAACAACATTCATTATTCATCATTATTATTTAGTCAAGTATATACTACAAGTTGTTGATTATAATTTTATAGAAATTAGAGGCTGATCTACAAAGTAAAATGGCAGAGTTGGAATTTTACTACAGGAATATATTACCTTCAAGATTATCCCGAATATCCTTATTTACTAATGATTATACAATGTCCTTACCAAAATCAATATCCTCATATAACAATAATAACAACAACAACAACAACAATAATAATAATAATTACAACAATACATATCCAAGAACAACAAATATAAATTCATCAACAAATATCATAACAATACCAAGACCATCATTAATATATGATAACAATTCCATCAATAATAATCGTACAAGTACATTTTCAAAATGCTCAACTTTTCATACTCCATCATCAAATCGTAATTAATTAAATCCTCATTTTGTTTTTCTCCTATGAGCTTTTTGTGTTAACAAAAAAATATTCATTTAATTTTTTTTTTTTTTTTTTTTATAGTTTGTTTATAATTTTTGTACATTTCATTTGTTAGTCTATAAATATACATTTAAACAACAACAACAACAACATTTTCATCAATGTGTGTGTGTGATCATAATAAAAAAATATATTTATATAAGTATATACTTAATATATTTTATTTTATTATTCGTTTTTTGTTTTTTGGTGGCTAGTTTATGAGTCAATACTAGAGTTTAATCATTTGTTGTTATTACATTATTATTATTATTATTATTAAAAATGCTTATTTGTTGACCTTTCAAAATCCTAATTATACTGGCAGCGTAAATTTTTCATTCGTTTATTTAAAAAATTATACCAATTGGAGTAAAAAGGTTAGTCAAATAATAAAAAATTTTAAATGATAAAATAAAAAAATAAAAAAATTATTGATCCACACAGTCAAAAAAATTTAAATTATTATTTATTATACACACCAAAATAAATTCAATAATTAAATGAAAAAAAAAATATAATATTAATATCTACTATCTATTTATGCTGCTACTAATGTATTTTTATTTTTTTTTCATAAATTTTAGCGTCTTGAAGAACAATTTGCATTGCAATTGGAGGAAAGAGAATCAAACTATGGTCCACATGCTATGATGCCACTTTGTTTGCCCTCTGATTTACCAGATTTAACTCATCATACTGCTGGTTCAACAAGAAGTTCACTATCATCTGTAAGCGAAGGTTGATTTATATAATTAATATACCAGTTAAGACAACATATTAATAATGATAATTAATTAAAAAAAAAAATAAATAAAATAAATAAAGACAATTTTGGAAAATAGTTGTTATTGAAAAGTCAATAAGAAAATGCATCGAATATTTTTTTTTTTTTTTTTAAATAAATTATACGTAAAACATAAAAATGTATATATATAAATATATATTATAGATTTATTTAAACTAATTAATATTATTATTATTATTATTATTATAAAATAAATGCTATTAAAAGAAAGTATACTGGTACAAAACGAAAAAATAATTATAGTTTAAATTTAATAATGGCATAATTTTTAATAAACAAACAACGATACATTGGCTATTTTGAATTGTTAATAAACACTGCATGCCTTTTTTTTTTAAATAAAAAAAAAAAAAACAATCTGCCAATAAATCAAAATATTATAAAATTTATTGTCTTTATTTTCTAATTTAATTACAATGTATAAGTACTTGCAGTAAATACATATTAATATTTTTAATATAATATTTTAATTAATATTTTTTTACCTTGATAATATTTAACAAGGTTTTTAATTGATAATTAATGATAAAAAAAAATAAAATAAAATAAAATAAAGAGAATAAAATATTATTGGTTAATCACAATCTTTCCAAATATAATAATAATAATAATAATAATAATAATGATAATAGATTATTTTTATTATAAATATATAAAATGTAATAAATACAAAACATATATTTCATTTTTTTTGAAATGAAAAATTTTTAATTAAAAAAACAAAAACAATACCAACACTCATAGTAATAAAAAAATTAAAAAATATTTCGATAATCCATTCCAATTTAAAAATATATTTTAATTAAATATAAAATTATAATTAAAAAAATATATGTCTTCTTCTATATATTATATTAAAATATTAATTGAAATAATAATTAGTCAATTAAATAAATAATAATATTCTGCTTCCTCATCCCATTGATGTATTTACAAAAATTATTTGTATATTTATTGTTTTTCCATAAATATAATCATCAATTTATTAATTATTTTTCTTGATTTTTATTAAAATGTAATAATAATAATAATAATAATAATAATAATAATAATTATATAAACATTGAATTTTAATTAAGTTAAATTTATTCACAATGTAAATAAATGAAAATTGATTGGCCCAAAAAAAAAAAACAATTTTGGCAATTATCATTGTTAAATAAATAAATAAATACAATGAATAAATATAATTGGTCAATGGATATATTTTACAGAATTAAATTCTTGATTTTCATATTATATTGTTAATTAAATTAAATACGATGAAAAATAAAATGACATGATAATTATATATATTACATAATATTTTGAATAATGAGTACTTAAGTCATTTAATTGCAAAATAAATATTAGCCAAATGAAAGTTTTATTTTTGTTTATATTTATAGTTACTACCAGAGATATATGATTTATTTATTTATTTATTTATTAATTTTTGAGATATTTAATATAAATATTTTTTTTTTGATTAAATAAAATATCAATATTTACTATTTTTGATTGAAACAAATTTTTTATTTTTTTTTTTTGCTGAAAAAAAAAATAGTGCAAACTTGTACTGAATTATCGTTCAAAATTTGTGTAAAAAATATAAAGAAATTTAAACATTTTTCATCAATAATTTTTCTGAATTTTTTTATAATTTATCATAATATTGTTCATTTAAAAAATAATAATAATTTGGTGCACGCGTCAATTATTTTTTATTCAACCTTCATCATTGTTATTATGTATTATTATTATTATTTTTTTTTTTTTGTTACAAAAATTATAATTGACTTGCATATTGCTATTTATTTATTATTTTAATTGGTCTGATAAAAACTATACACATTATTATTATTATTATTATTATTATTATATATTTATAGAGGTAAATGTTTTATTTTTTTTTATTTTTGTTGCTTTGCAAACAAAACATTAAATTGAAATTTACAAAAAAAAAAAAAAAAAATAAAATGAAAAATTGTTACTGCATTTCTGTGGCAGTTGTTTTAATAATTTGTAAGTTTAATTAATTAATTAATTTATTTATTCAAACACAATGTTGAAGATTAATTATATATTATTTTATTTTTTTTTTCCACAAGTTTTGTACGAGTTTAATGAAATTTTAGCTAATCATGATCATCAAATTAAAAAAAGAATTGTTGGTGGTGATAAATTAAATATAACAAGAGTACCATTTGCTGTAAGAATAATAATAATTAAAAAATAAAAAATAATTGCATCATTAAAAAGTTTAATATTTAGAAATAGCAATATGTAGTATAGAATAAGATGATTAATATGGGTAACTATTAATTTGTGGTTTTTAGTTGTCTTTTCGACATAACGATAGTCACATTTGTGGTTCCACAATAATAAGTACAATATGGGCTATAACGGCTGCGCATTGTATATACAAGTATTTAATGAATCAATTTTGATGCATTTTATATATTATTATTAATAATAATAATTGGTTTTTTATTTATTTATTTATTTATTTTTTTATATATATATATATATATATATGCAATAAAGATATGGAAATAATCCAAATGAATATAGTGTCAGATCTGGATCATCTTATAGATCAAGTGAAGGAAAACTTCATCAAATTACTAAAATAATAACTCATAAGAATTATAATTCAACAATAATTGATTATGATATTGCAGTATTTAAAATTGAACCACAATTTGAATTTGATGAAACAAGAAAACCAATTAAATTGCCAGATATTGATGGACAATATGATGACAGTATTGGAACTGTTGCTGGTTGGGGTTGTTTTTCGGTATGTATTATTTATATATTAAGTATGTATATTATTATTTATATATTATATATTTACATTTACATTTATTTATAGAATTCAGATGAAAAAAAATTATCTCAAATATTAAAATCTACAACATTGCCTAAAGTTGAAAAAAGCGAATGTATTGAAGATTATAAAAATTCATATACTGTTACTGATAGAGAATTATGTTATGGATTTAGATCTGGTCATAATGATGCATGCCAAGTTTGTTTAATTTTTTTTATGTTTTTTTTTAATAAATTAAGAAAAATATTTTACTTATATTACATTATATTATAATTATGGTGATTAGGGTGATTCTGGTGGAGCACTTTATAATAAAGATGATATATTAATTGGTATAACATCTTGGGGTGATGAATGTGCTGCTAAAAATTCACCTGGAATATATACTAAAGTAATATTATTGTTGCTATTATTATTATTATATAATATGATATTTATTTATTTATTTTTTTCATTATTATAGGTACAATCATTTAGAGATTGGATTCAAGATAAAACTGGTTTATAAATAAATAAATAAATAAATAAATATTTTAATTTTAAATACTTATATATAATAAAATAAATTTCAAGTAAAAATATGACCACAGGGTGGCAGTGGTGTAGTGTTGAATAATCTACATCAACCCCTCAGTGTGATGTTCGCCGTGCACCCTTAAGCATGTCTATTTTAAACAATTAAATATTACTTTAATCAAAATAATAATTTTATTCTTTTGTGTTAATAAAATAACAAAAATAATAATAATAATATTTTTCAACAATTTTTTAAATTTGTTTGTTATACTTGTATATATTACTACCTATATTAATAATTAATATTTTTAATCAATTTATTATTTATTTAATTAATTTATTATTATTATTATTATTATTGTTAGTGTGTTTGTTGTGATTGTTATTGTTGAATATTAAGTGTATAAAAATAAATTTCAAAAAATTTTAGGATGAAATAATAATTATTCAAGTGGTGAGTTTAATTTATATTCATTTTTTTTTTTTAATTTTTCATTATTAAAATGTATCTGATGCTTTGTTAATTTATAAATAAAATTAATTTTAATTTTTATTATATTATTATTTATTTTATTTACTTACAAATAATTTTTTTATGGCCTTGCGTTTTATTGAGTAAAAATAAATTGTCTACTATTGAAAAATTTATTCTCATTTTGAAATTTTCAATATATTTAAAATACATATAAGTATTTTTTGTCAAATTAAAAATGGCTATTTAATTTATTTATCAATAGTTGCAGCTATTTTATTTTATTTTTTTTAAATAACAATAATAATAATAATAATAATTTAACCTTTGGTATAATAATACATAGTCCAAGGTATTTTTTTAACTTTTTTTTTATTATTATAATTATCATTGATGTTGTTAGGGAGTAAGTCAATTGTTTGAGAGATTTATAGACAGTTTGATAATTATTATCCTTGAATATTATTGTTTAAAAAATTTATATATGTATTATTATTATTATAGGTAAATCAATATTTTTTTATTTATTTATATATTTAAATAAATATAAAAATATAAAAATGTAAAATTCAACACAAATAATTATATATAAATATAGTGATAAAAAAGTGAAATTATTTTATTTTATTTTATTTTTTTTTTTCTAAAAAATGAATAATCTAAAATCAATTATTGTCATAGCATTTAAAATGAGGGCAATACTCATGTATTTGTAATTCGTACATATAGGTATAGATATATATACATTTATTTTATTTTTATTTTTTTTTTTTCTTCTAGTTGAATAATTAAATCGATTAGATAAGTTGCAACTTTATCAGTTCAATTGCGCATGTAATACTATTGAGACATACAAGTATTTACAAAAAAAAAAAAAAAAAAATTAATTTAATTTGTCACAATATTTTTAAAATATATTATTTTACATGAGTCAGTACATATATATTATTTATTTTTTTTTTCACATATAATATAATTTTAAAATTATAAATCTTATATAAAATTTTTTTTTATTCTCAATGCGACATTATATTATTATTTTTATAAAAATGAAATGAGAAAATAACTTTATATATTTTTTTTTCAAGGATTTAATTTTTTTAATTTGCATCGATCACAATGCCAACTAAACTCTCTTGGTATTTTTTTATTTTTAAAACTATTTAAACTAAAAATTCAGTGTCTGGTATTTTATATATACTTATATAAAAATTTTAAGTACATCTTCAATTTTAACTTGAATGAAAAATATAAATTAAAAAAACAACAATAAAAAAATATTTTATTTAATTTTTATTAATTATTTTTATTTTTATTTACATGTACATATATATATAATTAAAAAAAAACTTTGATATAAATTTTGCATCTGTTTAATAAAAAGAAAAAAATTAAAATTTATATTATTTTATAAATTTTGTTGTAATTATTTTTTAAAATCCAGTTTTATCTTGAATCCAATCACGGAAATATGCAACCTCACTGTAATATGATAATATATTTTATACATAATATTAAATAATATTATAAAATAATAAAAAATAAATGCGACTTACGTGTAAACACCTGGATAATTTGGTCTAGCACAACCATTACCCCATGAAACAATACCAGCAAGACGTCCATTAACAGTCAATGGACCACCAGAATCACCTTGACATGCATCTTTTCCACCATCTGGATGTGCAGCACATATTTGTCCAGCAGGCAAACCACCATATATTGAATATGCATCATCACATGATTCTTTTGATATTATTGGTACACTAACAGTATTTAATATATCAGTTGTTGAACCACCCTCAATAACAGCACCCCAACCAGTTATAATTGAATGAATACCCTCAATTATTTCTTCTTTATAATTAAATAATTCAATTGATTTACGTGTTGTATCAAATATAAATGGTTCATTTATTTTTAATAATGCAACATCATTTATTGGTACACCATACATGTTTGTCTTGTATTTTTCATGTTTAATAACCTATAATATAATATAATATAATATTAAAATTTTTAATTATTAAAAATAATTAATTAATTTAATTAAAAATTTATTTATACCTTTGATACAGAGTGTAATGAACCACCTTTTCCTTTAGTTGTTGAACCAGCACGTATTGTTATTTCACTTGCTGAATATATTGCACAATGAGCAGCAGTTAAAACCCATTGACTACCAATAATAGTACCACCACAAAAACCAAAACCATAATTTTGTAATGATACCTGATGAGGTGCATCTTTAATATCAACTGGTGTACCTATATATATATATATATATATATGATATGTATATTTTACATATTAAAATGTTTACTATTAAAAATAAAATAAAATAAAATAAAATAAACTTACCACCAACAATACGACCATTTGGTGTAAATGGATTTATTGATGAAGAAAAAGGATATGCATTGCCTATATATTTATTATTAAAAAAAGTAAATAAAAATATATACTTATATCCTATATTAATAAATTTTAAATTAAATAAATCAATAAATTTTACCAGTGGCAATGACAATTGCAATAACAATTGTCAAAAATTTAAACATTGTTAATTTGATGCTGCTACTGCTGGTGGTTCACACTAGACTGTCTTTATTACATACACGATATTCAGTATTTATATCAAAATCATCAAGTATGATAAAATCATTTTTTGTGTCCTATTTAAAATTATATTTAATTTTAATTAATTTTGTTGTTTTTTTTTTTTTTTTTTTTTTTTTTTCAAATTTTATTTATCTTTAAAATAAGTGTACGACGCATTAAGTCTGTACATGCGATAATTGTATTTAAGATGATAAAATTTATTGATGATTCAATGATTGATAGATAGATAGATAGGTCATCTAAGATTGTGAATTTTGATTTTTTTAAATATCTTGTTTTATTATTTGCATTTCTAGGGAAACAAAACAACGAAAAAATTTATTAATTTTTATCTTACGCATATATACATATAGAAAAATTGATTATTTTTATCATAATAATAAATAAATCAGGAAATCATTGAATAGTATAATCCAATAATTAGCCAACATGTAGGTATAGGTATATATATAAATGATTTATATCTCTCAAGTATGTACAGCACATTGACTTTAAAAAATTTTTTTATCACATTTATCATATTGATAATATAATATTTAAAAAATTAATAATCATTGTGCAAATAAGTAAAAAATTATTTCCGAGTGCACTTTGATATTTTATTAACATTTATTATATATAATAATAATAATAATAATTTAAAATTAATATAATTAAATTAATTTTATTTTTTTTATATTGCATAGTGTGTAAATTGAAAATATAAAAGAATATTATGTATTATTTAAAGAAACAATTTAATTTTTAACGACAATTAAGATAATTAATTATGCTATAATAATAATAATAATAATAATAATAATAATAATAATAATAATAGTGTGTGTAATCCATTGTTTTTGTTAATGGCCAGCCAATTTTTATTTTTCCATCATCATCATTATCAACCTCAATATGCGTGCGTATATTTAAAATAATTAGACTAGTATGATTTACATGTAATTTATTTATTTATTTTTTTTGCTGATAGCGACAACGTCAAATGACCATTCAATATTATCGCACATCTGATAAAAAAAATAAATAAAATCATGATATTATTTTGTTAATTTTAATTAATTAAAACTAGAATGGGTAATCACGTATACATATATATATAAGATAAAGAAATTTTTTTGTAACTTTATCAGTATTTGAGTGAATATGTTGAATTGATTGACATGTACACATTATACACATTGAATCTTATCAATTTATATTTATCATTATTTTTATTTTTATTTTGATTCTAGCGTGTGCTTGTTGGTTTATATATCATATAGGTATACATGTTTATGTATTTGAAAGAAGGTCACTTTGATAGGTCAATCGATAGTTGAAATTTTTCATTTAAATTTCGTGTTTTTAAAATATTATATATACATATACGCCTATAATATCATAAATATTAATATAATATAATATATACATGATTGATTGGATTATATAGATGTAATATTATTTATTTCATTTTATTTTATATATAATACACGCATGATTTTTTTCACGTACGTATAAAAAAATTTAAAAAAATTTTGATGATGATTTCTGTAAAAATTAAATTAAATTATATTATATGATTGATAGTTATCGACTCAAGTATCTACGCAATCGGAATAATGTAATGACAGATCACAAGTATTTGATGAAAAATATGAAAATATATATATAGGATATATGATTTTTCGCATTATTGAACAGCGATATAATATTAGGATAAAATATATTTGAATGATATACATATAATGTTATCGCGTGTGACTTGCTCGTCATACAATAATACAACCTCATTATTTTATTTTATATTTTTATACGCAATCTCAATTGCCCTGTTTATATATTTTTTTCAATTTTTCAACTACAAGTATATATAGTTTATATACTTATACATATATAAATATAAAAATTTCCACATATATGTATAAATAATTCAACAGCCAACAATTGTTTATATTTATTCATTTTTTAAAAAATAAAATCAATGTTGATAATATAATTAGTATAATAATATATCTTAATATGATAATCTAATAATAATAATAACATATATTATCATGATTTTATTAAATTATTATTATTATTAATGTTTGAGTCATAATTAAAAATAATAAACAAGCAAAAAAATAATATTGTTTAAAAACAATTGCGATAAAATCATTTTTATATTTAAATAAAAAGCTCGTGCGTTTATTTATTTTCCTTATTTATATACACATACATGCATTTATACAATATACGCATTTAAACAATTTCATTTAAAACTTTAAATTTTATTTATAAAACAAAGTTTTTAATAATTTAGAAGAAATGTCGTGCAGTATTCTATGTGTATGTGTATAGGTACTTGTATATAGAAAATTTGAGTTTTCAACATGTCACTGGATTGTTAACAAAACAAATAGTTAAACAATTGCTTAATGCATAAGACTCTAATATATAATAATATACCTATATACCTATATACCTATATACCTATATATAATATTATAAAAAAAAATAAATAATCAAAGAATTTTCAGAGACCTATATCTCGATATAAATATAATATATTCTGCACTTTTTGATAAATAATAATTCGCCTGATGCACATTTATATATATGTATGCTATTATTATTATTATTATTATTATTATGCTATATAAACATGCATGCAATGTAAAAATAACTAAAAACGATCAATATTTTTATCCTGCATAGTTTTCATATAATAATAATAATAATAATATGTCAATGTTTATTCAATGGTGATATATATGTATAGTATTATATAAATATTTAAAAAATATTAATTAAATAATTTGTTATATATATGTATAAATAAAAAAAATAATATATATTATAAATAAGAAAAAATTAAAATATTATTAGTAAAGTGAGATTTTGCACGAATGAGGACAAAGAGCCAAGGCTAATATATGTATTGGTATATTTTGTTGCTATAATTTTTGTATTTATATATATATATATTTACTAATTTTTCAAGTATATACCATCAATTACAATTCATTCATAAAAATAATAATAAATAATATATTGAGTTTTTATAATCAATAAATCATCCTCATCATCATCATCATCATCATCATCAACAACAACAACTTGTCAGTTGATAATAATCGTATATATGCAGTAGTGGTATATGAATAACCTGCTTATAAAATAAATATTAAAAAATTATAATATAAACAAAATAGAAAGCGTGATTTGCAATTTTAATGTATACATTTTTAAAATTGCATTATATATACATGTACCTATATATATATATATATTAAAACGTACTCTAATTATTTAAATTATTATTTTTGCTGATTTAATTAGATTATTAGTAAAACTGATTTAAATTTACTTTTTTCAGATCATTTGAGATTTAAAAATAATTAAAAAATACTTGGTAAAGTTGAAATATATATGTATATTTATTAAAGTCAAGTTATAAACACAAGTTGGTTGGATCAATGGCTGAAGGATAAATTATTTCTGTCACGTGATTTATTGGTCAAAAGTCCTCGACTCTCTCAACTACAAGTTTTCCTATCAACACAAAGTAAAAAAGTAAAATAAATAAAGTTCAAGTATATATAAAAAAAAAAAAAAAAAAAAAAAAAAAAAAAAGTAATAATAAAAGTAAACATCTGTTATATAAATAAATAAAATATTAAAAATGTTGTGGTATCAGAGATATGAGTAAAATATAAAAAAAATAAAAATAAATATTCAAGTATATATATATATATATATTGAAAAGATATTATTTAAAAATCAACGTCAACATCCTGTTTCGCCTGTTGCAAAGTATCACATTTATAAAATTAAGGTAAATAATTTTTCAATACATATCATATCTAAAAAAATTAAATTAAATAAAAAAATAAAAACTAAAAAGAAATGTATACCTTTATGCAATATATATATATATAGGTATATAAAACTTGATGCTTGTCTTGTGGAATTTACAGAAAAGCTTTTTTAGCTTTTTTAGCTTTTTCAATGTACTTGGCAAGCTTTGAGTCTTGGCTACACTGTAAATTCAACATGAACAAAGTCCTGCAGGTAAATATAGGTCAAGACAATTTTTTTTTTTTTTTTTTTTTTTTTTTATATATATATACACAATATAGGTATACTAGCTTATAGGTGATGTGTACTATATATATACAAGTATTTAAAAATAAATTTTTTTTATTTTTATTTATTCATGTAAAAAATATACAAAGTCCTTTTATCATTATATATACTTTGATTGTTGTTTTTCAATTGGAATAAACTTTTTTAAAATATATTATTATTATTATTATTATTTGAATAAAGTTTTTAAATTGAGGTAACATTCAACATGTTAATAATATTGTAAATTTATTTTTATTTAAATATATACATACTACATTAAATTAAATTAGTCCATCATCAATATATTTATTATATTCATTTTATATTATTATCATGTAAATTTATTCACAAACAAACACCTTTGTATATATATATAAAATTGTGGTAATTGTATAAATCAACAAAGAAAGACAATTGAAATTTAAAATTAACAAATAAAAAATAAAAAATAAAAAATTGTCAGGGTAATGACATCAAGGCGTCGATATGTCTAGCTCCATCTGGAAAATGTTATCATATATATATATGTATGTATGTATAGCGTGTATATATATGTATATTACGACGACAATAAATAACGTCAATATATATATATATATATATATATATATATATATATATGTATATTGTGTTAAAAGTCGCAATATTATTATACGAGAGGTCAGTTGGCCAGCTGGTAAAATCCATTGGATAACATAACATAACATACCGCATGTTTGCAGACAATCCAAGATGACCTATATATATATAATATAAATTATTATTATTATTATCATCATCAAGTGATACGCATATATCCCAATACATAGACAATGTATAAAAATAAAAATATCAATTAAACTTTGTATATATATACAATTACTTTTCAATTGAAATTGAGATGTTAAAAGTTTATATGTATATATGACAAAGTGATTTTTAGAAGCTTTTGTTGTATTTAACAATATCATGTATAAATGAAAGGTTGTAGCATTATGAAATTACATATATCGCAACATTTATATGTATATGTACAACACATTATACACATGTGCAATTTATTGCGTCAAACCAATTGATTGATTGATATTTTTTGATTTTTTAAATATTGTTTAAATAAATGGTTTAAAAGCTGGCATAGCAATCTTGCTGTTGATGGTGATGGTGATGGTGGTGGTGCTGCTACTTGCTACTGCTGATGTTGCATTGGTGGTGTTCGATCAATACCCGGGCGTTGCGGTACGCTGACTAAAAAGTGCTGCGTCACATGCTTCCGTGTTTTTTTTTTTTTTCATTTTTTTTCCTTAGCTACATCCTTTTCTATATCGATTGCATTTGCATTTTTTTTTTTTTTTGTATATTAATAATTTTCATGGCTAATTTAATTTAAATTTAAATATATACACATGTATTTTTAGAAAATGATGATGATGATGATGATAATAATAATAAGAAATTTTATATATAATTTCATTGATATATATATATATATATATATATATATATAACATTAGTAATTATTATCAATGAAGCTTTTTTTTTTTTTATTTTTTTATAATGACCAACAAGTAATGTTGAGTCAACGTGGTTTTTTTTTATTTTATTTTTTTTCAAATCAATATATATATATATATATACTAGCTAGATATACATATATTATATTTGATAAAACAATGGCTTTGATATAATAAATTAAATAATATTACACTTATATGCATATACATATACATACATATAATATAATATAATATGATATATTTTGATTAGATTATTATTATTATTTAGAGCAAGTTTTTTAAACATGTAAAATTTAAAATTAGACAAGTTGTTATAGTGTTTGCAAACATGCCCTAGAGCAACTTGTCTATTTATACATATATCTTTGTATTTGTTTTTTAAAAAAATTCTTTTATATAGTAGTAGTAGTAGTAGTAGTGCATATTAAATCTCAGTGAAAAATGAGATTGCTTTAGCAAATTTAAATTTTGCCGCAAAAACTTGAGACAAATAATAATTACAGAAAGTCAAGAGGATAATAAAAGCCATTATGTAAATAACCTCAGGTTATTTCATATTTGCGCATAAATGAAATTATATTAACAATTTGTTGTTTTTTTTTTTTTTTTTTTTCAGATGACATAGAATGGATTGGGTGGCGTTAGGATGGCGTAAGGGTGATAGAATAAATAAATTTAATCTATCACCAAAATATTCGCTGTCTTTCGCCCCCTTTGCAAGTTTTTTAATATTAAAAATATTAATTGTTTTAACTGTAACATTGACATTTGCAACAATTGTTCATGCTGGTGACATGTATGTATTTTATATTTTATATTTTATCTATATTTAAATATTTATTAAAATATCTGCAAATATATGTATATTCAATGTATATACAAGTTTATATAGAATATCAAAACTTTTTAAAAAATTTTATTTATTTTTATTTTTTCATATACTTACTTATATATGTATAATATATTTTATTATATTATATTATATACACGCATTGATGTTGACCCAGTTGTTTTTATTATTTAAAATATGTCTGTTTATAGTTTTGAGGAAGGCAAGTCTGACAAGGAAATCCTGGACAACTTGCTCCTGTCAACTCGTTATGATAAGCGTCTTTTACCACCGGTTCAAGGTACACTGCAGCCCCCACCCCATACTCGTCAAGATGATTACATTCCATACGATTATCATCATCATCATCATCATCATCATCAACATCATCATCATCAACAACAACAACAACAACAACAACAACAACAACATCATCATCATCATCACCTTGAACCTAATGACCAATCATCCAACTACCCTGCCGCATCCGAGCACATTGAACATCATCAGCACCAACAATATCATCACACATCACGACACAACCACAGTTCAAAACGAAACGGTATCTTTTTCATCTTCAAAACATATATATATTTATTTAAATTTTATGTTTCATTATTATTATTATTATTATTATTATTATTATTATTATTAATTAATCAATCAATCACACGCTTCATTTATATATATATTTATTTATATATATATACAATCAATCAGTCAATCATTTAATCAATCAACATTATTACTATTATAATTTTTCATTTTTAAATAAAAAACACAGTGAAATTTACATTTTTTATATATTTTTTCAACAATTATAATTTAAAATTTCACTGTGCCATTAAAAAATATTCATTCATTTATTCATAAATAAATAAATAAATAAATAAAAAAATAAATAAAATAACGTCAATATTATAATTAAATAATTTATGTAATTGCACATGCTATAGTTAAAAAAGTTCTGATGATGATAATTAAATTTTTTACATATTGTCAACGCAAAGAGAGCTTTTTGTTATTTATATTTTTGTTTCGCGAAATTCAGATGGAAAATTACATTTATATGCATTTATATACATTTTTATTTACGTTTTGTCAACCAAATTGGCTTTGTTTGTTTTATATATTTATTTTATTTTTTTGTATATTTATACGCATATACATATGTATTTCGAAAATTTAAATCTTTTTTTTTTTTATTTAATTTTAATTGTATATATATTCATTGTCAGAACATTTTTAACATAAAAATTGCAAATCACACATTAATTGCACAAGTAAGTATAAACAAATAATAAATAAATAATAATATATGTAAACTTGAGCAATATATATATACATATAAAACAAGTTATAATCAGCATCTTAAATTTATATAGTTGAAAGCTTTTGCATAAATATATATCATAAAATTATATAAAAATTAAATAATAACAAAGCAGTTTGTATATATTAAAGCTACTGCTTGCAACTGCTAATAATTAAAAGCTTTCATATAAGGATTTTTTATTATCATCATCATATTTTTATACAGGTACACATGGGTATATGTATTGATGAAAAAAAATAAATATAAATAGGATATATAAATTGCTAATTAATAATTTATGTATTTTATATATATGCGTATACATAAAATAGGGGGTATATATATAAATATATTTAAATTTATTATAAACATATATATGGAATTAAAAATACCAGTAGTACCAATTGTGTGATGAGTTCGTGACTGAAAATATATACTAATGTAAAAATTACATTGTGCATTCAAATTTTGTATTTATTTTTTACAATGTGTTTTTCTCATTCATTTATATGTATATGATAAATGCATAAAAGCACACTCTGCAAAAAATGAATATATAAAATTTTATTTTTTCATATATATATACATAAAAGTACATATATATAAAGTATATACCTAAAGAAGAAAATATATATAATATAAATTTATTTTTATTGCACATTTAAATTGAATTTTAAGTTTTTAACGTGCAGAATTTCATCAGATCGTTATATAAATAAATAAATAAATAAATAAATAAATAAATATAGGTATTTGCTCAACAATGTATTATTATTATTATTATTATTATTATTATTATTATTATTGTTGTCTTTGTTGTCGTTGTTATATGTATATACATATAAATATATACAAATATGTAATAATAAAATAAAATATTGTCATGATTATTGTTGTTGGGTTATTGTTTCTTGTATGAGACGCGGAAAAGGGCTGTTGGGTGTTACAGATGCTGATTTTTGCTGTGGAATGAGATCACCTGAAGATGCATCTACCAATTTATCTGATCGATCATCATCATCATCAAATTATGTGAAGCTGTTACAAACGCAGAACAATAGCCACTACACGCCGCACCAACACCTTCGCACTCACCTTAGTGGTCCGTCTTAAGTGACTTTTAATTATAATTATGACATATATAAAAAAATAATAATAATAATAATATACACAATAAATTATTTGCGATATAACAAAGTTTTTTTTTTTTTTTTTTTTTATTTAGTTTATTTAATAAATTATTTGTCAAGTATACATATACCTACATATACCTACAAGTATTGACATTTAAATAAATTTGTATATATGTATAACAAAGAAATTTGAATCCTTAAAGCTACTTGCAAAAATAAAAAGTAAAAAGTAAAAAGTTGCCGACATACTGAATAAACTGCGTTATCGATTAAAACTTTACGAGGTCAATCGATTTTTTTACATGAAAAAATAATATTTAAATAAAAAAAATAAAAAAAAACGTGACCAAAAAATAAAATAGTTGTAATAAAAGTAAATAAAGCCATTAGATTAAAATTATCATATAAAATTTTTTTTCATACAAGTATATATATATTTATATATAATATATACCTATATGATATGAATATATTGTTTTTTTTATAATATATATATGTATTTGCACAGTTTACATTTTTTTTGCATTGGCTATATTAATAATTTTAATAATTTTTATTTACAGCATTCAGTATTTATTATAATAATAATATATTTATATATATATTTTTTTTTTTTTAATTCATTAATTTTGATAAAGTTTTATAATAAACATGCCTATTATTTTTTTTTTTTTTTTTTTTTTTAATATAAAAAACGAAATATATTTTTGTTGCTGGTAAAAGTCATGATTTCGTCTGCACATAAAGTATCTACACAAGTGTTGGTGAGCTTTTTATATATGTAATATAAAACACACACACACACATATATATACATAATAATAATTTGTAGTGATAACTAACTCAAACTAATTTTATTAATTTATCAACATTAATTTAAAACAAACAAAAAAAAAACAAAAACAAAAACTGCAGACAATAAATTAGTTAGATAGAGTGTTTCAACTAAATATTTTAGAAAAATAAAAAAATAATTAAATAGTAGATAGATATACTTGTCAATCTCAAGTCAAAATAACATAAATGAGTGTAGAAATGACCTTTTTAGCCAATTAATATTATTATACATATGGTATACTTTTAGATTTTATTATTATAATAAATAATAAATGATAAATAATGTGTGTGTCATGACAGATATTTAAAATAAATATAGATAGATGGATAGATGAATATATGTATAAATATAGAAATAATTATAAATCATGGAGGATAATTTCATTTGAATATATAGGTATATGAACATGTCATGTGTTGCAGCATGTGCACATAGCATGGCCTTGAGCTTTGCATATGATAAATTTAAAAAAAAAAAAAAATATATATATATATATATTATTTGTTATATAATTTCATATAAATATGAAATTAAAGTTATTGGATCTATTGTTTAGTATATAGTAATAAAGTCATTGAATAATGTCAATGTCATATTGGATTATTTATATAGATAAATACATAAAATAGATATAAAAATATTATATTTTACTTATAATTAAATGATCCAATGACTATATGTATACACCACATAATTAAGTAAATATAAATAAATACACGCATGCACGCGTTATTATTGCTGTTATTATCAAAATTTTAAATTTGTTTAAATAATAATAATAATATATATATATATGTATTAAAAATAAATAAATAAAATATTTTTATATAGGTATATTTATTATTATTTATTATTATTATTATAATATGTATTTGTACAATGTTTAATTATTTTAATTGATTGTTAAATGCAATGTCTTTATTGATAGCATATTAATAAATAAATAAATTTTTATACATACGTTTGTATTTTTAAATTTTTATTTATTTATTTATTTATTTATTTATTTTTATCTTTTATAAATATATATATATATATATTATGTGTATTTTGATAAAAAAATAATAATCATCAAACTAAAACAACAAATAAATGTTTGATGTGATTTTTATATATATATATATATTTATTTATAAAAATGAAAAATAAATATGACAATAATTGTGATTGTGTTGTATATAAATAAATATAATTGGATTGAATTGGTATATATGATAATAATGTATATAAATATAAATATAAATATAGTTAATGATAAACTGTTTCAGGTACCTTGACTGTCAACGTAAGCGTATTGTTGTTGAGTTTGGCTTCACCCGATGAATCTAGTCTGGTATATTATAAATAAATAAATAAATAAATAAATAAATAAATACTTGAACATTTAATTATTTTATATACTATTTATATTTGTTTTTTTTTTTAGAAATATGAAGTTGAATTTTTACTTCAACAACAATGGTATGATCCAAGATTACGATACAGCAATAGATCAAGATATGAATTTTTAAATGCAATACATCATCACAATGACATATGGTTACCAGATACATATTTTATAATGCATGGTGATTTTAAAGATCCACTTATACCAGTACATTTTGCATTGAGAATATATAGAAATGGAACTGTCAATTATCTTATGAGGTATAAATTTATTTATTTATTTATTCAATCAATCAATAAATCAATCAATTAATTGTTAATAATTTATTATTTTATATAGACGCCATTTGATACTTTCTTGTCAAGGTAGACTAAATATATTTCCTTTTGATGACCCCCAGTGTTCATTTGCCATTGAAAGCAGTAAGTTTATTTATTTATTTATTTATTTATTTATTTATTTATTTATTTATTAAAATTTTATTATTTTTAATAATCAAGTATCTTATGAACAAACCGCAATAACATATGTATGGAAAAATGACGAGGCAACATTGCGAAAAAGTCCAAGTTTAACAACTCTCAATGCATATCTCATACGAAATCAAACAATAGCTTGTCCAATAAAAGCTAGTTGGCGTGGTAAGTTTTTTTTTTTTTTATTATAAAATATATAGATACATATATTATTATTATTATTATTATTATTATTATTATAAATATAATTTTTATCAAAAAAAAAAAAAAACTCTGTAAATATGTATGTACATATACATATATGTATTTGAGTCAATTGAGTCAAGCTGAAATACAAGTAGAAATACTCAACGCTTAGTCAGACTATAACTGGTAAAGTCGGTGGAAGCAATTTAATGAATTAATTAATTTTTTTATTATTTATATCTATATTTTTAAATTATTTTTTATTAAATTTTTTATGCTTTCATACTCGATAAATAAACATCAGGTTTATTATTTATACTTTTTAATATTTTTAAATTAATTTCATCAAAATATATAATTATTTCATATTTCAACACAATTATAATATATGTATATATAAAATTAAGCTGCTGCATGATTTACTGTAAATTTTAATTATTTTTTTAATAATATAATAATAAAAAATATGTTTTGTTTTGCACTTGCAATATAAATTAATTAATTACAATTTAATTAATACAATAAATGCTATATGATGAATCTTGGTTCCTGTCTTTTTGCTTGACTTTGAATATTTCAATTAATTAATTAATTAAATATAAATATATAATAAGCATTGATGATAAATTACAAACAAATAATAATATAATTAAAAAATTTATAATAATATTTAATTGAATAAAAAGAAATTATTGGGGGACGATCACTATCATGTCGTGGGTCAAAGAAAATTGGCTGTTTTGTTGCAACAACAAGTCGTCAACGTTTCATTATCGAGTCTAATGATAAATATGATAAATATGATAAATATGATGATGATGATGAATATGGTGATTTGAAATGTTTGTTGTGCCAACGAAGATTTGAGGAGCAAGGTAAAATCATCAGCACCATTTTTCATTTTAAGCTTTTATATTGTATAATTTGATTTTATTTTTATTATTTATTTATATATTAAAAACAAATAAATATAAATATAAATTTAGTAAAAGACAGGACCAAGTTAAATAAATAATTTTATTTTTAAAAAACACAATTTTATTGTAGCTTCAATGTTGCAAAAAAAAAAAAAAAAAAAAACAAAATTGCACACAGACTTTTCCAGAAACAATTTATTATATAGGTATATTAAATAACAAAATATGTACATAGAAAATTGGAAAACAAAGTTAACTGACCTAAATCTAGTTTTATTTTATTTTTATAAAATGCATATACTTGGTCAAGATATCCATTTGACCAACTTTACAACATTGTTATTTATAAATAATAATAATAATAATAATAATAATAATAATAAAATTAAAATTAAAATTAAAAATAAATAAATAAATAAATAAATAAATAAATAGGCAACTACAGCTGTCTGAAAGTGGATCTAATATTTACACGAGATCGTGCCTTTTATTTTACAACTGTATTCATCCCAGGTATAATATTGGTCACAAGTTCATTTATAACATTTTGGCTTGAATGGAATGCTGTACCTGCAAGAGTTATGATTGGTAAGATTAAATTTATTTATTTATTATTTTATTTCAAAAAAAAAAAAAAAAAAATATTTAATTTCAAGGTGTAACAACAATGCTCAATTTTTTTACAACATCAAATGGTTTTCGTTCAACACTGCCAGTTGTATCAAATTTAACAGCAATGAACGTATGGGATGGTGTATGTATGTGTTTCATATATGCAAGTCTTCTTGAATTTGTATGTGTTAATTATGTTGGACGTAAACGACCACTTCACAATGTTGTCTATCGTCCCGGTGAAAATCCAGTTACCCAGGTACATATAATAATGATAATAATAATAATAACAACAACATCAACGAAATCACATTGTCATTCATGCATATATCATATATCATATTTATATGTATACAAAATTAGAAATCAAGTCATTATACATATATATATATACAAATTCATTCACTCTATTTTCAATAAAAATTAAAAAATTAAAAATATATAAATCATTGTGTGTGTGTATAATATATGTATACATATATTATAGTCATCATCATTATAATATTGTCATTTTTATTGTGGCCCATGCAATCATTTTATCAGTGCGTATGGATTTATATATAAACGCGATAAAAGCTGTGCCATTATTTTATTTATTTAATTTAATTTAATTTAACCTAAGCTACTATAGTCGTTAGTATATGATCAAAAATTAAATAAATAAATAAATAAATAAATATTTTTTTTTTTTTTGTATATGCGTAAAAATATGTTTGTCACGTAAAACACTCTATTTTTTGTCGCGCACTTTTGTGGATTTTGTTTTTTTTTATTTTGAGTAATATTATTTGCACAATATATCGCTATATATATATGTGCACACACAAATTTTTATTCATTTTAATTTTCTATTATTTATATAATTTTTTTAATAATATATAAAAATGAGATACGTGATTTTAATTAAATTATAATTGAAACTGATATTATACAAATATTTGAAATGAAATATCTAGTATACACCTAGATTATTTATAAAAAAAATATATTATATAATTGCATGTCTATACAATGTATAAAATAAATCTCTACAACATGTATATATGTAAAATGATTATTATTATTATGATGATGATGATGATTATGATTATGTACATATATTTTAATTTTTTCTTTCGATAACTTGTATAAATTTTTTCACTCTATTATTATTTATAATTAATTTTAGTTAAACTCTATCGCATTGCTGATGCTATATATTATACTATTCCATTTGACAATATTTGATATTATAGTTATAGTTTATATATATATATATAATAAATGAAATATCATGTGCGGTATATATTTGCGGTGATGAGTATCATGATATGATATGGTAGTAAGTTGTATGATGTTGCAGCGGCTTCCAGCGGTGCTCAGCAGGATAGGAATAATATTGGCCAGCCCCTTGGTAAGATTAAGATCCCCCTTTCATTTGCATTAAATTTACTTCACTTTTACTTGAAAAAAGTAAAAACTTTCATTTACTTGATCACATTTCATAATAAACAATTATTATATACATATACCTATATATTATTCAATATATTATAATGCGAGTGTTAATTATAATTATTATATTTATTTTATTAATTTTTTTCAACTTTATTATTACTCTGGCTTTTTTAAAAAAACAATTTTTATATATAAATAATTATAATACATGAATTTATGATTTTATATAGGTATATTATTATTATAATATAAAAAAGTAGAAAAATGATTAAATATTTTTTTCATCGTTTATTAAAATAATTAATTTAAACTTGAGCAAATATTTCATTTGCTTTCATAGTGCTGCAATATACGTATATGTATGCATACTCGAATATCAAATTTTAAAAATAATAATAGATGGGCATGTGGATGTAATATTATTAAACATATAGATGCTTCAGAATTTTTATTATATGTATATGTATGTGAATTTAAAAAATTGCTTTTTCAAGTTTTTTCATAAAATTTATATGCGCTATTATCAACTATTACTATTATTAAATGACTAACTTACACAGCTTTTATCACAATTTCATATAATATTTAAAACATGTCATTGTCATTGCGATAAAATTGACATAAAAAAATTCATATATATAAATAAAGCTATTTTAAAATGTTTTATTTCAATAATAATACAATAATCGCAATAATAATTGAAAAGAAAAAAATTAATAAAAATGCTTATGATTATGATTATTATTATTATTATTATTTTTTTCTATTAATTTATTTAATAAATTTTATACAATATAATTATACAGCAGCATGTAGTCAACAACAAATGGCATGATTTAATAATTTATTTACAATATATAAATTAAATAATGAAATACATATATGAAAATTTTTTGAAATAAAGCCCCTGTCGCAGGGAGAAAAGAAACGAGAAGGTGGAAATCAAACAAGTACCAGTAATGCTCCAAATGAAATAATATCATGTACAAATTGTGGTCCAAATCCTTGTACACACACTGCTAATAATGGATGTGCTGCTGAGGTATGTATATATGAGATATAATTAATATTTATAGGTATATAATTAATTGTTGACTTTTTTTTTTTTTTTTTTTTTTTAAATAGTGTCCTCTTATACAGGTACGAAAAAAAGAACCACCACATCCAATAAGAGTCGCCAAAACAATTGATGTTATTGCAAGAATTACATTTCCAATAGCATATTTTTTCTTTCTCACATTTTTCTTCATTCACTACAAAGGAGCAACATAATTTTATTATATTAAATATTATTATTTTATTTACATATATATATATATATTGTTGTTATTATTATATTATGACTGAATTTAAAATTTCATCACACATATATACAATAAAATATAATTTATTTAAAAATAATATGTATGTGTGTGTGTGTGCAGTGAATAAATAAATAAATAAATAAATATAATAAAAATAAGAAATAAGAAATTAATATTAATATATATTTGCTTTGAAAATATAAATAATAACATAATTTGATTGGTTATTATTTTTAAATATATTATATTGTAAATATATGATAAAATTTTTAAATAATTATTGTTACTAAAAATATAAATAAATAAATAAATTTGCATGAAAGTATGAATTAATAATAAATACATAAATAATAAACTGGTGCTTTTTCGATAATAATAATAATATTAATTAAAAAAGTAAATAAAATAATACAAATAAGTATATATTTATCACATTATATTGCGGGGTAGTATTATTAAAATAAAAAGCTGAAATAATATATAATAAAATTGCAATACTATTTTTATTCAATTAATTATACATAAGTTTAAATTGATAAAAAAAAATCACAATAAATTTATAATTAAAAAAAAAAACAAAAAAAATATGGCAATCACATATTATAACTTGATAAATATATATTTCAAAAAAAAAAATGCCATACAAGTAAATATAATTTCAAATTAAATATATATATATATTTATTTATTTATTTATTTATTTATTTATTTATTTATTTATTTATTTATTTATATTTATATATTCCAATAAATTATTATTATTTTATTTTATAAATTGACTGCCAAAAATTATATTTAAAATACATAAATAATACGTCCATAATTTCAAAAAATAATATTTTTATGTTAAAAAAAAAACGAAAATATAATAATTAAATATTCAAATAATTGTGTGCATTATATTATATAATAGCCAACAACAATGCCGAATTATTATTTTTTTTTTTAAATTGTGTTCTTTCATTCGTTTGTCGTATATACATATATTATTGCCAAAATTAAATAAATAAATATATAAATAAATATAAATATAAATATATATAATAATAATATATGATTGTCGCAAATTACTCGCACCAATTAGTAACTAAGAACATTGTCTTGATATTTATATTTAAAATAAAAAAATATTAATAATAATAATTGCACCGTTAAAGTCATACTGTTATTGTTATTATTAATATTATTATTTTTGCTATTGTTGTTGTTATTATTATTATTGTTATATGTATAATAGTATTATATATAAAAATATAACTCATATATTGAACGGAATTTAAAAATGCAACTCAACTCAATTAAAAAATACATATTATTATACATATATCTGTTAAAAATATATTTTAATTTATTACCTCAACAACAAAAATATTTAATAATAATAATAATAATAATAATAATAATAATAATAATAATAATAAAACAACTGTTTATTGTTGAATAATTAAAAATTAAAAAAGATAAAAAATACACTATATGGACCAACATAATATATCCTATGAGAAAAAAAAAATAAAAAATATTTAAAGTTAAACAAAATAATAATGATAACAACAACAACAACATGAAAGAGATTATGTAAATTAAAGTTGACATTTGTTGCTTTATCAGCAAATACATAAATAAATGAAATATATGGCATTAAAAATTGATTGAAAAAAATAAAAAAGGAAAAAAGTTAAGTATTAGCAAAGCTTGGATATTTATGATTTATTATTTTCAATTATTATTATTATTATTATATATAAATAAATGTGTTTAATAAATTAATATAAATAATAATTATTATTTAATTTTTGTAGAATGAGGTGTTATATAAATCACCACATTATTGCAAAGCATCGATCTGTGATTGAATTATCCAAAAAATATTAATTATATAAAAAGTTTTAAATAATAAAAAATAAAACACTTTTTCATGTCTGAAAAATATATCAACATTTTCACAGCTTAATTAATTAATTAATTAATTAATTGATCAATTGTTTTTTGTCAGTTTAAATTTTATCATAAATATATATATATTATATATATCTATATACAAAATACAGTACGATTAAGCAATCAATTAAATAATTAAATATTAAAACACATCAATTATAAATAAATATATCTAGTTAATTTTCTATAATTGAAAATTTAAATTTCACATATGAATAAATTTTAATTAAACAAAAAAAATGTAAATAATTTAAGAAAAAAATAAACAATGAAAAAAAAAAAAATAATAATAATAATAATAATAATAGTAATGAAAGGAAAATTTATTTGAAAAAAAATTAATGCAAGCCTTATTCTAGTTAAAATAATTATTCAAAATTATATAACAATAATAATAATAATTAGATAATTAAGTCGTAAAAAACAAAAAAAAAAAAAAAACGAATATTAATGATATTGTTAATTAGTTTTTATTCACGTTATCAAATACATACCTACATATTAATATGTGAATGCGCGTTTTTTGCAATATTAAATTACTCAAATTTTAGTAAATTAATAATAATAATAATAATAATATATTCAGTAAATTTGCACCTTTAAAAATGCTAAAATCTAATTGATTATTATACAACATTATGTAAATAAATAAATCTCAATTGAAATAAAAACTAAAGATGGTCCTTTTATTTTAACATAAAAAATTTTTTCTCATGACTATATAATTATTACGAACGTCCATAAATTGAATTCAAAATCAAATGTAACATGTAGACCTCCATTATTGTAACTCAAGAAAAATCAACTAACGCCATCTGTTAAGTTGAAATATAAAAAAAAATGTAAACACACAAAAGCTAACCTCTATTTTAAATAAATAAGTCACAATATTTTTATAAACAAAAACAGGGTCATAGAAAAAAAATAATTAAATATATATGTTCTTATATAGTAAAAATTTGAATAAACATAAAAAACAACAATGATTTTATGTAAAATATTACAAAATAATTTATTAACAACAAAAAAAATAATTGTCAATCAAAAAATTAAACAATGGAAAAAAACATTTTCAAATATAAACAATTGTTTGATGTTGGAAAATAAAAACAACAATATTGTCAATAAAAATAAATGGAAAGTATTATTTTTTGGAACAGATGATTTTGCCTTGGAAAGTTTAAAATATTTACACAAAGAATAGTAAGTAAGTTTAATTATTAATAATAATAGATATATTTTTAAATCAGATTATAATTAATTTATTTTTTTGTTTATTTTATTAATAGTAAATCAAATAGACTACTTGATTGTTTAGAAACAGTCACAGCATACAATGGTCATGAAAATAGTATTATTAAATATGCTAAATATGAAAATATAAAATTACACAATTGGCCACTTGATGATAAAAATTATATTATTAATTTTGATATTGGAATTGTTGTTTCTTTTGGACATCTTATACCATCATGGATGATTCAATCATTTCCATTGTAATTTTATTTTATTATTTTTATTTAAAAAAAAACTACTAAACAAGTACATTTATAAATATATAAATATATATATATATAATTTATTTATTTAATACAGAGGAATGATTAATGTTCATGCAAGTTTACTACCAAAATGGAGAGGTGCAGCACCAATAATTCATTCATTGATGAATGGTGATAATATTACTGGAGTTACAATTATGAAAATAATGCCAAAAAAGTATTATAATATTAATAATAAATATTTTATATCTATTTTTTAAAATAACAATTAATAATAATTATTATTAGATTTGATGTTGGTGAAATATTGGATCAAAAAAAAATCATTATTAATCCAGATGAAACACATCCAGAATTGTACAATAGATTAGCCAATACTGGAGGACAATTATTAATTTCTGCAATTGAAAAATTACCAGATTATATTTATTCTGGAAAAAAACAATGTGATGCTGAAGCTACATATGGTAATAATAAATTTTAATATCAAATTAATTATTAATTATAGTGATTTTTTTTTTTGTTTTTTTAGCACCAAAAATTAATAAAAATATATCATTTGTAAAATGGACAGAAATGACAGCAAAACAAGTTTATAATCTTCAAAGATCATTAACTGGTATTTATCCATTGACAACTGTATTTAATAATCAAATTGTCAAAATATTTGGTATTAAATTATATAATGATTCACCATCAAACTGTAAAAATAGTTTACCAGGTAAATTATAAATTAACTATTTCATTTTTATTAAATTATAATATTTTATTTTATTTGCAGGTGCTATTATTTATGATTGTAAAAATAATATACTTTTAGTTAAATGTTTTGACAACAAGTGGGTGTCAATTGAAGAAATAACAATACCAAATCATAGAAAAATGAATGCAAAAGATTTTAAAAATGGTTATTTAAAATTTAATAATAATAATAATAATAATAATAATAATTTTTTTGAATCAAATAATCATCATAGTATTGAAAAAATAAAAAATAAATATGTATGTTAATAATAATAACAATAATTTAAAATAAAAACAAAATGAATTTTTTATAATTAATTAATTATTTATTTATTTATTTTTAATATTTAATTTTATTGTTAAATACATATACAACGTACTATTTGAAAATTTATTATTAATAATAAAAAATATTCGCATTATACAGATTATAAAATATCAAATTAATAATAGTTGCAAAATTAAATTTAAGTATTAACAATCAAATGGATTTTTTATTCAAAAAAAAAAAAAAAAAAAAAAATTAAATTAAATTATTATTTTTTGTACGAAATATTATTATTAATAAATTTATTTTTTATATTTTTTTTTGAAATAATAATTGATTTTGTCTTACAAAATTAATCGAATGAAATGTATTGATGATTTAATTGACATCAATTAATTTTCAGTTTCAGATGCCTGAAAATAAAAAATAAAAATGTAAAAACAATTTAAATTATAACATATTTAAATAATAATCATGATGACAACTTACACTTGGATCACAGTCAGCACAATGCCATGAATATCCACGTCGTTTTGGTGATTTTTTAACTGGTGGCTCAAGACAAAGAAAATGATAACATTTTTTACACTCATCACACCTGTTATTAAAAATATCATTATTATTAATTAAATTTATATTTAAATATAATTTATATAATTTTTTTAATTAAAAATACTAACATTACAAGATTTTGTAGTGTACCAGGTAAATTACAAACTTTGCATTGAGTCAATAATTCAGCTTCTTTAATTTTTCTATTACCACCAGATAAACGTGAATTGGTAACAGGTATCGTGGAATTATTTTGAACTTGTTGAATAGTTGATGCTGTTGTTGTTGTTGTTGTTGAAGATGACGATAATGATGATGATGATGATGATGATGATGATGATGATGTTGATGATGATGATGAAGATGGTGTTAATTGTGTTATTGATGAATCATTAATATTATTTGTATGAGATGGTGCAACAGGTATTGGAAATACATGATTATTTGATGGAGGTGGTATTTCAATACTTGTTGATGATGCTACAAATAATTGTGGACATGATGCTGATGAATCTTCACCAGCTGGACGTGGTATTGGTTTTATTTTAATTGTTATTCTTCTATGTACTTCTGGTTGTTGTAATTGATTATCTGGATTTTCAATATCTATACTTTTTCTTTTATGTTTACGTTTTCTTTGTTTAACACCAGTTATTGGATCTGGTGAATATCTTTTGTGTTTTTCACGTCTACGTTTTTTGGCACTTTTTTGTGATACTGATTCAATACCATCTGCTGATGCAACCATATACTCTGGTGAACCTTCTCTTGGAGTTATTAAAATATTATTTGTTGAAAAAGTTGTAGCTGCTGTTTCATCTTGTACTGTTGCTGTTGCTGTTGTTGTTGTTGTTGTTGTTGTTGTTGTTGTTGTTGTTGTTGTTGATAAATTATTAGTATCATTGTTATTAATAATATTATTATTGATAACTGATGATGATGATGGTGATGTTGGATTTGGATTAACTGGTTTAATTGTTAATTTTGGTGTTGTATTTTGTATTGTTGTTGGTAATAATGTTGTATTAGTATTAGTATTAGTATTATTATTTATATTATTATTAAGAATAGTATTTGTTGGTATTGTATTTGTATTTGTATTTGTATCAATATTATCAGAAATATTATTTGTTGTTGTAACTAAATGTGATGGTGATGTTATTAAATTATCATTTGTTGTTAATATTAAATTATCATCTTTATTATAACGTAATTTACGTGGTGCTGATGTATCAACATTATCAACATCAGAACCAGATGATTCTTTATCACATTCAGAACATTGCCATCCCATGAGTTTTGTTTTTTTAGGCATTCTTGTTAATGGTGGTGTTAAACATGATAAATGATAATGTAATTGGCATGTATCACATTTAGCTAATAAATGTTGATTTGTTGAACGTCTACAAATACCACACTGATGTCGTAATGTTAATTCTGGTTTAGTGACAATATTTGTATGATGATTTTGGTTTTGATTTTTAAGATGATGATGATGATGATGATGAGAATGTGAATGTGAATGTGAATGAGAATGTGAATGTTGTTGTTGTTGTTGTTGTTGTTGTGCTTGACTACTAAGTACACGTCCTTCACGTCCAATTTGACTACCTTTTGTAACTGGTAATGGAAAACCAACACCCATTTTTAATGCAGCTGCTGTTGGTACACCAGCAAGACCAATACCACTTGATAATTGTCCACCAGTTGTTGTTGTTGTTGTTGTTGTTGTTGATGGTATTGTTATTGTTGATGTTGTTGTTGTTGTAATACGTTGTGATTTTGTAATATCACCAACAAGTGGTAATGGTTTAATATAACCAGCTTGTCTTAATACTTTATGATAATATTCAATTTTATCTTTTAATATATTATTAATTTTAATTTGTTCATCTTTATCTTTAATAGCTTCATCTAATTTTTTATCAATTTTAGGTTGTTCATTAATTAATTGTGAATTTGTATCAAGTAATTCTTGTAATTTACGTTTCATTGATGTTACACGAATATTACGATCTAAATAATAACCAATAAATTCAACACTAAATGCTGGTGGTATATGCCATTTTTTTCTAACATCAGTTAATGCAACAAATTGTGCTTCTTGTGCATCAATTGATACACGTTCAATTCCCATTAATTCAGCTTTTTTAGATAATTGACGACATGCTGATGCTGATGTTGTTAATAAACGTGGCATTTTTTGTGTTGGTACCCATGGTAATGTTTTTAATGATTTATGAGCAATATATTTATGACGATGTTTATCTAATTTACGTTGTATTCTACGTTGTTCATCAGTATTAAAATATTCTGGTTGTTTTATTAATTGTTGTCTATATTGTGAACGTATTTGTAATGCTAACCAATTTCTACGTCTACGTCTAACAAGTGCTTTATCTGAATGTAATTTACAATGTGCATAAAATGGATCAGCTTGATCAACTTCTTCACTGTGTGCTTCTGATAATAAACCTTCTCTTTGTGCACATGTTACATGAAAATATGTATGACACATACCAGCATCACATTCAATACAAACACCTGTTCTTGAATATTTTAAATCTTCACATAATGTACATGTTTTTGAACCCCATTTATTATATGGCATTTCAAATAATGTTACACTTGCTAAACGATCAACTTCACCAAATGCAACACCAGGTACATATAATGCACATACTAAATGTACCCATTTACCAACATCTGTTTCTTTAAATATACCACCTTTATTTGGACATAATTCACATGATGGATCATTAATACCAGCACTACATGCTTCACAAAACCATGGTGCTGATAAACATAATGAATCTGTACTTGAAAATGATTCAACATCAGATACACCATAACAACCTTCATGTACTGTTACACCACAACCATCACATTCAACAATTTCATTAATATCATCACTTCTATCACCCAAACAACCACAACATATTAACATTTTAGCTAATTTTTCATCCAATATACCACCTTTTGATGCTTGTTCTTTAGCTTGTTGTATCACATCACTTACTTTTAATTCTGATTTATTATGATTTTTTCTATCAAATAATGAATTATTATTTCTTATTGAATCATCAGTTTCATCACCACCATCATCATCATCATCATCATCATCATTATCATCATCATCATTTTCCTCTGCTTCATCTAAATTATTTATTTAAAAAAAAAAAAAAAACATTTTATTATTATTATTATTATTATTATTATTATTTTTTTATTATTTATTTAATTATTATTTTTACCTTTTCCATTGTCATTTGAATCAACTGAATCATCATCTGATTCTTCACAATGATCTTCAATACGAAAATCACTGTCATCAGAGCTTTCACCCAAATCAAAATCAAGCAATGACTGATGAGCTGATTCCACCGGTTTAACACGTCGTTTGTTGGGATCACGTTCAACTAAAATTATAAATTAAATAAAATTAACTAATTTAATCAATAGGATATACTTATACTACTATCATGTAGGTTTTTTTATTTATTTTTATTTAGTTTTAAAGTGAAAATTATTACTTACTCATTGTTTTGTACAAAAAGCTCACGTCATCTTCTTGAGACATTTTTTATAAAACTTAAAATTTTATATTTTTAATTTATAATAATTTTATTATCAATGTTTATTTATTAAAATATACACATGTAGATATAAATTATAAAAATTTAACATTATATATATATATATTTTATGAAATGAAATTTATTTTTCACATATATATAAGTATATATATTTATTTATTAAATACATTTACAGATTTACTATTTACTGCTGCACTACATATACAAATTGTGTGTGAATTGTTGTTGACGGCGTTCTCCCCCCCGCTAACCTCTTGCAAGTTTGCCTGCTGCTTTTTTTAAAAAAAAAAAAAAAAAAAAAAACCCATATATGTGATGATTATGTTATTATTAAATATCATAGATGGTGTGTGTGTATCCTCTCTCTCAAACTGTATTATCATCATCAACGTAAAATCTGTCTTATCGATATTTGAAAATAAAAAAAAAAAAATAAAATAAAGCCCGCCATAAATATGAACAACTTGAAATTATAATAACATATGTATTTGTATATAATATATTTTCATAACTTTATTATATTATATTAATATTGTCTGCTGAATTAATGATTGTCTGCTAATCATTTAAAAAACAAAAGAAAATAAATAAATAAATAAATGTTTCGGTAATATATTTATATATATTTATTGATGTGGCTCCTTTGAGCTGGATCATCTCTTGATACAGGAGCCTCACGTATCAAAAATTATACCTATATATATAAAAATTATCTAAACAAGTAATTTAGTCTAAAAGAACAAATATGCAATTACAATATTTTGTTTGAGCAAATAATAATGTGTAAAGCTATATATAGGGTTAAACTGATGGGCGTGTGTGATCAACGATGATGCAGGCGCCTTCAAAAACCATTATATAAAATCATCGACATTATCATTATATAAATATTGTTAAAATAAAAAATAAATTAAATAACCAACCAAAAATTACACAAATTTTATCATGCCCAACCCCCATGTTCAAGCCTCATCATCATCATTATCATCATCACTTCCTTCCTTCCTTCCTTCCTTCCTTCCTTCTTTTCTATCTTTTACATGATGATGATGATGATGATGATAATAATAATAGCAATAATATTTCAACGAATTTTCACACCCATCAAATATCCGCAACAGCATCCAACAATATTTTTTAATCTTTATACATTAATCTTGCATAAATGATTTGATATATATTTAACATCCGTTTTTAATAATTATTTTGGATAATTTTTTATTGATCTTTTATGGATTTTTATAATATTTTTAATGTTTTTTGAATTTTTTATTTTTCCGGTTTCATTTAATTTAATTTTAATGACATATATGTATTTTGGTGAGACGATATTTTTTTTTGGTCCTCCTTTTTTTTTTTTTTAAATTATTCTGGCGGACACTGAAAATTGAAGAGAAGTATTTAAAACCCGACATTCAAAAATATCCCGCCTACGATATTATGCTGTACCTATACTATTTACTATTTTGACTGGAATCGTTTTAATTTTAATTGTCATAAATTTTCCGGTATGCAGTTGATTATTGTTTCGAAAAATAAATAAATAAATATTTAAGAAAAAAAAAAAAAAGATAATCGTTGGGTTACATTTAATTTTTATTTTTTTTTTTTTTTTTTTGCGTATATGTATTAATATGTATTATTAAATTTATCGGGTTTCCTTTGACTTGTTACATACATATATGCGTCTTGAAATTTTTTTTTTTTTTTTATTTATTTAAAAATCCGGAAGACTTCCGAAGCCAATTGATTTTTTTATATCAAATGATAGGAACTTCGATTGATTGGATCATGAATTTATAAAAAAAAAAAAAAAAAATTATGTATATTGATATTATGCTCTTCTGTGGAAATATGCTCGAGTGCTTAATATAATAAATTAATTTTATATGAAAAATAATTTTTTTTTTAATCGATAACTTACAAGTGATATGATATATTTATATAATATCAGCTAATTTTTAAAAAATTTTAATTCCACTTTGCTAAACAAACTTCCGTTTAAAACACGCAATAAGTGTGCCACGCACGTTTTTTAATAATATTTATATTTTGCTATTATTATATTACACAAATAATAAACTACCTGTTTAATTTAAAATTTCTTTTTTCATATAAATATATATATAAAATTGGACAATTGTTGCGTCGTTGTACATATATATATATATAGCTATAGCTATTTGCACGTGTGGCATAATAATTGGTTAATAATAATTGAGAATTGGTTCCACCAAAATTTTTGGTATATAAAATCGAAAATCGAAAAGTGTCTTACGCTAGCCAACTGGAACTCCAGGTGTATACATGAGGAAGCGTGGCTGACGCGTGCTTATCCCTACTTTTTCATATATATATATATATATATATTTATTCCCAATCATATCCTATATACATATACATATACATACATATATATTAAAATTTTATAATAAACATTTATTTATTTATTTACTTATATTTTTTATCACACAATAATATATTATGTAAATTTCATGATGATTTATTTTTAATTATTATTCATATACATACATAGGTATATACATATATAAAATTCAATGCGTACCTATATACCTATATAATAATAGCAAAAGCTAAATATATATAAAAATAAAATAAATAAAATAAATATATAGATTCTTGATTTTGGGAAGATTCGATACACATACATATGTATATCGAAAATCAACGTGACGTAAAAGAGCATTCTTTTTGAAAGGTAGTATTTAAGTTTCGATGTAAATAATAATGCAATTATTATCAAATTAACTCTTGCACCCCCATCGTGGCTTACCGATTCTACTATATATTCTTTTGTTTTATATATATATGTATGTAGGTATTATATTATTTGACTGGGTGTCTGACAATTCTTTGATATATATTTAATTGTGCGGATACATACTTATATATACATTATAATTATTATTGGTATATTTAATCATTGAAAGGGTCAAGTGGTCAGTTGAACTCTCAGTATTCAGCTGAAATATATAGGTATACAATATAGGTATATTATATTTTTGTCGTAAATATATGTAGAATGATATACGCATTGATGGAAAATATCATTATGAAAAATTTAACAATAAATAGGTATACATATAGCTGCTACCAATATAAATATTATTATTATTATTATTTCAAAATAAATAAAAATTAAAAAATAACCACAAAAGTAGCAATTTTTTTCAAAGAAAAGCCGCTAATTCAAAAAAAAAAAAAAAAAAAAACAAAAACATATCCCATTATAGGTCAGAAGCATTTTTTGACTTTTTTTTATGTATTTTTGGTTCCGCCTTGTCGGCGTGACTAACAATCAACAAAGAAACCAGATCAAGTGCCACATATTAGAGTTCAAAAAAATGACGCAGATTTGGAAAATTGTGACAAATAATATATTATATTAATGTGTACTGTTGTTAAAAAAAAAATATAAAAAAAAAAAAAAAAGGTTCCTATATAATATTTGTATAGATCCACTTTTGGTTTTCAATTTGTAACTTTTAACATCATGGTGTCTTTTCTCTTTCATCTAGCAATTATAATGTCATTTAGCAAACGACATCCTGCTGTCTTTGGACAACTTCCGTCTAGCAGATCCAAAACAATATATATATATAGGTATATACTTGATCATCATTTTTCAATATACATCACATCACATATATATTCGCTCCTCCTTTTTGATTTTATTGAAAACAATCAACCCTAAAATTAAAAAAATTAAATTTCCACCATCATTTTATTTTTTTTCTCATTTAATTTTATTACTTGCCACATTTAAGTGTACATATATATGTATACCTATATATAATTTTCACACACACACACACACTTTTTAAAATAATTTTATTACAACTTGAACTAATTTTTTTGTTAATTTTTTTTTTTTACGACCACAAAAATGGTGAAAAATAAAAATTTATTATTATTATAATAATATCATCAATATATGTATATTAACGCCCCGGAAAATTTAATGCATATTATATAAATAAATGTATTTTTTTTTTTTTTTCATTATTTTGAGCAATAAAAAGGAAAAAAAAAGAGGAGGAGGAGGAGGAGGGTGTGAGAACATTGAAGAGAATTTCTCACTACCCTCTTTGATGATCACTATGGACCAAACAATATATATATACACAGAGTCAGACAAGTCGAAAAAAAAAAAAAAAAAAAGATGAGACTGACGAGTATAGCATATAGCATATAGGTAATCGAAACTGAGATGGTGAGAAGGAGGTAAAAATAAAAAAAAATAAAAAAAAATAAAAAAAAATAAAAAAATCAGGGCCCCATGGGTGGAGATGGTGGTGATTCACAGTATATATGGACCGGAACGATGGACGGGGCTGCCGACGATACGATACGAGACAAGAAATGAAAATAAAAATAAAAAAATAGTAGTGTAGTATAGGTTAAATGTATAATATATATAAAAAATAAATAAATAAGTATATAATATATATTATATGCGTATATAAAAAAAGAAATGGATCCAAGTGAAGAGAATAATGGAGACGCGATGTGAGTCCGTGGGAAGCATGTGAACATGATCAGATGCGAAAGAGATGAGATGAGAAAGACCATTTCGTTTTCATGCATTTTTTAAAAAATCTCGAGTTGCCAACATACATATATGGACCACCTTCATCATCATCATCATCATCATCATCAACATCGTCATTGTATTTTATATATACTACATGTATCTTGTCTTGTCATTTTATTATCTAAAATTTTCTCTAAAATATATATATATAAACCTAAAAACCAAGAAAAATATAATCATTATTTATTATTTCAAGTATATTTTTTAAGAATCTCTGTTGCAAATATATATAATACAATATAATGACGACTTTGAGTTGTAATTATTATTTATTTTTTTAACACTCTCATTGACCATTTCAAAATTGGTAAAACTTGAAAAATTTTTGAAAATGTGTTAAAATAACATTGACATATTGACACGTTGAAAATAATTATAAAATTGACTCGTCATTGTGTGTGTTTTATTTATTTTTTTTTTTTTTTTCTCTTCTCCAAATTTTACGAATAATATATAATTCTTTTTTTTAAAACTTTTTCTCACTCTGTTTTTAGCATAAAACAAAAAAAAAGTGATGATGCTTTTTATATCACAGCAAGATTTTTCACAAATTTCACAATAAATATATATAAATTACACAAGCTGTATCTTGTTAATTGCATATATTTATATTGGCTTTTGCGATATTCAACTGACTTTTATTTTTTAATCAAATTGTAAATGTATATATTAATACAGGTATCTAAGCAAGTCATTTGATATTTTATTAATTTTTTTATATTCACAGCAGCATCACAATCAAGTCAACTGTTTAATTTTCTTGATATAATTTTTATAATGAGTGTAAAATTACAAAAAAAAAAAAAAAAATTAATAGATATAAATAAATAAATAAATAAATAAATAAATAAATTTTTAATAATCGTAGTAGAAGGTAAAATTATTTTTTTTGCGAAAAAAACTCGACTTTTTCTTGACCTGGATCATCATGATGCGGCATCAATCTAGTAGCAATTTGACTTGTATATATAGTATATGTATTATTATTATAATATTATATTTTGCATCATGACTTGGCACATATAACTTGAAATATTTATATTTTTTATAATATTTTTCCATGAAACGCATCTATACATATGTGGTTGTTAAAAACTGCAAAGCTCTGTGTGTGTGCTTTAAAATTATAAATTAAAAATTTAAATTATAAGGGTGCAAACCATCCCCAAATAGTAAAGACCTGATTAATAAAATTTTTAACTATATTATTATTATTATTTTTTTTTTTTTTTATATTGTGTGACACTTGAATTTAAGGATTTGGTTGGTGGTATATAGTGCCACTACACTCTACAATATAAAATATTTATTTATTTATATATAGTGTTATTATACAATATAAATACACAAGGACCCTTGAAATCTTTTACTGCATATTCAATTCATTCATTCATTCATTCATATATTATATATTTACAAACACTAATACACACTCACTGTTATCTCAAGTGATAAATAAATAAATATATTATGTAAAAAATAAAAGAAAAATATTAGATATTTCAATGACACTTGAGACAAGTTTGTTTGACTATTTTTTTTATATTAAGTATATGTATACAGTGCGTAATATATATGTAAATATTGCATATTGTTTTTTTGATATACCTATACTATATTATAATATTGACACAAAATTTATTGTCTATAATTTTATATCCTATTTTAAATAATAATTCAACAAATCATCAATACTTGATTTTTTTTTTTTTTTATAAATTAAATTAAATTGTCTACATGATGTGTGTTATTATTATTTCAAGTGTAATTTACCCTTTTTCCAGTTTTTTAAAAATATATAACTCATGCTTGAGAATGAGGTAAAAATAATAATAAAAAAAAAAGTAAAAAATAATTTTGTTACTGCAGTACAAATATACATGGATTCTTTTGCTATATATATATATATAGCAAATATTTGGGTAGAATTTAAAAGTATAAACCTTTTTCAATATATTTTTAACTTTCAAGTGGGGCCTTTTTTTTTATTTTTTTATTTTTTTTTTTTTTTTTGGCACAGGGTTAAAACCTTTTTTCTAAATCCTTTTTTATTTTTTCTTAATGATGAATAGCATGCTCAAGAGAATGAATTTTTAGCTGGTAAAATAACACGCTGTCAGTTTATTGGATATGCTAAATATACGTGCTATACTCAATTGGATTGGATTGGACTTGACTGTTTTTTAAAGAAAAACAGGAATGAATCGATTGCGTTTTTTTTAATGTTATTTTGTGTTTAATATCACAACACAAAAATTAAATAAATAAATAAATAAATAAATATATATAAATGTATATATAGCATTAGGAATTTATTCTATTTCATTTTATACATTTTATTCTTTTTAAACTTTTTAAACTTTTTAAACTTTTTTTTTTTTTATATTTATAAGTATTTATTTATTTATTTACTTTTTTCATCCTCAATTTTTTATTCTATTGAAATTTTTTTTTTTTTTAAATATAATCAGAATTTAGCAATTCTTAATATTTTTTCTAAATTTTTTTTCGTCATTCAACAATCAAATGAAAGAAAAAAAAATTTTTGCAGGTGCATTTTTATTTTTTATTTTTCAAAAATCTATATCTGTCGTCTTTTAAATGCAATGGATTCATCAGTCATTTGTCACAATACAATAGAAATATTTTTTTTTTATTATTTAAAAGAAAAAAAAAATTATCCATTTACCAATTCAATTATGTACTTGTACATATATATAATATTTTTTTTTTTATTTGTATTTGATATAATAATATATAACTTGGCTTCATAAATACATATCCGGTTATTGAGAAAAAAAAAAAAAAAAAAAAAACACTTTGACGTGTGGCAGTTGAGATATAATATGATATACCTACCTATATACATTATAATATAGAAATATATATTTTTTTTTTTGAATTCTAAATGATAAAATTAAACATAAAATTAGCAATAATATCTATCTCGCAAGTCTTTAATTACTGGTCTCTTTTGCTCACATCCACGTCAATTTAAAATATAAAATATATAAAATATATAGTTGAGAAAACAACAAGGTGAGGGCTTTAATAATATAACACGTTTCAATTAAATCATGACGCGTGTCGATTCGCAAAACATCCCCTAAAATAAATAGTACATAAGTATATTTAATCCACACCAACGAATATAATAAATAAATAAATAAATAAATAAATAATTAAATAAATTAGTAAATTTATAATATTATCATATATGTATGTGCAGTGTGTATATGTAGAGCACAACTTCCGCTTGAAAATATAATTTAAAAGATATATCTCATCCTTTGTGCAAATATAATATATATATTTCTTCGAAGTAGAAATTTTGGGAAAAAATAAAAATATTATTAACGAAACCTTAACCAGTTCGAAGGTCATGTGATCCTTTTTATTATTATTATCATCATCTTTTTCCTTAGCTACATCAATGTATTATAAATTAATTAATTAAATAATTATTAATATTTAAAAAAAAAAAAAATACGAGTCAAATGACTTTATTACCTGTATATATGTATAATAAGCTATTTTTTTTTAATATAAAAATTATTATTTTTTATTGGTTATACATACATACATACATATATGCACGAATAAAGCAATTGGTTGGCAAAATATCAAGTCTACTATATCTAATCCAATACATATACATGTATATAATTAAAGGGTATCATAATGACGGTATCCGCAGTTTTATTTATTTTTTTTTTTTTTCTATTTAACTTTTTTTTATTTTTGTATATATATATATTTTATTTTCAGCGATCATCACAAAATTAACTTGATTGCTTTATTAATTATTTATCAATATTTATTGATGAGCTGTTGTTACACTTAAGTGTACGTATATATATAATATCACATTTTATCATTAAAAAAAATAAATAAATAAATAAATAAATAAATAATATTTATATATATTATTTGAGATGTATATATTTAATGATGGCACATGACACCTCATGTGTACACGCACATTAAACTCAAATCTACCTTCATCAATGTTAAATATATATTTATTCATCATCATCATCATCATCATATTATTAAATATGCTGCCGAGTTAATATCAGCATCAGCAGCAAAACCTGTCACAATGTATAAACCATCCAACTAGACCCACCAACGTGTCATGTCACTTTCTCAAAAAAATTTATATATTTGTATTATTTATTTTTTTTTTTTTTAAACACGTCAACGAAATTTCATCCCTCAAAAAAATTTTTCATCACAACTCAACACACATACATATAGTAGTAATACATATATATATTATATTAATATATTTTTACTTATATAGCTACATCCTTTTATTGATTTGAAAAAAATTATAATTTAAAATGAAAAAAAAAGAAATGTATATTTATATATATTTAATTATATGATATAATAATAGACAATTATGTAAAATATATATTTAAAAAAAAATAAAAATAAATGAATGAATATGTATATGTATATACTTATTTAATGTAATATTTTTTGTATATATATATTTATGGAAATATATATTATTGACCTCCCATAGTCCCATATAGTCCTATAGATAGATAGATATAAATATATATATATATGGAATGTATATGGATATATGTTTAAATATATGTATATAAAAAGTTTATTATATGGCCAGAAAATTAGAGCATAAATATATAAACTAGACACATGGATACACCTACCTGAAGTGATTTCACTGTAGGGGGGAATAATTCAATATAGCTAGGTACATATATATACATATATACATATACATATGTAGGTCGGCTATATATAGCAAAAGTATTATTTTATTTTATTATTTTTGTATATTTATTATGAGAATAAACGGACAAAAAAAATGGGCGTTCAAAAAAAAAGAAGCAAGAGTGGTCAGCGAATAGAGATGTCCAAGTAAAGTGTTCAGGTTCATGCTGGACGATGATTAATGTTGTAAAACATCATATAAACCTATATATATATATATATAAAAGTATCTGGGTGGCCAGCTTTTATATTTTTATATGTATTTATTTATATTTAGGGCTTTGGATTTTTTATTAATATTATCATTTTTCTTAATGTCTTTCTAATATTTTTTCATTTTCTAAATTAAAAAAAAAAAAAAATTATTATTATTATTATTATATGTATATATGGATATGCATGTCGGGGAATGGATAATTTGTGTCTTTTTTAAAAATACATATTATAAAAAAAAAGTGACATTAATTTTTTGTTGTTGGCAATATAATAAGACTCAACAAAATTGCAAATGCGGGTGCAAACATTTATCACATGTAAACGCCCATTTTTGGCAATAAGTTATTCAACATTTTAATGATATTTATTTATATATGTATATGAAATGTCTATTTCACATTCATATGTAAAAATATATATACATACATACATACATTTATTATTTTGACATTTATAATATATTTTATAAATTTTCATACATGTTATTATATGCATAATGGGATGATTATGATAACAAAAATAACAACGACATAAAAGTGTAATTTCAAATTAGTATATATGTATAATTACTAGATATTAAAAGTAAAAGTTTATATTATATATTTTATACAAGAAGCCATGCATATCTATATATTTTTATAATTTTTTTTTTAAATATTCGCATTATACAGTCACTTGAAATAAATATCCACTTGTGCCATATCACAGATGCTCAACGCATTCTAATATATAATATAATACTTGCTCCGATTACAGTAATAATTTTTTTATCTGCATTGTTGCAAACTAAACATTTAACAAGTTGTTAAAAATTTACACAATTACTGTATATACTTGTGTATGATGATGCTGGTCAAAATGCGGTATAATAATTAATAACGGTATATATATTTATATATTTGAGTGTTTTTCTAGGATTCTTAATAAAAAATAAATAAAACATAAACAATACAATGCGTTGAAAAATTGATATATATATATATATATATATCTATATAACATAAATGAAAGAAAACATGCGGTTATTATCTCACAGGTGGTCGTAAACAAGGTTGACAAATACCACAAAAAATAAATAAATAAATATAAACAACTTGTCTTGTTCTATTTGATTATATTTTTAGTTATTTGATGATATGCCGCAAATGACACCAATTGGTTTGTTGGTTGGTTGGTTGGTTGGTTGGTTGGTTAAGGTAATAAGCTATTTTGTGTCTTCACTTTGAAATTCAAAGTCAAGTCATTTAACAAGACACTCTTATATTTTTTTTTTATACTTTTCTTAAAAAAAATTTTTCATTATATATTATATTTATTTTGTTTATAATTTGTTTTAGAAAGTAGATAACAATATCTTTCTTATTTTAGGGTGTTTTTTAAATATAATTGGAAGCATATAATATCATGTCTAGTGAAATAATAAATAAGCAATTGAATTTAAATTTATATAAAATTAAAAAAAAAAAAAAATATATATATAGGTATATTCTATACATATACATATATACACAGTGTATATACATATAGTTAAACTAAAAATTTGGACCACACATTTTGAATTTGGATCAAATAACGAAATATATTATATTTGTTGACACCTGTAACCTGTGCCTGATGCGTAAGCTTACGTTATTTTAGCCAATAATATTTTTATACTACGCAAATATATATATAACAGGTGAAATTGTTACTATATACATATATAATGTATATATAAAATTAATAGATGATTTTTATATGCATCCATGCATCAATTCAACACCATTACATCCCTGTTATTTATTGTGTTTTTATTTTTATTTTATAATATATGTATACTTGGGTATATTTTAAAAAAAATAAATAAAAAATACAAAAAGAATGCACATTTAAATTAAATTCAACTGACATAACACGACAAATACCTATATATAACGCAATCAAATATGTATATACCAAACTATTATTTATCCATGATTTAATTTTAAGACAACAGAGCTGCACAGCACAGCTATGCTAGTGTATATTCTTTATTTTCCTTTTTTTTCAAAAAATTTAATCTTGATCATAAATGAATGAAAAAAAAAAAAAAAATATACATCTAGTAATACCTGTGGATGACAAAACAAGACTGGACACTTCGCACCTATTTCAACACACTAAATACTAAATACTAAATATATTTTATCTGATTTTAAAATCATCAGGTTTATTGTGTTGTATCTTAAAAATAAAAGATCCTCTTGTTTCTTGTGATGTTGGAATATTATTTTCGCTTTTTTTTTTTTTTATTTTTCTTTATCTGGGTCTAATAGTTGCTTGTTTTATTTTATTTTATTTTATTTTATATAAGCTTATATGTATATTTGTATTTATTTATTTTATTCATTCAAGATTCAGGGGACCAGTAACTTGTCATCATCATCATCATCATCATCATCATCACCCTTCTTTTACATTACTTAAAACATACAAAAAGATATGATGATAAAATAAAATAAATAAATATCAAAATGATCTGATCCTTTTTTTTTTCTCTCATAAAACGTATCGTATGTTGAACATGCTCAATATCTGTCTTGTTATCTCTTGTTATAACCACATGCTTGTTTTTTTTTTTTTTTTTTTTTTTTTGTAATATTTTTAATTTGTTTTATATATAGGTATATATAATTTTTGTGTAATTATTAATTATATTATTTAATTAAATATATTATTATAATAATAACAATAACACCATCAATTTTCACACTTTCTTTGTATATATTTTTAATATTTTTATTATTTAATTTATAAAAAATATATACAGTAAAAGTTTAATTTCCTGTAAATATATAAAAAATTAGGCCTTTATAAAAAAAAAAAAAAAATAAAATTAGCTTCTTAATGCTTCCGCCTGCTAATATTCGAGAATAATAATGCGTTGTATGTATTTATCATATATATATATATATAATATTATAATAAATAAATAAAAATAAATATTAGTAATAATAATAAATAAACAAATATAAAGATGAAAGTCGATAGTGGATTAATAATCAAGTAATAGCTAGTAGTAACATAAAGGCATTTTATATATATATATTGAATTGGGCCGCCCACATCCGTTGCCACCCATCACATCGTTATGCATCTTATTTTATTTATTTGATAAAACAATTTATACATTTTCTGATTGAAAATATATAGATATACAAATGATTTTTAATATTATATTTTTTTGAAATAACGCAAAAAAAAAGTTGATAACTTGTATACATATAACTCATGTATTAATGAGACAAAGCAACAATTATACATATAAATAAAAAATTTTTTGAAAATGCGTTTTTCAAAATTTTAGAAATTTAAGTTTAATAGATATTTTGTGAGCAGCCATATGGGTAGCATACGGTGAGCAGGCATAAGCTTAACACTGCAGCTTTAATCTACTGACAAACTACTGTTAAAAAAATTTAAAAAAAAAAATATATATATATATATATATATATATACAAGAAAAAAATGTAATAAGGCGTTGTTTTGGGCAAAAGGGTGACTTGAGGCCAACCATGGTCAAGTCAAGGGTACAAACATAATATATCCAAGTTTTTTGAATTACAACTTGTGTCGTCGTGACATTGGAACTTTTTTATAAATGACCATACTAATTTTCAACTTTAAAACATATAAATATCTTTTATATACATATATGTATAAAATCTACAACTATATACCAAATTTTTAGAAAACAAATTACAGGTACTTTTTCGGTGCTATGTATACGCATAAATACAAAATAAAAATTAGTAACAATTTGGTAATAATTGCATGCAGACTATTTTGCTATATGATATATCTACATATATCTATACAAGGAAATGCAACTTCAAGTTAATATGTATAGACAAAGAAGGAAGTAATAAACAAATTTAGAATTAAAATGAAAATGTGCATATTTTTTTTTATAGGAAAAAATTTAAAAGTAACGCATATACATATATACATGTGTAAAGGAATTATTGGTCTATACAATAATATATATTTCATTTCTTCGCTTGCCAACTGTCTCAGGTGATGTATACCTATATATATCTATTACTTTTATATATGTATGATAAATATATACAAATGCGTGCATTTAAAAAAGTAAAGTCTTTTAAGACGTGTGGCTGGCGCGTGCTGGTGTTTTTTTTTTTTTTTACCTTAACATGGTCTTGCTCATCAAACGCGCGCACGCGTATGCACTCGTATTTATTAACTTACAACAAAACCATTTATTTACATACGACTTTTTTCATATATGTACATGTACTTGTAAAAAAATAAAATAAATAAATATATAAATATATGTATATATAGAACAGTAGCTACATGATATATATACAGCTAGTCGTGTTGTTTGCTATTGATGATTAATTGCGTGACGATAATTTAGCCAAGAGAAAATTTTGAATAATAATAATAATAATAATTTATATCTGTCGGTGTTGTACTATATATGTAGAGCAACTAATTGATTTATTTTCGACACGATTTTTGGCTGATTGTTTTTAAAAAAAACCATTGGTGGTCTTCCATAATATTATGCTAATTTATTTGAGATTTTAATTTTTGATTTTTAAAGCACAGCTATACATATATGTATGTATATACTTTTTTTTTTTTCTTGACACGCGTGTATATAAGTTGTAAAATAATATATAAATTGAAGAATAGATAAAGCACACATGAATATATTTTATTGTCGGTATTATTTTGATGTTATATAAATTATTATATACATATAAATAATCGGGTTGCATTTCGAAAAAAATTTTAAAAAAATTAAAAAAAATAGGGGCGGTATAGTAAGTGGAACTTGAAACGATGGGGTTATTATACATATATATGTATACATATGTATAGATCGTCTTTAAATAATAATGTAACTATACAATGTGAATACATATATATATATCTTTGCTACCCTTTTAATATTTATATTTTCGGTGGGATTAGAAGAATTTTCTTGGCCCATCCCCTTATATATATAAGTAACTTGATCACAACTTGCCGCATGTATTAATGTATTAATGAGAAAAAACTAATGAGTCTTAAATATTTAACTTTTATATAGCTATACATATGTATATGTATAGCTAATTGATAAATATTATATACATTAAATTATATTGAAAATGATTTAATAATAAATTTGGATACAAATATTATATCCCCGAGGCATCTGACTAAATTGTTTTAGTATATTTTATAAATTTAATTTTTTTTAAAATGCCACCTAAATAGTAAAATTCCTAGAAATATATTTATATAATATTTTGCACGTTTGTAAATAAATTATACACGCTTGCATATAATTTTTTATTTATATTTATATTTATTTTTTTTTTCTTTAGCTACCTGCAGGCATATAGATCTCAAAGGTCTTGTATTAATATCATTATTATATGTCAAAAAAAAAAAAAAAAAAAAAGCCACAATAATGTAATGAAAATTGATTAAATTATTTAATTTATTGGTAAAATGCATTGATATAATTATCATCTGTTTGTAAATATTATTATATTTGCATGCGATATGATTAGATATAAATGTATATGTATATAAAAAATAAATAAAATATACGCAAGTACTTATATGCATGCACTCATAAATAATATTCTAGTTGTTAAAGTCACGAAACGTGTTATTTGCTACTGAGCATGACTAAATGAGTTCACTTTGTATTTAATTACTCATCACACGCCCATTGCCCATTACCCATTACCCATTGCCCATTGCTCTTTGATATACTTTTTTGGGCATTCAAAGGTTCGACCGCCATCGACGCCAATAAACCATCATTCTTTATATTTTTTTTTATTTTTTTTTCCCTCTTTTCTTATTTTTCATTTAATCTTTTTTTTTCTTTTGCAAAGTATATGTATACCTACGCATAGAAAAATTAATTTTGATAAATTTCAAGTAATTCATTATTAAAACAATTGGTCGGCATATTTATTTGATATTAAAAATGGGCTGGAAATGTTTTGATTCATATATATGTATAGTTGCCCTACTAAATTATATTTTTCTTTTGTTAATTTACCCTTTATATTAAATTTAATTATAAATTCATTTGGTATATGTATACATATAAATAGGTGTGAGAATAAATATTATATATAAAAAATAAAAATTAATTTTATATATATATTTTTCTTACATCTTATAGCAGCTTCTTTGGATTATTAAATATATAAAAATGTAATAATATATATATTTTATATGTATACGCATATAGTGATGTTTTGGGATGTCTAATCGCGAAATACAAGACGAAACATGACAAAAGATTGCCAACAATATAATAAAAAATAAAATAAATATATTGTTAAATATGTTGTGGTAATGGTGATGGTGATGGTGATGGTGGTGGCTAAGAGAGATCAGGTTGCTTAAATTTTTTTGGGACCACCTTAGTGTCGTTCTGCTTAACCGCAAAATTTTATCCTACCTGTTTTTGCTAATTGAGCGAGGAAAGATGTAACTGGACCTTACGCCCCTGAGGTATTTTCACCCTTTTTATTACTTTTTTTTTTTTTTTTTATTATATATCTATACATTATACTTGTACCATCCATTATATACATATCTCATATAAATAAGTTGTGAGATAGCATCATTTTACTTAATTTCTTTATATTTTTCAAAAAAAAGAAAAAAAGATTGACCAGTGTAAAAATACATCACCAAACTTTACTTGTCAGTTTCTTTTTTTTTTTTTTTTTTTCATCATCATCATCATCATCATCATCTTAAATTCCTAATGGATATATATTTTATTTGAAAAACAATCAATATTGACCCAAATCGAATTTTAAATGTTTTCAAATCCATTGATGATATACGCACCTCTATATGTATACCTGAAAATAATTATTGTAAATAATTTATATATATTTTCCAAAATTTTCCTTTTATTGTTTATAATATTTTTTCATTTGAAATTTCTTGGAATCATTAGGCTGGAGGATACGCGTGCCGATGAGATGGAAAAAAAAAAATAAATAAATATAATTTCTCGGTCTCAGTCAAAGTAAAACTATAATACTGATTTTTTCGCACGAATCACGCCAAGATGACTTGCTGCAGTCAAACAATATGTATAAATAGTAATATATAATATATGTATAATGATATGATATATATAAAGAAACAAAAAATAATTTAATAATACACAAAATTATAAATTAAATAATGAATCATATATTTTGTGGTTTAGAATATATTTATAGGTATATCCAAATGATGGGAATAACGACATTACTAAAAAATATTATACGCATATACATATATACTCATTAGCTATATTTATTCATTTATATTTGTAATTTATAATATAGCTATATGTATTATTTGTATAGAATCACAAAACACAATGGAATAGGTATGATAATTTATCCCGTATTTGTCTGAAAAATATCAAAATGAATATTCGACTTTTAATTTAATTATCTAAATATCTATTGAATTTTATAAAATAATAATATTAAATTGTCAATTATTATAAGCATGCAACTCTTTGACTTGGCCAAAAATTATTATTATTATTATTATTATATAATTTAGACTAAATTGTTTATTAATATAATTTGAAATATACATATGTATATATAAATATAATAAAAGTTCAAAAAAAAAATAAAAAATAAAAGAGTAAATTGAAAAAAATTTAAAAATTCCAGCTGGATAAACTTTTATTTATTTTATTTTATTTTTTTTTTGAAAAATAAGGTCAGTCAAATGTGTCTGTTTAAATATTATTTTTTCTTTTCTTTATCAAAAAAATGATGATGTGGATGTGATTATGACATATTCTGCGAATAAGCCCTTTTTTTTAATAGAATATATGTATGTATTTTATATTTTATGTATATATTATTTATCGTTTTTTTGATCCTTTCCTTTTTTTAAAATTTGCTACTTCATCATTTATATTTGTTATTTTAATTCAACTTGCAAAAATATATTATTATAGGAAATTATATTTATAATATTAAAAAAAAATACAAATCATCATCATCATCATCATCATCATCATCATATACATATACATATATATATATATGATATTTGCAATAGATAATATCGATGAGGTCAAAATTAAAATATTGGGATATACATGTATTACGTGAGATATATGTATATAACAAGGATATACACACAATTATTTGTATATATATGTATATATGTAATATATGATAAAAAGTAGGAAAGGGAAAAAGAGGCGCCGTCACAAGACTCTTCTTCTTCTTCTTGATGATTTTATGTATTTTTGTTCTTGTTGTTCTTTTTCTAAAACCACCTGTTGCACGATTGTAGTACATAATTCTTTGGACAGCCCCTACTGCATTTATGTTATATAGGTATATGATAGTAGTACATAATATATAATACAAGTATATAAAAATATATATATATTAAAAATTAAAATAGTGGGGATTTAAAATTCTTGTTTCTTATTGGTTATGAGGCACGTGCTTCAAGAGGGTTGATACGTTTGTCCAAACACATAAATCCCTGAGCCCTTTGGTACCAAACTCAGAATCATCTCGAATCTCAATCGAGAAACATCACTTTTTTTATAATTAAAAAAAATTTGATTAATTTTGTGTTAAGTGAGTGTATATTTTTAACAAGTGTTGTGAATTTAAAAAAAAAACACTAATTATTGTGAATTTTATATATATAAATAAATAAATAAATAAAATGGAACTTCAAGAAATGTTTCGTTATGGTTACATGTATCCACCACAAGAAGAAAATATAACATCATCAACATATTTACAATTACCAGATTATACATATTTAAAAGATAAAAATAATTTATTATTACCACCAGTTAGTTCAGTATTAAATAATATTAATAATAATACAACACAAATATTACCACGTTGTATATTGTATGATAATAATAGTGATGGTTGGCATACACCAAGTCCACCAGCAAGTTTACGTTCAGTAAGTCCATCAACAACAGTATCATCTGATATTGGTGATATCAATATTAATAGAACAATTACAGATCACAACAATGACATTAACAATATTAATAATCATAATAAAATTATGATGATGATTAATAATAATAATAATGATAATGATAATAATCAACATCAATCATTAAAAAGAAAACGAAAAAATTCTCATGAATTTATTGAAAATAATAAAAATGAATTATTATTAGAAAATAATATAAATTATGTTGCTATTAATAATAATAATAATAATAATAATAATGTTAATAATGAAGAAAAATTATCATCATCATCATCATCATCATTATTGTTATCACGTAAAAGTACTGGTAGTAATTCAAGTACATACTCTGAAAATATGGAGAGTGATGATGATGATGATGATGTTGATGATAATATTGGTGATGGAACAAGTGATACTGATGAAAATTCTAAAAAACGTAGAGGTGGTGGTAAATATGTTAGTTCAACTGTTGTTAAAAAAAGAAGACTTGCTGCAAATGCCAGAGAACGTAGAAGAATGCAAAATTTAAATAAAGCATTTGACAGATTAAGAACATATCTTCCATCACTTGGTAATGACAGACAATTATCAAAATATGAAACACTACAAATGGCACAATCTTATATCACTGCACTATACGATTTACTTCAATAAATCATCATCATTGTTGTTAAAAAGACTAAATTAATTATATCATATCATATATATATATGTAAATAAATTTAAAAAAAAAAAAAAAAAATCTACGTTATTTTTATATTTCATTATATGTGTATAGATTATAAATTAGAGCTGTATTATTTTTTTAGAAATATATATATATATATATTTATATTAAATCATCAAATATATTATGTATAAAATTTTAAATGACATAAATTTATTTCGAGAGACTGACAATATACAAGTATATATTTTCGCATATATTATATTGTAAAAACAAAAAATTATAAATAAATATATTTTATACAAAAAAAAAAACAAGTATTTCAATTTTATTTGATGATCCATTTCATGTATTGTTAATTAATTAAATTTTTGCTTTGAAAAATTTTTGTTGTTATTTAAATTGGTTTGTTTGTCATCATTATCATCATGGCATCATCGGTGGTCGTTATTTGAGAGCCATCAGCGTCTTTTACCAGTTAGTTTGTTCCAGTGTCTGGTGCCTGGTTACAAAATTGCAATTTGAGATGAAGACTATATATACACACACATACATTTGTATACATTTACATATTTTTCATTCATTCGTATACTCATTCATTATTACAATGAATACACATATACATGTATAGCATAGTATCAACTAGAATATAGATTATATGTAGACTATAATTTATTTTATTTTGTTTTCCTTTTAATTTTTTATTCCAATCGTATCAGGTATCAAATACATGTGTGTCAATAAAAAAAATCATGATAATAAATTTATTAATTATTTTATATATCAATGCCTCAGTTTAAGGATTACCTCACATCATCATCATCATCATCATCATCATGTATTATATGTATGCGCGTATATTGTGAAAGATATAATATATTATTGATATTTTATTTTTTAATTTAATTTAATAACAGAGTTGTACATATTATTAAAAAAAATAAAAATACCTAATATTTTAATTAAATTTTTAAGGTAATATATTTCTATATGCACGCGTATGTGACTCAATGTGATAATTTATATATTTTATATTTATTTTTGTTTATATTTATATATAAATAAATTTTTTTTCTATATACTTAAAAACTCGTTCATCAACACATTCAACACACATTAAAATAAAATAAAGAAAATATAAATAAATATAGTATATACCTATACCTATACCTATATATACAGTGTATAGAAATACTCATGATTATGTTGAAAGTTACGATGAGTTTCTTGGTGGCAATGATGATTATTGTTGGCTATTAAACTCGTGAAACGTTAGTCATGCACCCGCACATATTATATATATATATATATTTTTTTTTCCCTAGTAAATTATTATTATAATGCATCTTCTTGGTATATTGGTATGTATATGTATTGCAGGACACTTTGCACATTTATATAAATCTTACAAAGTTAAATGTTCATCAGCAAGAAAAATAACACCAATTCAAATTCATAAAATTCATGGTAAAATTATTTTTCACTTCACGGTATACATATACATGTATATATCTATAGTAGTATAGTACATTGCACTTTAATGCAAATGGATTCAATGCTTTTGAAATATATAATAAAAAAAATTTAAAAATAATATTTTACTATGCATATGTATAGACCTACTGCAGTTGTAATAAATAAAATTTAAAAAAATAAAAAAAACTGGATGGTGGTTACACATATAATATTACACCTCTGCTAATGAATCCACAATAAAATTTTCATACAGCTACATTATATGATTAGATAGGTAATATACATCTATATATTTCTCATCATCAATATAATTAATTTATCATAAAATTTTACGCTTGATTGATTATTTTTACATTTAACATGCGGAAATGTATCATTAATTTGTTACACATTTTTTTTTATCATATAAATATTTTATAAAAGTTTATATATTATTGCTATATGGATCTTTTAATTTTTACATTTTTATATTATATAATATAATATAATTAAAAAAAAAATAAAAGCCCTTGTAAACAGGATGATGGTGATGATGGTGATGATGGTGGTGATGTGATGAACCGAGCATCACATTTTTTTTTTTTATATATAGCTGAATAACAACCCCCGAGGGTGAACCACTTGATAGCTAATGGCCATGCAATATTATTATAATATGTATATAATCATTTTGTACACTGTAACATAAATGAAACTACCCTTGCTATTATATACATATACATATTGTATGCACCATGGGTTATTATTGTTAAATACCGCAATGTATATGTATATACATCATCACATCAATGAAACCCTCATCCAATTTTACAGTATATATTCACGTCGCTGTTTTTAATTTTTAATTTTTTTTTTTTCTTTTCTATTATGCATTTTCTTTATCAAAAAAAAAAAAAAAAATAAAAAAAATCTCCAAACAAATCACATGCATGCATATATCATATTGTTGTGGCGTGTCAACGTGTGTGTTCCAAGGTAAAAAATATCTCACGTTCACAGCAGGATACATTCAAGTTGAACATTTTATTTTCAATTTCATTTTCATTTTCATTTTCATTTATATAGATACCTATACCCCTTAAATTATTATTTTTTTCATTCCTTTACTGCAGTATATCTATAATATAATATTTTCAAAATATATATAGGTATATCAACTCGCAGACATAATTTTCTTTTCTTTTTTTTTCAATAACATTTGCAATTTTATTGTGTTTTATACCTATATATATTTAAACTTCCGGCTTATATAGGTATTATATGTATAAAAGTATTTTTAGTAAATCATAAATATAAAATATATATTTATTTATTTATTTATTGTGGAACGTGTTTGTGATTTTATTTTTTGGATATATATAAATGTCATCGTATATTGACACAAAATTCAAATATATGCGTATATTGGCATTTTTTTATTATATATACAAATTGACTATACATAGAATATATAATTATAATTAAAATTTGCAAAAAAATTATATATACATATATGTACCTTTAAATTTAAATTATTTTGTTGTTGCATTGTTTTAACATATATATGTATATTGAAACAAATATCCACCAACATAATTTACGCTTGGTGAATTTGACGATGTAAATGTCTTGTAGGTATTTTTTATATATATTGTTGTATATATAGGATCTTGATGATTATTATCTTCTTCGACGGGTCCATTACCTTCTCAAAAGTAGCTAATTTTTATTTTATTTTTTTTTAAATTTTATTTTCTCGTTATATATATATTACAATATAGGTATATATTCTTTGATCTTTTAATGTTGCAGCAAACACTTGTTGTGATGCTGCTGTTGTCTCTAAAGTACAAAACATGTCTATATAATAATTTTTTAATTTATTTTACTGTATATATACATATTTATACTCCATAATTATCATGTATAAAATATTAATACCAATAAATTATCAAAAAATATATATTCATCATGACTTTTTGTTAAATAATATACATATGTGTATAATAACCAATCAATGCAGGTGCATATATACTTATAAATTTATCAAAATATATACATAAAAATGCCAAATTGAAAAATTGAAAAATTGACAAATTGTCAACAACTGCGATATTGCGCATATATATTTATTGCTTTGATATATTTCAATTGAGATAAACTATATAAAAATGTTTATACATATATTCTTTTAAAATATATTTGATTGTATTTATATGTATAGTTTCATTTATGTGGTATTATTAGCCAATTTAAATAAAGATCAAGACAATAAGCGAACAAAAAATCAAGTGGCCACTGCAGTAGCCCATATGCATCTCACTAAAATTGTTTGTCGGTTTCTTTATATATTTATTTCATTTTTGCCTTAATCTTTTTTCAACTTAACTTGTTGCTGTATTTAAATTTTAAATATTTAAAGTTTATTTGGTCATTTAGTTAAACATTTAACAACACAACACAACACAATAAATTAATTGCTGCGTGAAATATTTAAATTTATATGTTTTCATATCTTTTTGCCATCACAGTACATATTTTTGTATATTAGAATATTTTGTGGCTTTATTTTTATGCCATTAATTATTCTTCTAATTCTTATGTTAGCTACACACTCGATGCGAATTGCCATCGATTGCCATCATCAAACAACTATTTAAAAGAAGAAAAAAAAAAAAAAAAAAAAAAAAATACTTGAAAGTTTTTAAATACTTGTGTATCAAGTTTTATTTTAATATGCGCGTATAATATACCTCTGACATAAGTATTTTTATTTTTTTTTTTCATTTTATTATTTTTAGTGTACAAAGTAACACAAGTGAACACAAGTATTTAACTCCATTTTAAAATTTGTATATATACGCATACATATATGTACAATGCACATACCTATATACCTATATAATTAATAATATTAAAATTATATTTTTTAAAACACATACATATACTTTATTACAGGATTATGTTTATTTATTTATTTATTTATTTTTTTTTCTTGACTGTAAATAATTTCAGTATATAGGTGTATATTTATGATGGATATTAATAATATTGGAAAATATTTAATTTATTATTATCATTATTATATCGTAAATGTCACGTATAGATATGTGAAAAACCAAAAAAGGATTCACTCTTCATCGAGGGTGGTCTGACGGAAAGTCTATTGATGTTTTATATATAATAATAATAATAATAATAATAAATAATATCTTTTCTTTCTTGATACCTTTTTTTTTTATATATATAAAATATACCAACAGGGAAAATTTTCCTGGATGCTATTCTTGCAGTGTGTAAAAATTAATCTCTAAAAAATTAAAAAATTAATGACCATTAATGAAGTATGAAACTTTGAATTTTAATAAAAAAAAAATATGATTTATATTTTTGGATGAATGTGTGGTCATATATATATACTTAAATATATATATAGATAAGTATATTTATAAGAGAATAAACTCAATCTATAGAAATTATTTATTTTAAAAAAAACCAATACATTGTTGTATTCAGGTAAAAAAAAAACAAAAAGTTGAGATTTTTTCGTTGATCCCACAAACCTTTTTTTGCTAATGCATCACTGGCTATTGTCAAGAAATAAAAATAAAAAATAAAAAATAAATAATATATATATAAGTAGGTATATATCTCCTATATATATACATATATGTATAGCTAGCTCTAATTCTGTAATAGGTTTATTAAAGCCTTTTTTTTTTTTTTGGTATTTTTTTATTTTTTAAAAGAATCATAATTTTGTTAATATTATTTTTTATAAATGTATACATATATATTCGCAATCATCATATTATGTATAAAAGCATCATTTGTTATTACTTATTATTATTATAAATATTGACAATTAATTAATTTATATCTGCAAGAGTGAATGGGAAACGAGATTTAGATTCATTTGGGTATCATATAGTGTAGGTAGCCCTTTATTTTTTTATTTTATATTGTTTGGCACACGTTTCATGACTCAAAAAACACACACGTGTACCCACATTTATTATATTATATTATATATATATGTATTCCCTTGTTAATATAATTTATACCGGAAAATTACACCACTTGAAAATATAATATAATATTATATTTATATATTGATGCCCATTTAATCAATAAACACTTGTTAAATTAAAAATAATGTTATTAATAAATAAATAAATAAATATAAAAAATAAATAAATAAATAATATAATATTTTTAATGAGTATTTGTTGAATATTCATAATGATTTGATGTTGTTGATGGTGATGGTGTTGTTGGACAACTTTTTGATCCTTCAGTTGCAATATCAACCAATAAACTTTGTCGACAAAGCATTGATACAGTACTCATACTTGAACTTTCTTTGACTCTTGATTTTTTTAATTTAGATTTTTTAAATTTACTTGTTAATTGATGAAATCTTGATTCTTTATTAACACGACTATTTTCATTTGATTGTTGATCATCAAATTGATGTTCAGATGATCTTGGTAATGAATCATAGCCACGATTTGACAATGTTGATATACCTGGTGATAATTGAAGTCTTTCAAATGCATTTGATTCAATATTAATCATTCCAACACTTGCTGATTTTATTAAATCAGATTTTGTTAAATTTTTTATTTCTCCATCATCATCATCATAATAATAATAATTATTATTATTATTATTATTAATTTTTTTATTATTTAACTCTTTAATTTTTTTTTGTTCTTGTTGAAAAAAATCTTTTTTGGCTTTTTGAATTTTAAGTGTTCTTGATGATGATGATATTGTTGAATTATTTTTTTTTTTTTCATAATCAATTTTAACAATTGACATATTATTATTATTGACACCAATTTCTGGCATTGTTTCACTACGTAATACACCACCACCATTACCATCACAATCAATATTATTTTTTTTATTATTTTTTGAAAAATCAATTGTTGCACTTTTTATTATTTTATCATTATCATCATGTTGATTATTATTATTATTATTATTATTATTATTTAATATAAAATGATATGATGGTCCAGCAATGGCTTTTCCAACTTCTTTTTGATATTTTTCCATTCTTGTTGTTATTCTTCTTTGTGTAACTGGTGATCGCCATATTGGTGATGCACTTCCACTACTTGTACCAGAACCAGGTAATCCACTATTACTAACTTCAACTTTTTCATTATATTTTTTAATCATCATACGTATACCTGGTGATGTTTCTTTTGGTAAATATGATGGTAAAATTTTATATTCTTTTCTTGATAATATTGGTGATTTTGGTAAATCAATTGTCATACGTTTTGATCTTTGTAATGAATTTTTAAATTCACTTTGTTCATTAATTATTATTTTTTCACTATTATTATTATTATTGCTAATATTACTACTATTACTATTATTACTATTACTATTTTTAATTTTACTACTATCACGTTTAAATGGTGAAAAAACAATTTTTTTTGTTTTAACAAATACATTTTTTGGTTCTTTTATTGTTTTTTTAATACTATCTGATGAATTATAATCAACATCATTATTTAAATCTGATGTTGTTGTTGTTGTTATTGTTGTTGGTGATGGTGATGTATTGGATACTATTGGCATTTCAAGTGTACCTAAACTTGTTGGTACAACAATTTTATTGAGTGTATCTTTATTTAATATTATTCTTTCAATATTAGTTTCATGTATGTATTTACCAACATGTTGATCATTTAAATTATCATTTTGTATTTTATTATTACTATTAAATGATAATTTATCATACCATATTTGTGTATCAGTTAGTCTTCTTGTTTTTAAATTATTTTTTAAACGACCATGTTGACGTTCAGCAACAGTTATTATTTTTTTTTCCATATCCTCTATTTCATTGTCTTTGTCTTGATTGTTTACCGTTTTAAAATTATTATTATTCTCATTAACTGAAATAATATTATTTTTTTCAACATCCTCACTTGTATTTTCAGCATCTAATTAAATTATATTGATAAAAAAATTAATTTTAAAAATATAAATATAAGTAGCCATACAGTAATTATTTATTAGAAAAAAAATTAAAAATTAAAAATTAAAAATAAACTTGCCAGTATTTTGTGGTGTATCATCTAAAATTGGATCAGACTGAGCAATAGCTAATTTTAATGAACTATCACTTGACTCATCATCATTATTATTATTATTATTATTATTATTGTTATTGTTGTTGTTGTTGTTGTTGTTATTTATTGTAACTGTATGAATTTCATCAGGTTCAATGAGAATACCAGCTGGTGATGATTCATGTATTGATGTAACAGTACCAAGTGGTATTGCAATACTTGTTGTTTCACTACTTGCAACACTGTATACTGGTGTTTGATGTGGTTGTAATTTATTCAATGGACTTGCTGTTTCTTCAATGACATCTTCAATATCAACAATCATAGCTTCTGGTTCATTTTCTAAATCATCTAAACCAGCATCATCAAGAGTATCTTCATCATATTGAAATAATGGCTCCATTTCAACATGTCTATCAATATCATTAAGTGATAAACTCCATCGATGATTATATGTACTATTGTTTTTATTATTATTAACAATTGATTTATCAATTTTTGTTCTCCATGATTCAGCAGCAAGTAAACAACCAACAGATTTTGATCTAATTGGAGGTGGTGATCGTATAACTTGTTTATTACCTTGATAAATATTATTATTAAATATTAATACATAAATATATAATTTATATTAAATAAATAATTAAATAATTTTTAAAACAAACTTGTAAAATTAATTGATGGTTTTCGTGGATCAGATGATATACCATAACGTAGAGGATCCAATAAACGAAATGTTGATAATTCTGGTGTTATACCTTGACTTTTTTCCCATTCATATAATTTTCTTGTAAATGTTTTTGATATTCCCTCAAAACGATAATAACCAGTTGATGTGTGAACAAGAATTTCTTGTGTTTTTTCTGGTGCTGAGCCAACAACACGATGAAGTTTAGATAATCTTTGATGAAAAAAATAAACAAAATAATATAAATTAATAAAAAAAAAATTGTTACTTTTATTATTTATAAAAAATATATTTTAAATATTACCTTGTTTGCCTTTCATTTTCCATTGCACTTATTATTTTATCAAGACTTATAAATTCTTCATCTTCAAGTCCTTTCCATCCATCAAACTTGTTTATATATTTATTTTTATTTTCATATGAATATAATTCTCGTTCATCATCGTCATTATCATTATCATCATCATCCTCATCATCATCCTCATCATCATCATCAGCATCATCATCACCATCATTTTCATCTTCATGTTGTTTATTTTTTTTATATTTTTTTTTAATTTTTTCTTTATCATCATCATCATTATCATCATTCTCATCATCATTCTCATCATCACCGTTATCATCATCATCAGTAGGAGTAACAGTCATATGATGAATATATTTATTTTTTGAATCTTCATGATGTCTTACTGAAGTTGATTTAATTTTTTTCCATTCTTGCATTTTTTGAATAAAATCATCAGATAAACCAGATGATAAAGTATTATTTATATCAATTTTATTTGTATCTGTTTTTGGTGATGATCGCCATAATTGCCAATCAGTTATTCTTCGTTTACTAACTGATCTTGATTCATTATTATTAATTGAACCTTTACTCATACGTTTCCATTCTTCAAGTTTTTTTTTAAATTCTGGTGTTAATCTTTCTTCACATAAAATACGTGTTTCACGTTCACGATTTTCTGTACGTAAATCTTTAATAGCTTTTAATTTTTCCCATTCAGCAAGTTTACGATAAAATTCAGTACCAAGTTTATCATGTAATAAACGATAATTACGTTGAATTTCAGCTTGTGCTACTGGATTATTTGTTGAACCATCATTATCCAAATCTTCAGCACTTGCACTTGCACAATAATTATCTTTAAAAAATTATTAATAAATTAAATTAAATTAATAAATATATTAATAATATAAAAAAAATATAAAAATTTACCATCAAAGAAATATGATGATATACGACTTGGACTTGTTGGCACTGATGTTGGACCAGTTAAAAATGCACGTTTAACTTTATTCCATTTTGAATTTCTTCTTTGCATTTTTGGTGATGATCCCAATGAATCACCTTTTGATGATGAATTTTGTCGTTTATAATCATCAGATACACCTTGTGATGTTTTTGATCTACCTAATGGATATTTATTTAAATTTATTGGTGAATCTTGTGTAAAATTATATTGTTGTTTATTTCTACAATCAGATTTTTGTGAATTATAATGTTGACATGATATTGTTGTTGTTGTTGTTGGAGTTGGAGTTGGAGTTGGTGTTGGTGGTGGTGGTGTTATTGATTCTGGTGATGATAATGTTCGTAATTCTTCAGTAGATGGTACTGTTATTGTAAGCATTGGTGTTAATCTTCTTGTTGATAAATCACTAACTTCTAATTTTTGTTTTGATCCATATTTTTTATAATTTATTGATAATTGAGATGGCTCAGATGTTACTCTAATACGTGGCTGCTGTCTTCCATCAAGCTGTTTGTATTTATAAAAAAGTATTAATATTTTGTAAATTAATAACATAAAAAAAATTAATTTTAAAATAATAATAATGACAAAGCCAGGTGTCTTGTAAGCTCATTGAACGTATAAGTAAAGAAATTTAAAAATAAATAAATATATAAGATAATTCATTACTTTATGTTGTTTTTTTTTTTTTTTTTTTTTTTAAGCAGCTTCATATATATTTTTTATTTTTTTTTGGCGATTAAGACACACGAGATCTCTATACTCGTGGTTATATGTACATATGATATATAATATACACAGATACATACTATTTTTAAATATTAAAGTGGGCTAACATCACATGTAGACCATTTCATTTATGCTGCTGCTGTGGCTGCTGATGCTCTTGGTAACTTTTTCGTAAAGTATATATATATATATATATATGTATAAATAAATATACTATTATTACTTGTAGTTGATTTCATTTATACAAGTATGTATATATATTTATTTATATATGATTGAGAGGATGACGACCTCCTGCTCAATAAAAAAATATTGATATTAATAAAATAAAACAACTTACATCAGTTCGATGAATATCTGTTGAATCTAAACTTGATGTCGAATGATTATCATCATGATGTCTTGAATTTCCTAAACTATCACGTCGAATTTGTATTATATCTTTCATTTTACTCCAAGGTGTTTTGTGATTTTTGTATTCAATTTTATTTGAATTTAATAAATCCTAAAGTAATATCAATATAATATAATTATAAAATATGATGTTTAATTAAATTAAATATTAAATATTAAATAAATATATAATTATATGACCTTGTTACATGATTGATTATGAAATACCAAATTATTAATTGGTGTTGATGTTTCACCATCCAATGAACGACTTCTTCTTGATGGATCTGAATCAGATTTTTCTTCAATGTCATCATCATGTCTAGCAACTCGTCTCGTTTGACTATGACACGTACGATGTGATCCTTTTTTTTTTTTTTTTATTCAAACAATAATAACAATAATAATAGTACCAAGTGGTGATGATGATATTGATGATAGATGAAAATTGAAAAATTAATAATAGATTTTGTACTGGTTTAAATTTAAAAATACATTATATTACCTAAATTAATATAAATTTTGTAAAAGCCAAAAAAATAACTGAGAGCCATTAATGATGACTGAAACTAAACGGATATATATTTATTTATTTATTTATTTATTTATTTATTTATTTAGTGCAATAAAATTGTTACGAGCAGTTACAACAACACATGGCCTATTCAATTCAATGTATCATCGACTATATTATTTATAAATAATATCATAAACATTATATATACATTCGTTCAATATATAAAATAAATTTTTAATTCTCAAAGAAAAAAAATCATATAAAATAAATATAATTAATATACTCACTGTGAAATACATCGTCGATTGAAGATGATGATGATGATATTGTTCCAACTGGTGTTATCGGTTTTGATATTTCATTTAAAACAACACTTGTACTATTATTATTTTTCAAGTATCTATTATTATTATTATTATTATTATTATTAATTGTTGTCGCTATTGTTGTATTATTTAATGATTCATTTTGATTATTGCTATTATTATTACAAACAGCTTTTTCCCATTTAAAAGCTGCTTTAACTCTTGTCCATTTTGTTTGTCCAAAAACAAGTGATGGCCTTTTTATTGTTGATAAATAATTATTTTTTCCAATTTTACCAATTGAATTGCGACGATTAAATAATAATTTATTATCTTTTTCAGCAACAGCTGGACAAGATACACGACGTTGATCAATTGACATTGAATTATTAAAATTATTACGTTTAAGTGGTGATGTTGTTGTTGATGGTGTTGATGGTGTTGATGGTGATAAAGATAATGATATACGATTATTAATATTCTGATTATTTCGAAATCGTGTTGACTGATGATGATGATTATTATTATTATTATTATCATCATTATTGTTGTTATTATGATTATCATCAAATCTAGTTGATAACATTGCACCAAGTAATGATTCAGCAAAACCAACATCTTCATCTGGTAAATAAATATCTTGACCATTTGTAACACTTTTTTCTAATTCATAATTTGCTTTACGTGATGCTTTTTTACGTTCAAGTTGACGTACACGTTTAAATAATTTTGAATTTTTATCACGTATTTCAATTATTTCTTCAACAAGAGCATATAATTTTGATAAACGTTCAAATGCATCTTCAACATTTTGTGATATATCTTTATCAATATTTGATGATTTATTATTATTATTATTATTTATTTTTAATTTTTTACAATTACTTGGTAATAATAATGACGATGAAGATGATGATGATGGTTGTGGTGGTGGAGGTGGTGCTGGTGGTAAATCACTTGTTTTTAAATTATATCTTGATTTTTTTCTAATTACTCTTTTAGATTTTTCACTCTGGCAATTCATATTTATTTTTTTTCAACTACCTTACTAATTATTTTGTTAAAAAAGTAGTAAAAAAAAAAAAAGAACAAAAAACAAAAAAAAAAAAAAAAATACAAAATTCCAACTCAACTGAGTCTTTGAATTACAAAAGTACACTAAAGACTAACATAAAGACAAAATCAGTTTGATCTTTCTCAAAGTGTAACATTGCAAAAGACATGAATAGAGATGTAGACATCACATGTGGGCATGCGCTACAATAAATAAATACTTATATATATTTTTTATTTTTTTTTTTATCGAAAAAAAACTCTCTTTCGTCTCTCCAATCTCATCTCACATAACATCTTGTTCAAAATAGAAATTTTTTTTTTTTTCTTACTTCATTTTTCACAATCGAATCAGTATTTATACCATAAAACTTTTATTATTTTTTATCCATTTTATATTAATTATTTAATTATTTATTTAATAAAAAAATAGAAATATATATAAAAAAATGAATAATAATTTTTATTTAATTATTTATTCTTTCATTGGATAATTTGTGAGATCTGGAATTGGTATTGCAAATACAACAGCCCCTGTTTGGAAATATTTTAAATGTAAATTCATCGTTAATAATAGATTTTTGTTTGGTATAATGATTTTTATTGGTGCGGATATATTAAAATACGCATTAGTATATATATATAATATACGACATACATACGATATACGCATATATCCCATATAATTATAAATACATGTTAAGCATTATTGAACTTTTGTTTATATTTAATTTAATTTATTATTTCTTTTCATCTCAATATATAAATGGAAAAACATGTGCAAATATATATATATGTACATGAGAATTTAATTTTGTATTTTTCTTACCTATTAAAAGACCGGATGCAATGTAACGTATCATTGATGATGATATATGTGCAAATAATTTTATGATGAAAGTTGTTAAATGAGGAAGAAATGTACTCAGACCCATCATTGTTGCTCTATAAATTAATTAATAATTAATTATAAAATTATAAATATAGATCAAGTATAATAATTAAATTACCTCACTGATGTTGGATAATTTTCCAGTATCATTATATTTGTTGCAGTATAAACAACAGAATATGACAATAAAAAAAAAAATATTAAAATAAAACTTACTTTCTCATCATCACATTTTGATATTAATGTGCCAAAAACAAATGTTGCACCAAACAAACCAGAGATAACTAAAATAAAAATAAAAATTAAACTATATACTTATACATAATTTTAAATTATATTTCTGGATAATTTAACTATCAATCAATCAATTTATTCAAAACAAAAAATTATTTATTGTTAAATTTTGTAAATAATATAAAAAATATTTGTAAATACAAGTCTTACGCAATGACAATCGCCTGCCAACACAATCAATACCAAGGACAAGTAAACACTCTGCTAAAAAATAACTTGATGAAAAAATTAAATATAATTTAAAATAAAAATTGTTGGCATTTTGACAATTATTTAAAAATATTAATATAATTTCTGTAGCATCAATGGACATTTGTAAACAATTATTATGAATTTTGTGTGAATGAAAGAGATGAGTACTCAACAATGCCATTAATATTAATCTAAAAATATTAATTATTATCAATTTTAATAATAATATAAAAATAATAATAATTAATTAATTACCCAGGTAATAATAATAGACGAACAATAATAAATAATATAGTCATTTTTCTAAATTCTGATGAAAATATTAAAATAAATTTTTTTTTAATTTTAATAAAATTTTTTTGAATAACTTTTACAGTATTAATTGAAATACCAACATCATCATCTAGCTTAACACATCCACTCAAATTATTTGTCTAAAAAAAAATAAAAGAAATATTATTCAAGTATATTATAGATTTATTAAATTTAAATAAACTTACATTAAAATTATCAGCATGTTGTGAATTATTGATGGCATAAATATGTTTGAGAACAGTAAGTGCTTGAATTGGACATCGTTGATAAATAAGATAACGTGGACTTGATGGTAACAGTGTCATAATACTGGCAACAATTAAACAAGGTACACCACCAATTATACCAGTTAAAATACGCCAAGAATTTGGTCTAAATTCATTATCACGCATTTGAATTATTGATGGTATCATGTACCATGACAAAGCTACAATTTTTTTTTTTTTTAAATAAATGAAAAATAAATAAATTAATTATAATTTAATTAATCATAATTATGTATATATTTTTATAAATTATAAACCAAGAGCAAGTGCATATCCAGTTGTCCAAAAAATATCTAATATTGCAAGACATTTTCCTCGTTGATTTATTGGAAGTAATTCAATTAAATAAACTCTGAGTGTTATATTATTTCCAGCAAATCTAAATATTTATTATTTATTTATTTTTTGTTTTATTAATAAAAAAATAAATTAATAAATTAATAATAAAGTTTTTGTTATTTATTTACCCTATGCCAAGTGAAAATATACAAATATTCATTAATAAAAATGTTTGACAAAATGACAAACCAACAAGTGACATAAATATTATAATAATTGTTGTTGGTATTTGAATTTTTCTACCATTAATATCAGCTAATATTCCAAATATTAAACCACCAAATGCCATTCCTAATGAACAAATTGCACTGAGAATAATTGTATCTTGTTTATCAAATAATTTTTCACATGTTAACAGTGGAATTATAATTAAAACAATCATTGATGCTATTGCCTCAGTCATTGTACAAAGTGAACAAAGACCAATTATAAAATAATGACAAAATCCCCAACCTAATCAAATCAAAATAAAAATATAATTTAAATGAATAAAAATAAATTTAAATATATACCTATATTATAAAACTTGCCTGTTTTACTTATTACATTTTCAAAACCATCAATCATATTTTAATTCTTTTTTATTTATTTTTTTCATTTAATAATAAGACAAATTAGATTGATTTTTTTTTTTTTTTAATTAAAAATTAAAAATAAATAAATAAATAAAACACGAAGTTGGGCACGATTAAAAATTCTTTTTGTTTTTTTTTTTTTATTGATTATTATTCAATTAAACAACTACAAGTAAAAAAGTTGAATTTTATTTATGAAAAAATAATTATTATTATTATTATTATATAATTGATAAAGGAAAAAAAAAAAAAAAAAAGAAAAGAACACCTCACTTATATTTTTTAATTGGTTGATGATCATTTAATTGTGATTTAAGTACTTTTAAAATATTCTTGGGAACCAATTGGATCAGCTTTCATGGTTTTCTTGCCTGGTTTCCATCCAGCTGGACAAACTTCACCATGTTCATCGGTGAATTGGAATGCTTGAACAAGACGGAGTGCCTCATCAACAGAACTATAATTTAAAATTAAAATTAATACAATAACAATAAATATAGTTTTTTTTTTTTTTTTTTCTGTTAAATAAAATACAATAAAAAGAAAAAGAAATTACCGTCCAACTGGTAAATCATTGACAGTTATTTGTCTCAATTTTTGTGCTCTATCAATGATGAAAAGACCACGGAATGGAATACCAGATTCTTCATCAAGTACACCATAATCACGTGCAATTTTACCACTTTTATCAGCAAGAAGTGGAATGTTCATATCACCAAGACCACCTTGTTTACGTGGTTGATTGATCCATGCAAGATGAGAAAAATGTGAATCACATGATGCTGCAATCAATTCACATCCAATTTTACGAAATTCATCAGCACGATCAGAGAATGCAATAATTTCAGTTGGACAAACAAAGGTACTAAAAAATTGAAAAAAAAAAAAAATAAAATAAAATAAATATAAATATAAATATAAAATAATAAAATTCATGAGGAATTATTAATTATTAAATAAATCTTACAAGTCCAATGGATAGAAAAATAAAATAACATATTTTCCTTTGTAATCAGACAATGAAATGTCTTTAAATTGTCCTTTAACAACAGCAGTACCCTTGAATTCAGGAGCTGGCTTTGTAAGTGCAAGAACCATCTTGTTGTTTTATTATTTTTAATCTAAAAGAAAAAAAAAAAAAAAGAAAAAGATAATTATAATTGAGATAATGACAAGTCATAAATTTAAATAAAAAATATGTATAAGTGTGTAAATGTGTATGAGTTTAATATGAAATATCAGCATAAATATAATTACAAAAAATATTTTATCATTAAAATTTATAAATAAAAACCAATGAATAATTTATTTTAAAAATTATAATAATAATAATAATAACAATGTTTTATTATATAAAATTATTTCATCATTCTATAAAATGATATTTTACTGATATCAAAAATATACAATGATTATAATCTTTTTTAAAAAAATTAATCACGTCACGTACTACGATAATATTAGCATTATCTAGAATGCCAAAATGCCCTGAAGCCATTTTTTCTCCTCACCTCCATCAATTTCAACAAAAATAATCAACTAAATATATCCACACAAATGGCTTTGTTACATAACAAAAAAAAAAAAAAAATATACCTATACCTATATATAAAATAAAATAAAATAGTTAAACAATTAAAACCAAAAATTTATTGATAAGAAAATTATTATTGTTGATAGCCCAACAAATTATTTTGACAAAAAAAAAACCAACAGCTTCAATATGACAAATCATGCAAATTATATTATTAATATAATTAAATAAAATAATATTATATCAATGATTAAATTTAATAGTGTATATTTTTAAATAATTAATAAAAAATATTAAATAAAATTAAATAAATAGAGCTCACCTGTTGTGTGATTGTTTTAGAGAAACGTTGTGTCGTTACAACGATGATATTCCAAAATGCCGGTTACTGTGTCGTCGTCGTCGTTGTTACCAGTTGTTACTTTGAAGCTTTATATAATAATAATTATACACAAGTAAAGTAGTTATGTACCAGTTCTCACATATATACATAAAAAAAACCGGTTATTTGTAATATAATGTGTATAGGATATATATATATATATATATGTATACCTATTTCACACGTTTACACACACATAATCAACAACAACAACAAAAAAAATAAAAAGTAAAAGCTGATGATCCGTGATTTCTTTTTTTTTTTTTTTTTTTTTTTACATATAAGAGGGGACATCAAGGTGAATCACGTGATGATAATATATTATTATTATTATTTTTATATGACATATTGTTGTTGTTGTTGTTGTTGAATTTATTTACCGTCAACCGGTAAAGTATAACCAAACATAAACAAACAATAATAACAAACTTTTTTAAAAGTCAGAAAAAAAAAAAAAAAAACCGTTTGCATTGTTTACAATTTATTATTACAGCGAGTTATAAATTTAAATAATATATATATAATGAGTTTATTTAATGAATATATACAACTTGGTAAACAAATTGATAATGGTATTAAAAAATTAAAAAAACAATGGGAAACTCCTTTGGCATTTATAAATGTTTGTGATAAAAATGCTCAAGAGGCTAGTCATCAACATCTTGAAAATTTATCTGTTATGATTAAAAGTGTTCATGTAAGTATATAAATTATTATTATTATTATTAATAATAATACATTTTATTTTATGAAAATTATTATTTTTTAGAATGAAGTCATTGAGGATAATAAAGCAAGCACCGATTTTGTTATTGATGAAGATAGATTTTTATCAGAATGTCAAGCAATTTATGATGAAATTATTGAACAAATGATTGACATTAAAACATTGCTAGAAGAATTTGGATATACTTGTGAAAATATACCCAATGAGTAAGTTTAATAATCATATACATAATTATTATTTTAACATATCAATTATTAATGTCAAATATAATTTTATTTAATTTAATAACAGATCACAAAATGAAGAAACAAGTATTCTTGCTCCAGAACTTATGGATAGTCTGTTGATAAGTTCACCTGGTAATTGTACAATTAAAATTGAAGATGAAGATGAAGATAATGATGAAAATATATCACCAAATAATAATAATAACATGAAACCAAAATTTATAAAAACACCAGTTATCAAGTGTCTTGCTCCAACAACTCATAATTCTAAAAATACAACTCAAATGTATGACATTCAATCAACACCTCTACGTTCATTTCCTGTTGAACCAACATATTCACCATACTATTATAATAATAAATAATTATTTTTTATTATTTTTGTACATAAAAAATAATTTTAATAAATTTAAATATATTGTTTATATCAAGAGCTATTTTATTAAATGTGTTTGACGTTTATGTGACAAGTAATGTCATAACCTCTCTCTCTCTCTCTCTCTCTGTAAATTATCAAAACAAAGAGTATAAATTATATATAAAAAAAATCTTTATATACCTATATCTTATATGAAATAATGAGCAAATGTGAGTATTTTTTTGTTTTTTTTTATTAATTAATAATTTAATCTATTTGTTATTATCCAGGCCAGTTAATCAATTTGAAAAGTAGATCCTGTACTAGCATCAAATTATGTCAACTTGATGATTAATTGTGGAAAAAAAAGAGTTAGCTAAAAATAATTTTTTTTCCTTAACCATGTAAATCAATTGAATGAACATGCTTGTGAAAAAATATAAAAAAAAAATACCAACTAAACCACAAGATACATAATTTATGGATCAATGAGTCACAATTAATTGTTGAAATATTTAATTATTCAAAAAAAAAAATATTGATAAAATTTGGGTAAAAAAAAAAAAATAAAGGCATAAAACACAAAGTTTTTTGTTAAAATATTTATAATGTCACCTGATAAAAATAGATAAATTATTGAATAAAATAATTTAAAATACCTATAAGTAGGTATATAAAAAAAAATAAAAATAATAATAATAATAATAATTTACAATTTTAATAAAATTTACTGTTCAATAATAATATCATTACCATTACGTATAAATGGATGTGATAATAATGCATTTGATGTTGGACGTAATTTTGGATCATGTTGAAGGCACTTTTTTAAAAAATCAATTCCATCTTTAAATAAATTTGTGGGTATTTGTGGTGTTGCACCCATTCCAACTTTAAACATTATTTGATAAGTTGATTCATATTCATGCCATGGTCTTTTACCAGTAGCCATTTCAATAACACAACATGCAATTGACCAAATATCAGCAGCTCTACCATGACCACCACAATCATTTTTCATAAATACTTCTGGTGCCATATATGCTTGTGTACCAACAAAATCTTTAACTTCACCAGGCATTGTTGTATGTGTATTTATTTTAACAGCTGAACCAAAATCACCAAGTTTTAAACATTTTGTTTGATCAGTTAAAAATATATTAGCACTTTTAACATCTCTATGTACAATACCATGTGAATGAAGTATTGAAACAGCTAATACTAATTGATGTGTATATTTTCTTATAAATACATCTGATAAACCAGTACCAGTACTTTTAATTAAATTTTCAAGTGTTCCTTCAGTACATAATTCCATAAATATTAATAATTCTTCACGATGTATTTCCATACCATAATAACGTACTAAATTTTTATGTTGTATACCTTCAAATATTTCAAGTTCTTTAACAACATTACTTATTTCATTTCTATTACCAGCTTGTAATGGAATTTCTTTCATTGCTAATAATTCACCAGTTTGATTATTAACAACAGTATATACTTTACCAAATGCACCCTCACCAATACGTATACCACGATGCCAAGTAAATGTTATTTTTTTAATTTTAAAACGTATATTATTTATATTTTTTCTATCAATAATACGTCCAATAAGACCATATTTTCTTTTTTTATCATCAATCATATTATCAATATTTTTTAATGATGTCATTATTTTTGAATTTTTCATAAAATTACATTCAGGTGCTTTATAATTATCAAATACACTATTATTATTATTATTATTATTATTATTATTATTATTGTTTAATGATTTAATTGATGATGGTGTAGTATTACGTGATTGTGCTGGTGATGATGAACCAGGTGTTTTTGAAATACGACGAAAATTATCTTGTTCATTATTTAATGATTTATTATTATTATTATTTTTATTATCACCAATAACATGTGTTATACATGTATCCATTATTTTTTTTAAATCTTCAAATTCACAATCATTTAAATATTTTGTATTTAATGGATCACATACAATTGTTAAAAATTTAAGACCATTACATGCCCAACCTGGACGTATACCACGTCCTCTATCACATCTTTTTTGTACAAAATTCATCCATAATTTAGCAAAATATATTAAATCATAAACAATATTTGTTCTTTCATGTGGTAAAAATAAATCACATATACATTTATAATAATCAAAACCAACATGAAATGCTTGATGAAATATTTGACGTATTCTTGTATTTTTAACATTTAATATTTCTTGATCTTTAATAATATTACAATCATCACTTTCATCAACTTTTTTAGTAAAATTTTCAATTAAATTAATAATTTTATGTCTTGGTTTTAATAATATTGTTTTTAATTTTTTAATTATATTATTATTTAATTGTTGAGATTCATATGGCCATTCATTAATAGCATTAACTAATGATTTTGATAAACAATTAATACGTTGTAATCTATTACCAGTTTCAACAAACATACTTTGCCATTCACGTCCCAATGATAAATACATATAATGTACATTTGGATATGTATTATCTTCAATTTCAGCAGCAATTTCATTAATTTCATTTGGACGATTTATTAAATATTTATTAACTTCATCAATAAGTGTATTTATAATATCACAATATTTAATAGCACAAATATTATAACCATTTTTTATTTTACCAACTATTTTTTTAACAAATTGCCATTCAGCATCAATTGATTTTTCACAAATATTATTATACAATACAATACCAATCCATTGACCTAAATAATCAAGATATACTTGAAATACTGATTGTAAACTATTATCAAATTCACCAATATCCTCAAAATCTAATGGTATTGAATCTATTGATGATGATGATGATGATTTTTTTGCATCAAGTAATAATACTGTTTTAGAATGTTCAATAAATCTATCACGATGCATACAAGCAATTCCTAAACCTTCTTTTAATTCTCTCATTAATTCTCTAACTGATAATGGTTCTGGTTTTTCTGGTTTTTGTTCAAGACGTAATCTTAAAAATTCATGTACAACATCAAGTGGTACACGTGATAAAAATATAAATGCTGATGTATAAGGTGGTAAATTTAATATTTTAGCTTCTTGACTCCATACACCATATCTTATTAATTCCCAATCATCTTCATATAAATCTTCATTATTATTATTATCATCATTTAATTTTTTAAATGTTAAACTTGCTTTTCTTAATACTGTATTATGTAAACGATCTAAAAAATTTAAACTTTTTGTTAAACCACGTGTTTTTAATACTTCTTCAATATATTTACGATAACCCTGTCTATCAAATTCTTTAAATGATGATTCACGAAAAAAATTTTTATTTATTTTATTATTATCAAGTAATATTAATGTAGATTCAACTGAATTATTACTTGAATTACTATTTATACTGTCTGATGGAGTAGTAGTAATTGATTCTTTATTTTCATGTTGAGATATATTAAATTTAACTTGAGATTGTTTAATTTTTTCAAAATTATCATTAACATCTGGTGAAGATGATGACGATGACGATGATGATGATGATGATGGTGATGGTGATGATAATGATGATACTGATGATGATGATGGTGATGATGATAAAATAGACAATGTACTAGTTGATTCTGAATTAATTTCAGAATAAGTTTTTCCACCATCAACTAATGTAGTTAATAATCTACCAAGAATACATAATTTTAATTTATGATATCTTGTAATATTATACCAAAGACACATTGTTTTAACTCTATCACAAAATTTTTGACTTTTATAAAGTTCATAATCCAAACCAAATGCTTGAGAATTTGGATACAATGCTTCAGCAGCTTCAAGACGAACAAGAAGATTTTCAACTTGTTTTAATGCTGTCATTTGTGATCTACCACATGGATTACAATACATTGATAAACATCCAGAACATGATTGTTCATTTATTAATGGTGTTGTTCCACTATCACTACCACCATAACCACTGTCATTTGATATTGAAATACTTGATGTATATAATGGTGGACAAGAAGATGATGGATCATATTTATATTCCATTATTTCATTTAATAATTCACCAACATTTTCACGTTGTTTACATAAATATTCATCTTGTTCAACAAGGCTTTTATCAGCATGATAAGCTTGAAGTTCTAACCATATTAAATCTTTAACTTCATTTTGCCATCTTATTTTTTCTTTATCTCTTTGACATTGTACTTTTTTATCTTTATCCTTACTTCCTAAATTAATTAATTGTGAAAATGTCAAATGAAATAATTCACGATCACTTGGTAAATTAATTTTTGATTGATCCTTGGTTGTATCAATTTTACAATGAATACCAGTTTCTGTTGAAAAATTTTCAACTTGTTTTATTTGATCTGGTTCAACACGTTTTGATCGTAAACAGAGAAATCTATTTTTTCCTTGAATCTAATGAGAAAAAAAAAAAAAAAAACATATATTTATTTATAAATTAAAATATAATAATAAAAAAAATTAAAAAAAAAATAAATTTCAAATATTTATAAAACAACAAAGAATAAAGCTCATTTAATAGACAATATAGAGAAAAAAAATATAAAAAAAAAAACAAATATATTACCACATGTAAGCCTGTAATACCAAAAAAAACCTTTTTATTAATTGTCGATGTTAAAGATTTATCATTTTGTGCTGCATATTGATTTGCAGCTTCAACATCTAGCTTTAAATCTCTTTCACTGCCACGATTTAATTTTAATATACGTTTGCATTGTCTGCTTCCTTCTCTAGCAGCTGCATCTTTAATTTCTTGTTGTCTGTCTTCTTCAGCTTGATCATACAAATTACTAACAATTATTGCATCCATTGTTATACGACGATCAAGAATTGGTTTATCATTAACTTTACTATAATAATAATAATAATCATAATAATAATAAATATTTTATCAATAAATATATAATAATTACCTCCATATACGTTCTTTTTTTTGTGTTTTAAAACGTTGTTTTTTATTTAGACGTTCTCGTGGTGGTGTTCTTCCATAAATATCACTCAAATCATAAAAACGTTCGTCATGATCAGATAAATCATTTGAATCAAGACTCATTGTACCCACATCATCATCGTCATCATCATTCATTTTATCTGTTTTTTTTTTTTTTATTTAAAAAAATTACATTATTATTATTATTATTATTGTTATATTTATCTGATTAAAATATTATTATTTTACCACATTTTTTTTCCTTTGAATAAATAATTAATATCAAAAAATTAAACTATATGTAAATGACATGATAATATATATAATATATTCTATTATAATTGAAATAAATAATATCATATGCGACTTGTTAAGTGAAGATAAGACTTATCATTCTACATGTCATTTCCCTCTCAAAAATAAAAAAATTAATTATTTATTTTTGTTTTTCAAAGGATTGTGTTAAATATTTATAAATATATTTTAAATTTATATTATATAAAAATAAAATTTGTTATATAGATAAGTATAGGTATATCTTGAGTTTATATAATAAATTGTAAATAAATTTTTATCTCTAGAAATACATGTTTATAGTAATGATAATATAATAATAATAAAAATTACATATTGTAATAATTGTTTAGATATAAAATAATAATATCACCTTGTTGTTTGTCAGGTAGATTGATCGATACTGATTACGTTACTTATTGATGCTCCAATAGGATCAACTGCTTACTCTTTTTCTTTTTTTTTTATATTATATTATCATTATTTTTTTATATAGGTATCTGTATAGGTAATTAATAATTAGGTATATCCCACGACTATATCTACGTTATTTCGTATTTTTTTATAGATAATATATTTGCTGTCATTTGTTGATATGATATGCGGAAATGCACTTGTTGTTGTGTTACCTATATTATGTTGTTGTTGTTGTGTTATTACTTATAGGTACATTGACGTAATTAAATATTTTTTTACAAAATATTTCAAGGTCATCACTCAACTAGTAAAAAAAAAAATTTATTTATTTAATATTTTTAATTAAAAATATTTTAACACAATTGTCTTTGATATTTTATACCGGCTTATAAGTAAGTATATATAAATTTTGTTATTTATTTATTCATTTATATTATTTTATAAATAGACGTCTCATCTATACATTTATACGTACACATCTATATTTGCACACACCTACAAGTCTATAATTTTATTTTTAACATCAAAATTGCGTAATACTTATTGAAAACTTAAAAAAAGTTTTTTAGAAAATAAATTATGATTATTATTATAATTATCAACAAATATTTATTTTTTTTTAACTCATCAATTTAATAATTGTTAACTTAATAATATAATAATAATAAATATTTGTTATTGAATTAATAAATAATTTAAATTTTCCCACGTCAATTATGATGGCGCTTGAGTCGCGCGGCCATTTTGATTTTTAATTTGATAGAATTTAATGTAAATAGTAAACACACTCTGTCATAGACAAGTTGAAACCATCGTCTAACATCTGGGGTTCCGTGGTGTAGTGGTTATCACGTCTGCTTTACACGCAGAAGGTCGCCAGTTCGACCCTGGCCGGAATCATTTATTTTTTGATAATAAAAATTGTTTTTTTTTTTTTAATATTAATAAAAAAATTTATTATTATCAAAATTATTATCAAAATAATGTAAATTTTTTTCGACATTTAAAAATTTGATATGTTATATTCATTAATATTACAAGTTTATCATCTAGTATGATAATTTGATAAGATTTATATTTTTTTTTTTTTTACTTTGAGCTAATAAAAAAAAAAAAAAAAAAAACAGAAAAACAGAAAAATGACATACGCATGCGTATAATATTTATTTATCTATTCATCATCTCTCTCTTTCTATTAACGGAATTCTTAAAAAAATAAATTATAAAAAAAAAAAAAAACATCCAAGTGAAGTATCTATATACCTATGATCTATATATACATATGTACATATATATAACTAAACACATATATAAAAATAACTATATTACATATTTCAGCATGTTACATGTTTTTTCATTTACAACACATTAACCGGTATCACAAATAAATATAAACAAACAAATAAATAAATAAAATACAATTACTCAGTTGTAATTATAAATAAAGTATATTTTGTTGTACAAAATGAAACGACCTTTTGATGAATCTGAGAGTGATAATTCAACTCGTAATCCAATTGTTTATCTAGACCTTGAACTTGATGGTCATCGAGGTAATTTAAATACATATACACATAATTATTTTTATTGTTTAAATATTTAAATAAGTATATACATTTATTTTAAAAAACAATTGAATTATTATTATTATTACAGTTGGCAGAGTTATTATTGAATTATTTAAAAATATTGTTCCAAAAACAGCTGAAAATTTTCGTTCATTATGTACCGGTGAAAAAGGTATTGGAAAATTTGGTAAAAAACTACATTATAAAGGATCATATTTTCATCGTGGTAATTTATTTTTTATATTATTAATTAAATTAATTAATCTTGTTGAGATTAATCATTTGTTTGTTTATATATTTATTTATAATTTTAGTTGTATCAAAGTTTATGATACAAGGTGGTGATATTATAAATTTTGATGGTACTGGTGGTGAGAGTATTTATGGTAAATATTTTGAAGATGAAAATTTTATAATTAAACACAAAGAGGGTGGTTTATTGAGTATGGTTAATGAGGGTAAACCAAATACAAATTCATCACAATTTATAATAACAACTGAATCAAGTTCTCAATTAAATGATACAAATGTTGTTTTTGGTAAAGTTATAAAAGGTTTTGGAGCTGTACAAGAATTAAATGAAGTTGATGTTATTAATGATAAACCAATTGAGGTAATTTTATATATTATTTTATCAATTATTATTAATATTATTATTTTATTTTATTTTATTTAATAGAAAATACAAATTGTTGATTGTGGAGAATTAAAACCAAATGATGATTGGAAAATTTTTGAACAAGATGGTACTCCAGATATTTATCCAAATTGGCTAGAAGACTGGGATTATTATCATGATACTGATAATGATAAAATTGATGTAAAATTATTTATTTAAATTTATATCTAATATATAAAAGCATATATAATTAATAGTTGTTTTTAAATTTAATTTAATTAATTTTTTACAGCATAAATTTATTATAAAAGTCATTGAAAAAATTAAAGAATCTGGTAATATTTATTTTTCAAATAAAAATTATATAACTGCAAAAAGAAAATATATAAAAGCCTTGAGATATTACAATTGGATTTATAAAATGACAAATCTTCCTGATGACCTGAAACCATTATTGTCAAATTTAAAAATGTCTATTGATCTTAATTTGACAGCTGTTTATTTGAAGTTAAATAAATATCGTGATGTTATTAAAATTTGCAACAATGTAAGTTTTAAATTTAATTTAATTAATTAATTATTTTTTATATTATATTATTATTTTTAATTTTAGATATTAACAATTGATAAAAATAATACAAAAGCATTGTTTAGAAAAAGTCAAGCTAATTTTGGATTAAATGAATATAATTTAAGTTTGGCTGATTTACAAAAAGCAAATATATCATCACCAAATAATCCAGATATTATTCGTGAAATTGAAAAAGTTAAAAATACTATTAAATCATATTTAAATATTGAGAAAGAATCTTACAAACGAATGTTTATGTAATAACATTAAAATATTCTGACAAAAAAAAAAAAAAAAAAAAACAAACAAACAAACAAACAACAACAACAACAGTAAATACAAATTTAAAAAAGTACAAAAAATATAATAATAATAATAATAATAATAATATTTAAAAACTAAAAAACAAAAACACAAATCATATATTAATTTTTAAATAATATTTCAATTTTTTTTTATTTAATTTTGTAATAATATTTTTGATGTCTTCAATATTGTTCAAGTTTTAACACAATTTTTTTGTTTATTTTTTATTTTATTTTTTTTTAATATTTATAAGAAAATTATAATATACACAGCCATAAATATATAAATTTTTACAGATTATATTTATGTAATCACGTGCATTGACACAATTATTTTTAATAATAAAAAAAAAAAACAAAAATAATTATATGAAATAAATTATTAAATTGAATTTGTTTTTTCAATTTTATTTATTACAATTAAAACCACTGAGATAATTATGTTGTTTTTTTTATTTTTTTTTTTATATAAATAATTAATCAAACTTGATTAGATTTATTAAGCTGAATAAATTATTAATGACAATAAATATAATTAAATTATTAATTAATGATAATGGAATACTGAGCAAAAGCTACACTGACATTAAATGTTGGCTAAGCAATTATTTAGCAAATATTATTTAAAGTTAAAATTAATTTTAAACTACATTAAAAATACTCTTGGAAAAAAAAACACAATGTGGAAATTATGTTTTAATATAAAATTCTAAATCTCACTATAAGTACTTAATTTATTTCAACTAAATTTAAAAAAAAAAAAAAAAAAATTCAACTTAATGTTTATCTTAAGTTTATCTTTTTTCATTTGGTTTATTTATTTAAGCTGAGCAATTATTTTTAACATTATAATTCAAATGTCAAAATATATTTTCATCAATATTGTGATTATTATTATTTTTTTTATAATCAGGCAGCTTTGTTTAGTCTTTGAATAAATTTAAAAAGATTATTTAATAAATAAATTATTTATTTATTTATTTATTGTATAATTAACATGTCATTTTGCTTTAATTATTCAATTGTATTTACAATAATAAATAAAGCATCAATTGAAAACTTGAAAAATAAATAAATAAATAAAAATTGTACTTTATTGTGAATAATGACTCGATGAATAAAATTTTAAATTAAATTTTTATCATTATTATCAACATCATCATCATTCATTCGCATCATTAGCAGCAGCTTCAGTCTCAATTAAATTATGTAATTCTTTGCAGAGTACATCTTCTGATATATTAATATTTTGTTTAACAATATAATTATCATCACAATTATTTAATATTTCTTCATCAATACAACTAGCTATTTCTGGATTTGAATTTGAATTTAATATATCAGTATTAATTTCATCATCAGTTGTATCAGCTGATTGTGATATTTTTTTTGATGCACTGTCATTAAAATTATTTGTTTTATCATTAACTTCATGAATTGTTTGTTGTATTGATAATGATTGTGGTCTATTGTTATTGTTATTGTTATTATTATTATTATTGTTATAATTATATTTAATATATGGAAATGTATTTTCTTCACCAGCAGGTGTATGTACAGCTGATATTTCAGTTTGTGTACCAACACCCTGATCAATATGATGAATAATTTTTGACTGTTGTTGTTGTTGTTGTTGTTGAATTGTTGACATACAACGTTTTATTTCACTCATTGAATCTTGTAATTGTTGTACTTGTGTATGTAATAAATTACATGTTTGTGCTAAATTAATAACAACATCATTTGTATTATTACTATTTGATTGTAATTTAGTATTATCATTTGGTTGTAAACTAACAACTTTTTTCCATAATGCATTAATTGCTTGCATTTGTAATAATTGAAGTTTATGTTCACTTTCTAATGCTGTTCTTGTTGCTTCCATATCTGTTGATAATTTTTGTATATATTTATGTGTTCTCATCATTTCAATTTTTTTAATAATATTTTTTGATTTTTTATTAATATTACGTGTATAATAACCACGCCACATTTTTTGTATAAGAATTGCTGCTTTTTCAATATTAATATCATTTAAATTATTATTATTATTATTATTATTAGTATCTTGTTGACGTCTTTGAATTGCACGATTACGTATACCATCTAATTTTGAATGACAAACTTCACTATCATCATCTGAACTTGCAATTCCAATATTATTATCATCTAAATCTTTATATTTTTTTTGATCATAAATAATACGTGATGATAATTTATGTTGATCAGTTGGTATTTTTGATGTTGTTTTTTGTGATAATAATGATCTTGACATATTTGGTGAATTTTTTTGATTTTTTTTTGGTGACATTGTTTTACTTTGTACATAATTATTTAGCTTAACTGTTTGTGGACATTTACCATTTGTATTTGTTATTATTGGTTTTGCTATTGTTGTTTTATTATTTGTACAATTTGTTGATAAATTACTTTTTAACAATGGATTTAATATTGTTTTTGTTGATGAATTATTATTATTATTATTATTTGTTGATGTTGTTTTAGTATGATCAACTGTTGTAATTTTTGTTGGTATTGTTGATGTATGAACTGGTGATTTAATACGACTTGGTGGTGTTTTTGGTAGTACACGACATAATCCAGATGGTGGACGAAAATCAGGACTCATTAAAGATTCTGGTACAGGTACAAGTTTTGTTGCTGCTTGTAATGGACTTGATGTTTCTATTTAATTAAAAATAAAAATATATATGTATATATTGTATAAATATATTATTCATTATTTATTAATTAAAATAAATTACCTTCAACATCTTGCAAGTTTGATTCTTTTCCTTTATTTATAAAATTATTACAAAGCATATTTGGATCTAAACTTTGTGTCATTAAACCATCATTATTATTATTATCTGAAATTCCAGTATGACAAGACGTTGCCATAGTCTCAGTATGACAACTTGAAACCATTCTGTCAGGTGATCGTTGTCTCATTGAACTTCGACTCAGACCTAGTTCAATTGATCCTTAATTTAATCATAAAGCTTATTTTATTTTATTTTTTTCTTAATATAAATAAGTATATTAATAATGAAATATATTTTATATAAATGATATACATGAATAAACACTAAATAATTATTATTTTCATGCATGCAAATTATAATTTTACTTTAATTGTGATTATCATAATTATCATGATGAAAAATAAATAAATAGATTATCTAAAAAGCCGAAGAAAAAAAAGCACGATATCAACTGTTTAACTATTCTGGCTGTATAATATTATTTTTAATTTTTAACTTTTTTTTGTTTTTTTTTTTTTTTTTTTTTTTTTATTGCAGAATACCTGGTGAAGGCAAATGCCATCCATTGAATTTTTTCTCATTTAATTTAGCCAAGTAACTATCTTCATGGAATGCCAAAAATGGCAAAACTAGATAAAATTTATATATTTATTATGAAATTTTTTTTTTATTCTATTTTAATTTGTCTTTTTCTTTTTCTTTATTTCTTTTTTTATTACCACTTAAAAATAATTATTTGATATAATAATATAAAAAAAAAAAAAATAAAAATAAATAACTTACTGGGTCGTCTTGGTGAACTTGTTCTATCACTACCAACTCTTCTTCTTGCTGATGATGGTGATGAACTCATACCAGAATCACTCTGTTGACTCAATTGTTTTTGATGATGTTGTGCTTTGCTCAATATTAATCTTAATTTTCTATCATTTTCATTTTCAAGTGATTCACCAGATAATGGACAAACTGATGCAAGATATTGTGCAAGTGGTGAATGCTCACCAACACGAAATTGTCTACCTCGACCTTGGGAATAAAGCCACTCGGCTTTTAAGCTAATCATGCCAAATTTAAATTAATTAATTAATTAATTAATGAGGGGTTTTTAATTATTAATTTAATATACACATTACCTTTCAATTGGATCAACAGCATAGCCATCAATTGATTTAAGACTCATACACCAATTTATAACAAATGGACGATAATCAAATCCACTAGTTGCTATTTTGTTAAGAATTCAACTACATTAAAATATCTATTTACTAATAACAATGATTATTATTATTATTATTATTCTATTATTATTTGAATTGTTATTTAGTCTAATAACTAGACAATTAATTTTAATATAATAAACAAAATGATGATTAATTAAATGAATGATGTTTATGATATATCTTATTTAAAATAAAAAAGGATACATACTGTTACCAGATAAACTAACACATGGATTATTGGCTATTGAAAAATTAACAAGATTTGTCAAACCACCAAGATGTGACATTTCATTTAAATCAGTTATATTGTTATTTGCTAAAGTTAAAGTTTCAATTGATGTTGGAAGATATCTTTCACATTGACGTAATGTTATTATACGATTATTGTGTAAAAATAATTCCTAAATAAATGAATAAATAAATAAATAAATTATAAATAAGTAGATACAGAATACATATTTAACAATAAATAAAAAATATTGACCTTGAGATTACGAAGATAGGATATATCTGAAATATGACTTATGCTGTTTTCTGATAAATCTAAATGTTTCAATTTGATATTTGTGTGAAGATGTTCAATTGACTAAAAATAAATTTAAAAAATATTTATAAAAATAGATATTATTATTCAAGGTTTTTTTTTTTTTTTTTTAAATTTATATTTTTTAGTAAATAAATTTTACCTTGACATTATTGCCTGCCAAACAGAGAGTTGTTAAATTTGGCATATCCTTGATACCTTCAATTGTTAAAATTCCATTGTTTGCTAAATTAAGTGTAACTAAATTATGTAATTTTGTTACACCATACATTCGTAGTAATTGATTTCTTGCAATTGACAACTATATAAATTAAATTATATCAAACTATTATTAGATAAATGTAAATAAAATATATATACGTATAAACATGATGAGATATTTATTATTGATTTGGCAAATTTTCAATGAAATTAATACGACATTAGTCTAGAATACATGTATGTAGATATGTCGTGCACTTGTTAATTTTATTAATAAATATTTATAAAATATAATAAAATACCTTTGTAATTCGATGATAAGAATCAAGATTATCAAGTCTTTGTAATTCATTGTCATCAATAATAAGTGTACTTATATCAGCATCAGATGGACAACGACTTAATTTTTTTAATCCTTGTCCACTCAAATCAAGAGTTTCACAAATTGGTAAATCATGCTCATCAGATGAATCCATTGTTAATTTATAAACTCTGTGTATATCAATATAATTTATTTATCCAATTTTTATTATTATTTATTCCTATAAAAAAAAACAGAAGAAAAAAAAAAAAAAAAAAAAAAACACACAACAGTATAGTAACTTTGAAATTAATTTATAATAAATGTCAAAATACTATTTTTAATTACCCAGATAAATAATTTATAGGTATTATTTATATATTTTTTATATTTTGACAACAAAAATGTTTTATGTAACGGTTACTTGTTTATAATAATTTAATAAACTATTTTGTATTAATTTATCATCATCAATCATCACTAACCCGCCATGATGAACACAGTGTCAGTTTATAACTATGTATGTATTATTATTATTATTATTGTTTTTATTTATTTTTATTTTTTTTCAGACGCCCCGCCAAAAAAAATCGAAGGTTGCCAAGTATCTGTTTTATCGACAGATGATAAATAAAAAAAATTGAAATTTTTTGATAAAATTTGAAAACCCGAAGTTTTTATAATATTAATTTGTATTTGTGTTTCATTATTATTTTTCTCCAGTAATTAAATGCACCGATGAATTGTTTTAAAAATTTACAAGATAATAGAGAAAATGATTTTAAATAATTTAGAGACAAAAATTTCTCAGAGCTATATTTATTTTGAGAGATAAAATAATATTTTAATAAACATTCATGTATTTTATTGTTTTTACAAATCTTGTCTGTCAGTTAAAAAATATTTCCATCACTATTCAGTCGTGCGAAAGTGTTTTCTATATATAGGTATATTCCAAAATCTCCAAGTATTGATCAATTTCTATATAATAATATAGGTTTGGGGTTGTTATGCTTTGAAATTTAATGGACCAAAAATTTACTATAAGTACATCTCTTGTTACATTTTAATGTATAATAAATATTATTTTTTTAAATTTTCAATTGTTAAAATATATCTGTTATCAATATAAACTCAAAACAAATCATATATACAATCACAATAGAAAACAAAAAAAAATCCAAGTCAAAATTTAAATAATAAATTAATGTAAAAATTCAAAAAGACACTTGAGTATATATATACTTAAATTTATTTTTGCAGTGATTTTGTGTTGGTCCTGAATGTATACATATATGAGATGTATATATACATATAAAATAGGAAAAAAAGAGGCTTGTATTGTTACTTGGTTGTTTTTACAGAGAATATAGTATATATATAGAGAATTGTGGCTTGGCTATATATATATATATAAGATCAGACCAGAAACAGCCAGTGTCTGCAACTGACAGGCCATTACCACTGGTACAAACGTGATATCAAGCAATATCAAGAGACAGAAAGCTATACATATAGTCCAAGGGACTTTGAAAAAGACAATTTTTAAAACTCCTATATACTTTTTTTTTTTTTTTTAAATAAATTACAAAAATATTGTTTAATTTATTGTATTTATTATAGGATATTTATAAAATATACCTATATATAATTAATTATATTGACATTATATATTTTTTGAATAAAAAAAATTTAAATTAAAATACATTAAAATACATAAAATACAAATAAATTAAAATACATTATTATTATTGTTATAATTAATTTATAAAAAAATGAAATAAATATAAATAATTTCTAGTTTTGGGTTGCAAAGGGATGTGCCACGCCTGTTGCCACCCTCACTCGTGCAATGAGCTTTAAAAGCCACGCCCGCGTATATATTCTCCCTCTGATTTTCATGGTAAATATTACATATATATATATATAAATTTGTGTAGATGTACCGGAGGGCTAATAATTCACGTCACAAGCACTCTCTATCCATGAAGAGTCGACGACAAGAACAGTAGGAGGCTATTCTGTATATATACATATAATATTTTTGCAATAATAAATATAATATAATATAATATATAAACATATACATATACCTTTATATCTTATTATATCTTAATTCAATTTTGATTGTATCAACTATTTGTACATGCGTATGCAAAATTATACAACAAAATAACATATCATATGTCAGTGTAATAATCTGCTGCAAATATATACATTATTGTGAAATTAATGTTGAATATTATTTACATTGCATCAGTTTGACAAGGTGCATATATAATAATGATAATAATAATGGAATTATCAATATATATATATATATATTATAGGTATATTATTGTATAATTTATGCACTAGCTGTATCATATACTGTCTTTGATTTATTAATTATGACAAGTTGAATTTTCCATTGATTTATATACTGCACTTGATTTATATTATTAAAATTTAATATTATAATATAAATATACCTGTATACTGTATATATTTTTGAAATTTCTCATCAATGTCCAAAAAAATTATTAATTTTATATTTGAATTTAAAAAAAAGAGCTTATATCACAATTCAATTTGAATTAAATATTTACTATATATTATTTATCAGATATAATTCATTCATTTTTTTTTTTTTTTCAACTTTATATATATTTATATATTTATATTTTATAAATCTTGATAAAGAATTATATGTATAGTACAATTGATTCAAGTACACACTTCATTTATTTTTGTACACACGCTCCAATATTGTATACTGCAGTACAGTAGTCATTGGTATTCTTTTATAAATATAATTTTTATTGTAAATTAGCCACAGTGACATTGCTAGACGATCAAAGAGCTCCCCAATTTGATTTCGCGAATATATATATCTAATACTGGGCCTGGGAAAATCAACTGACGCGTAACAAACTGGTCTATCATTAATTCCAATGTGTATGTTTATATCGACATGGTTATTTAGGGTCAAATATTGTATTATTGCTTATATATATATACATGTATATATGTTATTTTATGATGCAGCTAATTTGTCTAAATTTTTATTTTATTATATTTAGTGTTTTTCATTGATAAAATTATTAAAAAATAAGTATAATTTGCAATTATATATTTGTATATATACATAAAAGTATTTACATTTTAAAATTTAAATTATTCTCATATAAATATATAAATAAATAAAAAAAAAAAAAATCAAATGAATAAATTTTTAAAAAATTGATAATGGATTATTTTATGGATATAAAAAATAAAAAATAAAATAAATACAAATATATATAAAGTAGCTTGCGAAGGTATGATCCAACGAGACATGAAACATGCAAACACATTTACTGGCCACCAAAGCCTATTTGTTAAACACGTGTCATGGCACATTGAATCAGTGGAACGACTGTGAAACCACCCAGTTTGCGAACAACCACGTTTTACAATACCATACATGCCACACGTTATGACACGTGAGTCCTTCAACAATTGTACTTGGGGTACTTGGACGACTTTGCCAATCGACCATATACATATATGCATTTATATATACAAACTAAACTAAAATTACAAAAAGCCAATGAACGCAAGCAAGATGAAAAATAACTGCAATAATACAACAAACATACAATTTTTGTCGGCCTATATCATTTAATCTTATCTCAATCATCATGATTATGATAAATAAAAAATATATATAAAATTTTCTACAGTTTAGCATCGCCTCGTTAAACAAACAATTTATTCCAACACTTGAAAGATAAAATAAAAAATAAAAACAACCCTGTATGTGTCAAAAACATAATTCAACTTTTTTTTTTTTTTGTAAATTTTATTTCAATTTAGATTTTAGGGGAACAATATATATTATTATAATAAAATTAAAAACAATTATATATATATTATAATATTCAATTTAAAATTATTAAAAAGAAAATTTGTTTTTTTTTATTTACATTTCCCATGCGAATAAAAAATAAATAATAAAAAAATGATAACAAACAATAAAACAATGTTTTATAGGTAAATCATATTAAACCACTCGTTGTAACCTCACATCAGCATATTTGACCAATAAATAATTTAGCAAACAAATTGATCCCCAAGGACTATAAACAGATACTTAAAGGCACGCGTTAACCAATCTGTAAAAATTTATATATATATATAAAATGATAAATAATTGTCATATTTAAGGGATGATATTTACCATTTAAAAATGGACAATAAATATTCCATATGTATATGAAACCCCTACTGTGAGAACTTTGAGCATGAGCCTGCGGCGTGAAATCTCAATTATGGGGCTCACTGGTTACCCCCAGTACTGTTTGTTGCTGGTGCTGACAGGGGGGTTACTCTGTATATTTATCAATGAACAAAAAAAAAATATATGTATTTTACTGGTTATGATTATCATGTGGGTCAATATAGAGATTTAGGGGCTCCAAAAATATGTAATCGTAAATTAAGTGTTTTATTTATTTATTTTTTTTTTTCAAATTCAAGTGTTACATACATATACTGCAATAACCACACCAGTACAATAAACATACTTGAATTATTTTATATACTTGCAAAAAAATTAAAAATTAATTAAATTATTTCATTAATTATTATTACATAGGTATAAGTATAATTATATTTAAAATAATAAAAATAAATAAATAAATAAATGTAACCTTTAGAAGAAAATTAAAAAAAATAAATTGTTTTTAAAGTTCAATGAGAAATTTAAGGGAGATACTTTAACCCTCCACGTGACAAATTGAGATAAATAATCGTTTATGTCAGTTACAATGGTAGATACTTGAGTCCAGACATCGTAACTGATATAAAATATATACATATATACACTTGAGAATATATTATTTATATAATCAATTTACTTTTATATTTTTTATTTATTTAAAAAAAAAGTTTAATACATATAGTTGAAGATTTTGGTGGTTGTAGTTGATTTTTGTTGTATATACAGTGAAAACTAAAAGTCTGATCATGTATATGCATATATATATATATATAAATAGTATAATAATTATCTCACAACAATAAGCCCAAGAAAATCCCCTTAGTTGGTAGAATGACAAATTCACCACTACCAATAATAAATGTGGTGGCACACGGCACAAAATACTTATTGTTATCGTATTAACACCTCGAATAATTGTGCCAATGCATATTCCCAATTGTCAATTGTGTTATAATACAAGAAAACACAGCTCATTTAAATATATATTTTCATCCCCATATTATATTTATAATATATTTTTCAATCATCATGTTAATATTAATATTAATATTATATGCATCGTCTGACTTAATATTGATATACTCTACTGTATATTTCTCAGGCTGTCATTTTAATTATCATCATCATAATTACTACTTAATTTTAATATATTTATAATAATCAATATATAAATATATACTTATTACAATTATTATATCAAACTCACTGCAGCTATAGTGTATATATTTATATATATTTTAAATAAAATGAATTTATAAAATACTATACTACTAGCTATGCAACTATACTCATGACTTATAATAAATGACAATAAATAAATAAAAAAAAAAAAAAAGAGCCAAATAAATGACATTTCAAGAAAAAAATAAAATATATCCTATTATAATATACAATATATATTTTGCAGTTGAGTAAATTTTATAAAGCAATTTGAGTGGAATTGCTTGAAATAAAAAATCCAGTGTTTTTATATATAAAAAAAAAAAAAATTTGCAATGGCTTCCACAGGCCACAATATATATATATATTTACCTTGTCATTGCACTTTATATATAATAAAATATATATTTTGTCCTATTTTAATTGATTAAAATATATATTTATCTGTATTTTAGCTACATCCATATCCCTTGGTCTTTAAATACACGCATACACTCACTCAATTATTTATTAAACCAAGTGAAATAATTCCAAGTGTATATAGGTATATAGTATGACGATAAATTGCAGTGTATGTATTTAGATACTGGTGGTACTGCTTGTTGAAAAAGAAATAAAAAAAAATATTATATTAATAATAAATTTTATATAAAAAAAAATAATAAAATTGAAAAAAATCAAGGGTGAACAAATTGTGCTATTAAGTTACTGTCCAATCCAGCATGGTTGTGATAATAATTTGAGTTTTAGTAAATTTTGATTGGTTGATATGCTCCGCCCAGGGGTTGGTATTGATTCAACAATCCCCTTGTTTCCCTGGTACCTCTGGATCCTATATAAACTCAAATCTCCAGGGATTTTACAAACACTTGCCGTTTGAATGACGAACAAATCACTTGTCTGTAAATGTTAAATAATATTTTTATTTTATTTTATTTTTTATTATTCATTATTAATTAATATAAATATATATAGTGAAAAAAATAAATAAATAAATAATTTAATTATCTGTGATAATAATTTTTATAAATTTAAATCAAGTGATATTGTGTGATTATATTAAATTTAGTGATATACCTATAATTTATATAATGGCATCACATCTTGGCTATAATTATGAAGAACGTAATCATCAAAGAATTAATGGACGTCATAAAAATATAAGTATACCACCAAAACCTGCTGATTCAACTGTTTGTTCAAGGTAAAATATAATATTTTTATTTTTTATATAAAATTTTTAAAAATATCTTAAATTTTAATTTAAATAAATATACCTATATATTTCAGTACGTCTTATTATGTTGGAGGTAGTAGTGATATTAGTGAAGAAGATCTTGCTGATTTACCATCATGTGTTTATGCTGGAAGATCATTAACTTCAACTTCAACATCATCATCATCATCATCATCATTATCACAACAACAACAACAACAACAGCAACAGCAGCAACAGCAACAGCAACAACAACAACAGCATATTACTCATTCACATTCTCATCATCAACATTCATCACAATTGCATTATCATGTGCCATTGTCAAATCAAGGTAAAATTAATTATCCAAAAAATAAAATAAAATAAAATGAAATATCAGATATATTTTTTATATTGATAATTAATTTAAAGATCAAAATGACAATAATGATATGGTGAATGGTGTTGAAGAAGGATACTATCCAAATGGTAGTCCATACAGAATTCAAAGACATGCTGCTAATATTCGTGAACGTAGACGTATGCTGAGGTAAGTTTAATACAACAATAATATTATATTTTTATTTAATAATAATTTTTATTTTACCATCTATATTATTATTGATATGAGATCATGTTAGAGACTAAATTTTATTGAAATATTTAGCAGCATAAACTCGGCTTTCGATGCACTGAGGGGCCATGTGCCAACATTTCCATATGAAAAACGTTTATCTAAAATAGATACTTTACGTTTAGCAATAGCATATATTGCATTGTTAACTGAAGTATTAAAAGTTAAAAATGTTGATCCCTTGACGTACATTGAAATGTGCCTTAGAGGTGAAATGAGTAGTGAAAGAGCTGAATGGAACACAAGTGGTTAGTTTTATTTTTTAATATTTTAATTAATTTAATATAATATAATTGTATTATTATTATTATTATTATTATTTTTTTAAAGATTTAATGGCACGTTTGGCATGGATTAATTGGGAAAATTTAGGTGTCAATCCAAATAGAAGATCAGCCCTAACAACTCTAACTCTAACAACTGAAAATTTAAATTAAGAAAATTAATAAATAAATAAATATATAAAATAATAAAATAATAAAATAATGTCGCTAATTTATGTTGTAAATATTTTTTAATTTACGTTGCCAAAAATATATAAATTATAAAATTTATTATTTAAAATAAAAAATTCTAGTCAACGTGCAATAGGTATATTAAATATAAAAAAAAAAAAAATAATAATTTTTAAATGGTACCTGTATATCAAATTAAAAGGACTATAAGTATATAATATATAATATATTATCATTTTTAGAATTAAAGAAATAAAAAAAAAAAAAACATTTTAATAAAATAATATTGTATAAAAATAAAAATAAATAAAAAAAAAAATATTGTGATGAATATTAAAAAATAAAAATAAAGGTTGAGCAAATAAAAAAAATTGAAAAATAATTGTAAACTTTCCTTTGTTTTATTTTCATTCTTAAAAACAATTGAGTATCAACATCAAGACGGTTGTTTGACAAATGAAAAATCATATTGCTTGTGTGTATATTTAATATTTAAAAATAAATTTGTAGTTTGTTTAAATATTTAATACCAATTAATATAAATTATTATTAAAAAATGAATAAAGTTGATGATACTGAAGTAACATGTGAAACAATTTGTAGTGAAATTAATAATAATAATAACAATAATAATAAAATAACAATGTCAACATCAACAAATTTAAATAAAATAATAATTTTACACGAACCTCCAGTTGATGTAACACCTCGTATTAAAAATCAAACACCAATGTCATCATCATCATCATCATCAGACACAATTGACAATAAAAATACTAGAATTATTGATTTGAGTGATAAAAAAACAAAACTTGATTTACGTCGTGAATTTGTTATTGATGATGATAATAATAATAATAATAATAATAATTGTGAAACAAATAAAATATGTGATATTAAAAAAATAAATAATAATAATAATAATAATAATAATAACAATAACAATAAAAATATAATCAGCAACAACAACAGCATCACCAACACCACCAATACTAGTACTAGCAATAGCAATTTGTCATCAGCATCTGTCGGTGAGCTCAGGTACTGTAAAAAAATAATGGACGACAAAGGCAATGAAATATTTATTGTTCCAAAACTTCCACCTGGTACTGTATTAATTAAACAAAATAATGATGATAATTCCAATTGTAATAACAATAATGATGTAAATGAACCAGCAATTGATTTATTGGATAAACTTGATTTACGTAGAGTTGAAAAATCAGCATTTGGTATTGCTAAACAATTTATTTCACCTCCCAAAAAAAGGTTCAACATTATTTTATTATTTTATTAATAATAATAATAAAAATTTAATAATGATAATTGTTTTATTTTTGAATAATCCTAGATGTCAACAAGTTAGAAGAAATCCAACTCGTGGAAGTAGAAAAAAAATTGATGATGAAGAATATGATGATATTATTGATGATAATGATGATGATGATGATGATGATGATTTATCAAAAAAAAAATTAACATCATTAAAAAGAGGTAGTAGTAGTAATATTGATGATGATTATTATCATCATAAATTTGATAAAAAACAAATAAAATATAAAGATGTTCCATATATGAATACAAGATCAATTACAAAAAAACTTTATAATGTTGGTGCAACACATGAATTACCAAATATACATGATGAAATTGAATGGAAAGAATGGCCAGCTAATGGAATGCATGAAAGACCTGTCTATAATTCTCAGGTTTATTAATTTTAATTTTATTTTAATTTATATATTTTTATAAAATTTTAAAGATATATTATTATATTTATTATTATTGTTTTTTTTTTTTTTTTTTTTATTTATTTATTTAGGTAGGAAATGTTGCTGATTGTATTGGCAGATGTTTTACAAATATGGATTTAATAAATTCATATCAAGATACATCACAAAATTCATCATCACTATCAAGAAATTTTAATCATCAAATACCATCACGTTCTTTTCAACATGATAATCGTCATAATAATAGTAATAATAATAAAAATAATAAAATTTCAATTGAAGAAGCATTTGAAAAATGTATGCATTATAATTTACATGCTGTTCTTGCATTTGCATCACAAATTATGACAAGCCAATCAAATAAAATTGAAGAAAAAATATATAATGTTGCTGGAATAAATAAAAAATTTAATAATAAAAATATAAATACAACAAAACCAATTGTCAATTCAATGATGAATATTAATATTAAAAATCATGAAAAATTACAACAAGTACTTGAAAGAGGAACAAAAAATACATTAATTTTATTAAAAACTTCAGAACAATTAGTTAAAAAAGATGATTTACAAATTGTTTCAACAAATACAGATTCAATTAAATTATTACTTGATGAAAATATTGAATTTGATAAAGATAAAAATATTGATACAACAAAAGAAGATAAATATTTAGAAAATTGTAATAAAAATATAAATTCAGTTGAATTAAATATCAAAGTATCTAGTGATGATGTACATAATGATGTTATTTATAAAAATGATGATGATAATATTAATAATAACAATAATAATACTCAACATAATGATGTTGATGATAATAATAATAATAATGATGAAGATAATCATGGTGATGATGATGATGATGATAAAAGTGGTCAATTAAATTGGCTCAAAGAATTAATTGGTAACACAGTAATATTATATTCAGCTGCATTTGGAATTGATCAGGATAATTTAATAAATTATTTAGATAGTTTAGATACAGAAGAATGTTTAGATTGGCTTAAATTATGATATCAATTATATATTCATTTAATTTACATAATATTAATCAAATTTATCGTTAATTTATTTATTTATATTTTATTATATTTAATTAAATAAATAATATATACTTATTCCTTTTAATATATATTTATATAATATTATTTGTCAATTGTAAATTAATTATTTCGAGTAAAATAATCAATTTAATCAATTATTAATCAATTTATTCATTCATTCATAAATAATGAAATAATATATATAGGTATATTTAATCTTTATTTTATAAATTAATAACGATTTAAATGTTTTTTTATTTTATGCCTGAAAAAAAAAAAATAAAAAATAAATTATAATTTATTTGTTTAATTTATTATTTAAATAATAATTTTACCTTTTTATTTCTAAATCATCTTCTGAGTCACTTGCATTTTTACTTTGATCATCAAAACTTTCAGAATAACTTGTCAAATAATCATCAATAATCATTGGATTTTTATATTTTTTTTTATTATTTTTATTTGTTTGTTTTTTAATTGTATATGAACTACTACATGGTAATCCCATTGATAATTCATTATTATTTTTTTGTAATTCATAATTATTGTCATCAAATATATCATTATCATTATTATCATTTTCATGTATTTTTTTTTGTTTTTTATATCTATAATAATTTTTTGATGAATTTTTTTTCATTGTAATGAATTCATGTTGATTTAATTTTCTATATAAATTATATAAATTATATTAAAATATAAATGTATAAATTTAATTAAAATTTAATTATTAATAATTATACCTTTTATGTTGTTTTAATTTTTCAAGTGATAAATTATCACTATCATGATGATCACGAGATGAATAATCAGTTTCAATAAAATAAGCTTCAAGATCTCTTTGTCTATGATGATGATTATTATCATAATTATTTCTTGAATTATTAATTTTTATATTATCTCTTGTATTGTATCGTTTTTTTAATCTTAAATTTTTTTGTCTTGTTTCACTCAATACAATAACAAGACGATAAAATTGAAAAAATATAACAAGTACATTTTTACTGCTAAAAAAATAATTAGTATAATCTTTAAATCCATAATGAAATATTAAAATCATTCGAAATACTAAAAATGGACCATCCTAAAATTAATAATAATATTATAAATAAATTTTTATGAATCATATATAATATATTATTATTATTTACCTGTAGCATAATATTAAACATAATTGTCAAAATTTCAATACTACAACAAGAAGTATGTGGTTTTTTTCTAATAACAAAATTACCAGATGTTTTATTTATTAATTTTTTTGATTTTGTTGATGTTAATACAATAGTAAATTGCAAAAGGCACCATGTCCAAATTGACATTACAAGAAGTACAAGATTTTGATCAGTTGATATTGGTGGTGCTCTTGTTGATCCAAAAAATTCAATAATATCAGCTGATGTACCAATATAAACTAACAAAAGTTGACTCAATTCATCACGTGTTAATTGACCTTTTGGTAATAACCAACGACCCAATATTAATATTAACATCAATGCTTGTCCAATACAATCAATTCCCATTTCACTTGGTATTTCTGTTAAATTAATATCCTATATTGATATATTGAATAACATATTTGAAAATTAAATTAAATTAATCATTGAAAATTTGTTTATTAAATTAATATTATATTATATATACTTAATTACCACAATTCTTTGAGTTTGATTTGATATTGTTGATGATAATCCTTGTAAATTAAGTTCCTATATATAAAAAATATAAAATAAAAAAAAATGTATTTGGTATATTATTATAATAAAAATTTAAAAAATACCATCATTAATTTATTTGTATAATTAATATTTTTAATACGATCATTAATTGGTAATGGTAATGTTTTATTTGATTTCATAAAATCTGGTATTTCTCCTCTTCTATATAATTCAAGAAATATTATTGCTGGTACAACACTTGCAAGATACAAAAATATTGATGGACAAAACCTGTAAAAAAATATTAATAAAAAGTAATTAAATTATTATTTTTTTTGTACATGATATAAGAATTGGGTCAATAAATATATCAACAAAAGAAAAAAAAAAAAAAAATGATGAATAATATATATTTTGAGCAAGTATAGGCAAGTATATGCATTCTAACATTAATCAGCTAATGTTCAATTTCCGTATGTCAATCATTTATCAGATTTATATATTAAAAAATAAAATAAATATAAATGACTACTGTTTTGTTGATATATTTTTTAATTTATAAAAATATTCAAGTCATTCTTTTTTTTTTTATACAAAGTGGCCTAAAAAACACTTTTTTTTTGTGTAAATATATTATTAATTATGATAAAAACAAATGATATTTAAACTTACCATTTCCATTCTTTGTTTGAATTAATAACAACTGTAAATATTGCCTCAAAAAATAATAGCAATATTGGAATAGCCAAATATAAAAACATATAACTATCCGTAAGGATAATTAATAATCCAATTGAAATAATAGCATGTGTTGCAAATACAAGCCTTGTAAAAAAAGCCATTATTCCTAAAGTAATGATGCCCATTTTATTCATTCAAATTTACAATAAATTAATATATTTTATTATTTAAAAAATAATTTAAAATAAATAATAAATATAAGCAAATTATACAAATAAATTTAATTTAATTTTTCAATAATAATAATAATATTGTAACCACCTTGCAAACACTTCATATTTATTTGCTTATTTATTTTTTTTTTTTACAATTTTTTTAATAATAACTATTGTACTTGAAATATAATATTACAAGACTGGAAAAAATTAAAATAAGAATTTATGATCAGTATAAATGTATATTTTATATATTCCCCACTTTTTTATAATTTAATACGCATACGCATTATATTAGGGTGATTAGGGTGGTGTTATCATCATCATCATGATATTAAAAAAAATATAAAAACCATTTTATTAATTATAATTATAATATTATTTAAATATCACATTTTTTTATAAAAAATTATAATTAAATAACAAAAATTAACAATAAAAATTATAATTTATAAAAATAATTATAAATTTATTAATAATTTATACCTATAAAATATTTTTTCAAAAAAAAAATAAAAAAAAAAACATTTAAGTAAATTAATTATTTTAAATTATAATAAAATTATATTCTGAATTTTATAATTTAAAAATTTGCGCGTATTTTTTTTTTTACCAAGCGTCGGTAATAAAAGTCTCTTTTATATCGCCATTAAACAAAAAAATGAACAAACAAACAAACACAGATATAAACAGATATATATAGATGATAACACGAAGAAGCGTGAGAATAATACATAAATGTCATTGATGACGCGCCCGCCAAACAGAGAGAAAGAGAGCAAGAATATGAGTAAAAAGAGTTTGCGAAAGGTGAAAAGAGCGTCATAAACAAAGAGAGAGTGAATAAGCATTAAATGAGTAAGATAAAGAAAAATAAAATTTTTATGTACTCGCAGAAATTGTATCCCGCGTTCAGTCCCCCCCTTTATCCCGCCAAATCCCGCCGGGGACGCCAGGTCCTACTAAAATGGGATGAGCAAATGAAAAGAGAGAAAGAGAAAGAGAAAAAAAAAAAACCCATAAAGAAAAAAATATACGGGATCGACAAGCTGCATCAACAGTATATATAGTATCAAGTGGGGGTAGGTAAGAGATCAAATAAAATATATATATAGGTATAAAAAAAAAAGTAGGCTAACACATATAAAATTTTAAGGGAGAAATGAAGAAGAAACATAAAGAAAGCCAAAAATTATTTATGTGTGTGTGTATTATTTGTTTTTCTCTCTCTCTCTCTCTCTCTATTTTTTTATTTTACGTATGTATATATATTTTTTTATTCTTTTATTCTTTTCCTGGTTTAACGGTGTGTTGGTATGAACCCAAGCGATTAGCACAAGTATACAATATTGTAACCACCTATAGCAGCTATAGTAGTAGCTTTCAATCAAATACTCAAAAAAATTGAAAAAAAAACGTAATAATACATAAATTATCTATAAATAAATTACAATAACTTGTCAAATAATTAATTTTCATTTATTCATGAGTAAATATTGACTTGAAAAACATAATCATATCCTATACTATAAATATACTATAAATTATTATAATTAATTAAAATAAATTCAAAATTGTTATAATAATAATAATAATTGTTTATAAAATAATTAAATGTTTTTTTTTTGTTTTTTTAATTAAAGATATATAAATAAATAATAATTATGTCAAGTAAACGTAAAAGTGCTGGACCAAAAAAAGGTGTTAAACCAAAATCAAGAAAAGTTGAGTATGATGATGAAGATATATCAAGTGAGCATGAATCTGATTTGGATGATACTGGTGCTGACGCCGGTTCAAATGTTGATGGTGATGACGCCACTGAAGAGGATCAAACTGATGTATCAAACATTCCTGAATTACATCCACCAGAGGTAAATTAAATTAATTATTAAAATTATATTTATAAAAAAAGCAATTATTATTATTTAATTAATTAATTAATTAATTAAATTTATTTTAATATTAAAAAAATTAGGGTGGATGGGGTAAACCAGGTACATTAATTATGTGTGGTTTAACAAATTGGGAAATGGCTGGACGTAAAGCACCACCAAAAGGTGTTAAAGCAAATGTTGGTAGAAGTTTATGGTTACCTCATACATTTAAAAATTTAAATGGTCAAAAAGTACGTATGGTTGCATCTGGACCAGCTTCATCACATAGTATTATTGTTACTGAAGATAATAAATGTTTAGCATTTGGTAGAAATGATAAAGGTCAACTTGGTGTTGGTGATACTGTTAGACGTGATGAACCAACTGAAATTGAATCATTAAAAGGACATACAATAATAGCAGCATCATGTGGACGTAATCATACATTATTTTTAACATCTCGTGGTATTGTATTTGCATGTGGTGATAATAAACTTGGTCAATGTGGTGTTGGTAAATCAGATGTTATAATACCAACAGCAACAAAAGTTAAATATACTGGTGCACCAATTATTAAAGTTGGTTGTGGTGCTGATTTTTCAATAATACTTGATATTAAAGGTGGTTTACATAGTTTTGGTACACCAGAATATGGTGCACTTGGTCATAATACTGATGGTAAATATTTTATAACATGTAATAAAATGGCATTTCATTTTGAAAAAGTACCAAAAAGAATAGTATTATATGTTGAACGTGCTAAAGATGGTCATATTATACCACTTGATCGTGTTGAAATAACTGATTTTAGTTGTGGTTATCATCATACTGTTGCTATTGATAGTAAACAACGTGCATTTTCATGGGGTTTTGGTGGTTTTGGTAGACTTGGTCATAATGAACCACGTGATGAACTTGTACCACGTTTAATTAAATTTCTTGAACCACCAAATCGTGGTATTAAATCAATTTTTTGTGGTTCAGCATTTAGTATTGCTATTAATGTACATGGTACAGCATTAATGTTTGGACAAACAAAACGTACTGGTGAAGCAAATATGTATCCAAAACCAATACCAGATTTATCTGGTTGGGAAATACGTTGTATTGGTTGTTCAAATACAAGTGTTGTTGTTGCTGCTGATGAATCTGTTATTGCATGGGGTGCAAGTCCAACATTTGGTGAATTGGTAATTTTATTTTTTTATTTATTTTTATTTATAGGTATATTTTATTTATTAATTATTATCATCATCATCATCATTAGGGTTTTGGTGAAATGAGAAAATCATCAACAACACCAATGGAAGTCAAAGCACTTGAGGGACTTTATATAACAGCTGTAACATGTGGATTATCTCATACACTTATGATTTGTCGTGATGAATCTGATGAAGAAAAAGCCAAGATTGAAAAACTTGGTGTATACTCTGTATAAATTTAAAAAAAAAAAAAAAAAAAAAATGTACTGAGGTATTACTTTATTTTATATTATTAATTTTTAATTGTTCTTTTTTTTTTTTTTTTTTTTTTTTTTTTTTCCACTCTCAAAAAATTTATCATTAAATATATGGCCTCATTATCATAATTTATTTTTTTTATTGTAAACTTATATTCATAATTTAATTATCAATATTATTTTCATCAATAGCATGATTCAAATATATTATTTTTCACACATGATAAATATGTAAGTATATTTTGATACGTTGCTTATTTAAATAATATTAATTTTATTTTTCAAATAACTTTAACGCCATTATGATTACTACATCTTGGTACAATTTTTTTTTAATTTTTTTTTTTAATATACTTGATAATTAAAAGAAAAAAAGGAAAAAAAAAAAAAAAAAACTAATAAAAAAAAAATAATAACTACTTGGTACCTGAATCAATGGCGTTTTAGTAATTTTAAAGACAAAATAAAAATATAAAAATTATTATGTATTTAGTTTTTTTAATTTTTTTAATTTTCATAATAATTATCATAGTAATTGTAATAATATTAATAATTATAATAATGGGATTGATTAGATAAATGTGTATGTAAGGTTGACGAATACTCTTCCATTGCTCGCAGCCAAAAATAAAAAAAAAATATCAGCTGTAATAATAAATAAATAAATAAGTATAATCCCTTCAACACTAGGAAAAAAAAAAAAAGAGAATACAATTAAGACTTTTTCAATAAATTAATAAAAATAATAAACAAAAATCTGTCAATCTTAATCTTATTTCGTCTTTCAAATTATCTTCTAATAATTATTAATTTAATTTAAAAAAAAAAACAATAACTTTTCTTTTTTCATGCTGATTATTATTGTTATTATTATTATTAATTTTTTTTTTTTATTTATAATAATAAAATAAAAATAATAATTCGCACAAAATACGTAATTTTAAGATTTTTTTTTTTTTTGTATTTTATCAATGCACAAAATAAATATGGAAAATAATTGTAAACAATTAATAAATTTATTGATATGAAAAAAAAAAAAAAAAAAAGTTTATTAATTTAAATTTTGTTGGTGTTTTTGTTTTGTAATTTTTATTTACAAATAAATATTAAAATGTGATTATTATTAATATTATTATATATAGAAAAAAAAATAAATTAACAAGAACAATTTGAATAATATGTATCAGCAGCAGTATGATCATCAGTTAATTGAAGACCTCGTTTTCCAAATCTTTGTCTAGGTCCATTAGTACCAATATTTTGACTTCTTCCTGAATGATTTTGTTCCCACAATCCTGGTGTTTGAATAATCTTTAAATTTGATAAAAATAATTAATTAAATTATTATAATGATTATATAATTATAATATTATAAATATAAGAAAACCTTTTGAACAAGTTCTTCAAAACAACATTTAACACCATCAGCTGTTTTAGCACTACTTTCAATATAAAGTGTTTGATGTTTTCTAGCAAATATTAAACCTTCTTCAGTTGTAACTTGTCTATTTGGTAAATCTATTTTATTACCAACAATCATTTTAATAATATCAATTTTATTGCAATATGTATTTAATTCTTCAAGCCATGTTTCAAGTTTTAAAAATGTGTTTTTGTCTGTAACATCGTACATTAATATTGCACCTTGACCATCACGATAATAAGATGGTGTAAGTGTTCTATAACGTTCTTGACCTGCTGTATCCTAATTTGAAATAATAAATATAAGGCATATAATTGTAAATATAATTATATTAAATAATATTATTATTTTAATTACCCAAATTGCAAGTTTAACAGTATTTCCATCAATTGTTATTTGTTTTGTTTTGTAATCCATACCAACAGTACTTTGCATATTTTCATTAAATTCATCATCAGTAAATCTCAATAAAGTACTAAAATTAATTAAAATTCATCATTTCATTATGTATACTAAATAATAAAATATTTATAAAATAATTAATATTGTAATAATAATAATAATAATAATACCTGGATTTACCAACATTCGATTCACCAATCATCAATATTTTTAAAGTTGTCAAAACATCTTGATCCATTGTTGTTGTAAGTATATGATTTAATCAAAATTAAAATCAATTGATCTGTAATTTAGATAACAATAAATCTATATCAATAAATTGATTATAAATATAATAAATAAACAATAGGTATAATAATAATATACCTGTTATATAAAAAAATATATAAATAAATAAATAAATAAAAAGTAAATTAATTAAATGCTTTGTGTGTTATTCAGATAAATATATTCTATTAAAAAAATTATTAACCAAACAACGTCACTTTATTAAACATTAACAATCGTATATGTCATGACAAAACGATTGTTCATCAATATGTATATTTTTTTTTTTTTTTTATTTAATTATTTATTTGTTATTGTTTTTTAGTTGTGATAATATAAATTTCTACATTACCATCTGCTGCACTATCAATTGTCGCTTGAATCGCTTTATCAAAAAAAAAACAATAATATTTTTGTGTATCTCTTTCTCTGTGGGAGATAACCTAAACAAAAGTATAATATATATATTATCTATTTTATTGCATACATATTATCTTTTGGTCTTTCTCTCTTTTATTTACACAAATAAACGTCAAACAATAAATACATGCAGTGAAAGAGCAACTGTGTGTGTGTGTATATTAACATAAATTTAAAAATTAACAAATAATAAATGGTGCAAGTAATGATGCTTTATAATAATAAAGACAATTTAATAAATTAATTGTTAATAAAAATATAAATATAAAATTATATAAATATGATATATTTTATTATAAAAAATAATTGACAAATCATTCGCGTGTGATGTAAACAATAAAAGAATAAATAAATAAAGTAAAATAAAAATGCAAGTAATTTAATTTGATATATAAGTGTATATATATAGATTATATATTTGTGGTAAAGAAAATATACATATATCTATGTATATTTATCAGTCAGGCACTAAGAAAAATGGCCGACAGTGATATTGTGGATGAAGCTGCTGCTGCTGCTGCTGCTGCTGTCTATTACTCGATTTTAATAAGATATATTTTTTAAATATAATAATATTCAAATGTAAATGATAAAAAAAAAAAAAATTAAAAAAATGTAGTAAATATATATATCTATATATTCTATTGTGTTTAATTTAATTTAAAAAAGTAATAGATATTATTTTTTTAAATGAATTAATGACGGTCATGTTAATGGACAACAGTGGATTAACAAAATATTAAAAACAAAAAATAAAAAAAAATACGCAGCGAGGGACGATAAAACGTGGGTGTGACATTTCAATGTGAAAGAAAGAAAAAAAAAAAAATAAAAATACCTAGTGAGATATAAAAAAAAGAGAGGGTAGTTTAAATGAGGAAAAATTATTCATAGTTGTGTAAAAAAAAAAAAAAAATAATAATAAATATTAAATATTAAATTATATTGTGTTTTATACTCCAGTTGATATAAAATATCAAAATATTTCATAGAATATAGGATATAATATATAATATATAGTAAATATAGGTATATATATTTTTTGTGTTATAATTTTTATAAAATAGAAAGATTGTTGTTTTTTTTTTTTTATTTTTTAAATTTTATAAAATACACATTGTGAGTATTTATTGAGTCAAGAACAATCACTTGGAATAAGAAAATAAAAAAAAAAAAGGAAAGAAGAAAGAAGAAAGCCACAATTGACACAATGGCCTCAGAAAGGTATACACCAATGTCAATAAAAAAATATAATAATATTCACATCTTTATAATATATTGTTTGTATTTTATCTATTTAAAAAAAAAGTAAAATAAATAAATTAAAGTAGGACGATTGATTGCAATTTAATTAATCAATATGTATTATTGTTGAAACTTCCGGGCAATTTGTCCAGGTTGAGTTTATGTCCACATTTAATAATTGGACAATCAAAATTGACCTGACAATATAGAAAAAAAAAAAAATTAGGGCATCGTAAAACAATTGATAGATTATAATAATAATAGTTTTTAAATAATAGGGTGGGTCTTTTTTGTACAAGAATTATAAATTTTTATAAATAAATTAATTGTCATTTAAAAATATTATATTTTATATAAATTATTTGATACAATTGCAATTATTATTACAGTCTATCAAGTTGACCCACTTGTTCATCATCATCATGTATTTTATTTAAAAAAATAAAACATTTTAATAAGACTATTGAATAATAATATATTCCAAATTATTTAATTTTTATTAATAAATTTTTGATTTTTATTATTATTTTGTTAATTGAATTATAATTTATTAATAAAAAAATATTTATTTATGATTTAGTTTTATGTACTTTCTCAGCCTTGTTTAGCCAATTAAATTGACCAATGTTGATGATGACAAGGAAAATAAAATAAATAAAAAATAAAACATGTGTGTGGTAGCATGACATCATCATCATCATCATCAGCAGTATCAAGCATTATTTTGTTGCCCCTTACGCATCGTCAATTATAAATTATGATACATTTTTTTCAAAAAAATAATAATATTAATACAATTATTATGCTCTCATTTCAATTATTTTATTTTAAATAAAATTAATTATTTGTTTTATATATATATTGAAAATAATAATATTATATTAATTAATTAATTAATTTATTTATTTATTTATTTCTAGCAGAATGGAATGGGTAGAAATAATTGAGCCACGTACCAAAGAGCACATGTATGCCAATCTGACTACTGGTGAATGTGTCTGGGATCCACCGCCTGGAGTTCCTGTGTATGTTTTTTTTTTTTTTTTTTTTGTATATTAATTTTTTTTTTTAAACTTTAAATGATTATCTATATTTTGTGGCTATTGATTTCCATTATACCACAATTTTTCCCTCTTTATAAAAAAAGGAAAAATAATATTTTGCGTATTTATTTTTTTTCCTTTTTTTTTTTATCGATATTTATTTTTAAAATAAATTTTCTTCTTCAGTATACATACATATATTTTTTATTATTTATAAATATTATAAGTATATTATGTTATATATTAATAAAAAAATATTTAATTACAGAAAAAAAACTGATAATAATCAGTGGTGGGAACTTTTTGATCAAAATACCTCAAGATTTTATTACTACAATGCAACATCACAAAAAACAGTATGGCATAGACCAACAGATTGTGATATTATTCCTTTAGCTAAACTTCAGGTAATTAATTTTAATATTATTATTGATTATTAAAATATATATTTAAATATTTTATATATACCTATATATATTTATAATAATAATAATAATAATGTGCTGAAAAAGCAAACGGATAGGGAGGATCACGTGTCGAGTTCCTCTTTCTATCTAAAAATAGATAATTTTTTGCTTGCTTGGAGAAAATAAAAATGAAAAATTAAGGAACATTTTTGTAAATTTTTGTTGCTAGCCAAAGGAAGAGCCTTTATTTAAAAATAAAATTAAAAAAAAATATTTTCATAGTACTTTATATACTTGAATATATGTAATTGAATTTTATTAATCAATTGGCCCTTATTTTAATTTATTTTACTTTTACTTTTTCTTTTTCTTTTTTATCACAAGAGGGGAAAAAAAATTGATTTAAATTAAACATATCGTTTGATCTTTAACAAACAAAATGCTTCAATCTCAAAGACACAAAATAAATATACCTATATATATATATTTTTTTTTTTTTTAAATTAAATTCATATAGACATTATTTTGATTTAATTTAATATCATTTTAAAATTATATCTTAGCCTAAATATATTTATTGTGTAAATAATAAATAAATTTTTTTTATTTGTATTATTAATAGACATTGAAACAAAATACTGAACCAGCTGGTGGTGCTAGTGGGACTGATAGTCAACCAACAGAATCACGAAGAAAAGAGACTGTATCAACTCAAACACAAACAACAACTATTGGTAGAACTGGAAGATATGAACAAGATAATTTTGGTTTATCATCAGGAGTAAGTTATTGATATATCAAAAATACCTTTAATCTTTTTTTTCGATAAATATATCATTTATTATCATTTATACCTGAAATTTATCTTTAAAAATTTATTAAATAAATAATGTAATATAATATAACATTTATTTATTTATTTATTTTACAGCAGATTGGTATTGGTTCTTGTAAGCCACGTATTTCTAGTGTTGGTATAGATTCTAAATTATCACCATCATCACCATTACCATCAACAAGACGACCTCATCATCATCATCACCATCATCATCATCATCATCAATATAATAATCGACATCATCATCGTCATCATGATCAACAACAATCTCCACAACAACAAATATCTCAACAGCCACCACCACCACCTCCACCATTATCATCGTCATCGTCATCAAATCGTCGTCATCATAATCATTCACAAGATTCTGGTCGTTCAAGTGACAGTTCAATATCACACAGTCGTACTTCACTTGAATCAGCAGCAGCTGCATATCGTCTTCTTGAATCACCACATCGTCATCGTTCAATAAATATTAATCAACAACCACCACCACCACTGTCAACAACAACAACAACAACAACAACAATAACAACAACAACAACAGTATCATCAACGAATCGTGGAAGTAGTAGTAGCACTGGTGGCTCAGCAAGTACACTTGAAGCAAAATCACAAAAAAGTAGTGGTTGTGGGGGTGGTGGTGGTACACTTGAAAGTACAAAAAATAATAATCATAAAAAAAATAATCCAATAATATCTGGTGAACCACCACCACCACCACCAACATCACTTGGTCTTTCATTATCAACAAGTACACCATTATTTAAAAAAAAAATATTTGCTGAACAACAACAACGTGATTTAAGAGGACAAAGTATAGATACTGAACAACGAACTAGAAATGGTAAGTTGATTAATAAATATTATGTAAAATATAAAATATTATAACAATTATTAAATTTTTTTTTTTAGGTCGTGAATACAGTAGTGGAAGTAGTCGTACATCATATGGACAAGAGTCAACTACATCGCCTTATCGTGATACATCAATTGATTCACGTTTATATAGACAACAACAACAAGAAATTCCAGCATATCGTCAAACAGATATACAACAATTAAAAACACCATCATCTTCATCATCATCATCACATGATAAATATGGTTTATTAATTGATACAAGTAATCGTTATCATCGTGAGCGTGATACAACATTTAATCGTGATCGTGTTAATAGTTTGGAAAAATCTAATTTAGGTTCAGGTGGTAATTGTAGTGGTAGTGGCAGTGGTAGTGGACATCATACAAGAAATATTAATAAAAAAGATATATGTCCTAGTGGGATTGGCAGTATTGGTAGAAGACAACATCACAGTGGTACTAAAGATACAAATACTAAAGAATTAATATATGGCTCAATGTTATCTGATAAAAATCAATTTGACAGTGGATCTAAAAGATTAACAGCAACATCACAACAACAACAACAACAACAACAACATAGCAATATATCAAAACAAAAAAGTTTAGATGTTATTGAAAAAAGTTGTAGACAAGTTGTTGATAAAGATAGAGAATATAAAGATAATTATGGAAGAACAAAATGTAATAATAATAATTTATTAGATAGTAATTGTCAACAGGCATTGGCAAGAAGTTATAGTTTTGTTCAACAACAAAAATTACAACAACAATTAATGAGACGACGTGATAGAGATGATGATTCTATGCATGAAAGATATTTAGTTGGTAATCAAGTACATCACGATCATCATCATCAACAACAACAACAAAAACAACAACAACAACATCATCATCATCACAGTGGTAGACATCGTCTTGATAGTAATACTAGTAGTAGTAGTAATGATAGTAATGATAGTAGTTTAAACAGTGCAATTGTCGATGATATTCCATCACATCCAGATGATGATGATGATGATGATGATGATAATGATAATGATGACGATGATGACGATGATGGTAATAATATTATTAGAAAAAAACGTAGTAATGGTAATCCTAGTCCACCAGTATCACCATATTATGGCAATTTAATGGTTGATGCTGATCATTTATTGCCATTACAACATTATATTTTACAACAAGCTAAATTATCTGGTTGTTATAAATTTGGTGATCCTTTATTAGTTGAAGAAGGTGATGATTCATTAGATGAAGATTGTGGTTTAAAAATTGATAGTACTAATGAAAATATTGGTGGTGGCAATGTTGTTCGTAGTGTTGTTAGTAGTACTGGTGGTGGTGGTGGTGGTGATGGTGGTGGTATATCTCGTAATGATGATGATTCAGATGATCAATTTGCTGATGATGAAGCAGCAAGTAATCAAGGTGATTCATCTAGTCAAGAATATTTAGAAGATCATTATGCTGATTTAGGTAATTATGATACAGCTGGTCTTGCAACATATTACAATACTGCTGAAACATTAACACGATCACAAACAGCATGTTCAACTCAAGCAACATTACCATCAACAGCTCCACTTGCACCATCATCAATAAATCAACAACAACAACAACAACAAGCATTAAAAATATCATCATTACGTGAAAATATAAATTTAAATACAACAACATCAGCAGCAACAACAACAACAACAACAACAACAAGTTGTTCAAGACCAACATCATTACCAGCAACAAATGCATTTACAAGCCTAGTCAAAAGTTATGATATTGCTGATGGTGATGATGGACGTCGTGATGATACAACTGGTGGTGATATTGAAAAATATGCCCAAGATAATGTTAATTTAAATTGTGGTAGACCAAAAGGTTTACGTTTATTATTTAGAAAAAAATTTAGTGTACGTGATATATTAAGTTGGTCAAAAGATCCAATACCAAGACCAATGTTAAATGTTGTTGAAGGTGAAAAATTATTAAAACGTGAAGCATGTAATTTATTTAGACTTGTACAAGTTTATATGGGTGATAGAAAAGCAAATGTTGGTATGACACTTGATGGTGTTGCAATGGATATTGTTAATACTGTATTTTCAAAAGCACCATTAAGAGATGAATTATATGTACAAATATGTCGTCAAACAACTGAAAATCCACGTAAAGAAAGTTTAAGAAGAGGATGGGAATTAATGGCTATTTGTCTTGCATTTGTACCACCAAGTAGTACATTTGAACCATATCTTGAGGGTTATATGAATCGACATCGTGATCCAAATTTTCAATTTCCTGAAGTTGCTAAATGGCCAATTCATGTACAAGTTAGTCATTATGCAACTGTTGCTTGTCGTAGATTACAAAGAATTGGTGCTAATGGTAAAAGACAACCAAAAAAATCAACAATTGAAGATATTGATCAAGCACGTCATCAAATATTTCGTGCATCAATGTTTGGTGCAACATTATCAGAAGTTATGGCATTACAACGTGATCGTTTTCCAAATCGTGAATTACCATGGATACAAACAACATTAACACGTCAAGTACTTGTACGTGGTGGTACATTAACTGAAGGTATATTTCGTGTATCTGCTGATGCTGATGAAGTTAGTGCACTTAAATTATGTCTTGATAAATATGAAGATAGTGGTACATTATCAGTATCACAAGATGCACATGCACCAGCTTCATTACTTAAATTATGGGTTAGAGAATTATATGAACCACTTATACCAGATATTTTTTATTCTGAATGTGTTTCAATGAGACATGATGAGACTGAAGCTGCAGCTATTTGTGCAACATCAATTATTGATAGACTTCCTGATTTAAATCGTCGTGTATTATCTCATTTAATACGTTTTCTTCAGGTATTATTAATAAAATTATTATTTATTTTTTTTTATTACATAACATACCTATAGCTATATAATTTTTATTAATGTATATTATTTATTTTTTAAAGATATTTGCAAGACCAGATGTTGTACAACGTACTAAAATGGATGCAAATAATTTAGCCATGGTTATGGCACCAAACATATTACGATGTACCTCACAAGATCCACGTGTTATACTTGAAAATGCTAGAAAAGAAATGGCTTTTGTTCGTATATTAATTGAATCATTAGAAACAGCTTGGGTTGATGATTTACATTGATATAAATATATATATATATATATATATACCATAATTTCATCATCATCATCATCATTATCATCATTATTATTATCTTATTATTATATGCACTCATTTTTTTTTTTTTTATAATTTTGCCATTCTAGTTTTATTCCTTTTCCTTTATCATCACCTTGTCCTATTTTTCTCTTCTTTTTTTTTCATATATACACACTATGCCAAATAATAAAATGAACATATTGAAAAAAAAAAAAAAACCAAGATGATTAATAATAAAAAAAAAAAAAAAAAAAAAAAAAAAAAAAAAAAACAAAGTAACAAAATAATATAAATAAAAAACTAAAAATAAAAAAAAGTGTATTTTAATTATTATTTTTATTAATCAACATGTACAGTGAGTTACTTATTACCTTTTTTTTTTTTCTTTTTCATTTTCTATATTTTTATTGATATAGTAATAATAAAAATACAATTACATAGATAAAAATAATATCAGTATAATAAATTTATTTTAAAGTGGAAATTTGCATTTTTTTTTTTTTATTAACTTACGTTATTTGGATTTTTAATTTTTCAAATCAAGGAAATGTAACTGAGCCACCTAGTGATGACTTGAAACATTAAAATAATAATAAAAAAAAAATGTCAGAGAGAGAGAGACAGAAAAATATAAAGATAAAAAAAATAATTTTACCAAATACCAAATTGTATCAAACGGTACCAAGTTGGTATTTATATTAAAACGTGGGATAAAATTGTCAAATCAATAATAATTAAAAATGGGAAAAAAAGGTAAATCAAAAGGTGGTGATCTTGGTCGTGCCCTGATTAAAGATCGTTTTGGTTCAACAAAATCTAAATATCGTTCAAAGGATCCATCAATGGTAAGGTTATATATATCTGTACCTATTATTATAATAAACATGTGTTAATATTTTTTTTTTGTTTATCAAAATATTGACATATTTATATTGTTTTAATATTAATATTTTTTAAAAAAATTTTCAGCTTCATACTGCTGATATGAATGATGGTTATGATTGGAGTACAAAATTAACATCAGTTACTGAACAAGATTCAATGAATGAATTTTTAGCAACAGCACAATTAAAGGGTACTGATTTTCAAGCTGAAAAATTAAATATAAGATATGTTAATCCAAAAAGTAGAATTGGTTTATTATCTGATAGTGAAAGAAAAACTCTACAAGAACAACATCGTTTAAAACAAGATTTACTTAAAATACCAAGAAGACCAAAATGGGATGCAAATACAACAGCTTATGAATTAAAAACTAATGAAGATTTAGCATTTGCTAAATGGCGTGCTGAATTAAATATACTTCAAGAAGTACAAAATTTAACATTAACACCATATGAAAAAAATCTTGAATTTTGGAGACAATTATGGAGAGTTGTTGAACGTAGTGATGTTATTGTACAAATTGTTGATGCTAGAAATCCATTATTATTTCGTTGTGAAGATTTAGAAAAATATGTCAAAGAAGTTGATGATACTAAAACAAATTTAATACTTATTAATAAAGCTGATTTTTTAACAGAACAACAAAGACAAATTTGGGCTGATTATTTTACAAATATTGGTGTTCAAATTGCATTTTTTTCTGCACTTGATACAACTGAAGAAGATAAAAAAATTAAAGAAGAAGATGAAGAAGAAGCAGAAACAGAAGATGATGATGATGATGATGATGATGATGATGATGATAAATCAACATATGTATCAGGAAGTGATTCTGAAAGTGAATATGCAAGTGCTGAAGAAAATTTAAATGAAAATAATGAAAAAATTAATGATAATAATGATAATTTAAATGAAATAATAAATAAAGAAGAAAATAATGATTTAAATAAAAAATTTAATCATAATTCACCAGAAATATTATCAAGAATTCGTCTTATTGAATTTTTTAAATCAATGAGAATAAATAAAAGTACATATACACCAGGTGTTACAACAATTGGTCTTGTTGGTTATCCAAATGTTGGTAAAAGTTCAACAATAAATGCAATATTTACTGAAAAAAAAGTATCAGTATCAGCAACACCAGGAAAAACAAAACATTTTCAAACTTTATTTGTTGATAAAGAATTATTATTATGTGATTGTCCTGGTTTAGTTATGCCAAGTTTTATATGTACAAAAGCTGAAATGGTATTAAATGGTATATTACCAATTGATCAATTAAGAGATCATGTACCATCTGTAACATTATTAGGTACATTAATACCACGTCATATACTTGAAGATACATATGGTATTATGTTACCATTACCATTAGATGGTGAAGATCAAAATCGTCCACCAACATCTGAAGAAATATTAAATACTTGGGGATATAATCGTGGTTTTATGACACAAAATGGACAACCAGATAATCCAAGATCAGCAAGATATGTATTAAAAGATTTTGTTAATGGTAAATTATTATATGCTGTTGCACCACCAAATATTGAACAATCAATATATCATACATTTCCACCAAGACGTAAAATAATATCTGATAATCATGTATTACCACCACGACAAATAAGAGCAAATCGTGGTGTTGTTTATACAAATGAAGATATGAATCGTAATTTTTTTCATTCAAATACAAGTGGTATTCATGTTAGAGGTGGATTACCAGGAAGAATGAAAATAGTTGGTACTGATCTTGGTGATAAACCATGGAAAAAAATTAATAAACATAATAATAAAAAAAAACGTGAAAAAACAAGAAAATTATTTGCACATTTGGATCAACATTAATTTTTTTATTATTATTTTGAATCAACTATGTATATATATATATATTCATTTGTTGTATTTTTTTATTTTTTTTTTTTCTTTTTATTTCATCAAATTAATAAAAATTTCTTAAATAATAATTGTTGTAATTTATTTGTTTTTTTTATTAAAAAAAAAATAATCTTTGTATATTTAAAATTTATTTTATTTATTCATTTTTAAATTGATTCATCATAAAACAAATTGTGAGTATTATAATTAAAAAATAATGGAAGATTATTGATATATTATTCAGCATTAGTCATTATGACAAAATTTAAACTTTATTCATTTATTTTTTTTTTTACTCATTCTGATAAACTTGTGAATTTAATAAATAAAAATTGTACATTATTTTTTATTTTATTTTATTTTTTTTCTCTTTCTATGTACAATTACTCATTCAATTGTCAATAAATTGTTTTTTTTTATTTATATTTTAAAATAATTTGTTCCTATTCTAAAAAAAAAGAAATGAATAAAAATAAATAAATAAAATAAAATAAAATAAAATAAAATAATAGCACATGAAGCATTTTGTGTCGTTGATAAAGACATATAATATAATATAATATAATATATTTGTTTAATAAAAAAGTATAGTGTGCAACATTGTTCTTCCAAATTTAGTAGATTCAAATTCATATAAAAGACTATCAATGTCATTGTCCAAGTCATCAGAATTAGCCAGCTAAAATATAAAAATAAATAATTTTAATTGATTATTTAAATAAATAAATGTAAAATAGATAAAATAAAATATATTACCAAATCAACTAATTCACAAATAAGAAATGATCCAACAGTTGCTTCTTCATGATTATCTTGAATGTCAATATTAATTAAATGAACTGGTTGATTATCAACTGGTGTTCTTGATTCCATACATTCAATAACTTGATCATAAACACGTTCTTCACATGTTATTAATAATTCAAATTTTTCTTTGGTTGATTGAAATTTTTCTGGTCTTGATTTTATTCTTCTATTTCTATCCAACATGTGTAATAAACCCATTTGTGTATATCTTTATATACATATAATTAATTTAGTTAAGAATAAATATACCAATGCCTAATAATAGTAATAATAATAAATTAATAATATATTTTTTTTAAATAAAGGATACAATTGTTTATCTTTGGCCAAAAGATCATTGTAAATTTCATCATATGTTGTACCAAATTCATAGACATTTGGTCTATCTGGACCACTTCCTGGTAACTTGACTTTATCACCTGTACCATATGATTTGACATTGTAGCCTTTTTTACTAAAATATAAAAAATAATAATAATAATAATAATAATAATTTGTTTATTTATATATTTTTATATAAATTTACCTTAGAAATGCATGGGCTTCCATACTACGATTCATATTACTGGAGCATATAACAGCAACAGTAAATGCACTTGTTGCAGGCATCATTAATATTTAATTTAATTTAATTTAATATATAAAATATATTTATATTTAAAATATCATACAAATATTTATTTGTATGTTTTTATTTAAATTTAAGGTGGAGTTTTATATACCTATAACCTCAATTCTTTTATAGGTATATGTCAATATAGATAGATATAATATTTATGTATTATATTTTGTAATTTTGATTAAAAATAATTTATTAATTTGTAATTTATTTAATTATTATAGTCACATGTGTTTAGTTAAATGAAAATAAAAATATATTTGTTTTTGTAATTGTCTCTCGTGTGTGTCTATATTATTTTCTCTCTCTAACGCACTTTGAATCTTTCGAATCTTTGATAAATAGATAAAGGATGATGTATGTATGTAGTAGTAAACAGTGCAAGGTGTGTCTCGTGTGTGTGTATATATATATTTTTTTTTTTTTCTTCTTCTTCTTCTTCAGGGTTACCAACATAAATATGGAGAAAAAAAAAAAAATATATATAAATGATTTTAGGCGGGAAATTCAAAGTTCAAACAATCAAGTCAATTTATTTAAATAATAATGAAAATTAATTTTATCTAATTATTTTAATTATTTGTACATAAAGTTATAATCAAATTAATTAATTGAAAAATATATTTAATGTTACAGACAATTTAATGCTATATACAAGAATGAGTGGACAAAATTCAAGGTATTTATTTATATTTATATAAATTAAATTTAATATTAAATGTAAAATTAAAAAATTAAATTAAATTAAATTAAATTTAACAGACTCAACATATGATAATAAAACTTATGAAAATAAAATGAATATATTTATACTAGATAGAAATAAAATTGATAAACACAATGAAAAATATGATAAAAAATTGGTTACATATAAATTGGGATTAAATAAGTATTCTGATATATCTCATACAGATTTTATTAATACTATGAATGGTTTTAATAGAAAACATGATAAAAATACTGAAAAAAAGTTATCTACAACTAATACGCAATCCAATATAAATAATTGTGGTGCTTATCATATGATACATTAATTTACAATGAAATTTTTACAATTTGTGATGATATTAAAAATGAAACTATATTTATTTAAATAATAGAAGCTGTTACAATAATTATTGATATAATTATATATTCACATATTATATTATTATTATCATCATAATTATTACTAGTAGAAATTGTGAAATTAAATTTTTAAATCATTTATTTGATCCACATATACAAATCTAATGTCTTTATTATGAAATAATAAATAATTAATTATCAATAAATATACAACTTAAAAATATATATGATTTTATGAGTGTTTATTTATCATATTATATTATTATTCTAAGTATATACATATATATAATAACAGGGGGTGTTGAGTTAATTTATTCTCATGTGACTTGATGATAATACACTGATAATATATAAACTGATTAATTAAAAAAAAATTTATAATACGCATTGAAAATGTTTCACTTTGTTCTCGACTCTGTTCTTAAAAATAAATTTAATTTAATTTAATATAATATAATATAATATAATATTTATTTAATTAATTGAGTCACATGTTTTTACGTATTTGATATATAATAATATGAGTTTGAGGAAGCAATATGATATCTCTTATCCGGACAAGCATTTATTTGCATTATCAACTTATAAAAAGAGCTTTGATTTTATTCATAATATTTATTTTTTTTCTTTTATTATTTTTATTATTAATTATTATTATTACCACCACATTGATTAGATCAGTGGAGGGGTATTTTCTCCATTTTTATATTACTCAATATTCCCTCTCTTTCAGTTACATGCAACAATAACATCTTTTTTCTCTTTTGTCTTTCTCTTTTTAGGTAAATGCATATGTACAAGTAAACTACTACTTGCTTCAGCTCATATAAAAACATCGACGAGCAATATTTTTATTTTATTATTCTCTGGACCATTGTGTGTGCAACACAGTGCAACATAAATAATATATTAAACAGTAACCAACAAACCATCAGCTGATAATCAGTTTTTTTTTTGTTGTTTACACTATTATTATTATTGTTTTTAATATTTTGGTAAGATTTATTTATTATTATTAAAAAAAATAATTTATAATTTTAAAAATTATTATAATAATTATTATTCGTACCTATCTATAAGCATTAATTATTTATTTTTTTTATTTTGAATATTTATGAGATAACTTTATTTCATCATGTTGCTACGCAGTTAACTTTTGTCATTGAAAATATGCAATTTAAATATTAAATTTAATATTAAATTACTTATTAATATTTAATAGTTGAAAATTAGACAACTAAAATTGTCTTTGTGTTAGTTTATTATTATTATTATATCATCACTATGTACCTATAACTTGGGCGTCTTTTTTTTTTTTTTTTATCCAAGTATATATGTGTTTATTGACCAATGGAAGCTATTTGAGAACACAAAGGAAACCTTATGTTATTATTTTTTATTTATTATAAAATAAGTATACCCACTTGAAATGATAATTAATAAAAATATTATTAAATTTTTTTATCAGTCAAAAGATTATAATTATTAATAAAAAATTTTTTAAATTTTAATCTAATCTATTGTTTTTAAATTTTACAGTTTTTTGGAGATAACTGAAGCAATAATGAAGATACTGGTGGTTTTTATTTTTGCAATAATAGCAGCAACACAAGCTATTTCATTCTTTGACCTTGTTATGGAAGAGTGGGGTACATTCAAGGTATATTAATATATAAAATATAATAGTTAAATATATTTTATTTTACATAATTTTACTTGAATTTAAATGCATAAATAATTTTTTTTTTTTTTTTTTCATAGGTACAACATAAAAAAACTTATGATAATGAAATTGAAGAAAAATTTAGAATGAAAATATTTATGGAAAATAAACATACAATTGCTAAACACAATAGAAAATATGAAATGGGTTTAGTATCATATAAATTAGGTTTAAATAAATATGGTGATATGCTTCATCATGAATTTGTTGGACATATGAATGGTTTTAATAAAACAGTTAATGGAAAAAGTCTTAAAGGAATTAGAAAATTAACTGGTGCTAAATTTATTGAACCAGCAAATGTTGAAATACCAACATCAGTTGATTGGCGTGAAAAAGGTGCAGTAACACCAGTTAAAGATCAAGGACATTGTGGTTCATGTTGGGCATTTTCAACAACTGGTTCACTTGAAGGACAACATTTTAGACATACTGGTGTTCTTGTATCACTTAGTGAACAAAATTTAGTTGATTGTTCTGGTAAATATGGTAATAATGGATGTAATGGTGGTCTTATGGATAATGCATTCCAATATATCAAAGATAACAGAGGTATTGATACTGAAAAAACATATCCATATGAAGCTGAAGATGATAAATGTAGATATAATCCAAGAAACAATGGTGCTGATGATGTTGGTTTTGTTGATATTCCACAAGGTGATGAAGATAAACTTAAAAAAGCTGTTGCAACTGTTGGTCCAGTATCAATAGCTATTGATGCATCACATCAATCATTCCAATTTTATTCTGAAGGTAATTTTTTTTTTATATAATATTATCACAATAAATTTTTATTCATTATAAAATAATTTACAAGTATGTATTTTTTTTATTTTATTTGTCTACAGGTGTTTATGATGAACCAGAATGTTCAAACACTGAACTTGATCATGGTGTATTAATTGTTGGCTATGGTACTGATGAAAAAGGTCAAGATTATTGGATTGTCAAAAATAGCTGGGGTGATTCATGGGGTGAAAAAGGATACATAAAAATGGCACGTAATCAAGATAATCAATGTGGTGTTGCATCATCAGCAAGTTATCCTCTCGTATAATTTAAACAACAATATTAATTTAATATCAATATAAATTATTGATAAAAAAAAAAAAATAATTAATAATTAATAATAATTATCAAGTGATAGAATTTTTTTTTTTTTGATTGATTTGCCAATATTTTTTTGTACCATGACAGAAAATTTAAATTCTTTTTCCTTTTTTTTTTTTTTTCTTTGCTTAACTTTCTAGTTTTGGCACAATCACTTTTCATTTATTTTATACTATTATTTAAAAATTTATTTTTTTATATTTTCATGTAAAAATATAAATTTTTGTGTGATATAAAAATTATTTTTGTGTTGTGTAATTTTTTAATTCCTTGTTTTTGTTATTTTATATAAATTTATTTAATTAAAAATTTACATTGTTTACAATAAGATTAACTGAAAAAAAATATATATATATTTAACTTTCATGTTCAAATTAAAATCTAAAGTGTCAAGACTGAGTCTTGATATATTATTTTTATTTTTAAATAAGTATATTTCTTATCAGCGTTGTATTTTTTTTTTTTTTCAATGATATAGTCATACAGGTGACTGATAATATCAACACACAACGAATGTTAATTTAATAGACAGTCACAAGACTCAGTGTTAAACACATCTTTTTTATTTTTCATCAAAAATATATATTAAAGTATTTTTTTATTCCTTTGTTTGACAAGAGCTATCAAAAATAATTTATTTTGGTAAGATAAAATATTTAATTAATTAATACTTTTTCGTAAAAAAATTTTATTTAATTCAATTATTTTTATATAATTTTAATATACTAAAATACACAATCTACATTATTTTTATATATTTAATTTTTTTTTTTTTGTTGCGTAGTTTGTCTAAAGTTATCAACGTGGCATATTTAATAATTTTTATTTAAATAAATTTATTTTTTCTAAATGATTATATTCATTGGAAAAAATATTTGGACTTTGTTTTTAAATTTTTTTTTTATGAGTAAACAATGACCTTATTATTAATACAATAAATTTATATACTATTTATTTATTTATTTATTTTTATAGATAGATTAAAGTTTAACATTATCATTATGATGATGATGATGATGATGATGATCCTGGGTCTTATTATATCCATACTTGTATTTGGTTCAAGTGAGGCCCAGGCATTTTTTAATTTTGAAAATGAAGCAAAATCATTGATTCATCAAGAATGGAAAACATTTCAGGTATTATTATTAATCAAAATTATTATTATTTAATTAAATAATAATTAATATATAATTTTTTCTAGTTGGAATATAATAAAAATTATGATACACAAATTGAAAAAAAATACAGAATGAAAGTATTTATGCACAACAAAGGATTAATTGCTAAACATAATGTTAAATATGCTCTAAATAAAACATCATTTAAATTAGAATTAAATAAATTTGGTGATTTATTACGTTATGATTTTGTTAATCGTATGAATGGTTTTAATAGATCAACAATAAATAATAATAATAATAAATTAAATGAGCCAACACCAGCTCATTTTATACCACCAGCAAATGTTAATTATCCAAAAAATATTGATTGGAGAAATTTGGGTGCAGTAACATCAGTTAAAGATCAAGGACAATGTGGTTCATGTTGGGCATTTTCAACAACTGGTTCACTTGAAGGACAACATTTTCGTGAAAAAGGATATCTTGTATCATTGAGTGAACAAAATTTAATTGATTGTTCCAGTGATTATGGTAATGATGGTTGTAATGGTGGATTGATGGATAATGCATTTGAATATATCAAAAATAATAAAGGTATTGATGATGAAAAAAATTATGAATATGAAGCAAGACAAGGAAAATGTAGATATAATAAAAAATATAACAGTGCTGATGATGCTGGTTTTGTTGATATTAAAAATAATGATGAAATACAACTTATGCAAGCTGTTGCAACTGTTGGACCAATATCTGTTGCAATTGATGCATCACATCATTCATTTCAATTTTATTCTGAAGGTAATTTATTTATTATTGATTAATTAAATTTTATATAATATTAATTAATTAATTAATTTATTTATTTATTTATTTAGGAATTTATGATGAACCAGATTGTTCAAGTACTGAACTTGATCATGGTGTATTGGTAGTTGGTTATGGTACTGATGAAAATAATAAAGATTATTGGATTGTTAAAAATAGCTGGGGTGAATCATGGGGTGATAAAGGATACATAAAAATGTCAAGAAATAAAAATAATCAATGTGGTATTGCTTCATCAGCTAGTTATCCTCTAGTTTAATTTTATCATCATCATCATCATCATCATCTTTATAATCATTATCTATCATAGATTTTAATAACTAAAATATTTATAATATTTTGATAATAAATTTAATTAATTTATAGGTATTATATTTTTTCCAATTCTATATTTTTAGATAATATTATTTTTTTTAAAGTGAATTTAAATTGATATTTGTAAAAGATATAGAAAAAAAAATAATAAAATATTTGTAGAATCTAGATGATAAAAAATGATACAATATAATTTTTGATTAGATATAACTTATATATATTTGTTCATGAAATTTCGAAACAAATATTTATCGATAACAATTAAATTTTTCTGACAATAAATTGTTTACACAACTAATATTAGTTTTTGATTATTTTATCTTTTTATTTTAAATAGCAATTACAGTTTTTTTTTTTTTTTTTTCAATATAATTTTATTTAAAATAAATAATGATAAAATTTTGTATTATTTTTTTTCAAGTTTGGTAACAAGGTCATTTGTATTTGAAAACAAATTCCTCAATTATGATAAAATAAATCAATAAAAAATATTTTTTTTTTAAACAATAAAGATAATATTAATGTTTTAAATAAAAATAAAAATTTTATTGTTTTGCATTTGTGGCAAGACAATATATAACTTATTTTTATTTTGCATTATTTAAAACAAAATTTGAGACGATTTTTTAATTTTAATTAAACAAAATTTTATAACTTTATAAAAATATTAATTAAATAAATCATGTTTTTATATCGTGAAATTTGTTTATTCATTTTAATCAATATTATTTGGGGTAAGTGTTATTAATTTTAATTACTTTTTTTTTATTATAAAGATAAATATTTTTCATCATTCGACCTTGATGATTTTATTTAAAAATAACAATTAAGTATAAATTTTTTTATTTAATTAAAACTTTTGATGATTTATATTTGTATTTTTTTTTTTTTTTTTTAATATTTCAGTGGAAGTTTCAACATCACATAAAATTCCCATTCAACTTAAAGATGAATTAGATGAATTAGATACATCATCAGAATCAACATCAAAAAGTACCACCAATGATACAGAAAAAATAACAAAAAAACCTCAACTTTACGTTGTTGAAGAACCAGAAATAGTTATTGATGGTTCATCAAGAAGCCAATGGGCATCTGGAATATTTATTGGTTTTTAATAATTTTAATTTATATAAAAACATAAATAATTATTTAAAATTTTGTTTATCAGAAAATAAATAAATTTAAAATTATTACTCAATAACTACTTTAAATTTATGTTTTATATTTTTTTTAATAAATAAATTCCACTTGTAATAAGACTTGAGAGATTTTTGTCATAATAATAATAATTTTAAATAATAAAAAAAAAATTTGATTAATAAAAATTTTCAAATAATTTGGCGGGAAGACAAGTGCCAAGATGGATTCTTTGAGAGAGAGAGAGAGAGAGAAAAGAGCATTAAAAAAATAATAATAATAATAACACAACAACTTGTGTGTGTACAAATTGGCACACAAATATTTTTATAAATATTAATAAACAATAAATATATTTTTATTAATTAATAAAAATGAATAATTTGACTATATATTAATGAAAATTAATTGTTGACAAAAACTAAAATAAATATAATTAAATTTGTCAATTTGTTTTGTAAAAAAAAAAAAAAACAATAATAAAAAAATGTTATTAAAATTAATAAATCGTGTATTACAAGGTGAAATAAAAAGTGATAAAATACTTGATTGGTTAACAAGTGATAATCCATTAGTAAGTATTTATTTATTTTTTTTTAAAATATAGGTATATTTTTACAATTTTAAAGATAAAAAAAAATATAAATATCAAAAAATGTTGAAGGTTATGTGTAATAAGATATATACGAATATAAGAAACAGGTATGTTTATAATAACAACATATGTTTATAATTATTTATTTTTTTATTTAAGGATATTGTATTACCGGATGTTGAACAAAATGAATCAACAAGAGTTGAATTTGTCCTTACCTTTCTTGATTATTTACGTGAACAATGCCAAGGGTAATGACACTATTATTATTTTTTTTATACCTAATATACTTATAAATTTTTTTATTTTATTTTAATTAAATTATATCTATGTATTTTTATAGAATACTTGATCCTGGAACAAATGAATCAAATGGACTTCCTCAAACTCCATCAAAAAAAGAAAAATCAAATTCATCAGACAACAATAATGATATTATAAAAAATAAAAAAATAAATTTAGAAAATAGAATATCAAAACTTGATTTATCAATTGATAATAAAACAACATTATCAAATTTTTCAAATAATGAATCAATTAATTATCAAACTAGTACACCAGTTAAAAATTTAATTATACAAAAAAATAAAAGTTTTAATGCTACAAATATTATTTCACCAACAAGTCCAAGTGCCTTACGTTCTGATAATCAATCAACAACATCAGGATTATTAAATTTAAGTTTTGGTGATGTATCATTTGATTCAAATTCATCACAAACAACTAAAAATTCAACAATATTAAATGATTCAATAATATCAAGTTCATCAATTGTACCATCTAGTCCACTATTATCACCATTACAATATACAAATAAAAATAATAATGGAAAAAATAAAAGATCAAATAACAAAAATAATAATAATAATTCACAAAATTTAGATAAATCACAAAATAAAAAAAGTTTTACACTTGGTGATTTTGTTGATACAACAAATACAAATGTATTTAAAAATGATACAAGTATTGAAAAAGATGATAATAATTGTAAAAATAAATCAAGATCTAGAAGACGAATTAAACCAACAAAATTAAATGTATCAAATTGTCAAGATAATCAACAGCAACAACAACAACATCAACAACAACAACAACAAGTATTTGGTGTTATAACAAGACCAGTTATAAAAAATCCTCAATTTTATTCATCAGAACCAACTGAAAATAATAAATCATCATTTGAATCTGAAAGAGAATTATTAAAATTAGAAAAACAACGACAAATTAAATCTAATAATAATAATAATAATATTATTGATGCACAATCAACAGATATAATTAATATTGAACAAAAATGTTTAATAAAACCAAAAACATCAAGTGTAATTATGGCAAATATTGAGCTTGTTGATAAAATAAAAAGTTTAGATATATTATCAAATATTTATAGTGAATTAATAATAAATAATTTAGTACCAAATCCAATGAGTGAATTATATTTTATAATAACATTAATAACAACACAAGTATATAATAATGATAATGATTCAATAAATTCAGATAGTTTTAATAAACTTAAAGAAAATATGGGTTGTCAAGAAATATATGGTGGTGGTGGTGATGATGATGATGATGATGATGATAAAAAAAAAACAACAACAATTAAAATACAATATTTATCTACAATTCATCAGTGTATTTATTTTTCAACAAAAGTACTTGCTAGTTTAAAAAATTTTTTAACAGCATTAGATAGAACAACAATAAAATTATTATCACAAAATATAAATATAAAAAATTTTCAATCAAATTTACATGATTATTTATTAAAATTATATGATGAAAAATATAATGAATCAAAAATATTTAAACAACAGAATGAAAAATTAATTGAACAAACAAATGTTTGTTTTCAAGTTGATACAGATAATCGTGATCATTTTCCTTCACCATTATCATTTTCAACATTTAGAAAACAACGTGATTTATTTTATGAAATAATAAAAATATGGGAAGATAATCATTTATCACCAGAATGGAATTTTTCAAATTCACTTGGACGTAAAATAAATACAATGTTAACAATGTATCCAGATACTGTTAATTATTTACATTTAGCACGTTTATTTAAATCACAATTATTAATATCATCAATAAAATATGGACAAGTTGAAAATAATACATTAATAACAGATGATTATAATAATATACTAGAATCATTAAAAAATATTAATCCAGAAAAATTAAAACAATTACAAGAACGTTTAGTTACACCAATATTATCATTTGGTCCAGTACCAAAACCATTATTTTTTGGTATACAAGAATTTTATCGTGATTTTTTATTAACATCATCAAATTCAATATTTAATACAATACTTGAAAATAGTATTATACAAGAAATAACAATATTAAATAATACTAAATTTATATGTAGTGATTTAATTGATAAAAATTTTAATAATAATGTTGATGAAAATACTAAAAAAAATTATATAATATGTATATCAAATCTTCGTGTATTAGCTAAATTTCTTGGTTTTTTAATAAGTATACCATATAATACTGAAATTAATAACAACAATATAGATTTAATAAATACACAAATATCATTGAGAAATAATTATACACCATCATTAAATTTATTATATTATATTAATGATGCTATTATTAATGGTAAATTATCATTAACAATACCATGGATTGTTGAATATTTAGCAATGCTTGATACAGTATCATTAAGATTATCATATTATATTAAAATACTTGAAATTTTATATTGTATTTATCGTACATCAAATAAATATATGATTAATCAAGCATCATTATTAATAACATTTTCAATTGGTTGGTTATTTGAACAAAATAATTTTCCAAAAAATTTATATTACAATTGGCAAATGAAATATAATTATAAAAAATATGAAAAATTATTATTAAATAATAATAATATTGATAATAATGTTATTGTTATTAAAAAACAAGATAATGATAATGATAATAGTAATAATAATATTAAATTAGATAAAATGAATTTAATTGATGTCAGAGCATTGTATATTTGTTGTCCATATTTACGTGAATTTAAAATATTATTAACACAAATTGGTAAAACATATTATGGACAAAATAATTCAGCAAATAGACATATAACACCAGTATCATGTGAATTATCAGAACCATCAAGTCAAACAAAAGCTAAAACAATTGAATTACAACTTGAAGATGCATTTTTTCATAGTCATCAAGGTTCTGTTAAAAATACTGTTGATTTTGTTGCTGAAAGAGTTGCATCAAGTTGTGTTAAATATATTTGTCGTTTAATTATACCAGAAATTAAAGATAAATATTTATTATTAATTAAAAAAACAATTGATAATGATAGAGATAAAAAATCAGATTTAACTTGTTCTGAAATAATACAATCAATGAATGATAAATTTCCAAATATTGTTAATAATGTTACTGATGATATAAAAAATAAAATTGATCAAATTATAACAGTTATGTGTGAAAATAGAATTAATAATGCAATTGTATCATTACTTGCTGAAGATATGCATGAACAAGTTAAAAATATGTGTATTAAAATTGCTATTAGAATGTCACTTGAAAGAATTTATCAATGGTTTGATTCATACAGTAAAGATGCATTTTTATCAAAAGATTTTTATACAAAAGCATTATCAATGAGTAATAAAAATCAAGATAACTTATCACCACCACCATCATCATCATCATCATCATCATTAACAACATTATTATCAAATAAAAAAATTATTCATAATGATAATGCACCAGCTCCAACAGTATCAATAAATGCTATGAGAAATATGATGTGGGAATTAATTGAAAAACATGGAAAATGGGCAATTGTTACAAAAAATAATATATTAAAAATTTTAAATGATCTTGAAGCAACATTTTGTCAAAGAATTGATCTTGTTGCTTCAGTTAAATCAATGATGTATCCACTTAGTTTTGATTTTGCATTACATATTATAACATTTGATAGACAATTATTTGATAATGATGTTGAAGATAAATTTATAGTTATTTGGAAAATATGTAAAAATGATCAATTTGATCAATTATTTACTGGAATTTTATCACCAAGAAATATGAAACTTTTTACTCAAACATATGATACATTAATTTGGCAAAGATATGGAATATTAATTAGAAGATTATTAAAAGAAAATTTAATTGAAATGGAAAATTTTAGTGATCAGTGCGTTGCATTATTTAGACATGAATGGCCAATAAATATTTTACGAGGAGTTGCACAACTTTTAACTGAAACTATTGAAAAACATAAATGTGCTGATGAACATGCTGAAAAAATTAAATATTTTATTGATTGGACTGCTGAAATGTGTGCTGATTTTGATTTTTAATTTTTTTTTTTTTTTTTTTTTTTTGTAGCATGATTTTTGTTTTAATTATTTTAGTTTTTGTATTGTTATAATTTTATTTTATTTTTTTAGTATTTTGACATCTAGCACGACAAGTTAGACATTGTATTTTTTTTTTTTTTTTTTTTTTTTTTTTTTTTGTATTAAAACTATTTTAAAAGACAACTATATTTTAATTTGATTTATTATCTATAATATTTAGATAATTTATTTATTACTTGTGAGTTATTTAGTGATTTACAAGAAACTTTTTTAAAAAAATTTAATTTATTTCATTTAATATTTTACTATAATTAAATCATAGATAGAACTAGTGGTGTATTTTTAATATCGTCTCAAAGTTGTGCTAACAGATGGAATTTTGATTGTGTTTTTTGTGGTTCTCTATTAAATCGACAAATCTCATTGCTCTGGTCTCTGGATCTCTTGACGTGCAAAAACGATTTTAAACGTTTTAAAATTTGTGCTGTAAATACAATACTTATACTTAGAGTATAATTAAATGTAAGTATTTTTTTTTTTTCTATAGATATTATATTAAATTTATGTATACAATAACAAAATAATATAAATATATTTGTATTTTTATTTTTTTAGAAATATTATCTACCAAAATCACCACGTAAAATGTCAAACCCTCGTCGATATCATGTGAGATTAATTTCACCATTTGTTATGAAAAGTACATGTGGTTTTTATATTTATGAAGGTCAAAAATTTAATGCTATACTAGAAAATGTTATTGGTTATGATTATCCTGGTCAACGATTTAAGAAATTTTATATTCAATGTCCACAATGTTTACATAAAATAATAATTAAAAAAAATCCAGAAAATGGTCAAGTTACCATTTTAGCTGGTGCAATAAAAATTAATAATAAAATTCCAAGGGACCTGCGTCGACATGGATAGAAAATGTACAACTATTGATGAAATTTTTGTTGTAGATTATTAAAATAAAAATACACAGTTATTAAATTATTTTTTTTGTAACATTTGTATATATTAAATATAAATATCATTAAAAAATGCAATTACGAAAAAAAAATTAGAGCTTCACAATAAATTATTCTCATTATCCTGATAGTAATAGTACTAATTTAATTTCTAAGTCATAATGATTTGATAACATTATATAATTTGACATGAAAATTTGTGTTAAAAATTGATAAATTGATGTTTTTTAGTAAAATAAGTGCTTCATACTGTCCAAGTTAATCCAAGTAAGAAGTTTAAGGAACACAACAAATTTTTTAAATAACCAAACTGTAGCTAAAAAATACCCAACTGTACTTAAATAGTCTCTTGACTCTGTGTACATCTGTTGGTAAAATTTTCATTAATAACATAAAAATAAACAATTACAACAACAATAATAATATACCTGCGATTTAAATTATCAATTTAATTTGTTCTAATTTAAACAAAAATAATAATGTCAAACAAACGTCGATGTCCATTTGAGGATAATTTGATGCCACAAGTCAAAGTACATGTTGGATTAAAAGATTCTGCTGATCCAATTGAACGTGATAAAGAAATGAAAAAAATATATGGTATATAAACAAGGTTATTTTTAATATAATATAACAACAACAACAATTATTATTAAAATATTAATTTACAAAATTTAAATTACAGAACGTACTTTGCAATTATTAAAAAAAGGATCAATGAAATTTGATGATAAATTATTGATCAATCAATCATTAAATTCTAAAAAACAAAATACTAATGAATCCAATGTTGATGCACCACGTTTAAAACAAATGATTATCAATGAAAATCTTGGTCTTGAATTATCAACAAAAATCATTACAGTAAGTTTGTTCAAATTAAAAAAAGTTATTTGACATATTAATTGTCATTAATATTATTCATTTATTTATTTTAAGGAACCACTAAATCAATCACATTCATGTGCAAATTGTCTTGATAAAACAATTGGTAATAATATTCGTTGTTGTTATCATTGCATGAAATATTATTGTGAAATTTGTTTGAATCAATGCACCAAGTGTCTTGAATTATATTGCTCAAAATGCAGTCACACAATGTAAGTTTATTTTTTTTTACATTAAATAAACCTATTATTTATTTAATTATTTTCATTTGTTATTTTCAGTTACAATGAGGTGGAACATGTTGAGTGCATGAATTGCTATTGTTAATAATAATTTATAATAATATATTTATTTCAATTGAACATATTAAAAATAAATCATATTCGCATCCAGTCATATTTAATTTAAAATAATAATAATATTAATAATAATTTTTTATTTATAAGTGTATTAATAATTATATTGTAAAAGGTTAGATTTTTTTCTTTTACAACTTGTTGAATAAGTAAAAAAAAAAGAAAAGAAAAAGATAGGTGTATTGTTGTTTTTTTTTTTTTTTTTTTTTTTTTTGTTTTTTTTTTTTTTTTTTTGATGAGTTGTTATTGTTGTTGATTTCCCAGTTGATTTTAATAAAAAAATAAAAAATAAAACACAAGTCTTTGTTGTCATTTGAAAGGAATTTTTTTTTTTAGTCATTTTTTGTTTTACAATTTAATCACGTAAGTATTAGATTTCATATACAACTTACTTAAATATATAAACATGATAATTAATCTTTATGTTATTTAAATTCAATAATAGATCCAAAATTATAAAAAAAAAAAAAAAAATATGGAACAATCACGTGGAGGAATGAATAATAATTTTCGTGGTTGTGCTTTGTCAGCAGAAGAATTAAATGAACTACGAAAAAAATTTATGACTGATGGACATTTTCGTGTTGTAAAAAATGATAATATTCAGACATTTGTGACAAAAACAAATTTTAATTATGGACAAATGCAATGTAAAAATATTAATAATGATCAAAATAATAATAATGAAAAATTTATTATAAATAATAATACAATATCATATCAATCACCATCACAAACAGAACAAATGAAAACAAATAATTATAATTTAAATTATAACAATGATATATCAACATCATCACCTCAAAATCAACAGTTCAACAGTTATAATGCAGTTGACAATAATTATATCAAACAATATTTGATAGATCCATTTGATACTGATAAACAACCATTGCCATAATTATTAATTGAACAAGATATAATATCAAATGAATAATATCATTGAAAATTTAATTTCATATATTACAAGTCAATTTATTAATATTAATTACATTTAAAAAATATCTTTAACATTTATAATCATGAAAAATATATTATTTTTTTATTTAAACATTATAAACAATTGTCACAATATAAAAGTCAATGAATAATTAGAAAAAGAAAAAAAAAAACAAATCAATCAGTAAAAAAATGTAATAACAATTATCAATCATGAAAATTAATTATTTTTTAAAATAATTAAAAATACAACTTGTTGGTACGTTGAAAAATAAAAAATATAAAAATACAAATAATAATTGTATGAAAAAAAAAAAAAAAAAAAAGAAAAAAAGTAAATGCATTTTTTTAAGTACATTAATGTAAAATTGCATTTTCATTTGGCAACATTGTCGACGTATAGTTTAGGAATATATTACTGATTAATTTAATGATAATGATAAATATTATACAAAACTTAAAAATTTTTAATAATTAATAATTAAAAAAAAAATAATAATAATGTTATTGTGCATTTATGAAATTGTATGATGATTATTACCGTCATTACGTTTTCCTTTTGAAAAATCAACAACAGTAAAACCAACTGTTTCATCATTGAGTAATAAATCTTCAGCTTCTTCTTTTGTTTTACCAAATAATCTAAGTAAAAATAAATAAATAAATAAATATTATTATTAATATTAATTAACAAAAAAAAAAATAAATAAATTTTATGATTTTTTTAAATTAAAAATTGTCATTAGTATTTGTGCAAATGTGAAAAATAAAAATAAAAACTTACTGAGTAGTTTATATATTAAGTATATTTCCATTCCTGTGTTCTTGGAAATTAAATTGCCTATTTTTTGTTTAAATAATAAATAGGTATATGAAATAAATCATGCAAATAGTATTCGTGCAAATGAAATAAATAAATAATTGTGAAATTAGTCAAGTTAAACTAAGTTATTTATTAAGCATAATATAAAAATTAAAATTACCTTGAAAGTGTAGATCCACTTCTAACTGGTAGATCAGTTGAATCATCATCATCGTCACCACCACCACCACCACCACGACCATTACGACCATTACGACTAGTATTGTCAATTGTCACTGTATCATGATAATCATTTTTTAAACTTAATTTATATGCTGCAAGATATTCTGGTGTTTCAAGTGATGTTCTTGTTGGTTTTTTAAATCTGTAAATAATTAAAATAGTATTTTGATAAATATTTCATGATGATGATTAATAAAATAATAATATAATATTAATTTACAATTTAAGACAAAGTGAATTAGCAAGAACAGATACTGAACTAGCTGACATTGCAGCAGATGCCATCCAAGGTGATAATGAAATTCCAAAAAATACAAGTGATCCAGCTGCCAATGGTATACCCAAAATATTATAAATACTAGCAGCTAAAAAATTAATATGTATACGAAATACAGTTTTTCTTGATAATTCAAGACAAGCAACAACATCAATTAAATCATGTTTCATAATAACAATATCAGCAGCTTCAGCAGCAACATCAGTACCAGTACCAATTGCAATTCCAACATCTGATTGTGCTAATGCTGGACTATCATTAATACCATCACCAACCATTGCAACACATTTATTTTTTTCTTGTAAATGACGTATTTTAGCAACTTTATGTGATGGTAATAATTCAGCAAATATTTTATCATTATCAATACCAACTTGTCTAGCAACTGATGCTGCTGTTTTTCTATTATCACCAGTTAATAATATAACTTCAAGACCCATTTTTTTTAATGTCCAAATAGATAAATGTGCTTCTGGTCTAACAGTATCACCAACATTTATTGATGCAACAAGTATACCATTTATTGCAACTAATACTGATGTATTACCTTTTTCTTCTTGTTCAATCATTGACATGTCAACTTTTGATTCAATTATGATTGCATTTCTTTTCATCCATTCACGATTACCAATACAAACATCATATGAATCATTATCATTTGATATTATTGGATCATTATATTGTTTTTTCTGTTGTTGTTCATCTTTATCAATTAATAAATGATGATGATATTGATAATTTTCACCATCAATATCATTATTATTTGTTAATTCTATAATATCAATTGGTACATTATTGAGATTAAATGTTCCTGTTTTAATATTATTACTATTATTATTTGAAATTGTATCACCAATTTGATTTTCATAATTAATTATAATATCAGATTTTTTAATATTTAATAACATATTATCAATATTATCAATACGACATTTAAGACCACAACCAGCAACAGCTTGAAAATTTTTACATTGTCCAGTTATTTCACTACCAATTGTATCTTTAACAAATTTAACAATTGCTGATGCAATTGGATGTTCACTATTTATTTCAGATGTACCAATAATACCAAGTAATTTTGATATTGATAATTTATTAATAATATTATTATTATAATTATTAAAAAATAAACATATTTTTGTTACAATTGGATTACCATGTGTTAATGTACCTGTTTTATCAAATACAATACAATTAACTTTATGTGCATTTTCTAATGGTTCAGCACCTTTAATATATATACCATTTAATGCACCAACACCAGTACCAACCATAACAGCTGTTGGTGTTGCTAAACCAAGTGCACATGGACATGCTATTGCTAGTACAGATAATGCACATCTAAATGCATGTTGTAATATTATTTCTAAACGACTTCTACCACCAAAATTATCATTATCATCATTATTCATTGATTGATTATGATTATAATTTTGATGTTGTTGATGAGATGAATTTTCAATTGATATAATGTATGTTATATCATAATTTCCTACTATTATCCATCCAATAAGTGTTAATAATGAACAAATTATTACACCTGGTACAAAATAACCAGCAATTTTATCAGCAAATTGTTGTATTGGTGCTTTACTTGTTTGTGCTTGTTCAACAAGTTTAACAATTTGTGATAATGTTGTATTATCACCAGTATGTATTGCTTCAATAAATAATGGTCCATTTTTATTAATTGAACCACCAATAACAGATGAACCAATTTTTTTAGATACTGGCATACTTTCACCAGTTATTAAACTTTCATCACATGATGATTGTCCAATAATAACACGTCCATCAACTGGTATTTTTGAACCTTGTACAACTTTTAATATATCACCACGTTGTACAAGTTCAATATTTATTTGTTTTTCATTTAATATTTCATTATTATTACCAAGTTTAACTAATACAGCATCAGTTGCATTTAATGATAATAATTTTGATAATGCTTCTGATGTTTTACCTTTTGATCTGTGTTCAAGCCATCTACCTAAACTAACAAATGTCAATAACATTGGTGGTGTATCAAAAAATGTTAATGGACTTGTTTTTTCTTTCATTATAATAGCAAATAATAATATTATAAATGAATAAATATATGCTATTATTGTTGTCATTGATATTAATACATCCATATTTGTTGTACAATTACGTATTGCTTTATATGCATGTACATGAAAATACCAACCAATAAAAAATTGTACTGGTGTTGCTAATAAAAATAATAATAAATTTTCTAATGATAAACCAGGTATAACACAACACATATCATTATGATTATGATTATTACTAAAAAATGACATTATTATCATAAAATATAACATAATAATCATACTTGGTATACCAAATATTAATGATAAATAAAATCTTTTTTTTGCTTTTAATATTTCATCTTTTTGATTTAAATAATTTTTATAATCTTTTGTTATATTATTTTTATTTATTAATTTTGCTGTAAAACCAATATTATTTATATTTTCAATAATATCTCTTGGTCCAGTTTCTGATGTATCATATTTAAATTTACCAATTTGATTTGATAATGATATTGTAATTGTTTTAATACCATTTATATTTTTAACACTATTTTCAATTTTATCAACACAAGATGAACATGTCATTCCTAATATTTCAAGTTCAACATTAGCTTCACCAGTACCAATTTCATCAATTAATGTTGTTGGAAAACCAAGATTTGTTATACTTGATACAATATCAATTGGACGTATTTTATCTGGTTGATATTTAACTTCACCTTTTGCTGCCATTAAAGCAACTACTATACTATCAACACCATATAATTTTTTACAATGTTTTTCAATTGATGCAACACAAGATGCACATGTCATATTTTTTATATATAAATGACATTTTAAATATTTATTATTATTACCATTATTATTATTACCATTATTATTGTTATCATTATCATCATCATCATCATCATTATTATTTGTATTTGTATTTAATAATAATAATTTATTATTGTCATTTAAATGATTATTTTTTATTATTTTTTTACCATTTATTTCATAAACAAATGCATCAAAACCCATTTCATCAATAAATTTAGCTATTTCATCGGCTTTAATATTATCTTTTTGATAAATAACTATTGCATTTTTGTTATCAAGTGATACAGTTATTTTTTTAACACCTGGCTTATCTGATATAACATCAGTTATACTTTTAACACAACTTTGACAAGTCATACCATCAATATTAATTATACATTTGTATTCTAAATTTTCATCATCATCATTACCATCATCAATAGTATTATCTTTATAAATACAAGCATCAAATCCCATACTATTTATTTCATCAATAATATTATCAACACATGTATCTTTATTATTGTAATCAATATATCCAATTTTTTCTTCTAATATAACTTTAATATTTTTAATACCATTTTTTTGTATTATTGTATTTTCAATATTTTTAACACAACTTTGACAAGTCATACCATCAATTTTAATTTTAATTTTAGATATTATTTTATTTTCATCATTTGTTTCTGTTGTTGTTGATGATGATGATGGTGAAATTGATGATGATGATGATAGTGATTTTGGCACATGTACCATATTTGTTGAGATTTCAAATTCTCCATCATCATCAGCATCCCTTAAACAAAAAATTTAAATAACAAATTAAATTATAATTGATATTATTTTTAAATTAATAATAATTATTTTATTTTTTTTTTCTATACCATAATTCATTGTCTGTTTCAAAATTTTGGATGAGTGGTTTTTTATCATCATTTTTAAACATTATTATTTTATAAATTAAAAAAAGAAAAATAATAATATCTTTTTAACAGAGCTATACAACTTGAATCGTATGAAACTGTTGTTCGACTGATAATAAAAATTTTTTTTTTTTTAATCTTTTTACACTTTATTCGTCACACTATCTAGTATATAAATACAAGTACAAATACATATTCATATATTGCGATACGTATAAGTATATCAATGTTTAAACATCAAACGGATAAATTTCAAACTTTAACCGGTTTAAATAAACACTTAAAGTGATTATTTTTTAAATAATACAAGTATACTTGATCAATTTGAATATTAAATTGCCAATAAATATTTTATTATTATTTTTAGTTTAATTAATCAATCATATTATCAATCATTGAACGATGATAGATCAATACATCTCAAATGATATCTCAAGATAAAAATAAATTTTTAAATATGATAAATAAATTTTACTATCATGAGATGTTTATCATTAATTTTTTTCTTTCAATAATTTGATGATCAAATTACAAATTGTTTGTCATTTGAATCATAAACAGGATGTCAAAAAATAATAAAATATTTATATTAAATCAATTTAAGTAATAATAAATATAATACAGATAATATAGCTTGTAAACTTTCTTCATGTCAAGTAAGTATACTCTGGTTTTTTTTATATTCAATTTTCAAGGTTTTTTATAATTAGAAAGTAAATTTACGTGCAAAATTTAAATTAAACATTTAAAAAAAAAATAATTATAATTTAAAATGTTAAAATTAATTAAATGACTGACCAAAGTAAATGTTGATTAACTCGTTGAAATAAATCATTTGAATATTTTGTAACACTATTTTTAAATAATAAATATTTAAATTTATCAATAAATGATTTATTATTTTGTTTAAATTTAAATTTATTATTCATTTTTAATAATTTAGTATTAATTTAAATAAATATAGATGTTTTATATTAAACACATGTTAGTTGACTAAAAAATAATACTTCACATACTTATTCACCCACTACACCACACCAATCATAAGTAGCAATCATAAAAATAATGAAAATAAAAATAAAAAAGGGAAAGGCTTGATCATGTGCTCCAGTTGTTGCTCAGTATATTTATCTAAATAGCTAATTTACATTCATTGAATCTATCCAAATCAACATACATACTTTGTAAAGTTTTTAATTAAAAAGAAAAAAAATTTAAAAAAAAAAATAACAATAACTAAAAAGTAATTTGTATTATTTTCAATTAAATTCCTTAAATTTACTTTTTTTTTATTTATTTATTGATTAGTCATTTAAAAAAAAAAAAGAAAAAAAAAAAATTTGTTGTATCACTTGAATGACTTTATAAAACTTTCTCTTTCAACTTTCATTGCAGATAGTTTATTATAAAAAAAAAACTCACCCAAATCCTGAATTTGATAATATTTTATAATTACAAGCACATTTTATTTTGTTCATTTTAAATTAATTTATAATAATAAACAACTACCAATACTAATGAATTAATTTTTTGACTGATATAATTTAATTTTTAAGTGTCAAGAGAGACGTGGCTTAACCATGTACAATACATATTATAAATACAAGTGTAATAAAATGATTATAATGTACTCTGTACATACATGTCACATACTTGACTAATAAATAATAATATTAATATGTACTGTTTAACAAAATGTGAGATATTATTTATTGAGACAATGGATAACACTGATAAGAATATATAATTGTATATTTAATTGTTTGCTAAAAGTGTTTTTTAAATATAAATGAAAATATTATTATATTTTTTTTTTTATTCTTTTAATTTTTAACATGTGAAATATATATTTTATATTTATTTATTTACCTAAATTTTGATGTGTTTTTATTATTTGATGATGATGATGATGATGATAGTATTTCATCTGTAAAAAATTTAAAAATTAATAAAATATTTCTTTACTTTTTTTTTTGAAAATTAATTAAATTACCCTTTTTATTTTCACAGGAAATTGTTTTAATTTTATCAGAATCACCTATTGATTGTGGCAAAAAGAGAACATCCATTGTGCTTTGTATCTAGGAGAAAATAAATAAATGAATCATTGAACTATATTTTTTTTATTTTAATATATATACATACATAAATGATAAACTTGTAAACTATATTTTTATAAATAAATATGTAAATACTCAATTTATAATAACAAAGAAAATTTAAAATAAAATAAAAGAAAAAATACAATTATTAATTTATTAATTTATTTAAATAAATAATTATAAAAATAGATATATATATATATATATTATTTAAATTATAACCATGTTTTTTTTATTTTTTATAAAACGTGTCATTTTTTATTTTTTTATTTTTCTTTCATCAAATGATAAATAATAATAATACTCTAAAATAATTAAAATAAAATTTTTCAATATTATTTATACTCACATAATTTATTAATTTATAAATAAATTTATTTTATAATCCATTCTAGTCTACAACAAAAACTTTCACTCTATTTGTTGTAAAACTTTTACACAATGATATAATTATTTTTGGAATATAAAAAAAAAAAATAAAATATAATAAAAATATAATCATAAATTTGAAAACTGAGAGAGACAAAAATAATAATTTTGATTGATAACGTCAGATAAACTTGTTGATGATACTGGTGGTGGTAAATATAATAACAATAACATAAAAAACATTAAAAAAAATATAATAAAAAATCATGGAGGTGTATATACACCTCCATGTAAAAAATAAAAAAAAAAAACAAATACAACAACAAAAAAAAATATATTAAAAAAATGGCGGCTTGCAATAGGAAATGATGAGTGGCGCCGTCTATTTTAACAATCAGGGTAGCTATTCTTGAATCGATTATCCCACCTACACGGGATAACATGAAAACGCCTGAAAGTGATTTAGTCGTTTGATGTAAACCATTGAGAAGGATACAAATTAAGCTAAAATTTTCATGTTTTGCGACAAAAAAGTTATCCCAGTCGCTCGGGATAACTTGCGGATAATCGAGTCAAGAATAGCTACCCAGCTGTTATTGTTTTTGTAAACAAAAAAAAAATCAATAATAATATGTATAATTTATTTATTATATGTAAAAGAGTCACTATTATTATCATCAAATACTCAAAGACAATAAATAATTAAATATTTAAATAATGTTTAGTATACAATGTATCTTGTAAGTAAATCAAGTAATAAATTGAAAAAAAAAAACTAATAATAATAATTTGTTTTTTTTTTTTTCTGTTAATTTAAAAAAACAGGGATACAATAATTCAATTAGTTACATTGACATTGATATTATCAACAATAATAATAATTTGTTTATCAATAATAATACCAATATGGATAATATATTGGCGGCAAATATTTAAAAATAAACGTAAAAATAATAATAAAAAAGGAATTAAAAATCCATCAATTGGTATATTTCATCCTTATTGTAATGCTGGTGGTGGTGGTGAACGTGTATTATGGAGTGCAATTGAAGCAATACAAAAAGAATACAATTCAAAAGTAAATATAATTGTTTATACTGGTGATTTAGATGCACATCCAGAAAAAATGTTAAATAAAGTTAAAAATACATTTGATATAACATTAAATCAAATTGAATTTATATATTTACATAAAAGAAAATGGATTGAAGCTGATTTATATCCAAGATTAACATTATTATTACAAAGTATTGGTTCAATATATTTAGGTTTTGAAGCATTAAAATCATATCAACCAGATATATTTATTGATACAATGGGTTATGCATTTACATATCCATTATTTAAATATATTGGTGGTTGTAGAATTGGTTCATATACACATTATCCAATAATATCAACAGATATGTTAAAACATGTTTATCGTAGAGTTATATCACATAATAATAATCGTATTATTGCTAGAAATCCATTTTTATCTGGTGCTAAAATTATATATTATCATTTATTTGCAATATTATATGGTTTAATGGGTAGTTGTGCTGATATTATTATGGTTAATTCATCATGGACTGAAGAACATATTAATGCAATATGGAAATGTCCATTAAAAACACATAGAATATATCCACCATGTAATATAATACGTCTTATTAATTTACCATTATTAAATAATAATGAAAAAAATAATATTATACGTATATTATCTGTTGCACAATTTAGACCAGAAAAAAATCATCAACTTATGATTAAAATAATGTATGAATTACGTTCAATTGTACATGAAAATATATGGAAAAATATAAAATTAGTACTTGTTGGTTCATGTAGAAATGATGATGATAAAAATAGAGTTAAAGATATGAAAGATTTAACAAAATATTTTGCTGTTGATGATAATGTTGAATTTAAATTAAATTTAACATATAATGAACTTGTTAATGAATATCAATTATCAACAATTGGTTTACATACAATGTGGAATGAACATTTTGGTATAAGTGTTGTTGAATGTATGGCTGCTGGTTTAATAACAATTGCACATGATTCTGGTGGTCCTAAAACAGATATTATTGAAACACAACCAGGTAGTCAAACTGGTTATTTAGCATGGAGTCCAATTGAATATGCTAATATTATTAAACATATTATTAATATGAATGATGATGATAAAAATAATATTATAAATGCTGCAAGAGCATCTGTCAGTAGATTTTCATGTGAAACATTTGAAAGAGAATTTCTTCGTACTGTTGCACCATTTTTTAGACCAAAATTAGAATAATTTATTTATTTATTAAAAATTATAATATATAAAAATGAAAAAAAAAAAAAAAAAAAAAAAAAAAAAACAAGTGTAAGTTTTATTTAATTATTTATTTATTTTTTCTTTAATTTATATTTTCTACATTCTTTTTTAATATTAATATGGATAAAAAAAACAAAAACTATATCATTAACAAAGTATACTTAATTTGATAGAAAAAAAAAGAAATAAAAATAATTTTAAATTAAATCACCAACACCTTTACATTCCATGACATAAAATTTACCAGAAATTGAATCATTTTCTTCTTCTTTTATATTAAATTCATATCCACGATTTTTAAGCATTATTTCAGCAATTTTAACAGCTGTTTCAGTATGTTGTGTTAATTTTTCATGACCAATTGATACTCTTGAACAACCATTTGCCAATGCCATCAGTATAATGAGCTTAAAAAAAAAAAAAAAATTTTTTTAAATTAAAATATTAAAAAAATTTTTTGTTTTCAAATAAAAAAAAAAAAAAAAATGTCAATTACCTGATCTTGCATAAAATTATCAACACAAGAATGATTAAGTACTGGTTTAATAATATGTTCAACAGCTTCTTGAGCTGGATCTTTACCACTTGGTTTTTTTAATGAACCCAATCCAGAACCTCCATAAATACATCCAGTATTTGTTTTACAAACAATACTTGTAAAAAAATAATATAAAATATTAATTATAAAATATATAAAACATATTTATTAATAAATAAATAAATAATACATACTTGATACCAGATCCATTACCAACAGACATGCCTCTATCTTCTCTGTATTCTTCAATATTAATTGGTGGTACTGGTACATCATTATCTCGTAACTGCATTGACAATAATTTTTTAGCAGTATCAGCCATTTTATATGCTTCATTCAATTGAATTGAACCAGCAACATATGACCATCCTGATATTCCTTCAATATCACCACAATCTAATACATTTATTGGTTTTAATTGATTTACTGGTTTTATTTTAATATGTATTTGTCCACCTCCTTTTGGATAATAACCACGTTTAACAACTGTTAAATCAAAATCACCACCAAATTTATTTAACCAAGGTCTAAATACTTGTGTTAAATATTCAACATGTGGACCCATTGGTACATTAGTACCTCCTTTTAATATTAAATTTATTGGACCATCATCATTATCATCATTATCATTATTATTTGATGAATTAAATAATGCAATTGGTAATGCAACTTGAGCTAAAAGACCAATACAACCAGCAGTTTCTGTATCTGCTGTAAATTGACGTTTTTTAATTTTTATTTTGTTAATATTATCAATATCAGGATTAAATTCTAAACGAGTTGATCCAATATATGCACCTTTTACAATTGCATTACACATATCCCTTGCAATTTCAACACCTTGAATAATTAATTATCATTTAATTTATTTTTTTCAAATATAATAATATTATTATTATTATTATTATTATTAAAAATTACCTTTTAAATGTTGTGCAGCTAAACCTGGTTTTGGACGACCAGCTCTGATATTTTCAATTTCAATTGGTATTTTATAAAGTGCACTTAAACTCAATGCAATTCTCAATACTTGACCTCCCTGTAATAAACATTTTAAAAATATATAATTTAATTTTGTAAAATTATAAAAAAAAAAAAATAAACAAAAATTATTCTTACCCCTTCACCTATACTACCATCAATTTTAATAATTTTTGACATAATTAATTGATATTTTTTAATTTCAGATAAATTTGTTTATATATTAAATTAATAAACAATGTTGTTATTTATTGGAGTGACAAGTATTGTGGGTGTGTGTGTGTGCCTGTGTGGTATATTATATATAAATATGACTATATACACGACAATTTTACATTACCAGGACCGGCTGATATTAAATAAATGAAAAGGGCAACACCAAATTTAAAAACAGCTCCAAATGGATCCAACAAATATGTATGAATATAGAATTAAAGGGAAAATGAACATAAATAAAAATGACTCATGCGCTTTGACTACAAGTCTGCACTAATAATAACTCCAGGAAGTAAGTATATGTATTTAAAAAATAATCATTTAAATTTTATTTTCAATTAATTAATTTATTGATTATTAGATACATATAAATAGCTATAGTTATAAAATAAACAACCTACAGCCATTTAAATTGATACATTTAAATTATTATTATTATTTACTACAAATGTTGTTGTTGTTGTTTTTGTTGTTTTTGTATAACAGCTGGTACTTTGGCAATAGTTTGACATTTAACTGATGATACTTGATGAAAATTTTGTGTACCAATTTTTGAATCTTTTGATTCATCATCATTATTATATTGTTTTTGAAATATATTTAAAAAATTAGCTTCACCATTTGTTAATAATGCATGATATTTATCATCAACAAATGGTTTTAAAATTTCCATTGCTTGATAATGTTGCATACGTGATAATAAAACAAATAATTCATCAATTTTATGATTTAAATATTCCCATTTTGTTAATAATACATCAGTTGGATTATTATCTTTTGATATATTATTAATTGTTAACATGTCATATTGCATCCAGGTACCTATTTAATTAGTAAACTAAATTATATTTGTTAAATTAAATTTAATGATAAATTTATATTATACCAGCTAATTCCATCCATTTGTTATTGATATTTAAAATTTTACACAATTGTAAACGTACTAAATATGGCAAATCATATATATAAATTATATTATTATTTTCTGTTACACTTGTTGATGTCATTTTTTTTAATTAATTATTATTAACAATTTATTTTTATGTTATAGACTTGACAGCTGTTTATACATATTATTATTAAATATCATTTGTATGTGTGTATGTTGAATTGAAGCAACAGGTATTGATAACAGTAAAAAATAATAATAAATTAAATATATTAATTCAAGTGATGTAATGAAAATAACAACTTATACACAAACAATGTTTGTTAGGAATATATATTGAGTTCCCTCTTTTAAAATTATTAATTATTTAAATGATGCATTAATTTAATTAAATTTTAAGTATTTAATTTTAAAGTCTAGTCTGAAGATATCATTAATCATTTGTTATTTTATAAAATTACACATTGAAAGTATAATTTTTAATTGAATATTTAGTTTGTTTTTCTATTAAAATTAAAACAACAAATATATAATTTTTATAAATAAAATGATGAATGAAGGTTTATATATTTATATTTATTTATCATCTATTTATTATATTTAAATAAATTTTATATCGATAAATTGATGAAAAAAAAAAAAAAAAACATTTCTATATGTAGATTTTAATTTTTTCTATCAAAAAAATATCAAATATTTAGTATAATATAAATGAAAAATAAGGTCATTGACATTGTGTATTTCTAGAAAATATATAAGTATAGAATATATTTACAAGTCAATAATAAGATAGTAATCGAAAATTGACGAGTAAAGTTTAGCTCGTTGCCATAGTTATTTACCAATAAATTCGAAATTTTTACAAAATTATATAATATAAGAATTATTTTAGTACATAGTTCCTCAGTAAGTAAATGCATGTAAAAAAAATTAGACATTATTTATTAAAATAAAATAAAAATAATAAAAAATGAAATAAAAAAAAAAATATATTTTAAAGTTGGTGTGATGTGGATATGTCGTGACGGTATGTTTTGTTGACCTTAAAAAATTTATCGTGCATGTTTATATCATAATAATATTTAACACAAATATTACACACGCAATATATAATATACCTATACTTGTATCTATTTATTTTATATTTTTAAATCACACATGCAATATGATATTTTATTTTTAAGAAAAAAAAAAAAAAAAAAACCAAAATATATACCTATTATATCTAATATTATTTTTTGTTTTTAGATTTTAATTACATTGTTAAAAAACAAGATAAACAAAAAATATGTTTTGGATCAGGAAAACCAAGAGATATGTATTCCAGAAGTGGAATGACTTCATTTATGCGTTATCATACACCTGAAAATAATACAAATATATCACCTGGAAAATATAATGTTATTGAGTCATTTAAAGCTGCAACAGTTAAAGTAATACTCACATGTCTTTCAAATTTTATAATATTTTATACAAGCAATTATTTTTATATTTACATTGTATATTTTTTTTTTAGCCATGTACAAAAAGTTTTAGTAAAAAAGGTTACAGTGGTCTTGCTAGATTTTCAATACAAAAAAATCATCAAGATGATTATCCAGCACCAGGTGATTACAATGTTTCATCATTTCCTGGTAAAATTAAAGATACTAATAAATATCCATTTGGAAGTACTGCAAAAAGAAAAATACAACAACAAATAAATAATAATCCAGGGTAATTATTAATAATTAATAATAATTATAAATTAACAAAGAAAAAAAAAAAAAAAATTGATTATTTAATTATTACAGTCCTGGTGTTTATTCAAATTTGATGCCACAAAAAAAAAATATAATATTTGATCATAGTTTTGGTGGTAATATTAAAATGCGTCTTGGAGTTGATATAAAATGTTGCAAAAAAAATATAGATATTTGTAATATTTGTAATAAAAAACCAGATGGTGATTATTGGCATTTTAATAATCAAATATTTATTTGTCGAGAATGTATGAAAAAAGAACGTCCAAAAATTTATAAATATCCTAAAAATTATTTTAATAATTTTAAGGTAAAAAAAATATTTATAAATTTATATATTTTAAAATTATTATTATTTTTTTTATATATAATTTATATTTTTAGAAAATACGTGATTGTTCAATGATACATTTGCATGAAGGAACTGATGCTAAATTATGGCTTATACATCCAGGAATTATTGAAAAATGGTTACAAAAAGAAGCATATCTTTCATTATATTTTAAAGATTAAAAAAATATATATGAATTACTTTGTCAAAATTAATATTTCTTGATGAATATTAAATAAATATTAATATATTAGTTGTTATTTTAAAAAATTATTAAAGAATTATTTAATTTATTAAATTTTTTAATTATCATTATTGGTAAGTACTTTTAATAATAATAATACCACAATAATATATATACATATATTATATCAAAGATTTTATTAAAACTTATTTTAAAAAATACAAATCTAGGTAACCAGAATATTATTATGTACAATTAAAATTAATTATATTATTAATTTTTAAAATCTTTCATTTTCATCTCTTGTTATATTTGATTCCATAGGTATATTTCTATTATTATCATTATTATTATTATCATCTTCAAAATCATCATCACTCAAATCAGCGTATTTATAATAATATGCAATTATTCCAAAAATAATCATATCAATAGCCATAAGTCCAGCAAACAGTAAAAATTCATTTACCTATGAAGAAAAATAAATAAATAAATAAATAAATAATTTTTTAATTAATTTAAATAATGATTAATTATAATAATTTACCTGACGATCAAAAATTTTAGCTTCAGCAACAATAACAACAATAAGATTTCCAAATGCAACAGTCATAAGCCAACCAGCTTGTAAAAGTGATTTCATACTGACTGGTGCTTGTGTAAATGCAAATGATAATCCAGTTACTGAAAACATAACTTCAGCCATTGTCATGATAATATACTGAGGAATTAGCCATAACATGTGAATTGAATTTGGTGGTGTTACAGTGACCATATGACTTGTTGGTAAATCATTATTATTTGACAAATGAACTATCAATGTATAAACACCACCAAGTTTTAGCTGTATATCATTTGGCATTATTTTACCATTTATTTCAACTTCATATTTACCTGGTGAAAGTTCAGCAACTTCAGATTCATGTACAGGTAATGCATTTATTGCTTTAAATTTATAAACTTGTTGTTTTTTTTCAATAATTCTGATGGCTATTGGATTTGTATTTTTTTCATTATAAGCCAATATTCGAAGAGCTGGATTACCAGTTTTTGTTTTATTATTGGCATCAATATATTTGTAAAAATTATTATTTGCTTGAATGACAAATGATGTTGCTTGTTCTTCAAATATATTTAATATTCCACTTGAATTTTTTGGATTATTATTACAATTTTTAAAATCAGCATTAAATTTTAATGATTTTGTTTGATTTATTGGTATTTCAATGTCTTCAAATAATCCATATGGTGGTAAGATAAATGTTTGATTATCAAGACTCATTGGTAATGTACAATTTTGTGGATTAAATATTCTAATTTGTGCCAATCCACTTGATGGAAGAATTGGATATGTTTTCTATTGAAAAAAATATAATTAAATTATTTTTATAAGTAAATAATTAATTAATTTATTTTAAATGTCAAATAAATAAATAATTTACTTCTAATTGTAATTCAACAATAGCAGATGCAACAAATGCAATAGCTGCTAAAAAACCTCCAGTTGTTAATTTTTTTAATGGTGTATCAATAATTTTAATTTTAGCAAATAATGGATAAAGACAAGTTTCAAATATTGGAATAAATGAAAGTATTAATAATGGATTAACAACTTGCATTTGATCAGCTTTTATTAAAAAACTACCAATTTGTCCATCCATTCTTGTTGCTTGAAATGTCCATCTTGATCCTTGTTGATCATAAAGTGCCCAAAAAAATGGTAATGGTATAAAAAGTTTGAGTACTTGAAGTGTTGCTTTAATATCAGATATTAATTTTTCATCATATTTATCATTTGCATGATCAAGCCAATGATCATGATCAATTTTTCTTTCTTTTTTTTGTGTTGATTTTTTATACAATGCATGCTGTAAATTAAATTTAAAAAAAAATTTGTTTAATAAATTGTATTATTTTATATTTTAATGATTTTATGTTTTTTTTTTTTTTTTACAGAAATACATTTGAAGACACTGAGAACAACATTTCCTTCTGGTTTTTTCATTCTATACATTGGTTTTCCAGCAACAAAAATAACTAAAAATAAAATTATTTAAATTATATTACATGCAAATATATTGATATATATTTTTTCAATAAAAATTACCAATTGAAAGAACCATAAGAATTGCAGGAACAAAAAATGCAAGTGAATAACATTCTTGTTCACCAAAACATTTAACTCCATTACGTAATTCTGGTGTAAGAAATGATGATATAAGTGATCCAGAATTAATGGCAAAATAAAATACTGAAAAAAATGTAACAAGATATTTTTCTTGTTGTGGTAAAATAAATTGATCACCACCAAATGCAGCAACACATGGTTTTATTCCACCAGTACCAACAGCAATTAAAAATAATCCAGCCAATGAAAATTCTCTATAAAAATAAAATAATTATTAAAATTTATTTGTATTTTAAATAATAATTAATTTATAAAATACCTGATTGGTAATCCAATTGGTGGTACTGTACTTGCTGACAATATAATTTGTCCAATTGCATATATTATACTTAAATATAATATTGTACGAAATTTACCAAGTACTGAATCAGCAAGCATTGCTCCAAATAAAGGAAAAAAATATACAAACATTGCAAATACATGATAAATAACTGTTGATGTATCATCAGAGTAACCCAATTTCGATTGAAGATACAAAGCCAATATTGCTAAAAAAAAAAAAACAAATTAAAATAATATAAATTTTTTATTTTTAAAAAAAAAAACAAACAAACAAATAAACAATAAATTATTTCTAATAATTACTTACTTCGCAAACCATAGTATGAAAATCTTTCACAAAATTCATTACTTACAATGAAAAATATTGATTTTGGATATTTTAATTTCTGAAAATAATTAATTTATATAAATTTTATCTTGACAATAATAATTCATGAATCATTACAAAAAAATGTGTTTATTATTTTTATATTTGTATTTAAAAGTTTCTGGGAAAATATATATTATTTATTGTTATTTTATTGTCATCATAATCGTTTCAGTCGTTCTGATTCTACTTGTCCTTCATTGTTGGGTAATACCTCTCTAACAGGTTTGTATTTATTTATTTATCATAAACAATTAACATACTTTTTTATATTTTTCAATGATAAAAAACAAGTTTATTTTTTTTTAGTTGAAAAAATAATATATACAAGTATTGTTAGTAGTTCAAGCATACAATTTTTAACAAATGAAAATTAATTTTATTAATTTTATAAAATAATATAAATATAATGTTATTATAAAAATGTGTGTCAAATATATGACCAAATAAATATACTTGAATGCACCTTTCTCTCAATTTATTCAACTCACGTAAATAATTTTCATTTTTATAATTTATACACATAGTCATGAAGAAAATAAATAAAAATAATAATTTGAAATTAATGTTATTTATTTTTCAATAAAATATTATTTAATTTCGACTGATAAAAATATTTTAAATGCAATTTAATTAACTTTTATGTGTTTTATTGTGATATATAAATAAATATATATTTTTAATTCACTTTGAATGAATAATAAATAATGAAAGTTGTTGTGCATGAATAGAAATATAATAATAATAATAATAATAATTTAGATGATATATATAATAATTTTAGTGTCATCGACCTGATATATGTACATGATTAGATATGATAGAAATATATAATATAAAAGTGACATTTAAATGAGCAGCTAGATATTAACTGATTTGAATTTTAAATTTAAAAAAAAATATAAATTAACACACACACACACACAAATGAATATTATTATTAATTTTTTAAAAAATATTTTTCACTCAAAGTAGTTATTAATAATACGAAAAATTAAATGAAAAAATTAAATCAATTTGACGCCAATACAAAAAAAAAAAAAAAAATTTGCTTTTATAATTTTTTCAGATAAAATAATAAATACACTTGAATTAATTCACTGATAATATATTTAACAATATTAACAATATTTAAAATAAAAACCTTTTTTTCAATATTTTCAACACCCATGATTAATTATTAATTTTTATAATAAGAATTTTTTCAAAGAAAATAAATAAATAAACTTTAATTAATAATAAATAATATAATAAATTATAATTTAAATAAATTGAATATTAATAAATAATTTTTTTGTTTAATTTTTTTCATAATAAAAATAAAAAAATTTATAATGAAATTAATTAATTAATAAGTTTATCAAAGAGGTAGAAATGTATTTTGTTGAATGTAAGAGCTTGATGACTACTCGACAATGCCAACAAGTAAACTGTTGTGTTAAATAAAAAATACTCTGGGTATATATATATATTTTAAACAGTGTGGAAGTTAATTTGTGAAGGCCAAGGAGAACTATCAGAATTATTTCATTTATATATATATATATATATATATATATAGAGAGGGATATAATTATTACCGTTAATATTTATCAAAATTATCAAATTTATAGTCTATTATATATTTACATCGAAACAAGGTACTAACAATAACCCTTTATTCACATTCAACTATTCATATATTATATAATAATATTTATTATATTTGCATAACATCATAAAAATATAATCTTATCAATTTTATTTTACATAGAAATATTATTTTAAAAATCGAAATTAAATTATTAAAATATTTTTCTATTTTTCAAAATGATTTTTATCAATTTTAAATTTTGATATTTTAATTATTTGTATTATTAATATAATTGAAAATAATTTCTGATAAATTTTTTGAATTAAAAATTAACAAATTTAAATATATTTATATTAATTTTTTATTAAAAATGTGACTTTAAATTAATTACTGTACATGGAAAATTAGCTCATGTGCCAATTTAATAATATTTACAATGTCTCATAAGTTTAATAAACGACATAAATATTCGTCTAGATTTCAATTCATTCTAATGTCAAGAAACTCGAGATATTGGTGTCACTGACTTAAATAAATATCATATAAATATAAAATGATAAAAAATTATTAAAATTCAAATTCAAATAAATTAATTAAATTAAAAAATAAATAAATAATTTATCATAGTTGAGACTTTTTTTTTTTTTTTTTTTATATATTTAAATAAAATAATATTATAAAACTGAGATTGATGATACTTTTGCATTGAATAATTTACAACACGTGTTAATGTAATGTTCAAGGTTGTGATTACATATATATTTTTATTCCGGGTTATAAGTACAATTTACTATTGCAAATAATAATATGAAGGTAGATCATGTAATAACGTTAATGACCGCTTCCGACCTTTTTTTATTATCAATATACACTATGATGGACATACACAAATTTTAATTAAATTTATATTTTATTTTATTATCTTTATTATTTATTTTTTCCTGTTTTTTATTATTATTATCTCAATTGTTTTTTTTTTTTTTTTTATATCATCATCATCATCATTATTACAATCATTTTTTTTTTATTTTGAAATATTTCTAATCAACCTATTAATGATATTATGCTTTTAATATTTAAAAAACACCCTAAAATAATTATCCTGTGACTTTCATTAATTTATTTAAATTATTTCTAATTTTTTTTAATTTTTCTATAATTTCCAAATGACTTTGAGAAAGTCTGACTTTTACCAACTCATACGGTTTTATAAAAAAAATATTTCTAATCAACCTATTAATGATTTTATGCTTCTAATATTTGAATAACACACTAAAATAATTATCCTGTAAGTTTCAAGTATTTCAGCTTGTTTTAATTACAAAAAATTATTACGATAATTTTAAAAAACATGACAATATCTTTCAATAAAAAAATAAATTCCGACTTATTATATTTAATCAATTTGTTACATCATCATTATAATATAAAAATGATTCGTGTATATATTTTTTTTTCACTGAATGAGTATTAAAAAAAAATTAATAAATTAAAACCACTTGGCGGTGTATGAACAATATAATTACTAAAATAGATAAATTGTCATCTGTTTAAATGTCAATTGAAAAATATTTATACTATCATTTTAATTGATGTTAAATATAAAAAATAAAAATAATATTTATTATTTTTTTTCTTAATTCAAATAAAAAGTAGTAATAAAAAATAAACCTCATCAGTCGTTTCAATCTCAAATGTACGTCTTGGTGGAACTAAAAATAATTTAAAAAAAATTAAAATTATTATTATTATTATGAAATAATTTAATGTTAACTTTATAATGTGGCTTTTTATTAATAAAAATATATAATTAACTAACCTTGAGACATTTCTGATAGCCTTTTTTCACCTGCCATCATTATTTATTAATAATAAATAAAAAAAAAAAAAAAAAAATTGTCTCACTGTTGTGTTGATACAGTTCGAAACTAAATCAAACTGAATTAATATAAAAAAAATTGTCTTTCTATATGTCGACGTAAGTATTATATCTCTTTTTCTTATCTTAAATATTTTTCCCAAAAGATAATTAATTTGATATCCCAGATTAAAAAAAATACAATCATTAACTCCATTATAAATATAATCTTTAGTCTTTTTTATTTTATAATTTTCTATCTTATCATTATTGTAAATTAAATTAATAATAAAATAAATCTATTTTTTTAAAATTGGATAAAGTTCATCTGTTTCATTATCATCAACAAATGTGCTAATAACACCTGAATCACATTCTGGTACAACAAAATTATATGTGTTTGTCATAAAATTAAATATAATCATATTTATAAATATTAATACAGCAAAGAAAAAAAATTCATGTGCTTGACTTGTAAATATTTTAGCTTGTGTTATTATAATTACAATTAAATTACCAAGTGCAACACTGACATACCATGCTGCAATTGTCACTGTTTTCATGCTTTGTGGAGCCTAAAAATAAATATAAATATACAACAATAAATAAATAAATAAATAAATAAATTACCTGGGTAAATGAAAATTCAAGTCCTGATATTGCAAACATAACTTCAGCAATTGATAGAAAAAAATATTGTGGTAACATCCAAATCATGTGAATATGTTTTGATACTGTTACTGGACCAAGTTGTCCAGATGAAGCTTCATAATGTTTCTTAAAAAATATATATTTTAATTATTATTAAAAAATTATAATTTATGATGATGATGATAATAATAATACCTCAAGATTAAACTCCAATATTCCAGAAGCAATAAATGCAAATGATGCAAATATTCCTCCAACAGTCATTCGATTAAGTGGAGAGTTTAAAATATTTGATAAACAAGGATAAATATATTTATCAAATATTGGAATAAGTATCAAAACAATTACTGGATTAATAACCTGATTATATAATAATTAATAAATAAATATAAAAAATAAATAATTTAAATGAAAATTAAATTAAATTGATAAAACCTGAAATTGATCTGGAATAATTTTAATTTGAAATATATTATCATTCATTCTTGATGCTTGAAAGGTCCATCTTGATCCTTGTTGATCAAAAAGACTCCAAAAAAATGGTAATGGTATGTATAAATAAAATACAGCCAATACTATTTTAATATCTGATATTAATTTTGTAGAAAATTTATCATCAGCAAAATCTAGCCAATGTAATTTTTGTTTTTTATGATGAAATTTAATTTTTTGTTTTAATGCATACTGTAAAAACATATAAGCTGTTAATTAAAAAATATTAAAAGATATTTTGCTTACAAAAGATATAACTTACAAATATACAATGAATAAAACAAAGCATAATATTTTCTTTTGGATATTTAAGTCTGTATGATGATTTACCAAGAAAAAATAATACTGTAAATAAAATTTATTAATTAAATTGATTTAATTTTTCATAAAAATATATTATTAATGTTATTTAAAAAAATATAAATTACCAAAAGCAATTAGCATAAGTACAGCTGGAAAACCAAAACCCAATGCATAACAGGTTTCATCATTAAAACAAGTGAAAGCTGTTCTTAATATTGGCATTATAATCATACCCATAAGACCACCAAAATTAATGGTAAAATAAAATATTGAAAAAAAATCTTGAAGATGTTTTTGTTGTTGTGGAAGATTAAATTGATCACCACCAAATGCAGCAACACATGGTTTTATTCCTCCAGTTCCAACAGCAATTAGGATCAATCCAATAAATGTTATTTTTCTATAAAAATTTAATAAAATAATTAAAATAATTTTATATAATTTTTTTGTTATTTAATTTATATAAACTTACATTGTATGTGTTTTAAATAATGGTGTTGCTCCAAAACACATAATAAAATCACCAACAGCATAAATTACAGAGAAAAAAAGTATTGTTCTTTTTATATAAAAATAAATATCAATTTTATTTATTTATTTAATTAATTATTTGTATGTTTATTGTTGTTATTTTACCTAAAACGTCCTAAATAACTGTCAGCTAAAATAGCACCAATTATTGGTATTAAATAACACATCATTATAAATACATGATAAATTAAAGTTGCATCGTCTTCATGAAATTTCAGTACATTTTTCAAGTACAAACTTAAAATTGCTAAAAATATATTTATTTTTATTATATAATTATATTTTATTGAATATAAATATTACATATCTCACTTCGTAATCCACAAAATGAAAATCTTTCACATAATTCCGTTGCAATTATCAAGAAAATTGATCTTGGATATTTGAAATTACTCTAAACAATGTTATTAATATTTTTTATGTAGGTATATAAAAAAAAAAAAAAAAAAAAGAAAATAATTATAAATAATAAACCAGTTAATTTTTATATGATAAAATGTTATATAATATATTATTAAATATAATTAACCTGTTCTGGTGAAAGGTTCATGTTTTTTTTTGTAGTAAAAAAGAAAAATTGAAAAAAAAAAATTAAATTAAAAACAAATGATTAAAGTTGCTATAATTTTACTTTTTATCATTATTATTTTTAATTTTATACTTTTTCATGATTTATATTATTGTAAAAAAACATGTACATAAAAAATTATATTTATATTTTCAGCTGCATGTAAAAAAAGAAAAAAAAAAAAAACAAATATAATGTTTGATTAAAATGTCATTTAATTTTCTTTATTGTTGGTCTTTGATGATTGATTATGTCGATCAGTGTTGTTATTATCTTGAAGTTTTCCAGTTTCAGCATATTCATAATAACGTGTCATCAAAGTAAATAGTGACATTGCAATAATCATTAATACAACATAAAAAGATGCTTCAAAAACTTTATTATTAAATAATTTAAATGCACTTATTACTGATACTAAAAGATTTCCAACAGCTGTTGTTAATACCCATGATGCTTGTAACAATGATTTCATTGTACTTGGTGCTTGGGTAAATGCAAATTCAAGTCCAGTAACAGCAAATAATACTTCAGCCATTGCAAGAATAATATATTGTGGTGTTAACCATAATATATGCATAGAATTTGGTGGTCTTATTGTTAATAAATTTGCACTTGTATCATTTGACAAATTATCAGCTAAATTAACAACAAGAGTATATATACCACCAATATCCATTATTATTTCATTTGATAAAATTTTTCCATTTACATATATTTTATATGTTCCAGCTTCAAATTCAATAATTTTTGATATTTGAGCTGGTTTTGTTATAGCCAATGTTTCATTCATTTTAAAATCATAAATTTTTCTTCCATCTTTTAATATTGTTACATTTGTTTGATAATCATTTATTGAATTATAAACAAGTACTCGCATTGCTGGATTACCAGTTTTAGTTTTTTTAACATTATCATTGTATTTGTATAAATAATTATTTGGTTCAATAATATATGACACTGCTTGTTCTTCAATTGCATCAATTTTACCAGAAGATATACGTGGATTTCCACATGAATTAAAATTAGCTGTATAATTAAATGTTTCTTTATTATTAATTTTAATATCAATATTATTCCACATTCCATATGGTTCTAAAATAAATGATTGTTCATTAATAGTCATTGGTATTTGACAATTTTGAGTATTTATAATTCTTAATTGACCATAACCAGTTGTTGGAATTGATGGATAAGTTTTATCCAATTGAAATTGTACAATAGCAGATACTAAAAATGCAATTGCTGCTAAAAATCCACCAGTTGTCATTTTTTTAAGTGGTGTATCAAGAAGATGAATTTTAGCAAACATTGGATAAATAATTGATTGAAAAATTGGAATAAATAATACTAAAAGTATTGGATCCATAATTTGCATTTGATCAGCACCAAGACGAAAATTACCAATTTTACAATCCATATAATTTGCCATTTCAGTCCATGTTGAACCTTGTTGATCATATAATGCCCAAAACATTGGTAATGGAATAAATAATACAAGTACTTTTAATGTTGATTTAATATCACTTATTAAATTTTTATCATATTTATCATCAGCATGATCAAGCCAATGATCACGTTTAATATTATTATCATTTTTCATATGTAATTTTTTTGATATAGAATAAAATATACATTTAATGACATTTAATACAATATTTCCTTCTGGTTTTTTAACTTTATAAAGTGGTCTACCAAGACCAAATACTATTATTGATAAACCCATAAGAAGTGTTGGAATTAAAAATGCAGCAAAATAACAATCATCTTCACCATAACATTTAACTCTACTTCTTATTTCAGTTGTTAATACTGCTGATAATACACCACCAATATTAACTGTACAATAAAACATTGAAAAATATGTTTTTAAGCTTTCACTTTGTTGTGGAAGTACAAATTGATCAGCTCCAAATGCAGCAACACATGGTTTTATACCACCAGCACCAAGTGCTATTAAAAATAAACCAATTAATGATGATTCTCTGTAAAAAAAAAAAAATAAATAAATAAATTATCAACATTTATCATTATTATTATTATTATTATTGATAATAAAATTATAATATTTAATATAATAAATATAATTTTTTACCTTATTGGTAGACCAAGTAATGGTACTGTACTTGCTGATAAAATCATTTGTCCAACAGAATAAATTAAACTCAAATAAAATATTGTTCTAAATCTTCCAAGCAAAGAATCAGCCAATATTGCACCCATCAATGGAAAAAAATAAACAAGCATTGAAAATGCATGATAAATTGAAAGACTGACATTTTCTGTGTATCCCAATTTTGTACTCACAAAAAGCCATAATATTGCTGTTAATTAAAATTAATTGATTTTACTATTTTAATAATTCAATTGAAAATTTATATATAAACTTACTTCTTATTCCAAAAAATGAAAATCTCTCACAAAATTCATTGGCAATAATAAAAAATATTGACTTTGGGTATTTGACCTACAAAAAAAAAAATATATATATATATATTCAAGTATATTTTTATTTTTTTTATCAAATGTTTTTTAAATTTATTTTATCATATTACAAAAATACTTTTCACGACAAACAAGCTGATAATAAAAAAAAATAAAAACTACTAAATTAGAAAAAATAATATATTTAAAAATTCAACATAAATATAAATAAATAAATAAATAAATTTTACTAATATTTATAAAATTAAAAAAACAATTACCAAATGATAAAAAAAAAATATTTAAAACTCTAGTTTTTTTTCTATTTTTTGTAATAAAATTATTTATATTTAATAATCAATTAATTATTTAATAAATAAAATTAATTTTTAAGTTAAAAAAGATGATGTAATTGTTGATTAAAAAATATCACATACATCAACCAGGTATTGATTGTGATAAAACAAAATAAAACTTTTCAAACAATTGATGATACTTTTGCAATTAATATTAAAAATTTACCTGTTGGCCAGTTTGTTCTTCCATATTAATATACTAATTTGAAAGTTTTAGATTATCTAGAAACACGTTTTGTTATAATACCAAAGCACCTTGAATTAAAATGACCTGCTAAATTCTAAACTACTACTTGTCTATACTCCAAACAGCTTCAAACTTCCTCAAGCCAAAATTCTTTCTAAAGAAATAAAACTTATTATTATTATTTTGTATATTATAATTAAATAGAAAATGATAAAATATTTCTGGGTTTTTTTATTTTTACCTTGTCTACAAATTTATGCCAGTGACATGAATATATTTTTTTTAATCTAAAAAAATAAAAGATCATTAATAAAATACTGCTGATTGACATCAAGTTTTTTTTATGTTAAATTTAATTGTCAGCTTTTTTTTTCTTTTATTATTATCTCAAAACTCACCTCAGATAACAAATAACATTTTTTTAAATTAAAAAAATAAATATAATATCAATTTAATATTTCTAAAAATAAATATTTATCTACAAAATTAAAATTAATATTATTTTCTTTCCACACTATTGAATATTTTGATTTTTTTTAAATAATTCGCGCTTTAATTATTGCAATAAAAAAAAAGTAAAAATATTAATATTAATTATTATAATTATCAAGCATGCGATATAAAATACCTATATAAAAACAAAAATAAAATAACAATAAAATTTATATATATATCTAAGACACAGTCACATGATGTATTGTATTGTTATTATGATTTTTAAATACCAAGAATTAACTAAAATCAAAATGAAAAAAAAAAAAAAAAAAAATAAAAATAAACAAAATTTACAAGTGCTGTCACCTGTTGATAATTTTTTTAATGACATATTTTTTATATTTTTGTGTGTGTGTGTATGTGTAAAAAAATGTGTGTGTGCGATTTCTATTTTCTAATGACCGACTGGCCGACCATTTGTGGACAGAAAAAAAAAAAAAATAAAAAATATATGTATAAAAATAAATAAAATACAAAAGAAAGTGATGCAAAATCATAATTAAATATTTTTTATCAAATAAATTGAGTCAACCTGTTGACCTACTGTTTAAATATAAAAAATAAAATTATAATTTTTTTGAAATTTATAAAAAAAAAAATAAGAAAAATTAAAATATATTCCTAATAAATCAAATGTCAATATATAAATTATAATTATTGGTTGAGTGATTGTCAATGATTAGAGTCTGTTGAAACAAAAAACAAAAAAATTAAAAAACTAAAAGTCAGTTTAATAAATAAATAGAAATTCAATAAAAAAAAAGGTAAGCATTTAAATAAATAAATTATAAATTAAATTTTTATTTGTCTAATTAAAAATATAATTTTTTTATTTATAGGTATATTTAGCCGGTGTATTTAAAATATATTTTGATGGAAAATATAAATGTCAAGTGTCATCATCATATGTCAAATTATTAAAATGTTTAATTAATAATAAACCATAAATAATATAATTTTATGAATTTTAATATTATATTATAAAATGATTCTACGAGAATAATATTGGTTATAAAAAATTTATCATTATTATAATTATAAAATTAATTTTGTTTGTAAAATAATTAAAACAACAACAACAACATCAATAGCAAATAAATAAATATGGGATTTGACGTACACAGATTTCAGGGTGAAGTTGATGAAGAATTGGTATGTCCAATTTGTTCAGGAGTTCTTGAAGATCCAGTTCAGGTAATACTAAATTTAATATATAAATTATTAACAATTAATAAATAATAAAAAAATAAATAAATAAATAAATAAATGAATGAAAAAACTATAGATAGTTTCTGAATACTGTTAGGTGAGTGATGTGTTACAGGCTCAAGTTTGTGAACATGCATTTTGTCGTGCTTGTATAAATGAATGGATAAATCGTCAACCAACTTGTCCACTTGATAGAACACCAATAACATCAGCTCAATTACGTCCAGTACCACGTATATTACGTAATTTATTAGCTCGTTTATCAATTAGTTGTGATAATATGATTTATGGTTGTCAAATTGTTATTAAACTTGATAATCTTGTTGGTCATTTAAAAGAATGTGATTATAATCCAAAGAGACCAGTATCATGTGAACAAGGTTGTGGTTTAATTATTCCAAAAGATGAATTAAAAGATCATAATTGTGTTAGAGAATTAAGAACATTAATACAATCACAACATTTAAAACTAAGTGATATGAAACGTGAATTTGGTGAACAACAATTTCAAATAAATGAACAAAGAAGAGAAATTAATTTATTAAAAGATTTTATGAGAGCAATGAGAGTATCAAATCCAGCAATGAGAGCACTTGCTGATCAAATGGAAAGAGATGAAGTTATAAGATGGTCAGCAACATTACCACGTGCAAGAGTTACCAGATGGGGTGGAATGATATCAACACCAGATGAATTACTTCAGGTTTGTATATTAAAATAATTATAATTATTTAATATTTAATTTAATATATATTCAATTTATTTAGACAATGATTAAAAGAACACTGTCCGAGTATCACTGTCCACCACATGTTATTGATGAATTAATGGAAAATTGTCATGAACGTAAATGGCCACCTGGTTTAAACTCACTTGAAACAAGACAAAATTCAAGACGTCAATATGAAAATTATGTATGTAAAAGAGTACCAGGTAAACAAGCTGTATTAGTACTTTATTGTGATAATACACATATGCCTGAAGATATGATGGTTGAACCTGGTCTTGTTATGATATTTGCTCATGGCATTGAATAGCAATTAAAATATTATTATTATTATTATTATTATCAATTATATATAGATATAATTATACATATAAATACAAATATATATATATTTTTTTTTCTATATTGTTAAAAATATAAAAAAAAAAATAATAATTATATTGGCAAATTAACTTAAGACAGCTTTGTGGTGATATATAATATTAATTTTCAATTAATTAATTATTATTTTTAAGTTACTTTTAAAGACAAGTTTTTTTTTATTTTTTTCTTTTGTAAGTATACGTAATAATTATAATAATATGCAATATGTTTTTTCATAATTATATTAAGTACTATTATTATTTAAAAAAAGACTGTGATATCCCAACCTTCTTTAATGTTGTTATGTGGATATTATTATTTTTAAATTTACAATATATTAATAATTGCAATAATTGTTATGATAGCCAATTTTGACAAAATAATGATATTTTTTTTTTTTAATTATTATCAATATGGCTATATTGTATTTATTAAAACTTGTTTTAAAAAAAATAACAAAATTAAATATATTTGAATTAATGTTTTATAATAATAATAGTAATAATAATAACAACAACAACATCACTTTTTGATAATATAAATAATTGAAAAACAAAAAATGAAATAAAATAAATAAATAATTTTTCAAATTTAAAAAATAATCATTTTATTTTTTTTTTTTTTTGTTTATCTAGCTTTTGCTATTGACAATATATAAGTATGTTTACAATATACTTTATTTATTTTTTTTTATTATACTTATATGTATTTATTTATTTATTTTTTTTTGGATATTTTATATTTATTGGTAAAATTAAATTGTTGGACATATTCCACTTGTGACTCTACCATAAACACGTTCTGGATCTAATTTAATTTCTTTTTCATTAACTGTAAGTTTTCTCATACAGCCAACATATTGAGAATGTGATTTACTGCCTTCTAAACGTCTTGCTAATTGTTTATGTCCTCCAACAAACATTGGATGATTTGATCTAACATTTGCAATATTTTGTGATATTTTTTTATCAGCTTCAGCATAATCAACTGACAGTAGAACAAGATTTTTTATTCTTATTGCTGTTTAAATTAAAATAAATAAAAAAAAAAAAAAAAAAACAACATATTAATATTACAGGTATATTTAAAATATTTAATTATTTATTATTTAATTAATTATATATTTACCTCTTATATTGTGCCAATTACCATCACAAAGTAAATGTGGTGTTGGTGGTGTATAAGATGTTTCAATTTTTCCATCAATTGTTTTTACTATGAAACTAAGTGTTCCATTAATCATTTCAAGAATAACATAATCACGTTTACCATGTACTGATAATAAATGACCACTTGTTGATCTTGGTTTAATGTCAATTTGTATATCAATTCCCTGTTTGAAAGAAAATTTATCAACTGTAAAAAAAAAAAAAAAAAAACAAAACAGTTAGTAATACAAGTAATACAATTATAATTTAAACTAGTTGATTGATTATTTATTTTAAAAACTTACAGGCTATATAAAAGTTACTGCCATTTCCAGGATAAAAGAATAAACCAGGTTCAACTTTTTGAGAACATGGAATAACTCCAATTCTTTCTTTTGGCTCACCAACTGGTTGTCCATTCATCATAAAATTACCCAAACAACCAACAAATGTATGATTCATTTTCTAAAAAATAAAATAAATATATTATAAATTTTATAAATTTAAAAATAATAATATATACCTATACTTATATAAATAAACTTACAATATTTTGATAAACATTTGATGATAATTCAGGAAGTATTCCACCAACATAATATGGTGGACTAACATTCATTGTTGTAGCATCACCACCAGAATAATCAGATATTGGTTGTTCATCATCAACAATAAGTTCACCATATTTACCATCACGTGTAAAATGTATAATATGCCATTTATTATCATTAATTTTATTATCACTTATTATTGTTGCTGGACCAGTACCACAATCAAATTTATAAACAATTCTACCATCTTTTATAAATAATGAAATAAAATTATTTTTTATTATTTCAGATGCATAAAATATAATTCCTGTATCAGCTAATGTTTTAATATTTATTTGGAAATCATAATTATTTTTATATGTTCCACCAAGACTTCTGTATTCAAGTCTACTGTGTCTTGCTGTACCAATTTGCCAAGCATTATCATTTTCTACATCTTCAGCAGGCATTTGAGGAAGTTTACATTGTTTTTCATCAGGTGGTAATGATGATGATGATGATGGTGTTGTTGTAGTTGTTGTTGTTGGTGGTGGTGGTGGTGTCGTAGTAGTTGTAGTTGTTGTTGTTGATGATGATAAAATTGATTCAATAGTTGTACTTATAATTGGATCAATTGTAACTCTTCCTTCACCAGGTATAACATCAGGTTCAGATGTATCAACTTCAACATCAATAACATTACTTTGTGTTGATGCCATTGTTATTGTTTCAATATCATTTTCTGATAATGGTGGCCATGGTTTAATATCTGTTTCAATTGGTATTGTCATTGTATTATCACCACCTAAACATTTACCTAAAAATGCATTTGGTTTTTCTTTTGTATTTGCAAAATTAATAATTTCATCATTTAATGTTACATCACTGATACAACCAACAAATGATTTAGTTGATTTAGTACCACCACCATTTGGTAAACCACCAATATATAAATTACCATATTCAATATTAATATTATTTAATGTTGTATAATTTGTATTATAATTATGTATATCATCAATATCTAATCTAAGTGAATTAATTTCATGTGTTGCTGTAACAACATGCCATTCATTATCATTAAATTTTTTATCATTTAAATTACTTTGTACTTGTTCACCTTGACTTTTAAATATTAATATACCATCTTCAATTGATAATGCACTATTAATTGTTTCATCAATATTTGTAATATAAAAAATTAATCCATTATTTGCTAATGTTTTAAATCTAAGATTAATTTGTAATGTATTATTTGTTGTTGAATTTTCATATTTAATATAACCAGGTAAATTATTTTCAAATGATACAAGATTTGAAAATTTAACTGGACAACCAGGTATAACACCAAGTGCTTGTATATTATTACTAAGATTAACTTCACTATCAAGTATATTAACATTATCAATACAACCATCAAAACCAATATTTGTAACACTATTTGGTTGATAATTATATTGTGGTGGTAAACCACCAATATAAAAATTATCAATTGGCATTAAATATTTATTATTACCATTTGTTTCACCTCTTATAATATTATTATCAACATCTAATAAACCAGTTTTTTCTAATCTTCTAGCAACAATTGTATGCCAATTACCATCATTAAATTTATCATTTGATAATAATTGTATTGAACCATCACCTAAATCAAATTGATATAATATTTTACCATTTTTAATTTCTAATGATATATAATTATTATTTTTTTCCATAAAAAATATTAAACCATTATCTGTATATGTTTTAAAATTTAATTTAATTCTAAATTTTGATGTATCTTGAATTATTTTATCCATATTAAATATTGTAAAACCATTACCATCAAAACGATAACCAGTATTTGGTGATAAATCAGTTAATTTATCACGTTCAATAGCACCAATTAAATTTTCACTTTTAATAAAATTCCAAAATGATATTGGCATATCACCAACAACAAGATTTTCCATTTGTCCTTCAAATGATGATACTTTAACATCATTTTGTATTTGAAATGATGGTGGATAACCACCAACAAATAATTTTGTTTGTTCACGATCAAGATTTAATATTGTATTTGTACCAGATATTATTTTTTTAACTTGTATATTTTTAGCTTTATTATCATTAATATCTTGTTCACGAATTATTAATTTTATATTTTTACCAATTCTATCAACAATTAATTGACGCCATATATTATCAGATACAAATTTATTATTTATTATTCTAATTGGACCAGAACCAAGATCAATTATTAATACTGGATAACCACTTTCAATAACTAATGCTAAATAATCATTATTTTTTTTTTGATTATGATGATGATGATGATTATTATTATTATTATTATTATTATTATTATAATTAAAATTTTTTGTTTTATCTTCATTACCAAGATAAAGAAGAAAACCATTTGTATTATTTGTTTTAAAATAAAATGATAATTTTGTTGATGTTGATAATAATGGTAAATTATCTGGATTTTTTAATTGTAATGTTGTATTTCTAAAAAAATTAACACCAGTCATAAATCTATCAGCTAATTCTCTTGCATTAGCTATTTTATTTTTTAATTTATCAATTTTATTTTTTAAATTATTACCAATATTATCAATATTAATTTGTTTATCATCTAATTTATATAATAAATTTGTCATATTTGGAATAACTGTATTTAATGAATCTAATTGTTTTTTAACTTGTGTTATATCACGTAATGAATCAGTTGTATCTTTTGATATATCATTTGTTTCTTTTATTTTATTAGGTATATTATTTAATGTATCATTCATATTTATAATTGTTTTTTCAATTAAATTTTCAACTTCTTTAGCTTGTTTTGTTGCATTTAAAATTGATAAACCTTTTGTTGTTTTAAGATTTTTTAATGTTGTATCAATTCTATCAAATGCATCATTATTTTTTTTATTATTTAATTCAAGTATATTTTTATTATTTTCTGCATTATTAAAATTATCATCAAGTTCATTATTAATTTTATCAAAATAATTTTTTGATAATTTAATTAAATTATTTGATTGTTCAATTGTATCATTAATTTTAATATTAATACCATTAAATAAATTTGTTGAATTATTAGAAGCATCATATGCTTCAATTGAAGCTTGTTTAGCTTCTTGTATAGCTTTTTCAATATCACCATATGCTGATACAGCTTTAACTGCATTTGTATTTCTTGTACCAATTAATATATCATCAAGTTTTATTGATTCATCAGATAAATTATATGCATGTTGTTTAGCTTTATCAACTGTATCATCAATATCTAATAAATCAATTTCATTATTATATATTGTATCATTTAATTTATTATATGCATCAATTTGTTTAACTGAATAATCTTCTAATAATTCTAAATTAATAACAGAATTTTCTAATAAATTTGTTGAATTTATATTTAATATATTACCATATTTAATATTATTATCAATATCATTTGTATAATTATCAAGTAAATTAAAATTATCAATTTCAATTCTTTTTTTATTTTCTTTATTATAATTTTCAACATCTTTTGCAATTTTTTCAGCATTATCAACAATAATAAATAAATTATCAATTTTATTTGTAAAATTTTTTATTTTATTACTTAATTTTAATGTTGATAAACTAATATCATTAACTGGTATATTATAATCTGTCATATTATTAAATATAATATTTGCTTGTGATGATTGATCAGTTGCTTGATCACGTACATCAATAAATGATACATTTTTTAATTGTTTTAATATTTTTTGTGCATCTTTTATTGCAATATCAATTTTAGCACCATCACCAGATTCAATATTATTTGCTAATAATTTAACTTTATTTATAATATTATTAACATTATCAATTTCTTGTAAAACATTATATTGTAAATCTTTCATATTATCAAGTGTTTTTTCTGATTTTAATTTCCATATATTACTATCATCATTTAAATAATCAATTTTTCTTTTTTGATTTGTAATATCAGTATCAAGTATTGTTATTTTTTCTTTAATTGGTAATAAATAATTCATTCTATTTGGATCTAATAATATTATTTCAGGATAAAGTTCATTAACAGTATCATTAAAAAATTTTAATCTTTGATTTGTAAAATAACTTTCAGTAACATTTTTTAATTCATTTGTTATTTGTTTTAAATCATCATCAAGTTTATCAGTAACATCTAATAAACTATGAATACATGAATCACATTTAAGACATCCATAATTATCTTTAAATATCCATCTATCTGGACAATGATCACATTTTTCACCAATAACATCACGTAAACATGAACATTGTCCAGTTGTTGGATTACATGATGCACCAATTGAATATTCACCTTTACAACCACATGATATACAACCTTCATTAGTATAATTCCAATAACCAGCAATACATTGATCACATTTTTTACCAGTAACACCTGGTTTACATTGACATTGTCCAGTTTGTTCATTACATTGTGTTGAATATGATGCTTCACTACATTCACAAGCTTTACAACCATTACATGAATCAAAATCATAATAATTATCAGCACATTTATCACATTTATCACCAATAACATTATTTTTACAATTACATATACCATCATAACTATTACATTTTTCCATACCACATGTATTACAATTACAACTTTTACAATCTTTTTTTTCAATAGCATCACCATAATAACCAGGTGCACATAAATTACATGCTTCACCATATGTATTATTTAAACAATGACGACATTCACCAGTTAATGAATCACATGAACCAATATCATTTGTATCAATATTACCAGAACATTCACATGGACTACAAAATTCACCAACTTCATTTGGATCACCATAATAACCAGCAGCACATGATTCACAACGTGCACCATAATAACCAGGTAAACAATCACAACTTATTTTATTACCAGCATCATTAACTTCACAACCAGTTGCAAAATTATTTGATAATATTGGTAATGGACATGCACATATTAAACAATCAGATGGTGTACCATTTGTTGCATTACCATAATATCCTTCTTCACATAATTCACAATGATCACCAGTTGTACCATTTTTACAATCATAACATATACCAGTTTTAATATCACAACTATCAGCATGACCATTACATTGACAACGTACACAAGAACCACCATATGAACCTTCAACACGATAATAACCTGGTGCACATTCTTCACATGAATAACCCTGATAATTTGGTGGACATTGACATTTTTCAACACTTGTTACTAATATATTATTATTATTATTATCATCTGTTGTTGTTGTATCAAGACTAACATCTGATATTGATGCTGTTATACTTGGTTCCCAATATGTTGCTCTTATATAAATACCACGTAAATTTTCAAGTACAATTAAAAATTGTTCACGTGTTACTGGAAGATTTGTTGTTGTTGTTATAAAATTTGTTTCAACAAGTTCAATTGATGTTTTAAAATTTGTAAATGATGGTGGTTGTTCTTCATTATAATATAATAACATTGTATCACTACCAATAATAATAATATCTGGACCAGCAATTGCTTTACCAAATGGTCCAGTTGTAAATTGTACAGTATAATTTATAAAACCACCATATGATGTTAATTTTTTTTCTAAATAATTACTTGGTGCTGAAAAATAAACAATATTATTTATACTTTCATTACCAGTTAAATTAACAACAATAGTTGTATCATTAAATTCTTGTGGTTCAATTGTTAATAATGTTATATTTCCATTTTTTTCATTAATTAATACAAAATCCCAATCAATCATATTTAATATATATGAACGATATAAATTAGCTGATGTACAACGTGTTGTTTTACCAAAACAAAAACATTTTGAACAACCAATTTTATTATTTTTTTGTAAATTAAATGTTCCTTCTTTACATATATCACAAGAATTACCATATACATTTTCTTTACAATTACATTCAGCTGTATATTGATCACAAATATCTATTGTTGTACCTTTTATATCACAATTACATTTTTGACAATATGGAAATTGTGAATAACCAGCTAAACATTTATCACATTGTCTACCAACAATATTATCTTTACATTGACATGTACCATTCATAAGATCACATTGTAAATTATTATTTAATACACCAAGTGGTGAACAATTACAATCTTCACAACCAATTATTGGATGAAAACCATATGTACCATTTTCACAATGATCACAACGTGTACCAGTTACTTTTGATGGACATATACATTCACCTTTATCTGGTTCACATATTGCTGTACTTGGACAATTACATGGACGACAATTTGGATATCCATAAAATCCAGTTTTACATATTTCACAACGACGACCAATAATATTTGGTTTACAATGACATTGACCACCAAATTTTTCACATTCAAAACTAGTTGTACCTTCTGCTGAACATTGACATGGTAATGCACCACTATTATAATCAGCAGTTAATGAAAATACAGAATCTCTACAAAAACCAGTATCATTTGTATTAATATAAAAATGATTATTACCACAACGTTTTATAAATAATTGAGTTTGATCAAATTGTATTTTTTTTAATATTTTATTATCATAATTTTCAGCTGGTATTATTAATATATAATCAAACCATATATGATAATTTAAATTATTTTTATTATTAAATGTTAATATAACATCATTATTATTATTTAATTGAAATTTTGTATTACCATCAATTTGACGTATAATACTTCTACATCCACTATTACTTGGACAATGTGGTACTGCTATTTTAGCATCATATAATTTTTCATTATTTATTAATACATCAATATCAAATTGTGGATTATTTGGTTGATAATATTGTATTACAAATATATAATCACCATAATGTGGTATTTTTGTTTTAATATCTATTTTTTGATTATTATTATTATTTAAATATATTAATTTTGTTAAATTATCATATATATTTTTTGGACGATTAATATCATCAATAATCATATCAATATTTGTTTCAAATTCAATTTTTTTAGCATCTGGTGCATTTGGAAATACACCTTGTACACATTTTTCATTTTTTCTAACACATACAGATTTTGGTTTAACATAATCAAGTGACCATTTATAATATGGTATTGCAACAATTGATTCAATAGCAATACCATCATTATTATTATCATTATTATCATTATTATCATTACCATTTAATATAATATTAATATTATTATTTGTTGTAAAATTATAAATTGATATTTTACCATTATTATCAGTAATAACTTGTCTACAAGAACTTGTATATTTACATGGATAAATAGTTGCTTTATCATATTCAGATGTATTAATATCAATTTTTATAATTGATGTTGTATTATAATTTTTTGTTGTAACATATGTTAATAATAATACATATATATCTGATTTTTTAATTTTTAAATCAAAATGTATTTTATATTGTTTATTATTTATTAATGGTAATTCAATTTGTTCAATTTCTTTGAGTACATCTTGTTCATTAAAATATTCATTTAATGGATATCTTTCATTATTATCAATTAAATAACCATTTGTACCATGTACAATATCAAATTCAATTAAATTTGGATAACTATAATGTCTACATAATGTTTTTTGTCCAACTTGACATGGTATATCAACATCTTGTGTTAATATTGTTGCTTCATAATATTCAGCTGGTAATAATACAAAATAATCAATAAATATATTTTTACCAGTTTCAATACTAATTGACCAATAACCAGGATTCATAACAATTGCTGCTGGATGTGTACCATGTACACCAGCAACTGTTACAAAATCTGGTTCATTTAATGTTGATTTAAATTGTACATCAAAATTTTGTTCAGTTTCTAATGGACTATCTGGTATTGTTTTAATTTTTCCTAATATTGCATCATTATTATTATTAACAAATTTTAATACCATACGATATAATGATGATTTTTGTATATATACTCTCATAACAATTTCATTTTGTAATGTTGAAAATACAGCATAACCTTTCCAACTATATCTTGGAAAACTTTTATCATCAAAACCATAACGTACTGGATTACCATATGGTGTTCTACCATCTTCAACTTCATATTGAAATTGATGTAATGTTGCAAAATAATGTGCTTTTAATGGTTCAGTACATTTTTGTCCAGTAATACGTGCTTGACAATGACACTGTCCATTATTTTTATTACATATTGAACTTATTGAACCACCAATATCACAACCACATACTGTACAACCAAATAAATTTGATTCATCAATATTATATGTACCATCAATACATTCATTACAATTACGATTTGTTGTTGATGGTTTACACATACATTGACCACTTAATGAATCACATTCACCAATACTACCAATTGTACCAGCTACATGACAATTACAATCTTCACATCCATCATGATTTAATGGTTGTAAATTCCAATATAATGATTTACATTTATTACATATTCTTCCTTCAACACGTTCTTTACATTGACATAATTCACCAGCTGGTAATGAACCACAACCAGTAAATGATTCAACAACACCAGCTGGATCACAATTACAACCTTCACATCTTGGAAAATTATAAAATCCTTCTTTACATTTATCACAACGTAAACCATTAAAATTTTCTTGACATTGACATTTACCATCATTATTACATGATACACCAATTGATCCATGACTATCACAATTACAATTAATACAATCAGGATACATAAAATAACCAGGACTACATTGATCACATGTTTTACCAGCAAAATTACCAAGACATGAACATTTACCAGTTTGATCACAACTAACTGATGATGAACCAACTGAACTACAACCACATGGACGACAATTTGGATATCCATAATAACCATTTATACATTGATCACATCTTGCACCACCATATCCTTTTTTACATAAACATGTACCATTTGTTTTATTACAAACACCTGTTTCTGTACCTCTAGCATCACAATTACAATCTAATAAAAAAAAAATATATATATATATATATAAAAATTAAGTTAAGTAATGACGCATAAAATAAATAAATATAGTTATACTTACAAGTACATGTTGGATAATTGTAATATCCATTTTCACAAATATCACAAGTTCTTCCCATGTAATTATTTTTACAAGTACAATTACCAGATATAACATCACATATATCATTACGTGAACCAACAGAATTACAATTACAAGCTGTAAAATTAATTATTTAATTAATTAATTTAGTTGTAAATGAATTATGATAAAAAAAAAATATATACATACGTAAACATTCTGGAAAATTATAATATCCTTCAACACATAAATGACAATAATTTCCAGCAAAATTATTTTTACATGGACAAAAACCATTAATTGCTTCACAATGATAACCATCAGTACCACCAAGATGACATTCACATGGTCGACAATTTGGATATCCAAAATATCCATATGCACATGAATCACAATTTGGTGGTGTAAATTCTTTACGACATTCACATTTACCAGTTGATTCAGCACAATTACCAGTTGAATAAATATAATCACAATCACAAGCTATAAAAAAAAAAATATATATATATATATAAAATATAAAATATAAAATATTATTATTAAATTAAAAATATGTAATTTTAATTACGTTGACAAACATCAGTTGCATTTAATGGTTTTCCACGTGGTCTATAATATTTTTCAATGCATTTATTACAATTAATTCCTTCTGTATTATGTTGACAACTTTGACAAATACCACCACCCTCATAATTTCCATGTATATCAAGAGATAAATGCATTTCATCTGTTTTAGCATCATATATACATTTTGTTGAATGTCCAAAACAATTGCAAGCTATAATTATATGATAATAATATTAATATTTGATTGAGATTAAAATATTATTTTTAATTATTTAAATAATTACGTTCGCAAGTAAATTTTTTAGATGCTGTTGATATTTGCCATTTTTTTTGTTGATATCCTGGAAGACAAGATGCACATTGTGGTCCATAAGTATTATGTTGACAAATACATTCAAGTTTTTTTGGTTCTTTTGGATCACGAATATCACAAGTATCAGCATGACCATTACACATACAACGACCACCAATACTGATATCTTTGATTGAATAAAAATACTAAAAAATAATAAATTATAAATTAATTTTATAATAATAATATTATAATATTTTATTTGTCTCAATTGCGAGTTTATCATATTATTATTTTATTCACAAAGCCAGCATTGATGATAAGAATAATATATATATATATAAAATACATACACGTCTTGTTACTGATGGATCTTGTCTTGCAACAGACATCAAATGACCTAATAAATTTTTAGTTCTTAAAAATCTAAAACGAACATTTGTTGAACGTGTCCATTCTTGTAATATTGTTGAATTAAAATAATGTAATGCTGATGGTCTATTATTTAATATTGATATTGGTATTTCACCATCTTCAAGTGGTACTATTTTTGAATATTCAGTTGTACAAATAACACTATCATCACGTGTTATTGGTGTACGTGCATCAACACCAAAATATGTTAAACAATCACTTTCTGAATCTGAAAAATATTGCCATGGTTGCCATGTTTTACCATAATCTTTTGATTTTTCTAATATCCAAAGTCCTGGTCTTGGTGAATTTCCCATTTTTATATAAACATAGGCAACATGAAATTCCTGTTGAAAAAAAATTAGTTTTTCATTAAAAACAGAAGCATCAAAATTAGATAAAATACTTAAAAAATGATACATATTATGTTAAAAAAAAAAATAAAAAAATCATAGAATATATAAGAAAGAGGGTCTGATTGCCAGATGTGCTTTGAAATTTTTTATTTTTTCTTCATCTCTCTTCTTTTGCTAGTAAAAAAAAATAAATCAGTTTCCTTTTTCTGTCATCTTTATCCCATTGAAGCCAAAAAAAAAAAAAAAATAGTATAAATATAAGTATATATATACACACATGTGATAGATATTATTATATATATAAAATTTCTTCCCCTACAAATGAAACTGAGAAAACATCAACGAACTTTGTCGAATGATTTTTCTTAGAAATAATAATATGCATCGTATGTGAAATGAAATACAATCTTGGCTATTAAAATTCATGAAAAATGATATAATTTTTAATTTAATAAATTATTATTATTTAACAACAATAACAAAATAAAATAATAAAATTTGAGCTAAATCCATAATCATCATTTTTTTTCATTTTTAAATAAAATATATATGTTGCAAAATAAAAGTATATACTTATACATATATTAACTTAAATAATTATCTAAATGATAATTGTTTTTATTATTTTTTCGGTCAACCGGATGTCGCCTACAATATTCTGATAATATTTTATTAATCTTGAAACTCATTTATCGTAATATTTCAGTATGTATCATCTTATTTAAATATTTCGATAAATATATATTATACTTACGTGGTGATGTATTTTAAATTAAAATTAATAATAATAGTTTTTTTAAATCATTATTATTACCTGTCCAAGATTAATGGTGAGATTAACTTCATTATATTTCATACCACGTGATAATGGTGGTGATTGCCACCAAGTTTCCATTCCATCAACAGCATGTTCTGGTGGATGATTTTTATCTGGTGATGTTGGATCACAAAGATCGCATACCTAACAAAAAAAAAAACATAAAAATTAACAAATATAAAATTGAGTTATATATAAAATAATGGTTGTGTTGGTTTTTAGTAGCTAACATAAAGAAAATATAATTTATATAAATGAAAAATATGCGTGTGTGATTTTACAAGTATAAGAATAGTTATTTTTGGGTCATGGAACTCTATGGGGGAGTTTTAAGCATTTATTTTATTTCGTACATAATATAATGTAATCTTAAATATATATATATAAGTTGATGAACTGTAGATAAAAAAATAAAATATACAAGACTCTTTTATACACATAAATATAATTTAAAAATTATTATTTTTTTTCATATTTATCAAGGGTCATTTTTATCTGTTTATATATTTAAAAAAATAAAAATTATCATAAATAATATTTAAAATAATTTCATAATTTAAAAATTACATAATTAATATAATAATAAATTAATTTTAATAATTTGGGTGTTGAATTAGATTTATTACAAAAAAAAAAAGAGCAATATAATTATTTGAATTTTTTTTTTTTTTTTTCGAGGGAAAGGATGAATTATTTTTTTTTTTTTTTACAAAAGTTTGTATATATATATTGATCGCAGATCTTTCCTAGACTGGTTTTGAGGACAGTGGTCCTATAGAAAAAAAAAAAAATAATATAAAACCGCACGAATAAAAGGTACAAAAAATAAAAAAAAAAAAAAAATTTATATTTTGATAAATCAGAAAATATTGTATAATTTATAATAAACAACCATTAAATATATATATTCCTTTTTAAAGAAAAAATCATCAAATAAATTTGTAAAATTATAAAATTTAAATAAAAAAAATCAGTATAACAATTATTGATCAATAATCAATATAAACAAATAGTCTATTCAATTTTTTAAATATAAAAAAAAATAAATAAATACCTGTCCTTGAATAATATCCTCATCTCGATCAGAATTTGAACCAACTAATCTGCAATATAATTCTGGTCCAGGTGTATCAACACCACAAGTTGCAGATGCAATTATTTCTTTTCCTTCGGCTAAATTAAAATACGGTGGTGTAAGAATTTCAGCATTGTTTTTTTGAATATTTATCAAATAAAATGACACCACAAAACACCACCACCACCTCCACCTCATTTTAATTGTATATATTTATTTTTAATCACTAAAATCTTGTTTTTTTGTTTTTAATTTAAAAAAAAAAATAAAAAAATGAATAATATAATAAAATCGACAATTGAAATATATATATGATATGATATATATTTCAGTGGTCTCAGATGAAACCAAGTCGGCTTCTGCGGAACAACTGAGAGTATTGGTTGGTGATGTTCTGGACCAACTTGTGTTGTATATCACTCTCTCAGTTGCATAGAATTTGTATAGATCATTGAAATATACATCAAGAGAGAGTAACAGAGTAAAAAAAAGAGATAAAAAAAATGAAAAATAAAAAAATTTTAAAAAAGTAAATATATAAAGATGAAGATGAAGATGAAGATGAAGAATAAAACGAAGCGCCGGTATATAAAATATTCGACAAAACACATGTGCAAAATATATAAATTATACATAATTTTTCTACAAACATTTGTTCGAATATACTAGTTTAAATACATATTACACATGTTCTATTTTAAAAATAGAAATTTTTTTATTTTTTCAACTATTTATTAATGATGTGATTATTTTAGTTAAAAAAATTCTTGAAATATTCATCAAGTTGTTTGACTTTATAAAACTTATAAATGTACAAAAATAAAAAAAAAAAAATAAAATTTTCAAGATTTTTAAACTGTTTAACAATTTAACATTAATTATTATCATCTTAAGATGACTAATTAAAGTAAATAAATTTCTTTGAAAGATGTATCTTAACTCTTAAAAATTTTTAAAAAGAAAAAAAAAAAAAATTTTTTTTAACTTAAAGATGCAATTAAAAATTTTTATCTTGTACACTTGATTATAATTTAAAAAATAATAAAATAAATATAAATGTACTTGTATATTTTTTTTTCAATAAAAAATAAAAAAAAAAACTTGAAATAATAATTGTTATTAAACTATCGACTGAAGATAAACCACCGACAATATTATTTGAATAAATTTCCTTGAGGTGCTGCCCTCGAATATCATCATTATTTTTTAGGTTGAAAATAAATATACATATATAAGTACATTATACATTGGAGACTTAATTAATATCACTTAAAACCATCATAATTAAAATTAGATCAGTTTAAATTTTACCTTTAAATTTATCATCATCATCAAAATGCCACAACAAAATTAAATGAATATAAATTTATTTTTTTTTCAATTAAATTTCCTTAAAAAATATATTTTCTTATCAGTTAACAATCCAATTAAATAATATCTATATATGCGTATAAAAAATAAAAAATAAAAAATAAATAATTAAATTATTATAATAAAATAAAAAATTCATTGTCAAAGTGACAACCAACAATAGTTACAAGTTTATATACTTATTTATAAAATATAATCAATAAGTATTATATTAAAATTAAAAATTAAATATATATATTTTACAGTATTTAATAATATAGTCAAAAAAGTAATTGATTGAAATAATTAAAATAAAATAAAAATAAGGTCATGTAGTACACAAATTTATACTTTTTAAACAACAAATAACACTCAGTTTAATTTTATTGTAGCTGAAAATTCAATTTATAGTATACACTTTGAAAGTTTTTAATCAAAACAGGTTGTACATGTATGAAATTAAAATAATGGCTAATCCTCGAATTAACAGAAATTCAAATACAGCTAAAGTTTGATTATTTTATTTTAATTTTTATTTTCATACATTTAAATAAATTTATTTTATAAATAAAAGTATAAGTAATAAGTATACACTTTATTTTATTTTATTTTATTTTTTTTTTTTTGAGATTAATTTTACTGTTCCAGATTGTGAAAATGAATTGTATATTTGTAAAAATATTATCAGTAAAAATTCAATAAAATAACAAGTAAATATTGATTTTTTAAATTTAAAAAAATATTTTAATATCAATGTAATAGCTCTATTATTTTATACAAATAAAAAAAGTATTTAAATAAAAATAGAAAATTAAAAAAATATTTATTTTGTATATTCAATTTTAAATAATTAAATTTTTTTAAATATTAAAAATAATAAATTAAACAAAAGAAAAAACTATTTAATTATTTAATTTTTTAATAATAAAAACTAATTAAATATTTTTTAAATAAAAATAGAGTATTTATTAATTTATATATTTAAAATAATTTCAGACATCAAAAATATAGGCACAGTGTTAGCAACAAGTAAATCTTATCAGTGATCCATTGAGTCAAATAAATTATCAATAAATACAGGAAGTAAAATAATTACAACATTGCATACGATAAATATATTTCTGTCCAAGTGAGCCAACTGAATATATTTTATAAATCAACAATCAAATAGTAATAAATCACCAAATAAAAAACTACCACGTAAGTTTAAATGTATAATAAATGAGAAAATAAAATAAAAATCTATAAATTAACTAAACTTTCATGGTTAACTTAAATGAAAAAAAAAAAAAGTTTATTGATTTTGTTGGTATACTTATATATAGTTTTATTTTTATTTTTAAAAATATTTTTTTTTTACTATACAATATATTTATACAAAAGACACAATAATTATAATTTAAAAATATTTATTTAATTTAATTTTAAAACAAGTATATAATATAATAATTTTTTAAATTATTTTTAATCTATTGTAAATCAATTATAATTTGATGGGTCAATATGCGGTTTTGATGTCAAAATTGGTGTATTAGATGATGATTATCTTGTAGCAATTAAAATGTCAAATAATATAATAATAATAAACAAGATTTACTTGATGAAATAAAAATGATTAAACAAATTGATCAACATGAGAATTTGGTCAAATTAATTGGCTGTTGTACAAAACCGGAAAATCCAATTTATGTCATCTTGGTGATCTGCATCAGCTTCATCATATAATTTTGATGAGATAAATTTACCACCAATATCTTTATCGATATCCAATAATTTAAAAAATAAATATGCCATTATTTTAATATTTATTTATTTATTTATTATATAAAAATTTATAATAATAAATTTTTAAATTCAACAAGTAATAATATAATACATTGATAAATCAATATTATAAAACTTTACCGGGATATATATACATATAGGTATATATATTGCACGTGGTATGGATCATCTTGAAAAAAATATATTTAATAATATTATAATATATATAAACAAAGACTTGGCTGCTATATAAATATACTCATCACATCATCGTTGACACTTGGACACAAAAGAATTATGTATTTATTTATTTATTTAAATATAAATGTCAATCTTTCAAATATATAAATAATAATTGACATTATAAAATCTTATTATCTTTTTATAATAAAAAATCAATAATATACTTTTAATTTAGATATAATATTTTGATTCATCATCCAGCTAGATGGATGGTACCAGAAACAATTTGCATCAAAAAAGTCATGTATGATCATATGTTTGTTTTAAGAAAAATAATATTATAATTTCATGTTGGTTATTACAATCTATACTATAAAAACGTCCAATGTTATTTTTAAAAAAACTTGAAAATTTAAATGCCATTGTAAAATTATATTGTAATAATTCTTGTTATATATATATAAACTTAATAACAAATAATCAATATCCCATTAAATAATCTAATATAAACTTTATTATACTATCAATAAATTTCAAGTATTTAATAAAATAAAAAATGCTGACACTTATCCAGGATAAAAATATTTTTTAATATTGACTCAGTCTCAGCTCACAAAAAAAAAAAAAATATAATAACCAATATTTAAACTACAGATTATCTAAAATGTAATGATATTTTAAAAATAATAAAAAAAAAAGGTTTTATTAACATAATGTTTTATAAAAAAATATATTAATGTTAAATTGAATTGTATACAAGTGTTAAAATAATAAATAAAAAAAATAAAAAAATAAAAAAATGATGATTGATAATATATTATATCAAGAGGGATAATATGATGACTATATTTTCATTTTCATTTGATGGCGCCTCATTTTATCCACCTGGAAATAGAGTCCTAGTTTTATACTTTTATCTCTCCTCATTCCCCTTTTTCTGTTCATTCTTAAATATAGATATACACAGCAGCTATATGATATATACAGGTATATTTATTCTACATTTTTGTTTGACTGGGTGGAAAAAAAAAAAAAATAAATAAAAAAAAGTAAAAGAGTAAAAGAGGGTGGCTGGCATTGCCTAGGCTAGGGCTAAACTAGTATATGATATATATATATATATATTGTTGTACAAGGAGAGACAGGAGAGACAAAATGAGGAGAAGGTATTGAGGGTGTGTGTGTATATAAGGGTGAAATGAGGAGAGAATTTATACATATATAGGTATAGATATTTGAAATGGAAGGGTCGATTGGGGTGGGTGGTTGAAAAAATATATAAAAAAAAAAAAAAAAGTTGAAGTCAAGAGGGGTTGGCCTGATGGTTTGGTGAGGGAAATATATACCATACCCTGAGACGATCGAATGCACTAGCCCCAGTTGTAGCGCCGACTCGGCATCCAAAGTTGCGTAGTTTAAAAGCACACTGTATAAAATAGTCGCACGTTTATATTTATATTTATATTTTTTATTATTTATATATACTTAATTTATTAATTAAAATTTATTTTATTTTTTTTTTTTATAGATATAAATTTTTATTAGTTAGATAATTATTTAGTAATACATATATTATTATATATAAAAAAAAAAAATTTTTAAAATACAAAAAATAAATTAAAAAAAAACATTTTTTTAAAAATTAAAATTAAAAGCTAAATTTTAAATTTTTTTTACAAAAAAAAAAAAAATAATTATGTCACGTCCACAAGCTGAATGGAAAAAAATTATATTTATATATATTTTACAATTATTTTCATGTAAGTTTTTTTAATTTATAAATAATTATAAATTTTTTTTCATTTAAAATTATTTTTTTATATCAATATACATATATTAATTTTTTTTCTACCTGTATCCGCCTATATTTCATATGTGATGTGTTTTGTATATGATATGTATATCTATATGTTATGTGGGTGTGGGATTTTTGTTTCCTATCGTTTAAACTTTCGACTGGTTCATTCATTCATTAATACAACTTGTTGGTGGCTGGGGTTATTACGAGGTGGTGTATAATAGAAAATAAAAAATAAAGTAAAACATCACCACCACCACCACTAAAATCACCACCTCTTCAACTAGCACTAGCACCACTTTTAACACCTCTTTTAATCAATTTTTATCTTTTTTTTTTTTTTTTTTTTTTGTTGCAAATCAAGTGAAGGATGATATATTTTTATCAATCCTTGATAAATTATTTTTACACTCATTAAACTGCATTTTTTGTATTTTTATATTTTTTTGTTTATTCGCATGGTCTCACGAGAAAAAGTTAAAAATGAAAGTAGATGTTGGGGTTGTTTGTTTGACGCTGGCTTTTCTCATCTTGCAGTAGTAAATGTCAAGTTATATCAAGCGAGAAAATATATAAATAAAATAATAGTAAATAAAAGAAAATATATATAAAAATAAATTTTATATATATGTATATGTATAGGCTTGTAAATAAAAAATTATTCTGGTATTTTTGCAATCATTCGTGCATGTCTACATAACATAAGAAACACCATCACGTCATGGCATATTTTATATTGAAATTTATATAGATCAAGCTAGTAAGCCTATTATATATATTTGCGATTTAAAACTAATCTTATATATTATCTACCTCGACAATCATTTTTTTTTTTTTTTATTATTTTTTAATACAATTATTTTTATTATTTTTATATTCAACAACTTTAACTTGTTAAATTGGGTCAAACAATATTATTCATTGTCAGTGCATATAAAAATTTAATATCAAATTTTATTTTCATTTTCAATTGTACAATTGTCAATATACGAATTATAATTTGATATATAAAATTAGATATTTAATTGAACGCTATATATTATCAAGTCAATTATTTTAAAATAAGTCTGGTCTAGGTATAGCTAAAAAAAAAACAATATATATATAATATAATAAAATAAAATAAAATATTAATTAAAATAAAACTGGTTATACATGAGACACGCGTTTCCTGATCGATATACAGTATAACGCCTATTTTTCATTCTATATATTCTCAGCAACAGGGTTTAATTGTATATACACCCTTTATTTTTATTTTTATTTTTATTTTTATATATTTATTTTTTGTACCAGTAACCCCAAATTTAACCACCCTTAATACCCTCTATACAAAAAACTATATTTATTTCTTATCTTTATCACATTTTTATACATTTTATATTAAATAACATGTACTTGTACTATTTTTTTTTTTTTTTTTTCAAGGAACTATTAAACATGCCAACTGCAGCATAAACACAAGACAAATTATATGTATATATTTTGTTTTTATTATTATCATATTATTTAATTGTTATTCTTGTTGATAATACATGTATTAATTTTTTATTTTTACTAATATATATATATACTAGTATAATTGATTTTTTTATACAAGTATTTATTTATTTATTTATTTATTCATTTTTAAATGACAGATGCAACACCTGATGTGCAGCTTGTTGCACCAAGATATGTAAAATTTGGTGCAAATGCAACATTACTGTGCAATCATACTGCTGAATTAGATGATTTACATAAAATTGAATTTAAAAAAGATGGTAAAAAAATACTGGAATATATACGTGATCGTAAAGATCCATTTCGGGAATCACCAACTCCGGGTATTTCTCATTTAGAGGTATTTAATTTAATAGTATAATATCATTTAAATAAATAATTAAATAAACACTTTATCGTTTGTTGTAAAATAATAATAATAATTTATTTAAAAAAAAAAAAAAAAGCATACACTCGATGGCAAGACAATCAAACTGGTTGGCATAAGATTTGATGCCGCCGGCGAATATTCATGTTTAGTGAGTACAACTTATCCAATTTATACGGAATCTTCAGAAGAGGAAAAGCTTCAAGTGATAGGTGAGATATACCTACTTGTATAAAAATAAAAATAAATAAATAAAAAAGTATTAAGTAAGACATCAAAGTAAAAATGTCAACTCAATTTATTATATATATATATATATGATAGGTATAATATAAAAGTGCTTTTTCCTTTCTTTTTATTTTAAACTTTATTTAAAAAAAAAAAAAAAACAGAAATAATAAAAGTAGTCATTCAATTTATTAATTTTCAGTGCCTCAAAAGGATAATCCTCGTATATTTTTTAAGAAAGCTATTTACACAGTTGGTGAAGTTCTTGAAGCAACATGTAATTCATCAGCAGCATATCCAGCTCCTCATTTGACATGGCTTATTAACGATAAAGAGGTAATTTTTCATAATTTAAAAAAAAAAAAAAATAAAAATAAATTAATAATAAATATATAAGTATATACATACATATTAATGTACACACACAAGGTTGATATGACACGTGTTATTTCATTTCCACATCGTCAACATGACCAACATTTAATGTCAGCAACATCAAAACTGTCAATTGAAGTGTCAAATTTACATGTTGGTGATAATGGAGTATTGAAAATTGCCTGTCAAGCAACAATACCAGATTTTCTACGGCGTCAAACTCAATATGCTGATATTCGAACTAAAACTGTTACAGGTAAATAAAATAAACTAGTTTGTTAAACTTTTAATAATATAAAGTGTATGTTATATAAATAAATATTAAAACTTTTATATAAACTTTTAAAACATGCATTTATATTTTTAATTATTTATTTTTATTTTATTTAGTTGATATAACAGTTGCAACAACACCAACATCATCATCATCATCATCATCATCATCATCATCAAATCCAAATCTTCCACGTGGACTTTTACCAATTTTAATGCTCTGGGTTCTGTCTACGATGCACAAAATCAATCCTTTTTAAATATATATTAATTAATTAATATATATATTTAATAAATAATTACTGTATGATAATCAATAACGCGTAAATTAATATAATATAATTATTTATGAATTTAAAAAACAAAAAAAAAAAAGAAACACAATTAATGTCAATTGATATAGACTATAATGATGAGAAGAGATTAAATATATACATATATATACCTATACAAAAAATAATCTATATATAAATATTATATATATTGTAAATTTTATTTGTTATTTATTTTTTTGTGAAAAAAAAAAAAAAAAAAAAAAAAAAAATGAAAAAAACATAAAAAAATATAAAAAATTTTAAATATACTATTGACACACTGATAAAATAATTATCTCAATTTATTATTATTTTTTTTTTCATATTTTTTTGTACAAAAAATTATGTGAAATAAATATGAAAAAAAAAAATAAATTGAGAAATTTATTTTCATCAAAACCGTGTTTGGGCTGTTGTAGTATTATTTTAGATATAATTTTATTGTATTTAAAAAATTCGAAAAAAAAAATAAAATAATAATTGCTTATTGTAATTTTTTTTTGCAAAAGAAGATTACTGATAAAATTATTATTTTTTTTTATTCAAATTGGTAATCTTCTTTGTGTAAAAAAATAAAAAACTATTGTTTGTTGAGAAAAAAAAAAAAAAATTATTAAATTTAAGTAATTTTATTTGTGTTTTAAAAAAATTAATTAAAATAAGAAAACTACTAACTGTCAATCATAAAAAAAAATATTAAATATAATAAATATATATATATATATATTTCTTTGTTTATTTAAAAATTATATTGCGTCGTTCAAAAAAAAAAAAAAAAAAGAAAAATATTAAAACAATTGAATAAAAAGCTTTGACGTTAGCAATCAGTGTTAATGAAAAATTAAAATATAATATGTTTAAAATTTTATTGAGTATTTTTTTAACCTTTAACATATTGATTATTATAAAATGTAATAATAATAATAATAATAATGATAATTTAACATTTAGAGTTGATTCAATACCAAGAGTATATGAAGAGACTGAAGCTGTTGAAGAATTTGAAAATAGAATTGTCGGAGGTGAACCAACAAATGTCAAGTCTTATCCATTCATTGTAATAATTAAAATTTCAATATTTGCATTATCTAAATATAATTATTAAAATAATAATAAATTAATTATTAATTAGGTATCAATATTTTTAAGATTTACTAATTTTCATCATTGTGGTGGATCATATATATTACCAAGATTTGTATTAACAGCTGCACATTGTCTTGTCAGGTTGGATTATAATTAAATTTTAATTTTTTTCTTTGACTAATTTAAATTGTGATAGAAGTAAGGGCTATCATTGGATTGCTGAATCACCATGGGCATATGTTATATTTGCTGGTATATCTGATTTACATTATACACCAAGATTTCAAATAAGTAATGTTGAAGCAACTTATCCTCATCTTGGATACAATGCTCTTACTCTTGCAAATGACATTGCTTTAGTTAAGGTTTTTTTATTTATTTATTTATTTATTAATATTATTCACATAAAAATATATAGTTATATATACTTACTTATACTTTTGAATATTATTATATTTATAAAATTAAAGATGGACAAACCTTTGCATTTGAGTGAATATGTTAGCTATGCACCATTGCCATTTGAATATAATGAAAATTTATATAATCAAAGTCAAGTATGCACAGTTATTGGTTGGGGAAGAACAAGTACTACAGAATTTGTAAGTAATATTATTAAAATTTTTATATTTCAATTATAATTTCATATTAGCGGATGAAATTTACCGGTTAAATATAATTATTTAAAAATTAAATATCCTGGTAAATAATGTTTTTAATAAATTAAAAAATTAAAAACTTGAAATTTATTGATTTCTTTTTTTTTTTATAATAAATTAATTAATAATAATAATAATAATAAGAAAATTTTTATATTTATTTATTCAGCTATTTAATTAAACTTCTAGACATTTTTTAATTGTTATGATAATTTAATTAATAAGTTAAAAAATAAATAAATTTTATAATAACTTTATATTTAATTATTAATTTATTTATTTTTTTTTAATTTTCTGCTTTTGAATAATAATTATTAGATTGCTAGTGATGTATTGAATCACGCCCATGTTCCATTGATATCATCATCGGAATGCAAAAAATATTATCCCCATGATTTTGGAAGAGATCAAATATGCGCTGGACGTCAAGAGGGTGGTGTTGATGCTTGTCAGGTGAGTGAGATAAATCTCTCTTTCCATTTATATATATGATAGGTATATATAGGTATATACAGTGTTAAACTCAATTATATTTTATATAATGTTATGTATATACAAGTATACAGCCAATAATCAATGATGAATGCACACGGCAGACAGCTGTTGCAGACTATTGACTGTATACAATTATTAACACTGCAGTATATTCTATATACCAAAAAATAACAAGCTTGTTATTTTTTTTTTTAATTATTTTTATTTATTTTTAATTATTATTTTTTGTTAAATGTAGGGTGACAGTGGTGGGCCACTTGTATGTAATGGTATTCAAGTTGGTATTGTGTCCTGGGGAAGAGGATGCGCCGACAGAAATTCACCCGGGGTTTACGGTACATATATATCTATCTGTTATATCGATTATTAAATTTTTCAATTTATATTTTATCATTAAATTATAAATTACATATCTAATTTTTTATTTTTTATTTTTTTTTTTTTTATCAACAGCTCGAGTTGATTTTTATCTTGATTGGATTAATTTAACTGCAACAATGAATGAAACATCATCAATTATTTATAAATATTTTTATCATTTAATTTTTTTAAATATATTTTTATTATATTTTATTTAAATCAATAATTATTATCAAATTTTTTATATATATATATATATTGATTTTTAATTTTTAATTAAATTTTTTATTTTTAAATTATTCCCGGGCATGTGGCGCTGCCATCGATTGTTTTTTTATTCCGCCATTTTTGTTTTTTTTTTTTTTTTTTGATTTGTGTGGGAAAATAAAATAAAATAAAATGAAAAAATATATTTACATTTAACCAAACATTCAACAGAGAGAGAGCACGTGTTTGATAGTATTGAGCAGTAATAATCAAATTTTATCAATTAGAAAATTTATTTAAATAAAAAAAATTAGTGATTCATTTTAATAATGAGTTATAAAAGTGATTTTGATATTTTTGTTGGAGGATTATGTGGAGTATTCAAAGGTTTGTTTAAATTAATTTTACTGTTGTTGTTGTTGTTTATATTTGTTTTTATTTTAATAATAATAATAATCATGAATTAATTTACAGGTATAAAGATTGAAAAATCTACATATATTGCTAAAAATATGCAAAAAGTACAATCAATTAATAAAGATCATGAAATAACAAGTATGTCATGGGGTGATGAAGAAGAAAAAGAAATATTAATTGGTTGTGGATCAAAACAAGATAGAAGGTTAGGTTTATTTTTAATATTTACAATTTTTACAATAAATAAAAATATTAATTAATTATTTTATTTATATTTTTTTTTTAGTGTTAAAATTTATGATACTGATTGTGCAGCATTTATAAATTCATTCAATTGTAACAATGGAAGTGGTAAAATAAATGGTTTATCACGTTTTAACAAGTAAGTTGTGTATTGGATATATTTATGAAATAATGTAGGTATATCTATATTATATTAATTTTTATTAATTTATTTTATTTAAATAGCAATTTATTGACATCAGTTGATTCAGGACATATAACACTGTGGAAAAGTCAAGAAGATAATGAAATATTAATTAAAGCTGGTGATAATATTGAAAAAATGCGTCATTCAATTGACAATAAAAATTTAATAGCAACTGGTGGAAAAGAAAATCCATTAAAAATATATAGTTTAGAAAGTAAAAAAATTATATTTGAAGAAAAAAATGTTCGTAATGATTGGCTTGAAATGAGAGTACCACAATGGACATGTGATATTGGTTTTTTTCCAAAATCATCATTGTTGGCAACATGCAGTAGATATGGATATGTATGTTGTTATTTTAATATTTAATATAAAAATATTTATTTCTGATAGACATATTTATATCATTTATTTATATATTATATAATAATTTTTTAGATACGTTTGTATGATCCAACTGCACAAAGACGACCAGTTATTAATCTTGAAATTAAAAATCAACCTTTAACAACACTTGCTATAACTCAACGAGAAAAGTAAGTAAAAAAAATTAACTAATTAATAATTTAATGTGTATTGTTATTTATTTATATATTTTTTGTCTAGACAAATTATTGTTGGTTCTGGAAGAGGTGCTATGAATCTTATTGATTTACGAAAATCTGGAAAAATATTAAATACTTATAAAGATTTTGTTGGAGGTATTACTGCAATTTGTTGTTCACAAAATGAAGTTATATCTGTTGGATTAGACAGATATCTTAGAATTCATGATTTGGTTACTAAAGAATTATTACAAAAAATATATTTAACATCAAAATTAAAATCTATGGTTATTAGAAATAATTTTAGTTTTAAACAAATCAAAGTTGAAGAAGATGATGAAAATGATGATGATGATGATTCAAGTGGTGATTCACTTGATGAAATGATGGATTATTCAATTGATGATTATGCTGTTGATCCAATTGATGAATCACATGATTTTTAATTATTTTTTTTTTAAATAATAAACTGTATAAATAAAAATAAGAAAAAAAAAAAATAAACTTATTTAAATTCATCAATCATTCATTAAATTAATTATATATGCTATTTTTTTTTTTTTTTTTTTCAACTTTTTTAATAAAAATTGAGGAATAATTAATTAAAAAGTGTCTAGCAATTTTTTTTTATCAATTCCTATTTATAGAATAATTTCTTTTATTTATTTTTTTTTTTTTAAATATAAAACAATCATCCTGTGATGATCTTTTTTTATTTAGTTGAAAACAATAGTGATATTTATGAAGATAATAATTCTTAAAATCTTGTTGCTTCTAGACATACATAATTTTTTATTCAGCTTCGAAAAATAACACCCAACTCACTGATGTTTTATAAATAATTTTTATGCTTGAATTATTAAAGAAAACAATATTTCAACTTGTTCATTACTATTATTATTATTTTCACAGCTACAAATACAAGAAATGAAAAAAAAAAAACAAAAACAAAAACATACAAATGAGACGACACATAAATTTCTATAGCCATTTTATTTTTATTTTTATTTATTTTTTTTTTTTTAAATTAAAACGATGACTTTTCACTATACAATTTTCTTTTTATTTATTTATTTTTTTTTTTGTTAAAATTTATCGTGCCTTAATGTCAAGTTATGATTGATAAACTTGATCTGTTTTATTTTTCGTCATCATGATTATTTTAAAAATTACAAATTTTTTTTTTCATTGAAAAAAGAAAAGAAAAAAAAATTTATTTGTTAATTTGGGATTATATTTACACGTCGAGGTATTTTTTTTATATTTATATATTTTTTTTCCTTCAATGATTGTAGAAAATCCCATTTTTACTTATTTTTTTATCATTGGCCAATAAATATTATTTAAAAAAAAAAAATAATAATATTAATAAATAAAAAACTATCATCCTTAATTGGATGCTATCACATGTCAATTGATACACATCAGTTAAAGCTTTACTTTTCTTTTATATATATATATATATTTATTTAATTTATAATATGCAAAAGTAAAGAAGACATGTCCAAAAAAAAAAAAAAAATTATGACAATGTCTGTCAATTATTAAAATATTATTAGGCTTTGCGTGATCAACATAATCAAGTTCATCAATATGAACCATCAATATATTTAATAAAAATAAAAAAAAGTAAATCAATAAATCAGTGACAAATAAATCAATATTGCTGCGCAAGTTTTATTATAATTATATTATTAATATTATTTATTATTATTTATTACTATTATTTATTTATTTTTGTTGTTTCTATACATGTTATGAAATATCACTCGCAGCTCAATATGCAACCAAGCACTTTGTATTTATTTTAATTTCATTTATACAATTATGAACTTAATAAATAACGCCCGTTTGAATCATCAATTGTTGTCGGTAATAAAAAAAAAAAAAAAAAAAAAAAAAAACAAACAAATAAACAAAAAATAAAAAAAAAAAAACAATATAATAATGAACCGACTAGACATTTTATTTATCGCAAAAAAATAATAATAAAATACAGTCAAAATGTAAGACGACAATGAGCTCCTATTAATTAGATGCACGTTTTACAAATAAGAAGAGCGCAGAAGTAAATTAAATATGTTTGTGTTCGTTGCTACTACGATTGAAAATTATAATAACAAAAAAAAAAAAATTGTATTTTGTTGTTTCTAAATATACATTAAATTAAATTAAATTAAATTATTCACCACCAGAAACAGCAACTTCACGCCACGTTGTTTCTGGTGAATTATTAACAGCCATAACAGTTTGTGGTTCTGATATATCAGAAACAGCTGGACTTAATGGTGGACTTGGTGTTGCTGGTGTATCATTTGTTTGATTTTTATTATTATTTTGTTCATCATCACCATCAATAACATCATTAACATCATTATCATCATCATCTGAATTTGGTGCTTTTGTTGAATTAATTGAATCTTGTGCACGTAATGATATTGAACTACCTTTGGTACTAGTGCTATCTTCCCCTATTTAATATAAATTATAATATATAAATAAAAAATTATAATTTAATGATGATAATAATAATAATAACAATAATCTTACCACAAGGCCTGAGTACTAGATAAAATAATAAATCAGATAGTGATATTATTCCAATAACTTTGTTATCATCATCAACAACAACTAATCTGTGAACCTAAATAACAAAAATAAAATAATAATTAACAATAAAATATATTAGCTATTTTAATTATATAAATAAATTAAATAAATTACCTCTGCTCTGACAATTTTTTCCATAACAGTAAATAATGTTTCATTTAATTTACAACTTTGAACACCTTCAAACCAATCATTTCTATGTTCATTTGCTTCTCTTAATGATACATCAAGATTATTATAAGTTTTTTCAGCAGCTAAATTAATAACATCAAATTTTGAATAAATATTAACTAGTTTACCATCATTATCAACAATTGGCAATGCTGATACTCGTCTTTCAACAAATTTTTTTAATGCTAATATTATACTAGTTTCTTCAGTTGCTGTTTCAATATTTTCAAATGTTCCTATTTTTAATTCTTTGATTGTTTTATTTGTAAATGATGGTTTTGGTAATTCATGAATCTATTATAAACACAAAACACACACAAATATTAATTTTAATTATTTATTATTTCTATTATTTCTATTATTATAGAATAATTATTACTTACATAGAGAAACAAAAACCTCAATATCCTTTTATGTGTTAAAATGTACAAAACATTACCAGTATCAGGATCGATGACAGGCAATCTATGAATTCTATTCATTATCAATGTTTTAATAGCTTCATAAAGAGATGCATCTGGACTGATACTAACTAAAGGATGTACTTGATCACTCAATACTTCTACAATACAAATTAAAATTAAATTAAATTAATTAAATAAAATAAACAAATATACCTATAAATTATATAAAAAAAATAATAAACTTACTTCTCCATGTTGCTAATTCATGTTCTTCAAGTTCATCCATTGTAACTGTTGGACTTGTATAATACATTTGTAGTATTTTAATAAAATCAGTTATTGTAAGCATACCAACAAATTGTTGTCTAGAACTATCCCAAAGTGGTGCTGCTCTAACTCCTAAAAAAACAAAACAATATAAAAAATATATTTACAAGTTATTTATTTATTTTATTTATTTAGATACTTTACCATTGTAGACAAGTGCAAAGAATGCTTTTTTAACTAGTAGATGAGTATCAAATACAACGAGTTTGGCACTTGTTGGTATAAGATCATAACATTTGTGAAATTTAAAAAATTTAACAAATATTTGTGATTCATCTTCCTCTGTAATATCATACAATTGACAATATATAAATGCTTTATTATTTCTTCGTAACATAATATTATTTTTATTTATTTATTTATTTATTATATCAAGCCATTCAATATACTAAATAACAGTAGTATAGGTATAAATATATATTTTTATTTTTTATCATAGACTAAATGTTAGAGTTCACAGTTCAACATCAACACCACCAATTTTTTATTTTATTTTATTTTTTTTTTTATCTCACGATAAACCACAATGACTATGTTTTTTTAATCATCATCAAAAAAATAATAATTCAAAACACACAAGTATACATATATATATATATATATATTTTTATATATATAAAAAAATTAATTATTCAAGATTTTTAAAATAAAAATTTTCAATTAATGATGACGCATTAATAGCCTTGATAAAACTTGATGATATTAATTGACTATTGCAATAATAATAACAATAATATCATCATCATCATCAGGTAAATTTCCACAAATCAATGTAAAAAAAAAAAATAAACTTTTTAATGTAAAAATTTTAATTAATCTAAATTCTTAATTAAATTATTAATGCAAATGAATTTTAGATCAACTAATCTATTTTTTATTTAAAAAAAAAATCACAGTGTCTGTTGAGTAATATTTAATTTAAAAATAAATATAGATAAAATAATATGTGAGTTGATTTTATTTGTAGATGAATGGAATTATGACAGAGAGATTTATTTTATGTGTTGCAAGCAAGAAGGATCTTACTGACTGACTGACTGACTGACGTGGATTAAAGCCTTGGTGACTGACTGGCTTACTTATTTTACTAGACATTCACTTGACAAAATTTGTATATAGTATATGTTAAAACTATGGTTAATGCCTTTTTTTATAATTATTTGTCTATCTTTTTTGTGAAAATCAAAAAATTAACTTGAAGGTAAAATTGATTAAAAAAAAACAAAAAAAAAAAAAAAATAAATGTACCTTTTGTCAACAACCATGCAAGTTCATTTTCAAGTGGTGGATTTTCAACATCAAATTCTTTAATTAAATCTTTTGAATAAACTGGATCATCTTCATTTTGTTCATTTTGATTCCAACAATCAGTTGCAACAGGTTTTATTGATGCTCTTATACCAACAGCATCAGAATAATAATGTATTGTCAACATTATTTATTTATTTATTATAAAAATACATATTATCACGGTTTAATATTATTTTTATAATAATAATAATAAAATAAATACAGTGAATAATCAATTGTTAAAAATTTAATTTTTTTTTTATACTCCACTAATTTTAATGACATTATTATAAAAATAATACTGTTATGTTATTGTTTTTTTAAATCAATTGATTTTTAGCACAACAATCTATTATTAAAAAAATAAAATAAAATAAACAAACTTAATTATAAAATTTGTTGCCAGAATTTAATTACGATTTTTTTAAGCATCAGGCATTTGGCCAGTCTCATGTTTTAAATTTTATTTGTTGATAATTATATAAGTATATACTATAATCACTGTATAAACATAAAACTATTTATTTTTAATTTATAAAAAATTATATAATTTTAATTATTATTTCATTTTTAAACAAATGAATGAAATTTATGAGATTAAATATTTTATTTAAAGACAGTATTGTTGCTTGAGCAAAACTGAATGACTGCTAAATATCTTGGTTAGTCTTGTTGTACATGAAAGAGTATAGACTTTTTTTTTTTTTTTTATAATTATCTAGCCAAGAATAAAGTTTTTCTTGGCATCTGCCAACATTGATATTTCAACTTACAACTACCAAATTTTATAATTTAATTTTTTTCATATAATTTAAATAAATAAATAAATTGATACTTTTTTTATCAGTAATTTCACTTGTTGTTTTTTTAGAAAGCATGATAATATTATTAACATGTTGTGAGTGTGTATTTATCATGTCAATAATAAAAAATAAAAAAAATCCATGTCTACCTAACTCAAAATAACAAGATCTCTTGACCCAATAAAATAATCAATTAAACTATATCACTCAATTATGATATTATCATACTAAAATAGAGCATGATAAATTATTTGCATACACATCAATCAATTTGATAATAAATCAAATTAAAAAAATTTCATAACAAGTGTAGCTGTGTTTATAAAGAAAGTATAGTTTTTTTTTTTTTTTATTATTATTATTATTGAAAATATATATATTTATGTTGATGTGTAACTGACGAAAATAGAAATTTTATTATTTTAAAATTAAATTTTATAAATTTCAACAAGTCACTTGTGTTGATGTGTTGATGACAAAGACAATGTTAACATGTGCTGAAAATTTGATCGATTATTTTCTGTCAGAGGTCACTTTGATTGGTATTGAAAAATTAATTTAAATTTTAATTGAATATGTCAATAAATTTATTGTAATTTATATTATACAAAGAAAATGTATCAAAATATTTTTTAAAATATCAATCAATTTAGTAAAAATAAAAAATACAGTTTTTTTTTTTTTGTAACTTTGATGTTGAAATTAGGTCAGTCATAAAGAACTTGAAGATTATTAATTTTATCCATCAGGTCTTTAATTAAATAGGGATTTTATTTATTAAATATTAAGTATTATTTTGAAATTAAAATAAACTAGTCAACATTTGACAATTATAGGTCAGGGTTATACATTTTATATAGTTTTTTGTTTTTTTCCTTCTTGCATCTTTTTCCTATTGATTTTTAAATATATGTATAAGTATATAGTTTTTTTTTTTTTAAATTGATTTTAAATTATAACATGCAAAAAAAATATGAATATTTTATATTTTTTTATGAATAAATTATTCAATTAAATACCTAATGTATTGAATTAATTTATAAAAAAATAAATAATAAAATAATTATAAAAAAAATTGATTTATAGTTTGTATTAATTTGAGCTTTAATAATAATAATTTTGTCGAGTATAAATTAATGAGTGCATTGATGAAAACTATTGAGTTTTAAATTGAAAAAAAAAAAAAAAAAAATGACTATTGATAATTATTGTTTTATAAAATATAAATTATGTTATGTCCAACTGTGTTGTGACTCTGACTGTGAGTTTAATTTAATTATTTTCATCAATAAACTCAAATAAAATAATAATTTATTTTTTGATATATATTGAATGGCTTGATATTAATAATAATTATTTCTACTCACCAAGATCAGATAGAGATACTTTTTCCAAAAATGGATCCACCACTGGTAACTGAAAATAAATAAATAAAATTATTATAAATAAAATTTAATTTATATCAATTATATATTTTTAATTAATTATAATACCAGTGTTTTTTTTAATAAAAATCTTGGACTAAAATTTTGTCGTTTTTTAACATTTGTTGCTATTTTTGAACACCAATGTGCAATTAAATTTGATGATGCTGATTGGATTGTTCCATTTGCATGGGAATTTTTTGTAACATTACCAGATGAACCAGATGAACTTCCATTTGGTTCACTTGTTTGTCTTTTGAATAGCATTTTTGTTTTTTAATTTTAATTATCAACAAATTAATCAACAATATTTACACTATTTTTTTTTTTTTTTCCATATAAAATATCATTTTTTATATATTATTTAATATAATATTTTGTTCATGTTATTGACAAAAAATAGTTGCACATTGATATTAATATATTACGTATAAAACACATTTTTAAATAAATTTATAAACAAAATTTATATTTCATTTTATAATTATTTCTATTTAATAATAATGTTTATTTTTATGATTTAAAAACTATTTAAAATGTTTCACAGTTTAAAGATGAAAGTTACTAAGATGAAAAATTTATAAATAAATAAACTCAAGATAGATAAACAACATTCAACTTAAACAAAAATAAAAAAGAAAAAAGGAGAAATTAATTGAGTTATTTTAGGTCACTTAAAATCATCATCATCATATTTTGGCACTAAATATTATATAAAATCAATCAAGTCAACAATTATCATTGTCAAATATATTAATTGTTATTTTTTTTTATTTATTTACTAAGCAAGGTCAAATAATTTTATTAAAAAAATAATAATTTTTTGGCAAATAACGTAGTTTTTTTTAGATTTTTTTTTTTTTTTTTGGCATCACTTCCGTATATTTTTTTCTCAGCAAAAAAAAAAAAAAAAAATAACTAAATATTAATATGTATAAATTATTATTTTCTAAAAATATCATAATATCATAATAATTATGTTATAAAATTTTCCGTAAAATAATATTATACATAATAAAATCGATTGATTTAAAGTGCGATGTACGTTAACTTGTCATTATAATAATGTTTAAATGAAAATTAAAAATAATAAACAAACATATACAATTGTCAACTGTTGTCATTAATAATAATAATAATTAATAATTAATATTTATAAATTGATGAGTTATTTAAAATTATAAATTCACTTAGACAATATGATTATTAATTTTATCTCATTCATAATCAGGAAGTATTTATAAATCAATTAATCAATAATAATTAAATTAATAATTCAATTTTAATGTTGCATTTTTAATTTAAAAAAAATAACAAAATTCAAGTATTATTTGTTTCTGATATTTTACAAATATTTATCTGATGAAATTGAAATAAAATGTACAAAGTTTTTACTTGAGCTCATCTATGTTTATTTATTATATTTTATTTTATTTAATTTTTTTTTTTTTTATAATTTACAATAAGTGATATTTATATTCATTTGTACGTGGGTTTTGATATAAAAATATGAGAAATGAATGAAAGACAATGAATTCATCACACAACAAGACACTGGACATTGTCTCAATCAAAAAAAAAAAAGAAAAAGAAAAATCATTTATAAAAATTAATATTATGGTTTGTTTAAAAATATAAATAAATAATTTAATTGGGTTATATGAAGATAATAAATATCAAAAAAATAATAATAATTTAATCTTTGTGGATAAATAATTTTGATGTTTAATAAATCAACAGATGCAATCACAAACAACACGTGATATATATATTTATTTTATATGTAATTTTTTAGCACTATTTTTTGGAGTAAAAAATATAAAAAATATATTCATATAAAATGAAATTATATTATTATGATAATTAATAATTATTATTACAAATTAATTTAGTTTTTTCATAATGTTTTTTTTTGTTGTTGAAATAAAATGATGGTAATTGAATATTACTATTTTAAAAATTAATTAATTAATTATTTTTTTTTATCAATTATTTGACAGATATAGAAAATAATTTTTTGAGGTAAATATGAGAGTGATAGGATACGCGGCTCGCGGAATACTGGATTGTAGAATGGTTGATGCTAAACGGCATACTGTTGGGTGTATGACAAGCTTATAACTACAAGACCAATTTCAGCGCAGTGTTTAAGCGCATATTGCTTGTAAATTGTTATTAAAATTAGATTAAAAATGAAATAAATAATTATTAAATAATCTATGAAATATTAAAAATACATACAGATAAATTATATATATATATATATATCATTGATGGATGGAAAAATATATTTTATAAAAATGAAAACAACAGCTATAAGAAAATAAGAAAAAAAAAAAATTTTTATATAAAAATATAAAAATGCGTAGAATTAATAAATTTAGTAAACAAAAACTTGAATATCATATATATACTTATAATAATATATTTATGTTTAAAAATAATCATCAAAATTTATAATCAATTTATAAAATGTAAAATAAAAAAAAAAAAATTGTTGTACATATATTATTTAAAAATAAGTAAAAGAAATAATAATAATTTTTTTTTTTTTTTATTATTTTTACCGAATGTAAGAAAAATAAAAACACAGAGATATTTAATGTAATAATAAACTCAAGAAAAAGAAAAAAAAAAAAAAAATTAAAAATATTTTTATATATACACAAGTTGACTATCGCACATGTGTATATTTTGTATATTTGTGTCATTCAACTGAAGTTTTACCAGCGATATGATAACATACTGATAACGTAGCAAAAAAAAAATTTTAAAAAAAAAATAAAATATGCCTATTGCAAATATAGTTAATTATTTAATATTATTTAACAAAAAATTATGTACAATTAAAATAATAAATAATTATTAACAAAATTGTTATTTAAATTATTCAAAATTAAATTTTTTTCTTCAACAAAAATTATAAAATATTAACAGTAAAATACTGTTTTTTTTTTGTTATTGATTTTATAAATTTGTAGATCTTATTAAAAACAAAATTGAGATGAAAAAAAAAAAAAAAAATTCTGGATTTGTTGCCAGCTGCTATAATTGGTAGTGCCAGAATATAATTATAAAAAAAATATACTGAAGATTAGAGAAAGAGTATTTTTCCACGTTTCTTGTTTGATTAATTTTCATTTTTTTAAAACTTAACCTTGTTCCATTATTTAATTTATTATTATTATGATGATTTTGTAAATAATTTTCTATAAAATTAAAAGTCATTAATAAATATTTTATCTTGTTATTTGGCTAATCAATCATTTAAATTGGCAGGGAAATAACAAAGACTTTATCCGAGAGCTTATCAATGAAAACTTTAATTCAACAATTAAATTTTACTTGTATGTTTTTTATAATATTTTAAAATTTAATATACTTAGTTTGTATTATATATAGGTATATATTTTTATTTTTTTTTTTTGTCAATATCAATAATATTTGCGTCAGTTTAATGGATATATAGTATACTTGGCCTTGACATAGACAAAAAGATTTGCGCATGACACGATCGATTGCATCACGGAAAATGCAACAGCCTGCAACTGCCCACATTAATTTTCTTTATTTTTTTTTTTTCAAGTTTATTGTGCAGCCATCCAACAACGTCATTGATTGATTAAAATATTTTTATATACAAAATTGAGAGAGAGAGAGAGAGAGAGAGCAATCAGCAAACAAAGTGGAAGTATTATAAATTATAACATCAAAATTATTTTTTATATAATTTAATTTCATTATGCATTTCAACAATTAATTAAACAATATGTAAGTATATAATTTTTTTGAAATTTAAAAAAACTAATTGTTTAAAATAAAAGATTTCTATTTTATCATTTTTTATTTGTAGAATTTATTTTTATCGTTGGATCAAAATGATTCAACAGTTGATAAAATAGGCAACAAATCATTATTAACAATTAAAATGATTATATTAATTTCTAGTAATTTTTTAATGTAAATTATCAATCATGATGATGATGATTAGAATAATGCTCTACGGTTGAAGTATCAAAGACATCACAGTGCATATGACAAAAAAAAAAAAAAAAAAAAAAAAGGAAATAACAATAGTATATATTGATTTATCAATAAATAATTTTGATAAATAAATTTAAACATTAAAATTCATGATAATGGTTAACGTGCATCGAGTCACGTATCACAGTTAGTTTATTGCAAGTTCATTTCATTTGCATTCTTGGCAAGAGAATAAGAATTTACATTGAAACACTCAACAACCACCACCATCACCACTAATGGAAAAATTCAATTTAAAAAATAATAAATAAATAAATAAAACTTACCCCTCTAGCATCTCTAAATAATATTGCAGCATGAATTGGATCTAGACAAGCATCAGAAGCTCTGTGTGGTATTGCTGGTGGACCAAGTGAAAGCCTTCTTTGTACTGGATCAAGTGAACCACGACGAATTGCACCTAAAAAATTATTTAAAAATATATAGGCATATTTATTATTTTATTTTATACATGAAAATCATTCTGAAAATAATATCAAAAATTAATATTGTGCTGAGTTTTTTTTTTTAAATTTAATTTTCATAAAAATATATTTATTTTATATTTTTATCTTTTTTACATTTTATTTTATTCTTGATATACCTATATTTACTTGTATCAAATAAAAAGTAAAAATTTTTAATATAAAAAAAAGTCTATTATGCAAACATTCGCATAAAATAATAAAGTTGATAAATTTTTAACTAAAAATAATAATAATAAATAGTTTTATATAACAAAAATTTAAATAAAATATTAAAACAAATTAAAGACAGTAGCAAAAAATAACAAGGTGTTTAAAGTCCTGTTGACATTAAATTCTTGTTATCAAATTTAAAAAAAATTAATGTGTTGACTAATCTCATATTTATTGTGTTCTAAAGTTACAAAATATATATTTAATAAAATTCAATGCACGTTTATTTATTATCTTTATAAAAAAATGTAATAATAATTAATTAAAAATTTAAATAAAAATCAAAATTAATTGTTTTTATAAAAATGATAAATATTTATAAATATAACATTTAAAAAAAAAATTTAAACTGCAAATAAAATAAGGTCAATTTTATAGATGCACAAATTAATTCAGCCTATTGCAGTTAGTATGTGCATTCAAGTTGGACTTTGAAACCCCACAATTTTTTTTTTTTTTTTAACTACGATTATACTTGGGAATATTTTTTTTATATATTAAAATTAACAATGTACTATTTTTAAATTTATGTTGAATTTATATTGAGATAAATATGCACTACGATGACTTTGTGCATATTGATCCAACCAAGAAAAAAAAGAAATAAAAAAAATTCATTTTAAATTTAAGCTAAAATTAAAGCTGAACTAATAATTAATTTTTATTTTTAAATTTTAGTAAGTATATTTATTTAATTGAATTATTATATAAAATAAATTAAGTATATTTTATTTAAAATTTTAATAATATATATATTTCTGGGATTTTAAATGAAAAATAAACTTGAATGTCATTTAATATGTACTGACGTATAAATGTCAATACAAATTATCCTAAATTTAATTTTCCGGTTTTAAATAAATAGCAGTATGATGATGATGATGATGATAAATATTGTAGGCATATAAAAAAAATTAGTTACACAATCATCATGTATACAGGTTTAAAAATTTCATGCAAATTATTATTGCCAATAGAATCAACCAATTTAGAAAAAAAATTTGCTACAATAATTTATTTATCATTTGATTTTTCAATAATTTTAAACAATTTTACCTTGTTTAAGTATGCTTTCATAAATTTTATATGTTGTTTCACAATCAGCATCAAATCTGTGACCTGTAAGACGAGAATTACCATCAAGACTTTGACTTCTATTACGAAATTCTTCATCTTTTTTATTTGGTTTATCTTGACACTCTGATTGTCGACGTATATGTCCAAGTCTTCTTCCAAATTGACGAATCATTTCTTGAATACTGTGATGATGATGGTGATGATGATGATGTTGATGTTGATGTTGTTGCTGATGATGATTATTGTACTTGTCAGATTCAACAGGTGGACTTTGTGAATTTGGACTTCCTCCATGACGATAATGATGCTGTTGATGATTTTGATGAGAATAATTTGATCCATGAATAGTATGATATACAGAATGATGAGGTATATGACTACCAGATCCATAATTTGATGAATTTGAACCATGACTTGATGCACATGATGCTGATGATGCATAAGAATACGTTGAACTAACTGAACCTCGTGATGGATATCTATCATTTAAATATAATTTTCCTTCATTATGAGGTCGTTGATGATTATTTAATATGTCCTGTAGTAATTTTGGATCATCATTTAAATTTATTTTTTTTATATTTGATGAATATTTATTGTTATCTTGAATATTTTTAGAATCACTGTTTGAATTATTAGAATGAAATAAATTTGTCAATCCCTGCATATTGATGATGAGTATATTAACTTGATTTTTTTTAAATAAATTTTTTGTTTTATTAAATTAGTTGAAAAATCTGAAATAAATTTTGTATTTATGTTTTTTTTTTTTTCATATTTTATTTTATATTTTTAATTCACTGCTGGACTTTGAAATATTGATAAATGATCATTCATTTTATAATATTGCAAACTAATATTAATAATTTTTTTATAAAAGTAGACTTTTTTAATTTCTATGATTTTTATCTGAATTATTGAAATAAAAATTTTTTTTTTTTTGCAAAAAGTTCATGATATTATGCTTCTATTATTTGGAAAATACCCTAAAATAATTATCCTGTAAGTTTCAAATGTATATTTCAATTATTTCTAATTTTTTTTTATTTTTTTATAATTTTCAAATGAGTTTGAGAAAGTCTGACTTTTTCCAACTCATACGGTTTTTAAAAAAAATATTTCTAATCAACCTAAACATGAAATTATGCTTCTATAATTTAAAAAACACCCTAAAATAATTATCCTGCAAGTTTCAAGCATTTATTTTGGTTTTTAATAATTTTTTTTAATTTTATATTTTTTCGGGACATCACTTATGAAAGTCTAGTGTTTTCAATGTAATGTCCTGTTGGCTTAAAAAAAAATTTCTAATCAACCTAGACCTGATATTATGCTTCTATAATTTAAAAAATATCCTAAAATAATTATCCTGCAAGTTTCAAGTGAATATTTCAATTATTTCTAATTTTTTTTTATTTTTTTATAATTTCCAAATGACTTTGAGAAAGTCTGACTTTTGCAAACTCATTCGGTTTTTAAAAAAAATATTTCTAATCAATCTAGACATGAAATTATGCTTCTATAATTTAAAAAACACCCTAAAATAATTATCCTGCAAGTTTCAAGCATTTATTTTGGTTTTTAATAATTTTTTTTAATTTTATATTTTTTCGGGACATCACTTATGAAAGTCTAGTGTTTTCAATGTAATGTCCTGTTGGCTTAAAAAAAAATTTCTAATCAACCTAGACCTGATATTATGCTTCTATAATTTAAAAAATATCCTAAAATAATTATCCTGTGAGTTTCATGCATTTATTTCAATTATTTCTAATTTTTTTTTATTTTTTTATAATTTTTAAATGACTTTGATAAAGTCTGACTTTTGCAAACTCATTCGGTTTTTAAAAAAAATATTTCTAATCAATCTAGACATGATATTATGCTTCTATAATTTAAAAAACACCCTAAAATAATTATCCTGTAAGTTTCAAGAATTTATTTTGATTTTTAATAATTTTTTTTAATTTTATATTTTTTCGGGACATCACTTATGAAAGTCCAGTGTTTTCAATGTAATGTCCTGTTGGCTTAAAAAAATATTTTTAATCAACCCATTAACGATATTATGCTTCTATAATTTAAAAAATACCCTAAAATAATTATCCTGCAAGTTTCAAGTGAATATTTCAATTATTTCTAATTTTTTTTTATTTTTTTATAATTTTCAAATGACTTTGATAAAGTCTGACTTTTGCAAACTCATTCGGTTTTTAAAAAAAATATTTCTAAACAACCTAGACCTGATATTATGCTTCTAATATTTAAAAAACATTCTAAAATAATTATCCTGTAAGTTTCAAATGTATATTTCAATTATTTCTAATTTTTTAAAATTTTTTTATAATTTTCAAATGACTTTGAGAAAGTCTGACTTTTTCCAACTCATACGGTTTTCAAAAAAAATATTTCTAATCAACCTAAATATGAAATTATGCTTTTATAATTTAAAAAACACCCTAAAATAATTATCCTGCAAGTTTCAAGTGAATATTTCAATTATTTCTAATTTTTTAAATTTTTTTTATAATTTTCAAATGACTTTGAGAAAGTCTGACTTTTGCATGGTCATTTCGATTATAGAAAAAATACTTCTAAGCAATCTGTTTATGATATAATGCTTTTTATATCCAAATAACATTCGCAAATAAATATCTTTAGAGTCAGAAGTATCCACTTTAATTAATTCTGTTTTTTTTTTTTTCAAATTTTATTTCTATTTTTTTATTAAAAATGAAAAGTCAATGCGTGCTATCTTTTTTTGTAATGCAAATAGAAAAGAACAAAACAATAAAAAAAAATTATATAAAATTATGACATTGTCATTGAATAATTTTTATTTTTCATAAATGTGTCAATTGATCTTCAGATTTTGATACCATCAGCTGTATATTTATTAACTCATCCGCGATGCTTACTCAAGATACTGAAGCTTTTAATTATTATTATTTTTTTTTAATTATAATCAAGAGCAATGATGACCCATTTCCCACGTTTCTAGGTCAGTTAAAAATAATAAAAAATAAAAAAAAGGATATATCAAAATGTAAATACACAAGGATACAATTTTTCCAATCGAGATTTGTTTTTTTTTTCTTTTTTTCTGTTTTTTATTCAAATATAAAATTCTAAATATAAAAATATACTTTGGCAATGTATCATTTTATATGTTAATATTATTATTTATATATTTATTTAGGTAAAAATAATAAAATAAAAAAACTTGATAAAATTTATTGATCAACGACACAATAACAAACGTCATTTTTTTTTTTTTTTTGTTGCATTTAAAAAAAATATGTTAAATCATCAAAAATTATCAGTGACATTTTTTTTTTTAAATTTTTAATTCAATTTTGATTATTTTTTTTTATTTTAAATTATATAGTTAACAGTCTCAATGTACTATTATTTATTTAAAAAAAAAAAAAAAAAAATTATCATTTGTTTATGCAACAGTGTTTTTATTTATCATATATTTATATTTATTTGCCATTCAAAAATTGTATATTATTATTTTAATAGCAAAGTTGTCAAGAGTCTTAAAGTACAACAATAACACTCAAAGTAACAATAGTCAATGATCTCATCTAGTTGTAGAATACTGATGATTAAATTAAATGTAAATAATTTATAATTATTATTATTTAAATGCAAAACTATTCAATGTCAATAAAAGTTAATTAAATATATCATCATTATTATTTTTTTTTCTATTTACTTGTTTAAAAAACACACAACAAATTTACAATTAAATATTATAATAAATGATAATTTTATGTATAATTTATTGTAATATAAATAAATAAATAAATTATTCAGATAAAAGAGAAATATAATTTCATGAGAAAAAAATAAAATATATACACTGAGATATATAATTTATTGTCAAGTAAATTTTGTTGAATCAGTCAGCATTCAAAGAAAATAATTGTGATGTAATTTTATATATTATAAATATGATAAAAAAATTTATAAATTAAATGATAATTATTATTTTTTTTTACACAAAAATATATTAAACACTTGATTTTATTGAATGATTTTTTTATAGTTTAATCAATAACAACGTGACAAAATTAATAAACAAAAAAATAAATTTAAAGGATGATTAACATTTGAAATGAGTATATTAACTGTGAAGTTTAAATAAAACGTACGACTATTTAAATACTCTAAATGAGGAATAAAAAAAAAAATTCTTTTAAAAATCAGCTTATCATTAAAAAAAAAAAAAAAAAACTAATACAACTGTCTTCTTCTCAAACACACAATGCTATTTTTGATAACAACAGGAAATACCAATAATTTTTATTTTTTTTATTTTTTCTAGAATCTAAATATATTTTTTATTAATTTTAGCATAAATTATTATATCAATAAGTTTATATAAAAAAATAAAACCTACTGCAAAAACATAAACGAAATAAAAAAAAAAAAAAAAAAAATAGAAAAATATAATTTGATTTAATTCAGGTCATAAATTTAGAAACATATTTTTTAATAAAGATTGTTGAATTAAATGCATCAGTCATTTTTTTTAAATATTAATAAATCATTTTGATGATAAAATATAATTCAAATTTAATATACATATAAATTGATAATAAAAATTGTTTGTATATATTTGTAAAATAAATAATACTTGTGAATGAATAAAAATAATAATTATCTAGTTGATAAAATTAAAAAGAAAAAATATATTTAATAATAATAAAAGTCATCGATATATCAAGGACAGTAAATATTATACCAGATGCAAAATTTGCCAGCAAAATATATTTAATTTTCATTTAAAATAAAAGTAAAAAAATATATTTTATAAATTTATAAATAATAAATTAATATTTTTTTATTATTAAAAATTAAATAAATTGCAATGATGATTATTAATTTTTTTTAATGATGATGATGATGTTGAGTTAATGTTTTTGCAGTGGTAAACCACACAAATGAATATATTTATATTTATAACTACATACTTGTTGTTTACAATTGTTGATTGATGATGCAAGATTATAAAAAATCAAAGACTTGCATGACTTTATTTACTAATTAAAAGCTATTGTTTATAATATAATTTTATTTAAACTGTTTGTTGATTTGAAAATATAAAATAATATAAATATCATTTATTGCCAAATAAAAAATTTAATTATTATTATTTCAATAAATTTTATTACTTTATTAGACTAAATAATGAATATACATTTTATTTTGGCATTAAATTAGACAAAATAAATAAATCAATTTGATTATTTTTATTTTAATTTTATGATGATAAACAAAAGAAATTATTTTTATTTTTTTAATATCCAACGTTAATAATTCATGATACTTCTTATTTAAATATTTTTAAATAATCATCAAAAGTAATAATTTAAATAGAAAAAATATTAAAGTTTATTTTTAAATTATAAAAAAAATAAATATATATATTAAAAGCTATGTATATATGATTAGAATTTGTTATCACATTTTTAGTAATATTTATTTTAATCTCAACAAAAATTTAAAAAAAAAACTCTAATAGAAAAAAAAATATACTTATATAAAAGTGTATCTTTTTTTTTTTTGGGATATTTTACAGATTAACCTTGAAAATTGTCAAATTTATTTGTATGATATGATAATATAATATATAAAAAAAGATTGAAGATATTTATATATGAAAAAGTAAAAATAAAATTAAATGAAAAATAATAAATTAAATAAACTTATTAAAACAATAACTTTTTTTTTTTTTTTTTTATATGATCAAGGTCATACATGACTGACACAGTTGTTTGAGAGAAAAATAAAATGATAAAAAAATTAATTGGAATATACATGTAGTATTATTATTAATTATCATACTTGAAAAGAAAATAAAAAAATAAAAAAATAAAAAAATAAAATACTGACTAGCAGTTTAATAAATGATTAAGTCAAATGCCAAAGTATTTTGATTATTATTATTTAAAAAATTGCAATACACACTTTCAATGCAAAGATTATCTAATATAAAAATATAAAAATTAAAAAAAAATATAAATAAAAACAACAACACAAATGTATCAATGTAAACAGGAAAAGTAAAACAATAAAAAATAAAAAAAAATATGTTTTTTAATTTAAAGACAATATATCCAATTAATTATTCCAATCAAATTATTTAAAAAAAGAATATTGTTAATGATTAAAAGAAAAAAAAAATTCTATTTTTAATTTAAACACTAGATATAATGTTATTTGATAAGTAAAAAAGAATTTTTTTGTAATATTATTTTAAATAATCAGCTGATTATATTTAAATTTAAAAATAGAGAGTAAAATATATATTTAATATTAAATACATGATAAATATATAATTCAATATCTAAAAATGCGATTTGATTATGAAAAAGATGTTTAACCGGTTTATCAGGTAAAAAATTAAAATGAGGCTGTAAAAGTATCATGTTGTCAAGTGTTTAGTCCATCGACACACAAATCTTTACTTATAATTATCAAAATCAAAAAAAAAAATTATTTAATTCAGATAAATTTTCATTATTATTATTTTTTTTTTAAAATAGATATTTGAATAAATTGAATGACAATATTATTTAAAATCCAGCAGTGATTAATTATTTTTATAAATTAAATTTATTATTTTCAAAAAAAATTGTATTACCTTTTTTTTTGTGTTCAATTTATTTTTTATATATTTTGGAGTATTTTAAAAATATTTTAAATTTTTTTATCACAAAATTAAATGAATATTCACTTGATTTGTTTTTTTTATCAAAAAAATTATTATTAATAATATTATTGCTTTAATTAAATTGTCAACATTAATAATAATTTGGCAGTATTTTTATTTTTTTAATCTCAACTTATTATTACGTCGTTAATTATTAAAAATAATTTCTATAAAAAATTAACACTCAAATATATTTAACTATAAAAAAATGTATCTATATTTAAATAATTATCATCATTAATCCTTTTTTTTTCATTTTTTTCAAATTAAATCACAAAATAATATTTATGATTTTTTTATAATTTAATTTTTAAACAAAATTTATATTATATCGTATTGTAAAATCAAACACCACCAACACAATGTTCACGAGAGCACACGAGAGTGACAAAAATTTGAAAAAAAAAATCAAAAAAAAAAAAAAAACACGAGAGAGATATGAGCGCGCACGATGGCGCAATATTTACGCGACGCTCACAGCCAATTGGTCCATGTACAACACAAACCAATGAAAGTCAATGTATATATATATTCTTATAAAATTATATATAAATATATATATACATATGTGCACTCGTTTTGCAATGGTTGCAAGCCAAAATTTCATATATATTTTATGCGCACATTTCAACCCTTTCTTAGTCATATTACATATCAAATCACTCTACGCCCTTTTGATAATTTATTAATCATTTTTTTTGCATATCACACACACACACACACTATTGTCAATTAAAAATAAAAATAATATTTTGGAGCACGTAAGATTTATGTTTTTTTTCTATGACATTTAAATTAATTAACACTACATTTTTAATTTTCAAAAATAAACACAAATTTTACTGTCATTTTGTCAAACACAAACACAATGATTATTTAAATAATAATAATATTGTAATAAACCGTTTGATATTATATTATAAATGAAAAGCCGACAATGTCTACCACGCGGTTTAATAATATATTAAAAAGCGTCTGTTTGTTGTTGTTAAAATACGCAGGTGCGATGAACGAATAAGTATAAAAATAATAATATAATATTGAAACAAAAAAAAATATACACTCACTCTCTCTCTTTTTCTCTCATATGAGTTTTAAAATTACAAAAAGAGAGAGAAATATCACTGCGACAAGTGCCATCTTGTGGTTTATTTTTCAAGTATTTAATAATATTATTGTCGGTAAGAAAAATAACTTGTTTATCAACAAAAGTTGATAATGAAGAAATTTAATAATTTAAAAAAAAAAAACTCAGCACAATGTGATATATATAAATTTGATTGTTTGAATAATTAAAATTGTATAAATAAATTAGTATGTTTAATGTAATTAAAAATTAAAAATTATTATGATGACTTACCCTGTGTTGATTGTTGATTCTGATGCTGAGATGCTGCTCTCTGAAATGATAAAAAAAAAAATGTAAATAAGTATTTATTTTTTTTTTTTTTTTTTGGTGACAATGGAAATTTACAAATGATTATTATTATTATTATTATAAAATATAAAAAAAATTTGTTGATGATTTATAATTGTTGACATGATAAATTTTATAATTAAATAAATAATTTTAATTTACATTTTGCATAATCAAACGAATTCCCGATTTTTCAAGACTTTTTGAATCCAAAGATCTGCTTCGAGGTTTAGCTCCAAGGTAGTCATCTTTTTTACCACTTTTAATCCAACGAAAATACGATGACATTGTAAATATTTATTAATTAAATATTTAATATTAATATCTTGTTTATAAATTCAACTACTAAAATCAACCGATACAGTTATATATTCTATTTATTCTTTTTGTCTTTAATCTTATCTATTTAAAAAAATAAATATTCAAACAATTTTTTAATTTAATAGCCAAGTAATGTAAGTATATAGAGCTCATATATATTTATTCAAAAAAAAAAAAAAAAAAACAAATAAAATGATAGTGTATGTATAAAATTTTAACGACTTGGTTTATGAAAAACGTCACAGTTTAAAATTATATATATATAAAAATAAAATCTGTTTATACTTTATAAAAAAAATTTAATTTACTAATAATATAAAGGTGACAATTTAATTAGTATGAAAGATAAAATATAAAAAAAAAAAAATATTAAAAACAGATGTAAAACACTTGCATATTAATTTAAAAATATATAAATTTATCAGATGAATTTTTAAAAACTATTTTAACTAAATATTTCAGTCAACTAAATAATAATCGACCAATTAAATAATTATCCAATTGATTCAATAAACAAATTACAATTTAAAAAATAAATAAATAAATAAATAAACCCAAAAAAAATATAGTATTATTAAATTTATATAGCAAATGTGTCAACAAACAACTAGGTTTAATTTTAATTGCAAATATGATATTGTTAGTAACCCCAGATGACATGAAATAAATAAAAAATAAAAAAAATTTGCAAGACAAAATAAAAAAATATTTAAAAATAAGTTACAAAGACTTTTACTAACAGATAACAGAAAAAAAAAAAAAAAAAAATTGAATAAAAATAAATGCTAATTTATAAAATTACACATATGTATTTAAATATTTCCGGAATTTATTATGAAATTATTATTTTATTTTTTTGTTTAAACAAAATAAATGTAATTTATTTCAAATTAATTATATTAATTAATAATTTTTTTTCTATTTAATTCTGGAAAGTCGTGTACGTTACGGTTTTAAAAACTTGTCATCATATTATTTTACACACGCAATTGTCACATATTATCCACGAGAAATTATAAACATTTCATGTACAAGGTCACTTTTTTTAAAAAATATAAAATATATATCCATCAATTATTATTTCACAAAGAAGTCAATAAATAAAAATACATGAATAAATAAGCAAAAAAATAAACCGCTGTATATATTTATCGTTAAAAAAAAAAGAAATAAATAAATAACTAATAAATAAATTTAAAAAAAAAAAAACAAGCTTTGTCTGCAAAGCTCAATGAGCAACTGACTTGAAAAAAAAAAAAATAACATATGTGAGATATAGAGTCTGCATGTCTCTCCTACTTCTCTCAACTTAAATTCAAATGCAAAAAAAAAAAAAAAAAAAAAAATTAAATAAATACTTATAAGTAAGTAAGTGAGTTATTTTTTTTTTTTTTTTTTTTTAATTATTCAATGAATTTTAATTTGTTGATTATATTTTTATAAAATACAAACGTTATCAGTTCATCTTTTTGCCAACAAAATAAATAATTATTGTATAAAAATTTGAACAAAAAAAAAAAAAATAAATAATTTAATTTTTGATGTTTAATCATTGTCTGATAATGAAAATTAAATAATTCGCAAGACTAGTCTCACCTAATGACCTCGAAATTAAAAATATTCATAATAAATTCAATAGACATGATTAAAATTATTTTAAATTTAAAAATAAAAATTATATAAACTATATGTCATGTTATGTTATCATGATTATTTTGTTTTTTAAATTTAAAATAAAAAATAGTATAATAAAATGAAATTAAATAATTTATAATAAACTTACCGATTTTTTTTTATCATCTGAATTAAGTGCACTATGACTACGATGTCTAATTAGATCCATAACTTTACTAACTGGATTTCTACTACTTTCAGAACCAGATCTTGGTCTATGCCATGTATCTTTATTTGATTTATTATCTTTTTGTTCTTTATGATCCTTGTGATCTTTATTATCTTTATGATCTTTGTGATCTTTATGATCTTTATTTGTTTTATTATTATCTGTACTAACATCAGATGTTGAACTACCATGTGAACCTCTGTGCAATAACTAAAATAAAATATAATATTATTAAAAAATTAAATATAAACAAAAAAAAATAAATATTTATTACATTTGATTAATTAATATTAATATAATTTATTATTACCTGTACAGTACTTTTAATATTTGCAATAATACTGGGTTTTCTTGTTTTACTAGCATCTGATTTACTTCTTGGTCTAAATGCATCAAATAATGCATTTTTTCTAGTTGGACTAGCTGTATCATCACCACTTTTACGTCTTTCAATACTATTACTACGACTATTACTTCTACTATTTGAATTTGAACGTGTTCCTGATTTTTTTCTACCAATTATTTTTATTGAACTTGTTGAATTTGATATTGGATCTGATGATTGATGTGGTAATGGTGTTGTTTTACCAGAACCAGGTGCACTACCTGATGGTTTTTTAATTGGTCGTGAATGTGAACCCCATGTACCTTAAAAAATAAATAAATAAATAAATAAATATATTAAAAAAATGTTATTTAAAATTTATTTATATTATTGTATTAATAAAATTATTACCAGCTCGTGGTCTGTGACCTTGATCATCTGATTTTTGTCCAGTTTGATCAGTATCTTCAGTAACAATTGTAGGCAAAGGTTGTGATCCAAGTTCCTGAAAATATAAATATAAATAAATTTATTAATAAATAGATGATGATAATTGAGGTCAAATTTATATATATATACAATTGTCCCTGATCAATTCAAGATTAATTTAATTTTTTTTTTTTTGTTGTTGTTGTTGTTGTTTGTCTTGTTCTTGGTATTTACTATCAGTATGTTAGATCATTACTATAATACTACTACGAAACGTGACAAATATTCAACAAGTCACTGACCATGCCATTCATATATATTTTTTTTTTTTGTATTTTATTATTACACTGAATTAAATATCATTTTACCTTAATTATCAAGTCAATGTTTTTTTATTTCAATTAAATAACCAAATGATATTATTATCTTTCTATGAAATAAAATTATCTAGTGTTATCTTTGATCATTGAAAATTATTGTCATACAGAAAATATATATATGCCTTATCAATTTATCTATCATAAATATAATTTCCTGTTGAATCAATTTATGATGAAAAACAAAATTAAATTAATATAAATTTTATAAATTATCATGACAATTTTAAGTTTATAAAATTATAAATTTATTAAAACAAAAAAGAATGATCATTGAAGGATTGACAATTGATAAAATTGAATAATCATTGATACGTCAAAAAATTTTTTAATTAAATTAAAATAAATTAAAACCAATAGGTAATTTTTTAAATATTTGATTTATAAAATTTCATTTTAATAATGAAATCAAGTTGAGAACCATGGACCCGGCTTTGACCACGCGAAATAAAAATAAAAATAATAAAAATAAAAAAAACAAGAATAACAAGAACCAGCAACATCATGATCATCTTATTTTCTCAAAAAATAAAAAAAATAAAAAATTATATTTTAATATCATTATCATCATCAAAATATGACAAATGTAACACAGAAAAAATTTATATAAAATTAAAAAAATCATCAAAATAAAAATATAATTATCAAAAAATTATATATATTTTTATTATTTTTTTTTTTTAATAAACTTTTTTTTTGTTTGTCTGGATTTTTGCTTCAGGCGATAGCATGAATTATTGTAGGGTATAATAACAAGTCCCTCAGTGATTATCAACTCGTTTTTTAAACACCATGATAAAAATTAATCAAACAAATTTTAGTTATTGTTAAATTTTAATTAAAAAAAAACCAAATACAAATAAGAAATTGTCATTTAATAATATTTCTTTCTGTTTTTTAAATTTATAAAAAAAAAAAAAGAAAAGAAAAACAGATAGGATATCTGTTGATGACCATGATGTTGATGTGGATGTTGTTGATGATTCATTGATAAAATTCAATAAAAATTATTGAATAATCAAATTAATGATTAGAGACAAACTGACCTTGTATGTTCCATGATATTCTGGACAACGATCCAAATATGGAACCAAAGAATATTTTCTCACTTTACCAACATACTCGGGACATCTGTCAATACTTGGTACCATCAATGAATATTTACGTGTTTTTATTATTGGCAATGACACCATTATTAATTATATTTTTTTTAAATATATATAGTAAATTTTCTAAAATTTTAATTAAATCTAATTTTATATTTTGATTTAAATTATTGTGGATTTTAAATTTATTTTAATTTTTTTTTTCGATCAAAGACGCGGTGGTTGATCGATGTCTCACCACAAACTGAAAGATAACACAAAAGTCAATTGACTCAAGTCCAGCAAGGTAACACACATTATCTTTTTTGATCGTTTAATTTGATATTAAAATTATTTATATTTATTTTATTTAAACAATATCCAATGAAGAAGAATTTAAAAAGAAAAAAACAAAATTATAATTAATATTTATAGATATTTATTTTGACTGATTTTAATTGGTAATTTTTTTAATTTATATCTGAGAAAATTTTTCATGATTTTTTCTTGATTTTTTAAAATATATATTATATTTTTTTTTGCTAATTTTTATCATTAGGAGAATTGATAATTGAGTGCTATTGTGTGTACTTTTAGATAAGCAAAATACACTTGATATTGATATCGACATTATTATTTTATTTTCTTGGAATTATTGTTTAAAAATAAAATAATAATAGAAATAATAAATTTAAAAATATTCTAAAAATAAATTTAATATCTTAAATTAATATAAATTTTTTTATTTTTATATTTAATCGGGATATATATCATTTTTTTTATTTTTAAATCAAATTTTATTATCAGCTTTTAATTATTTTGAATTAAAACTTTTTTTTTAAATAAACAAACCCGGTTGATAAAGTCACTCATTGCGGTTAAATTTAGTTTCAAGAATAACCGAAAGAAAGCACTAAATTGTTGATAGTCAATTTGAAATATTTTTTTTTTTAAATGTCCTGAATAAAATTAAAGAAAAAAAAAATAATTGTATCAACAATAACAGCACTCTAAAGAATATGAGCAGGACAACACTCTATAAAATATAAGTGAGGGCTCAGTGTTGTCCTGGAATATTTTTAAATTGAAAAAAAATTGAATAAAACAGGACAACACTCTATAAAATATAAGTGAGGGCTCAGTGTTGTCCTGAAATATATTTTAATTATAAAAAAATTAAATAAAACAGGACAACACATTTTTAAATTACAAAAAAAAAATTTAAAACAAGGAAACACACCTGAAGGTATGAGTGAGGCCAAGTGTTTCCTTGAAATATATTTTGAATTATAAAAAAATTAAATAAAACAGGACAACACTCTATAAAATATAAGTAAGGGCTCAGTGTTGTCCTGGAATATTTTTAAATTGAAAAAAAATTAATTAAAACAGGACAACACTCTCTAAAATATAAGTGAGGGCTCAGTGTTGTCCTGAAATATATTTTAATTATAAAAAAATTAAATAAAACAGGACAACACTCTATAAAATATAAGTGAGGGCTCAGTGTTGTCCTGGAATATTTGAAATTGAAAAAAAGTTAATTAAAACAGGACAACACTCTCTAAAATATAAGTGAGGGCTCAGTGTTGTCCTGGAATATTTTTAAATTATAAAAAAATTAAATAAAACAGGACAACACTCTCTAAAATATAAGTGAGGGCTCAGTGTTGTCCTGGAATATTTTTAAATTATAAAAAAATTAAATAAAACAGGACAACACTCTCTAAAATATAAGTGAGGGCTCAGTGTTGTCCTGGAATATTTTTAAATTATAAAAAAATTAAATAAAACAGGACAACACTCTCTAAAATATAAGTGAGGGCTCAGTGTTGTCCTGGAATATTTTTAAATTATAAAAAAATTAAATAAAACAGGACAACACTCTCTAAAATATAAGTGAGGGCTCAGTGTTGTCCTGGAATATTTTTAAATTATAAAAAAATTAAATAAAACAGGACAACACTCTCTAAAATATAAGTGAGGGCTCAGTGTTGTCCTGGAATATTTTTAAATTATAAAAAAATTAATTAAAACAGGACAACACTCTCTAAAATATAAGTGAGGGCTCAGTGTTGTCCTGGAATATTTTTAAATTATAAAAAAATTAAATAAAACAGGACAACACTCTCTAAAATATAAGTGAGGGCTCAGTGTTGTCCTGGAATATATTTTAATTATAAAAAAATTAAATAAAACAGCACAACACATTTTTAAATTACAAAAAAAAAATTTAAAACAAGGAAACACACCTGAAGGTATGAGTGAGGCCAAGTGTTTCCTTGAAATATATTTTAAATTATAAAAAAATTAAATAAAACAGGACAACACTCTCTAAAATATAAGTGAGGGCTCAGTGTTGTCCTGGAATATTTTTAAATTATAAAAAAATTAAATAAAACAGGACAACACTCTCTAAAATATAAGTGAGGGCTCAGTGTTGTCCTGAAATATATTTTAATTATAAAAAAATTAAATAAAACAGCACAACACATTTTTAAATTACAAAAAAAAAATTTAAAACAAGGAAACACACCTGAAGGTATGAGTGAGGCCAAGTGTTTCCTTGAAATATATTTTAAATTATAAAAAAATTAAATAAAACAGGACAACACTCTCTAAAATATAAGTGAGGGCTCAGTGTTGTCCTGGAATATTTTTAAATTATAAAAAAATTAAATAAAACAGGACAACACTCTATAAAATATAAGTGAAGGCTCAGTGTTGTCCTGAAATATTTTTAAATTATAAAAAAATTAATTAAAACAGGACAACACTCTATAAAATATAAGTGAGGGCTCAGTGTTGTCCTGGAATATTTTTAAATTGAAAAAAAATTAATTAAAACAGGACAACACTCTCTAAAATATAAGTGAGGGCTCAGTGTTGTCCTGGAATATATTTTAATTATAAAAAAATTAAATAAAACAGCACAACACATTTTTAAATTACAAAAAAATAATTTAAAACAAGGAAACACACCTGAAGGTATGAGTGAGGCCAAGTGTTTCCTTGAAATATATTTTAAATTATAAAAAAATTAAATAAAACAGGACAACACTCTCTAAAATATAAGTGAGGGCTCAGTGTTGTCCTGAAATATATTTTAATTATAAAAAACTTAATTAAAACAGGACAACACTCTCTAAAATATAAGTGAGGGCTCAGTGTTGTCCTGGAATATTTTTAAATTGAAAAAAAATAATTTAAAACAAGGAAACACTCCTGAAGGTATGAGTGAGGCCAAGTGTTTCCTTGAAATATATTTTAATTATATAAAAATTAAATAAAACAGGACAACACTCTATAAAATATAAGTGAGGGCTCAGTGTTGTCCTGAAATATATTTTAATCATAAAAAAATTAATTAAAACAGGATTTTTCTTTTTTAATACCTCGTAATTCACTGAGAGAATTAATTGACTTAAAAATAAAACTTGGACAAGTGGTGGTATACAACAACGACGACAACGACAAATAAATAATCAAATAATAGTATGATAATTGTTTCAGGACAATGATATGATTGAATAATTAAAAAAAAATTAATAAAAAATAAATACTCACTCGTCTTTTGCGTTCTTGAACAAAATCAATTCGTTTAACCCAAATATCTTCAGTTGATGATGAATAATCCAATGTACTTGTACTACTTGCTTGACTTTTAATTTCAATTAAATTTGAATCAAAAAATTTTTTATCCATATGAGGACTTGGTAATGGACTTGTTTTAGAAAATATCATACTATTCGAATAACTTGGTGGATCACTTGCTTGAAATGTCATACCAGAACCAGCAGTATGACGACGACGTAATGGTGGTTTATTTGATGTTGGTGATGTTACTGTTGTTGTTGTAAAACGTGAACCAGTTGATGCACTTGGTGGTGGTCTTGATTCTGATACACTCGATGTTGGATTTGATTTTTGATCTATTTTTTCAGAACTTGATTTTTCTGATGATGATGGACTAGATGCTTTTGATGGTAAACTTTCACTTTTATCTTGTGATTCTTGATTTGTTATTTTATTTTTTTTTTCATTATCACCAGTCTTTGTATTGTTATCATTTGATTTTGCTGTAATTAAAAATTTTTAACATTATTAGTAAATAATAATAAAATTAAAATCATGGTGGTGATGATGATGATGATATTTTTATTTTTTTATTTTTTAAATGTTAAACTCTATTTATTTATTTAAAAAAAAAAAAAATTAAAAATAGATAAATAATTATTATTTTTTTATTGTAAAAAGTATATACTATGTATATAATTGTGTGTTTGTTGCATCACCGGAAGTAGAGTATATAATTTTTTAATCGAAAAAGATATCTCATATGCGTATAAATTGAGGAGTGTTCTGGGAAGGAAAATAGACAAAGTAATAAATTAACAAAATTGCCAAGTGCAATAATGTATTATTTTTTTTTGACTAATATGTAAATTACAATATAAAGTCTGTGAATTTTTTTTATCAGGTTGATGAACGCTTTTTTTTTTGACATATACTCAAGATGCAAGATGAATTTAAAAATAGACAATTGTTACCTAAGTGTAATGTCAAGATGCTTGGACAGTCTACCAACCAACCAACCAAAATTTATTTGATTATACTCAAAAACATTGTCTGATATTGGAATTATTATCATTTCATATGTTCATTCAATAACATAATATTTCATTTTTGTATAAAAAAATAATTAATAATTTTAATTCTTTTTTTTTAGTCTTCTTTAGAAAAAAAAAAAATATAAGCAAAATTTTTATGAGAATATGATTCTAGTATTTAAACAACATCTGAATAAAATTATTCTAAAAGCTATAAAAATTAATTTTAATTATTTTTATTTTTATTAAGAATTTTAAAATCTTTTAAATGCCCATAGTTTTAACGAAACAGTTGGTTCTCAAAAAAATATTTCTAATCAACCTAAATATGAAATTATGCTTCTATAATTTAAAAAATACCCTAAAATAATTATCCTGCAAGTTTCAAGTGAATATTTCAATTATTTTTAATTTTTTAAAATTTTTCTATAATTTTCAAATGACTTGGATAAAGTCTGACTTTTACCAACTCATTCGATTTTAAAAAAAAATACTTCTAATCAATCTAGACATGATATTATGCTTCTAATATTTAAAAAATACCCTAAAATAATTATCCTGCAAGTTTCAAGTGAATATTTCAATTATTTCTAATTTTTTTAAATTTTTTTATAATTTCCAAATGACTTTGAGAAAGTCTGACTTTTGCAAACTCATTCGGTTTTTAAAAAAAATATTTCTAATCAACCTATTAATGATATTATGCTTCTAATATTTAAAAAACACCCTAAAATAATTATTCTGTAAGTTTCAAGCATTTATTTTGGTTTTTGATAATTTTTTTTAATTTTATATTTTTTCGGGACATCACTTATGAAAGTCCAGTGTTTTCAATGTAATGTCCTGTTGGCTTAAAAAAATATTTCTAATTAACCTATTAATGATATTATGCTTCTAATATTTAAAAAACATTCTAAAATAATTATCCTGTAAGTTTCAAGTCTTTATTTCAATTATTTCTAATTTTTTTTTCATTTTTTTATAATTTTCAAATGACTTTGAGAAAGTCTGACTTTTACCAACTCATTCGGTTTAAAAAAAAAATATTTTTAATCAACTCATTAACGATATTATGCTTCTAATATTTAAAAAACATCCTAAAATAATTATCCTGCAAGTTTCAAGTGAATATTTCAATTATTTCTAATTTTTTTTAATTTTATATTTTTTCGGGACATCACTTATGAAAGTCCAGTGTTTTCAATGTAATGTCCTGCTGGCTTAAAAAAATATTTTTAATCAACCCATTAACGATATTATGCTTCTAATATTTAAAAAACATTCTAAAATAATTATCCTGTAAGTTTCAAGGGTTTATTTAAATTATTTCTAATTATTTCAATAATTTCAATTATAGTATAAAAACGGCCATGAAAAAGTCGGACTCTTACCAACTCAAATTGTTTTAAAAAAAAATATTTCTGAGCAACCTATTCATGATGTTATGCTTTAAGTATTTAAATAATGCCCGAGTTAGACTATTTTCAAAGTTGAAGGAATTAATTTCAATTATTTTAATTTTTTTTTTCAAATTTCATATTTTACCAAGACTTCTTGACGACGACAACACTTGAATATAATAATTATAAAAGTTATAAAAAATTAATGTCATATTAAGTTGTCGTTATGTTTAATTTTCAATTCAATTTTGTTGATGCTACTTATGATTTGTACATGGTATACTCAATGAAGCCAAATAATAGTTTTCATTTTTATTTAATTTTTTTTTTTTCATTGAAGCCTTTTAAATATTTAAATACATTGACATTATAAGCTATCATTATTATTATCATCATCATCATCATTATGTTTTAAAAAAATAAAATAATATCATGAAAAATTAAAATTAAAAATAAATATAATAATTATTACCTTCTTCAGTTTCATATTCATCTTCTTCTCGACACTCTGACAATCTTCTACCCCAAGGATAAGGACTATGATTTTGATTTCTTGATGGTAATCTATTGACATGTGATAAAAAATAATGATGAAAAAAACTATCAACACCATCAGAATCTTCACCTGAACTTTGAAGCATATCTTTAAGTGCTGTTAATGAGGTAATTGTATTATAATTAATTGTTGAAACAAGATCATCATCAATATCACTGTCATCAGTTGTGTCATCATTTTTGGCTTGTTCATCTTTTTTATCTGGCACATTATTATTTTCTATCTCTGATGAATTTTGTTTTGTTGTTGTTAATGATGATGATGCTACTCCTGCTGCTGCTGCTGATGTTGCTTCTGTTGCTGTTGTTGTTGATGCTTCAGTTTTATCATCAGAAGTTGCTTCAGATTCATCATCAGACGTTGATGATGATGAACTTGTTGATGATATTTTTTTTTCTTTAATTTTAGTATCATTATCTGATGGTTCTTCATCTTCTTCATCTTGATCATCATTTTCATCCTCATTATCATCATCCTCATCATCATCATCATCATCATCATTATTTTGTACTCCAAATTTACCATCATCATTATCCTCCATTGTCATTGTTATTGAACCATCATTTATATTTTTTTCATCATCACCATTTTCAATTTTTTCAATACTATCTAAATTTTTTAATTTACTCGTTTTTTTTTCCAGCATTTTTGTTTTAATAATTTTACAGTCATTAGTCTCATTTGTCTTTTCACTGACAGTAGTGCCTTCCATGTATAAAATCTGTAAATAAATATATATAAATTAAATTAATTAAATATATAATATATATTTTATCATTAAAAAATTATTATTATTTAACAGACAAACAAACAGACAGACAGAACAAATATTGATTACATCTATTTAATTATTATATAAATAATATTTGCTCGAGGCAAAATCAATTTTTATTTTGATTAAATAAAATATATATAAAATAGTATATTATTTTTTATTATTATTATTATGGCACATTGCAGTATACAAACGTCCTCTAATTTTCAAAATAAATGAAAATTGTCCTTGGAAAAAAATTTATAAATTAATGTAAACTAATCCAAACAATTTAACATAATAAAATTTTAAAAAAAAATCATTACGCATTTAAACTCATAAAATAATAATCTCCTTCCTCTTCTCTCTTTCATTTAAAAATATAATTTTACATAAATAAATAAATAAATAAATAAATAAATTTTTATTGTTCACTTTGTTTAGCAACAACATACCATAATAGTTTGCAAAAAAAAAAAATTAAAAATTAATTTAATGAATATAATATATTTGTGTGTTGGTGTAGTTTTATATTTTATCGATCAATAAAAGTATGTATATTTTAAAATAAGGAAAAAGTGTTACAAAACAAAGCAATGAAATATTAAAACACGCGATGATGTAAACACTATTTCTAAATAATTGATAACTTTATTTTAAATATAAAACAAACCCTTGAAAATATATATATATATATCTATAAAATAAAAAAATACTACAACAATCATGATGATGATGATGAAAAAATAATCAAATGATGATAAATGTATTAAATAATTAAAAAAAATAAATATAAAATTAAAATTTTTGGCTTGATGCCAAAAAATAAAACTTGTTTACCGCGTGTTTGCAATTATTAACAATATCACATTGAATAATTGAGTGAGATTGACGTAATATATATTTGAAACGGCTTTATTACAAAGGCGTGTACAATTAATTGTTGTGTATTTTTATTTTTTTATTTTATTTAATTTTTTTAATAGCTACCAATGAGCTGCATATATTACCACAACCAAACATCACATAAAATTATAAACACTATTATGTATTTAAAAAAAAAAAATTAAAAAAAGTAATTTTTTTATTTTTATTTTTATGAATGAATGAATAAATAAATATATATATAAATTTATCTTGAAATTATTATTAAATAATATGTTGTGTCTTGGAATATAACTTTCTAAACATGCAACAGTATATTTATATTTAAATTTTATAAAAAAAAAAGAAAATAATAATTTTATAAGGAAATACTTGTTGAGGCAGGTCAACAACATTATATTCTCTCTTTTTTAAATTTTAATTTATCAAATGATTGTTATCTGATTATAATATTATTACTACAAGTTTTATTATTTTTAAATTCAAATTATGATTATAGAATATACCTATATTTTGTTGACTCAATTATGTAGTTTGTGGTATTATTATTAATGATGATGTGTTTTAATGAGAGTCAATTATAACAACTTGTTGCAATTGCTTTTGAGAGAGGCGTAAATAAGACTCATCGAATATTTATCTTTTTATATATTTTTATAAATATAAAATAAATGCAATAAATTAAATATTAAAAAATAAATATTTTATTTATTTTTTTTTTATATAAACGTAAACAAATATTATCATCATCATCATCATCATCTTGCTTTTTATTTTATTGTCACAAAATTTTTATTTGTGACATGACAAATATCTGTCGATTGACGTCACAAAACAATTGATATTTTATTTATTTAAACAAAACTTTATTGTGACGTATTAAAATAATAAACAAAGAAAATTATCACAAAAAATTTTAAATGGTAATTTTAATTCTCTTGAAAAATATAAAAATACTTTTCTTTTGGTGAATAAATAATTATTTAGCTTTGTTTTGTATATTTCAAGGTAAAGAAAAAAAAATAAAGAGCAAGTGTAAAAAATTAATGAAATTATTTTTAATATTAATTTGATAAAAATTAATAATTTTTTTTTTGAGTAAAAATGAAAAAATTTAAAAACATCTGGAAATGAAAAAAATATTATTTAAATATTTTTTGGCAAGTTAAATATATATTATTTTTATACAATATATATTTATTGATGAAATATAAAAATAAATGTCAAATTTAAAATGGTGTGTTGATTATATATTTTATATATTATACTGACAAGTAATTTTTTTTTTTTATTTTTTAAATTATATACAAGTAGCTGAATGACAATGAGCTAGCCAAAAATTATTGGCAAATAATATAAATATTATAAATAAATATTTATAAATTAAATAAATAAAAAATGTTGTAGCAATGCGACACTGTATGTTGATGATGTTGATGATGATGATGATGATTCTTGTCGCCACATTGTCTGGCAAGGATGGGGGCACATTCTACTTGTTTTATTGTACAACTTGTAAATTTTTCTTATTATTTTCTTTTTATTTTCCAAGAAAAAAACTTGAATTATTATTCATTTTGTAATACACACACAAAACACGTAATAATAATAATATATATCATCAGCCAAATGCATATACAATTTAAAACATGCCCTCGACCTCTTTTGCCTATTTATTTTTTATAAATATATTTTATCATCATCAATGCATTTTTTCACGCATTCAATAAATATTCATTAAATTAATTAATATATATATATATGATATGATTAGTAATACCGATAAACAGATCAAAAAAAAAAAATAATAAAAAACTTTGTGTTTTTTTTTTTTTTTAATTTACTCTACATTTTATTTAATTTAATTATGATAATTGCAAATAAAAACATTAGGTAAAATAATAATTACATAATGATTAAAAAATATATATACGTGTGTGTGTGTTTGATGCATCGGAATGACACACATATTTTCTTACAGCAACAACAACAACAACAACAACAACAACATATAGGATGCATGCATTCACTTGATAGGGTCATTGACACAACGTGTACTTTGTTTAAATATATATTGACAATATTATATATCTTTATGAAAATTCATTTTTGAAAAATAATTTTGTTAATTAATTTATTTTATATTTTTTAAGAAAAATAAAAAAATAAATAATAATTTTATTTATATTTATTAATAAAACATAACAAGTAGATAAATAATTATAATAATTAAATGGTATGCGGAAATAAATGACAATAAATAATAAAAATAATATGTTGCCACTTAAAAATGAATAACTTGATTGAAAATGACAAAGAAAATATCATATATAAATCATCAATGACGAATGTGATTCTATTTAATTTATCCAATTTTTTTATTATTATTTGAAAAAAATATTTTAATTATATATCTAAATGACATATAATAATTTTCTTTTAATTGAATAAATATTAAATTAAATTAAATAAAAGTATTTATCAATTTTGTTTTTTAAAAAGTATATACTTGATTTTATTTTTATCTGTTTATTTAAAAAATATTTATTGGTTTATTTTATTTTTGTTTTAGATGATAATTATTATTATATTGATGAGTATTTGTTGGATGATGATCGATTAGCTGATCAAGTAATTTAATAAAAATAATAAAAAATATATTCTTGTTATGATAATATAAAATGTCTGTTAATATAAGTGGACATGAAAAAAAAAAAAAAAATTGATAAAACACAACATCTGTTATCACTTTTGGTTGTTACTTTGATTATATAAAAAATAAAAACTAATAATATTAATTTATCAAAAAATAAATGTCAATTTATCCATTTTTTTTTAAATAATTAATTATCTAAAAATAATAAAAACACATTCATTACCTCTTATCGCAATAAAAAATAAAAAAAAAATTATTGCAAATTAATAATAAAAATTAAAAAAAAAAAAAAAAATAACAAATTAATTTAAATTTCATTACACACTTGAATAAACAAGAAAATTGAAAATAAAAAAATATAATTAAATAATTAATTTACACTAAAAATAATAAATTAAATAAATTTAAAAAAAAGGCACGTCTAGAAAATATTCTAGTTGATGGTGCACGATGGTGCTACTCCTAGTGCTAATGATATTTTTTATGATAAATCTATTTGGTCGATTTTATTATATATTTTTTTAACTTAAAATATTATTATTATCAATAAATAATCAATAGGTATAATAATAACCGGAAAGATAAAAAATTTATATGTTTGCATGTGACCAGGCTTTTTGTTTTTTTATTAAATTAAATTAAAAATATAATAGATTCATTATTCATTCAATAACCAAGCATGTGGTTCATCATCATCATCATCATCATCATCATCATCATTATTATCACTGTAAATATATTGTCAGTTGAAATCTTATTTACAGTACATAATAATTAAGCTCTTTTTAACAATAATAATAATAAAATGAAAGGCAAATATATAGAATAAGATAGATAAAAAAAATAAAAAATATTAATAATAAATTTGTCTGTCTGTTTGTCTGATGACACACACACACATTGTCAACTTGTTTCATTAGAATAATAATATTATACAAACTAAATATTAAATAAATATTATTATAATAATGTGCACACGATATTGCAGGCCAAAAAAAAATTAAGAAAACTTACCAAAACAGCTGACTGCAGGCGTCACTTGCAGTTAAATAAATAATTTATTTTATGTCACTCTTTTTATGACAAATATATTTTTTAAATAAAATTAACCTTCAATCATATATATATAATATATCAAATAATTAAATAATATATTATATATGTTATTATTGTTGTTGTAAAATTATAGGCACAATATATCACTCAAAAAAATAAAATAATAATAATAATAATAGCAACAATAATTAACACAATAAATAATAATAATTAAAAAAAAATTTAATCAACAATTGATAAATAAATAAAATAAATACAAAAACACTGATATATATTTATACTTTTCACTTTAATTAGTCGTTTAATAATAAAATAATAAAAGAAAAAATGAAAAAAAAAAAAAAAAAATTTTTTTTTTTTTTTAAATTACACAAACACAATTTACATTCACGCACGTACACTCAAACCTACACACACACACACACAACACACAATATAATTTAATAATCACTATTAATAATAAAAATTGATTAATTTATATTTATTATGTAATAATAATATAAAATATTTGTAATAAAAATTATATATATATTTTTTTTTATAATATTGACAGGAAAAAAAAAAAAAGAATTTTTTTAAGACTACAGGCAGCGAAAATGCGCCCCCGTCGCGGTCGCGCGGTCAGCCTGTTTTGATGCTTGTAGGTTATTGCCGAGTGGTGGCGTGACACTCGCTGCATCTACCAAAATTGCTGCATTTTTTTTTTTTTTTTGTCATTTTCTCTCTCTCTCTCTCTCACACACACACTCTCTTTTGTCTCTCTGTTTCCCCACTGTGTATTTTGAGCATCAGCTGCACTGGGGGTGGGAAAAATATACCTCTATTTTCCAAGGAAAAATCATATATACCCCCAGCAAAGATTACGTATATTATATACTCCCCCACTTGAATTTATAATACACACAGACATGATGCACAAACATATATATGTACACATACATATGAAAAGCCGGTGGTGTGTTGTTAATCAACTAACTACTATATTTTTTTCATAACAATAACAATAAACAATAAACAATAGAGTGTACACAAAAAAAAAAAAAAATTACAAAAAATACATTATTATATTTATTAGTTGATAAAAAGGTATAGTTATTTTTTTAAATTATAATTTATTTTATTTTATTTTATTAATGTTTTTTCTTTTTTAATTTTAGGTATACATTATTATTCAATATGAAATATTTATTATGTGACCTTGAGATATATTTTTCATTTGGCAATAATAATAATAATTATTATTATTATTTATTGTTTAATATAATGACCAACAGTCTGCTCACATGTTTATCATTTTATATTTATTTATTTTTGATTATTTTTTATCTTTTTTATTTTAAATTTGTGTACAGTATGATATTGATAAGACACTTGATGCTAGACCAACTGTTTTGATAAATAATTGATAAAAAATATGATTAAAAAATTTCATATAGTCATATAGTCATAATATTTAAACTATTTTATAACGAATTTAAAAAAAAATCATAATATAATGAATAATTAAGATATTTCTTCATTTTTTTTTTTTTTTTAAATAAAGAATTAAAGATAAAAAAAAAATTCCACATATCATATACTTATGGCAAATTTTTATTGGCCACTATTATTATCATTATAAATACACATACTGTGTGTTTGCATACTTATATAAAATAAAATGAAATAAAAAAAACATATTAAGTTTGGGATACGTTAGTTTTACAAGTATAATATCGTATATTTTAGTGTGTCGTTGACTAGCATCAAGTTATCATATATTACATTACAATATTTTAATATCATTTTTGATAATATATAGGTATATATATTTTAACACGTCTACACTTTTTTTTTCTTTGTTAAACAGAAAAAAAAATGTGTGGTATTTGGGCTGTATTTGGAATTAAAATAGACTCATTAAATAGTGCCTATCAAAATTTTAATAAAATATCACATCGTGGACCAGATGCTTTGAGAATTGAAGCTGATAATCGTATAAAGGTATTTTTATTTAATAATATATACATAATATATACATAATATATACATAATAATAATAATTTTATCATAATTTACAGAATGGTCATCTTGGTTTTCATAGACTTGCTATACTGGACAGTCTTTGTGGTATGCAACCACTGAGACTTTTACAATATCCAAATTTATTTCTTTTATGTAATGGTGAAATTTACAATTATCGTCAGGTTAATATAATTAATTGAATAATAATAATAATAATAATATTTGATTAATAAAATTAATAAATATAGTTGTTTTTTGTATTTTTTATTTTTTATTTTTTATTTTGATACAGTTGATTAAAGAATATAATTTTACATATAATACAAAATGTGATGTTGAAGTAATAAGTCACTTGTATGCCAATGGTGGAACTGATAATGTAGCAAATTTATTGGATGGTGAATTTGCATTTTGTTTAATGGATGTTGAAAATAAAAAAATAATAATAGCACGTGATCCATATGGTGTTAGACCATTATTTCGTCTTCGTAGTACTGATGGTCAATTGGCTATTTGTTCAGAGAGCAAGGTTAAAAAAAATATATATTTTTTATAAATTATAAATTATAACTTTTAATATATATATTCAAATTAAACAGGGATTAATTGGTTTGATTGATCAAATGAAAGGTGAATGGAGCCTTGAACCATTTCCACCTGGTCATTATGAAGAATATCGTCTTTTAGCTGATGGAAATGTAAAATTATTAAAAACAATTAATTATCATAAACCTGGTGATAAGCCAAATTTTAAAGTATTTATTCCATGGAATGGTAAAACACTTGCACATATTTTTTTAAATTATATTCAACAAGTAGCCAATAAAATAATAAAAATAATGATGATGATGATGATGATGATGATGTTGATGTTGATGATATATTTTTATTTATAGAATTGAGTTCATCAGATGTTTTGGAAAATATTAGAAAATTATTTTCAGCATCAATTGAAAAAAGATTAATGGCTGATAGAAGAATTGGTTGTTTATTATCTGGTGGTCTTGATTCAAGTTTAGTTGCTTCTTTATTAGTTAAATTAGCTAAACAATATAATTTATCATATAAAATACAAAGTTTTGCAATTGGAATGAATGACAGTCCTGATATACAAGCAGCAAGACAAGTAGCTGATTATATTGGTACTGAACATCATGAAATAATATTTACACATGATGATATTGTTAATGTATTGGATAAACTTATATATTCATTGGAAACATTTGATATAACAACAATTCGTGCATCAATTGGAATGTATATACTTGCACGTTATATTAAAAATAATACATCAACAACAGTTATATTTAGTGGTGAAGGAGCTGATGAAGTTGCACAAGGTTATATTTATTTTAGAGATGCACCTGATTCACATGATGCACACAATGAATCATTAAGATTATTAAAAGATATTTATCTTTATGATGGATTAAGAGCTGATAGAACAATGAGTGCACACAGTTTAGAATTAAGAGTACCATTTCTTGATCTTCAATTTACTAATTATTATTTATCATTGGATCCAGCATCTAGACAACCACAAAGTTGTTATATATATATATATATATATTTATTTTAATATTATTTTACATATTAAATATTTAATATTTATTATTTAATTTTTTTTTTTTTTAACTAATTTTAGATGGTGTAGAAAAACATTTATTAAGATCTGCTTTTGAAGATTCAAAATTATTACCAAATAATATTATTTGGAGACACAAAGAAGCATTTAGTGATGGAGTTGCATCAATTAAAAAATCTCTATTTCAAATAATTCAAGATATTGTTGAAGACAGAGTTACCGATGAAGAATTAGAAAATGCTACTGATAAATATCCTCATTGTACACCAAAAACAAAAGAATCATTTTATTACAGGTAATAAAATTAAATAATATTTTTAATAAATTCATTTAACTATTTATTTATTTTAATTATTTTTTATAGAAAAATATTTGAATCACATTATTCTGGACAAGGTGAAAAATTTACTCCTTACTTTTGGATGCCAAGATGGGTCAAAAATATTAATGATCCTTCAGCAAGATTTATCAAGCATTATGCTGCTAAAAAAAATTAATTTTTTGATATAATTACAAATTTAAGGATAATTATATTTTTATATTTTTTAAATATTCAGATAATAATTTTGTGAGAAAATATTAAATAATAAATGAATAAAATAAAAATTGATCAAGTAAATTATTAAAAAACATATTATTTATTATTAATATATAAATTAACTTATTTTTAATATAATAATAATAAAGATAATATATTTAATTAATTAAAAAAATTTATAGTTGGAAAATTTAAAGAAAATTTTAATAGTTTTATTTTCTGGTAAAATTAAAAATTCCGAAAATACATGAGCCCCTGTGGCCTAATGGATAAGGCGCCGCTCTCCTAATGTTTATTATCAGTTGTTAAGCGGAGACTGCGTGTTCGAATCACGCCAGGGGTAGAAATTTATGAATATTTTTTAGTACATTTATAATTATTTATAACAATTTATTATAATTAATATATTTTTTTATTTTTAAATAATTTTTTATCTTCAAATTTATACATTTTAAATTTAATTTTATCACATCAATTTAAAAATTAAAAAAATATTATATAAACTCAAGATTAATTGGAAAATTAATATTTTCAATTGAAAAAATAAAAAAAAAAAAAATGAATTTTAATTAATTATATGTAAAACAAAAAAATAGATAGAAAATTCATTAGCAAAAAATATAACCATTTGTACCCCTGGTGGGACTCGAACCCACAAATCTCTGGTTAACTTCCATATGTTGAATATCAGCTAGGAGACCAGCGCCTTATCCATTAGGCCACAGGGGCTCACATGATTTTGCAACTAAAACATTTTCCTTAAAATAAAAATAATTTTAATATACTCATATTTATTATCTAATTTATTAATCATTTCTAATTTTATATGTTAAATAAAGAAATTTATAATTTTTTCACCTGACTACTTGAAATAATGAAATAAAAATGAATATATTTATTAAAATTTTATATAAAAAGTACATAATTATATAAATTTATTCATATAAATGCAGTTGGTAGTGCAAAAAAAAATAAATAAAAAAATGAGCAAGATGGCTCGTGACAACAACAGCTGTCAGATGTAATTTTAAATGTCATTGAAATGTAAATATTGAATATTTACATCAAATAATAAAAAGTAAGTATGATAAAATGATGATTATTTTGATAAATTAATATAAATTAAATTTTTAAATAATTACAGATGAGTTCAACAAGATATGTATCATTTTTATCAGGAATAATAATAGCATCAATAACATGGTCATTCAGTATTTATTTATACTCAAAATTATCACAAAATCAAAATAATATTAATCCAACAATGTATTTATCACAACAATCATCAAAAACATATGAATATAATAATAAAAATAATTTATATAAAAATAGTGATAAACTTATAAAACAATTACAACCAGTTATTGTTGAACCAATAGTACCACTTGGTGATGGTAATAAAATTATATAGGTATATTTTTTTTTTAAATAAATAAAAAAAAAAAGAAAAAAAAAAAATTAATTTAATTAAATTTAATTTATAATAGGTCTAGATGAACTTGGACTTGTTCGTAATATTGATGAACAAAGAGAACGTGAAATTGGCTATAAAAATCATGCATTTAATACATTGGTATCAGATAAATTAGGTAAAAATAGAAAAATTCCAGATACACGTAATAAATTATGTTTAAATGAACAATATCCATCAATATTACCAAATGCCAGTATAATAATATGTTTTTATAATGAACATTATATGACATTAATAAGATCAATTGAATCAATTATAAATAGAACACCAGATAGTATATTACATGAAATAATATTAATAAATGATTACAGTGATAGTAAAAAATTACATGATGATGTCAATAATTATATTAAAAAAAATTTTAATGATAATAAAATAAAATTATATAATACAAATAAACGTGAAGGTTTAATAAGAGCTAAAATATATGGTGCTAATAAAGCAACTGGTAATGTATTAGTATTTTTAGATAGTCATATTGAAGTTAATAAAATGTGGATTGAACCATTATTATCAAGAATATATAAATCAAAAAATATTATAACAATGCCAGTTATTGATATTATTAATAGTGATACATTTAAATATAGTCCAAGTCCACTTGTACGTGGTGGTTTTAATTGGGGTTTACATTTTAAATGGGATCAATTACCAATAAATACATTAAAAAATGATCAAGATTTTATAAAACCAATTAAATCACCAACAATGGCTGGTGGTTTATTTGCTATTGATCGTAATTATTTTTTTGATATGGGACAATATGATTCTGGTATGGATATATGGGGTGGTGAAAATATTGAAATATCATTTAGAATATGGATGTGTGGTGGTAGTATTGAATTAATACCATGTTCAAGAGTTGGTCATGTATTTCGTCGTAGAAGACCATATGGTAATGAAAATCATCAAGTTGATACAACAATTAAAAATTCATTACGTGTTGCACATGTATGGATGGATGATTATAAAAAATATTTTATTAATGATATATCTAAAATAAATAATATTAATAATATTAATTATGGTGATATTACAGAAAGAATTGAATTAAGAAATAAATTAAAATGTCATAATTTTTCATGGTATTTAGATAATGTTTATCCAGAATTAACATTACCAGATGATAATGATAATAAATTAAAAGAAAAATGGTCTAAAATACAACAAAAACCAATGCAACCATGGCATTCAAGAAAACGTAATTATACTGATCAATATCAAATTAGATTAAGTAATACTGCACTTTGTGTACAAAGTGAAAAAGATGTTAAAACAAGAGGTGGTAAATTAATTTTAGCACCATGTCTTAGAATTAAATCACAAGTATGTATTTATTATTATTTTATTTAATTATATTATATTTATTATTATTATTTTATTCAATTATATTATATTTATTATCATTAATTAAAACAGATGTGGTATGAAACTGATAAAAATGAATTAGTTCTTGGTCAAATGTTGTGTCTAGAAGGAAGTAGTAAAATTCCAAAACTTGGTAAATGTCATGAACTTGGTGATAATCAAGAATGGAGACACAAAGATACTGTAAGTTAATTTTAATTACAAAAAATATAAGTATATTTAAATTTTAATTATTATTTATTTTTATATAATCAACAGAATAATACACCAATTTATAACATTGCATCTGGTACATGTCTTGGAGTTAAACGTGGTAATAAATATTCTCAAATAACAATGGAACTTTGTACAATTAAAGATTCATCATCAATTAATTGGGATCTTGTTAGATCAAAACTTCCATTAAAAATTAATAAATAAATAATTAAATGACAATAATAATAATAACTAATAATGTGAAATGACAATAATCAAAAAAATATTAAATATTAAATTTTAAAAATTATTCCAAAGTTTTTTTTTTTATAAATTTACTGCAATTTTTATAATATTTATAATTATTGCAGTATTTGTTTTTTTTTTTTTTTATCTGCCATATAATGGATCAAAATTTTGTATTGTTTTTGTTTGTTAATTATATTAACTTTATAACTTTTTATTAAACTTACTGGAAATATTTTTTTAAATAATTAAATGTTAAATAAAAAAAAATAAACAAAAAAATATTATTAAAAATTTAAAAATTTTTAGCTTTTATCATATTTTTCATATCTTCAAGTGCATAATTGTTGTAAGATTTGTAATCAACTGAACTGTAATCAACAATAGTTGCATGTGTTGTTTGATGATACTGAAAAAAAACAAAAATAAGAATTAAACTTTCATATAAATTATATATACAAATAAAATTAAAAATAATCTTACTTGTTCATATGTACATTTTATTCGTATTTTGAATAAATATGTTTCAAGTTTAAATAATTTTTCAATTAATTTTTTAATAAATTCTTTTCCAATAATAATTTCTAATTCTAAAAGTTGTGTAGCAGTTGATCCAAGTAATCTTTCAACTACATCATTTGGTGCTTTTACATAAAGTGTTGATGAACCATCAGACAAAGTTAACTGTAATAATAATAATTAATTTTATTTTGTTATTGGTATTATTAATATTAATATATTTTTAATAAAACAAAAAAAAAAAAAAAAAAACTTACATCAGCTTCATAACGTAATTTATAAGTATCATAATAACATTTACAATCACGACATCCATATTTATCTTCATTTTGAATTACCTATTAATTAAAAAATAAATTAATAAATTAAATAATAATAATTTTTTTTTTTTAAACTTACTTTTTGAAAACAATTTTCTGTTAAACACGATTTATAAATAATATTTTCATGATTCATAAAATTAATGTTAGCTTTACAAACAAATGTTATTGGAAAATTATCTTCAGATGTTGAAGCCAAATATTTTGCTTGAAGCAATGTCATCATTTGAGCAAACATTCCACTACCAATACTTGATGATTCTGCTAATTTTTCTCTTTCATTTTTACGTAAATCATATAATTTAAAAAATTTACGAAGACTGAAAAATTTAATTAAAAAAAAAAAATATAATAAATATTTATTTGATATTATATTATTTATAAAAATAATTATAAATTACTTGTGAGCTTCTTCAATGTCTGGATTAATTTTAAAAAAACCTCCATCATCAAGTTCTATCATTCTTTCATGAAGTATTCCATTTTTAATTGCAATAATTGTATAATCATGAGGATTAAAATCAATAGCTGTTTTATTCCATAATGTGAATTCAATACATTTTTGAGTATGATCAGTTAATGTTACAATTCTTTTTTTACGTTTGTATTTTTCTAATACTGTATCATCAATAAGTTCACCAACTTTTTTTACTAATCCTAAAACATCAAATTTCAATTGCAAGTCTTCCATGTACTCTTTGATAAGATTTATAGAATGAAAATTATAAACTACATGTTCATATTCATCTGGACGTGGTGTTACTATTGTTTCAGTTGTTAATCTTAATTCACATTTATAATTTGTTTTATTAAAAACTTGAGCATTTGTAATCATGTATGTTTTACTTTTTTCAAGTAATTTAAAAAGTTCAATAGCACAATCATCAGTCGTTTCACAATTAATTGCTTTAGTTTTATCTTGAATAACAAAATTTAAAATTATATTTGTTTTATTTTCAACAGGTACTTGAATATAACTTAATTGAATAATACGTCCTTTAATTGTAAAATCAGTAGTATTTAAATTTACACTTGAAATTGGAATTATTGATTTTACAGGTACATTTGTTTGATAATTTGTTTTATTTTCATAAGGACATGAAATTATTGTTGTATTATTAATTAATTTTAATTCAAATTTATGATTTGTATCATTCAATAAAGTTAATTTATTAATAGCTACTGCATTAGATATTATATATACTTTATTATTTTCAAATGAATTAAGAAATTTAGATATATCATTTCTAGAAGCAATACATCTAATTTTACCAGTTTTATCATGAATAATTGCACTAAAAATTTCATTTGAATTTTGTAAATTATTCAATGATTGAGGTATACTTATTGAAGATATATATCCTTTAACTGTACATTTGTTTAAAGTTGAATTTATATTTGATATTGGAATTAGAGTTGTAATTGTTTCTCTAATTGGTACCAAGTTTAAAGTATTATTATTATTATCCATAGATTTTTCAACAACTGTGTGACGAGTTAAATGCAATTCCCAATCATGATTTGTTTCATTATATTTTTTATGTAATATAGGTGCGACTGTAGCATTAAAAATATAATATGTTTCATTTAATTGAATTGTATCATGAAAACTATAAGCTTCAGAATTTAATGCAAGACAACGTATTGATGCAGTATCATCTTTAATTTCCATACTAAATACTCGACCATTACCATTGCAATATTTTCTAACAGCAGTTTTTTTAACAACAAGTCCTTTAAATTTAAATCTAACCATTCCCATTGTTATTTCTTTAATGTTTACCAAGTTTGATGCCATTTTATAACTTTTACCAGACCAGCCAATATTAAAATTAAAATTTTTGTTACTGATGCATCAACAGTATTTACTTGAGACATAAAAAGTAAAAAAAAATAATAATTATTATATTATGTTATATATTAAATTTATTGACTTAATTTATATGATAAAATTAATCAAGATTATGAAAAAAAAAAAATAATTAAATATTCTAAATTATAATAATATTATAACAACAAAATACTTGGATTTATATTGATGATTTTGATAATGATATAATCTTGTGATATATAAATAAACCTACCTATATTTATTAATGATAGATTAATTATTAGATTATTATATTTTTATTTTTCAATTTATTGTTATACTGTGTGTGTAATACTGTAAAGAAAAAACAAAACACAACCAGCAGCAATACTGAGCAACACAATGGCCAACTTCCAAGTGAAACAAAGTGAACCAATAAACTCAAATATTATTTTATTATTTTTTTTTCATTTTTTTTTTCTCGAGCCTGCGTAAAATAGTGTATATGCGCGGCAAATGATACCATTGGTGAATATATTTATAAAATTGTGTTGTTTTTTTTTTTTTTATTTACTTTATATAAAAACCAGTAAAAACAACAACAAAAAACAAAACAACATCAACACAAACACACACACACACACACATACACATTCATCGAGCATTGGTGAATTTTATCATCATTATAATAAAAATAATAATAATAATAAGGTTATAATTTATTTATTTTTCAATTTGACGTGTGTTACAAATGTAAATAAAAATAATAAAAAATATATCCTATGTCAATTGGTGCCTTAAAAAATTAATTATAATTTATATTAAATAACAAAATAATCATGACTTCATCAAAAGATCTTAATATTGCCAGAAAAACTCTAGTTGCTTCACTTGGTGAAAATGCCAAATTGTAAGTTTAAATTTTATTATTATTTATTAATAATTTATAATTAATATTAATTTTATAATATATTTTTAATTAACAGGTATTTTGAAAAAATGAAATTATGGTTTCAAATGAAGGTATAATATATATTTTTATATTAATTTATTATAAATAATATTTTAATTATATTTTTAATAATATAAAATTTTAGACATCAAAAGAAGAATTTGATTGTGAAGCAAGAAACATCATGACAGAGGATCAAGTTCATTTACATAATGAATTTTTATTGTGTTTATTTAATAAGGTTAGAGGATTAGCAACAGCAGCACCTTCAAGACCACTTAAATCTAATAATACTCATTCACATATTGATAAATCAAATAAAGACAAAAGATTAAGATTAAAAAGAAAATATAAAACAGATAAATCAAACTTTGAGGTAACAATTTGTTATAAATAAAATAGATATCATATTTTTTATTTAAATTATTTAAATATAATAATTTAATTGGTTTTTTTTTTTTTTTAGCCAGCAGATATGTATGTTGAAGTATTGAGTCAAATGTCATCACCAGTTGGTGATGAACCAATTGGTGCTAATCGTTCAAGTGCCCAAGAATTAACACTACCTGATAGAACATTTGTACTTGCAAGATTAATGTTAGCTGCTTGGGAAAATAATATGGATGGTGCTGAAGAAAATACTGCTCATATTATAATTGCAGCAACTCAAATATTTTTAAAAAATTTAATAACAGCAATGATTACAAGAAGAAAAGGTTTTCTTGTTAGAGATGATACATTTATTTATAATATTGGTGAACCAGTACCAATTTCTTGGAAAAGAAATTCAATTAATATGTCCAATGGTATTTATCACAAGTAAGTTATGACATTATTTTAAATAATATTTTTTAATTAAAAAATTATTATAGATAGATATATTCAAGTATAGGTAATTTTTTTATTTTTATTATTATTTTTTTAGTCATCCAACTGATGTTATTGATCCTGAAGGTCAAGTACCTTCATTAAAAAAAAGTATTGATGAAATTGAACAAGCAACAGCATTTGCAATGGCATGTTCATCACAAACTTTACCACCACAACTTCCACCAATTGGTATTGATGAACTTCTTCATACAATGAAAATTCATAAAAATTTAATTAATAATCATACAATTTATGCAACAAATATGGAACGTTTATTTAATTATTCAACACATACAACATGGGAAGATCTTAAAGCTAAAAAAATGTTGTGTTCTTCTTAAAAATATAATTGCTTATTTTTATTTTTCTTTTCTTTTGTAAATTAAATAATAAAAAATAATATTTATAAAAATGATTAACAATAATAATTATTGATTATTTATTGTATATAAATTTAATTATAATATTTATAACATTGTTTTTTTTTTTTTTTGTTAAATTACATTCTTATTTGAAATTTACCAGCTTTTGTAATATATTTAACACCTTTAAATGGTTTATATTTTTCTCCATACATATCAAGTCCATTAACTTTAAGTCCAGATACAGCAAGTTGATTTATAGTAAAATGTACATTTATTGCAGGATTTGATTCAGAAACAGTTGCACCATTTTGTATTATTATTGAACCACGTAAATTTGGTAATTTTGATACATCAATTCTTCCAATATCCCAAAATAATACTCTACTAACTGGATCAAATGTATATTTACCTTGATTTGGTACAAGTGTACAATTTAAAACAATTTTTGGCATTGGTATTTCAATAGTAACATTTTCAACACTTCTTGCAACAGTACCACTATTCCATAATTTTGGTCCAACAGTTATATCAAGTCTACCACCACCTGGTTCTTTAAGACTAATATTATGTCTAACATATAATGGTATTGCAACAGTACTTTGTGATCCAATATGATATGATAAAAGACGAAAATTACCATCTGGTGGAATAAATGATAATATTTTTTCTGATTCCCATCTTTTAAATCTAACACATGGATGAAAACTAACATCATCAAATAAACGTGGATTCATAAATGATAATGTTAAATCAGGCATTCCACTTAATTTAATACAACAATCAATGTAACCTTGTATTTCAGCAAATACTGTTGAACCAGTTCTATCAATAATAGCATCAACTTCTTCAACAACATCAAAATATGCTTCATTTGTTGTATATTTAACACCAGTACGTCTCCATGGTACATTTGATAATTGTCCACTTGGTAATATTTCACTGACACTATTTAATATAAATAATAAATTTTATTAATAATATACCTATACATATTAATTAATTAATATTAAATACTTATAGGTATATTTTTACTTACTTTGATTTTCCAGTAACAGTATTTGCAATTGTTCTTAATATATTTGGTGGTTTTATTAATTCTTTTAATATATTTGATTCTGTTGCTAATGGAAAACCATTGTCCAACATTTCATCAAGTAATTCATAAACAACAACATAATTTTCTTTAATTATTGTCTCTGTACATTCACTGAAATAATCTTCAAATGTATCAACAACACGATGAAGAAATTCAATAACAAACAATGGTGGTACTGTAAAATAAAATAAATAAAAATATAACAATATAATTTAATTTAATTACTTAAATTTTAATTAATTACCTTCAGTTGTACATACAGCAACAAAAAACATGTTACATCTATAAATACTAATTAAATAATGATGTGGTGTAGCTATAACTGGTGGTGTATCTTCTGGAGATAATACTCTTCTTTGTTGATCAAAAAAATAATCACAAAGTGATCTTGCTACAGCACTTTTCCAATGTTTTTCCATAAAAACATCCCTATCAAATCAAATATATTTTATCAAAACAACATCTGTCATACTGTGTTTATATTTATGTCAAAACTTACCCAGATGAATTTATAATAAAAAGACTATTAATCATGATGATTTATTTTAAATTTCAATCATTTGACATTTAATTTTTTTTTATTATATATAGATAATTATAATATAAATAATAATAATAAACACAACAAACAATTTATGTTTTGTTGGAGTTTTGTGAAGTTTGCTAAAAATCGAATGTCATATATTTATCGAAATCGTATATTTATCGAACAGCTGATTAGAAATATTACAAAAAAAAAGAGCAAGATGAGAAATGACTTCTCTCTGCTGAATAAAAATAAACACGTGTACAAATGTTGTCAATTTATTTTATGTCAAAATAATATTTATAAATAATATGATAATTTAATTTAATTTTATATTAATATTAAATAATAATAATCAACAATGGGTGACTGTTTGGATCTTGAAAAAATTGAAAATGATGGTAATTTACTATAATTATGATTATTATTAATTCAATGTCAACAATAAATATTTACATTTAATATTTTTTGTTTTTTTTTAGACTTTTTTAAACAATTTTTAGAACCAGGTGTTGAATTAAATGATGCTACTAAATTATTAACTGTTGCACAACAATTAAAAAAACTTGAACAAGGTTAATAAATATATATTTATAATTATTTGTTTATTAATGTATTTATAAATTATTTTTATTTAATATAATAGCTTTACAAGTTTTGGATGCTGAATTGTATAATCAAGTTGTTACAAATCATGAGGATCTTCTTTCACAAGTAACATGGGTAGAAAAAATTGAAGGAGTACTTGCAATAATGCAGGCTCATGTTCAAGTTAGTATATAATAATATTTATTTATTTATTTATTCATATAATAATTAATTGTTTAATAATTACAGAGTTTATTATCATCAGTTGAACATTTAAGAGGTAAAATAGTTGAACCATTTAATCGTATTGAAGCACAAACAATTATTTTACGACGTCTTCATGAAACATCAGATATTTTACGAAGAGTTGGAAGAGTACAACATTTACTACATTCACAAAAACTTGATGCTCAAATTAATAATCCAGATCAAAATTCAGATATAATAAAAGCTGCTAAAAGTATTCATGAACTTGAAGAATTAATGGCAGACAATGATTTAAATGGTCTTGATATTATTATAAATGATCAACAAACTGTTAAATCACTTAAAATATCTGTACAAAAAATAGCAACAAATGCATTAACACAAGGTCTTGATCAATCAGATAGTTCTAAAGTTAATATGGCAATTCAAGTATTTGAAAATTTAGAAATTTTAAATATTGCTGTTGATAAAATAAAACAATGTTCACTTGATGAAGTTGAAAAAATAGCAAAAGAATCATTAGAAGTAACATTACCAATCAATCAAGATATTACAAAACGTGGTGGTCCTGGTAGAGCAACATTACCATCACCAGGGACATCAGGAAATGTTCGTACAAAATTGTGGGAAAATGTTGAACATTTATTTCAAGATACTGTTTATAATCAGTGTGTTCAAATTGAATTACTTGAAAGAGTATTAATTGAACATCATACAAAAGAATTTGATGGTTTTTCACATAAATTTTGGAACGATGTTACTTTATTATTATCTAAAATTTTTGTTGAACGTTCACAAGCATCTTCTCTTGTTAAACAAGCTTTAGAAGGTGAATATCCAAAATTTTTAAGAATTTTTTTAGATTTAAAAAAACGTCTTAAAGAACGTCTTCAAGCAATTGGAACTTATACAATTGGGTAAATAATATTTAATCATTATTATTATTATTATTATTGTTATTGTTATTAACTAAATATTATTATATATATCTATATATATATTTTTTTTTTTTTTTTAATTTATTTTTCAACAGACGTGATATACTTCAACCTTTTGAAAATGCATATTTATCACGATCAATATCTCGTTTACTTGATCCAGTACATACAATGTTTTCTACAGATTCAGCACCAAGTCAAGATGAAATTGATATTTTAATTCGTACAATAACAAGTGAATTAAGTGTTTCACTTGTTGATGAAAGTTTATCAACAGTTGTTGCAAGAAATGTTGGTAAAGCAATACGTTTATTTTGTTTAAAATGTGAACAAGGTTTAATAACAGGTGGTGAAGCAAGTCAAGTTATTGATACACAAACACCTGGACAACAAACAAATGCATTACTTGCAAATCTTTTATATTATCTTGCAACTCAAATAACTCGTGTTATATCAAATTTAGCTGGAAGTTTACCATCAGAAGGTGGTACAGTTATTTCAACATCACTTGAAGAAATAAATAAATTAACTAAAAATATATTATCACCAATAATGTCATCAATAAGTGATGCTATTGAAAGTATTATTTTAACAATGCATGATGATAGTGAATTTAAAGAACCAAGTAGTCCACTTGGTCGTGATATACCTTATTCACTTTATATGAGAGAATTACAAGCATTTATTTTACGTTCAGTAACAACATTTTTATCATCATATAAAAATCAAGTTGTTGTTGCTGAATGTTGTAATGTTGTTGCATCAAGATGCATTGAATTATTTGTACGACATGCTTGTCTTATAAGACCATTAACAGCATATGGTAGAGCTAAATTAATTGCTGATTTTGGACAAATGGAAATTGCATTGGCTCCATTGTGTCGAGGTGGACAATTAGGAACATTAGAACAACAACAATATCGTACACTGAGAGCATTGAAAGCTCTATTACCACTTGGACCAGATAAAATGGTTGAAAAAGTATTAGAAATGAAAGGTGAAGGTGGTGTACCAGCTTCACTTGTTTTACTTAATTTATTTTCTGGTGCACCACCAGAATTACAATCACCTCATCAGGTTATTATATTTATTTTTTTTATAATTCATAATAAATTTACATAATTTTATTTTAATTGATTATTATTATGATTTTTTTTTTTTTATTTTTATTTATACAGAGTGCTGGTTGGTCTATCAGTAGATTATCTCAGTGGATGGACAATCATCCGAGTGAAAAAGATCGTTTGGCATTGAGTAGTGGTCCATTGCAACGATATGAAACAATTATTAGACAAAAAAATATTCCATCATTTCATCCACTTTTTCCATTAATGACCAAACTAGCCAACATGGGTCAACAAACAATCTAGTACAATTATGTTTATTGATATTATTTTATTTTTACTTGAAGTTATATTAATAAAATTATAATAATATTATAGTCACGTTCATTTAATTTTTTGATTTATTTATTCAAACAAAAAAAAAAATTAATTTCAATAATAATTATTATTTAAAAAAAATAGTTTTGAGAAAACAGTTTCAATTCATTTATCAGTGATAAACCAAGATACGGTTTTTTAAAATATTTTTCAAGTTTATAAATAACAATTGGATAAAATAAAATAAACTAGTCAAGTCATTATTTAAAAATCACATTATTTATTATTTTTATAAAAATTATACAAAAATTTGTTTACTAATTATAAATGATGTACCTATATATAAAAAATACAATATTATAGTATTATTAAAAAAACTATCAACTCAATGGATGGTTAAATCATAATAGAATAAAAGTAATTATTTACACAAGATGATTAATTTTTCAATAATATTATACAATTATTTTCATAAAAATATTACTATTTAGTACTATTAATATTACTACACAATATAATTCAACTTTTAATTAAAGTTTGAGTTTTATAATAAATATTATTATAAATTATTAAAACAATTTTTTTTTTCTAAAATATTTACAATTATACATATATAATGTCAATTAAAATATAAATTAATTTTTATTTATAATTATTTTATGAGTTAAATTCTGATAAAAATTAACTTTATCTGATTGATTTGCTAATTTTAAAAGACCATTGGGATCTTTAAAAGAAACATGTATGTGTAATGGTGCAATACGATGATTTGCTAATCTAACTATTTTTTGGACAATTATATAACTAGCTTTTGTATTTTCAATATATACCTGTTTTAAATTTGATAAATTTTCAAAAAGTTTTATGACTGCACTACTAGTTATGTTGGTACAATTTGATATATTTAAATACGTCAATTTTTTGTTGAATAACCATTTAATTGATTTATCTGTGATGAGAGTATTATTTTTCTTTAATTTACTCAAACCAAGATCAAATTTTTCCAATTGTTTAAAATTATTAAGTACAGCTATACCATCATCTGTTATATTTGTACCAAATACAGATAAATTTTTTAATTTTTTATTAACGCCAAAATTAATAAATAATTTATCTGTAACAACACATTCACAACGAATTTCTAAAGTTTCAAGATTTTTTAAATTTTTAAGTGAATGCATATTAATGTTTTTACAAAACACTGGATTATTATTGCCCCAATAAGCCAAAAATTTAAAATCAATTAAATTATTTAATTCACTTATTGATTGTACCAATGATTGACTTAGATCAAAGTCATGTACACTTAACTTTTCCAAAGCAATCAATTGAGGAAATATCTAAAAAATAAAATTATTCATTATATATTAATATTTTATTTTAAATTATTATTTTTTTTTAAAATGCAATGTACATGTATGTATAGGTATAATTGTTAAATTTAAACTCACCGAAATTAAGGAATCTGGTAAAAAGACATGTTTTTTCTTTAAACAATTTAACAGATTCAATGTTTTTAATGTTCCATTAACTTTTAATAATGAGTTGGCTAGAGTTACTGGTATATTTGAATTTTCACATTCCCATTCAATTGCCAGATGTTCGAGATGAGACATTTTTGAAAAGACATTATCAAAATGTTTACTTTCGATTTCCTTAAATCCAAAACTCAATGACTTTAAATTTGTACAATTCCTATCAATCAATATCATTATTTCAGACGAATGATAACTTTGGATGTCCAATTCCGTCAATATATATCCACAGACAGTAAGTGTGTATCTCAAATCGTCTGCATCTTCATCGAAATTCTTTGGTGATAAGTGGTCATTTTGAAAGGTATACTTTTTGAAGTCTGAATCCACGAAATCATTTTCATATCCTTTGCAAACTGAAAAAGTAATTAAAAATATATTATTATTATTATTATTAATATTTAATTACCAAACAGTTGTTTCTAATTTAAATTATGTTGTTTTTGTTGATGCTTACTTGATTCAAGTTTTGGGTGATTGATGAAGAGAGGACGCATACCAATCATTCGCATTTCACGTTGCTCTAACCTTATTCTACAATCTTCTTGCACACGTTTTTCCAAAGAGGCTAGAAATTCATGCTCAAAGTCATTATAATGTATGCTAACACTATCATCTACAGCATCATCATGACTCTCCTCATTTTCCACTATATTTTCAATATTTTTTTCAGTTAATTCACTTGTTGAATAGCTGACCTATTATAAAAATAAAGTTTAATTTATTATTTAATTTATATAGTAAAAAAAAAAAAAGAATAATTAAAAATTATAGAAAATATTCAATTTAATAAAATTAATTCTAAATTTTGTACATGGAAGTGAATAAAGAGTGTAAACTTTGGCTTTTTAATGAAGCCGACATTTTGGAGAAAATGATAGTGCTGGCATCAGCCCTGCACGAAAGTATACACACGTGTATTTATTTTGTTTACTTTTTTACTATGCTGTAATAATACTGATACAAATAATAATATCTATATTTTATTTTAATAGGCATTTAAAAAAGACAATTTATTAATCAAAAAATAATTAATTAAATATATTATAAACCAAATAACTAAGGAAATGGATGCACTTAAAATAATATTTTAACTAACAATAATTATTTAATAAATTGATTGTCTATTCATTTGAGTACATCCTTTTTCCTATAGCAGATTGATCTGATATTTAAATAAATAAATGCCTAAAAATATTTTTAAATAAACAAATAGCTATAAATCAAATTAGATGGACTCACGAAAAGAAAAATTATTAAACATTTATAGGGCTGACGCCAGCACTGCAGTTGGCAGTTTTTGAAAAATCATCTACTCCGAAATGGTAGCTTCATTGACAGCCTATGCTTTTACAAAGTAAAAATTCAGAGTTTACACTCCTTATTCACCTGTATGATTTTGTACTTACAAGTGAAGCTATTTCTTCAGGACTCAGATCACCTGCCATTAATTCCTCACTGACCCATTCAGCTTCTTTCTCGAACATTCTCATATTTCCATTAGCACCAGTGTTCATATTTGATTCTTTAAAAAAATAAAATAAAAAAAAATAATTAATTATATAATATATATCACCGGTTAATTAAACTTTATACATATTTTTTAAATACCTATAAATATATTAAAATTTAAATGAAAATAGCACTAGTTAATTAATTTTATTATAGATATAAGTATACATACCTTTTTTTTTTTTTATTAATTGTTAATAGAAAATAGTGTCAATTGCTGTCTTTTGCAGGTTACAGAGATCAACTACAAACACACGTGCACGTTTAGAAAAGATTTATCTTGATCTATACTCTAATATTATTACAATAATATTCTCGTGCTACCGAAGATGACCGAAGTTGTACTGTTGAAAGATTTTGCAATATTGTGATTCTGTCTATATGCTAAAATTTTTCGATACATGCAAACAGCCACAAACTGCATAATATGCACCGCAGCCAACAGGTGTTGCACCAAATGCAAGATGAGAAGACTAGAGACCTCTCTAGTCTTCTTGAGCAAATGCATCCACAATTCCACACATACTGTATTGTTATTATAAAAAAAAAAAAATAATAATAATTTTATATATATATTTTTTTAATTAATAATGTATTAGCAATTATTAATTCAAGTTTAAAATTACTAACAAAATTGCTAATAAAAATATAATAATATTATAACAATTTTATAAAATAAATATTAGTCTAGTACTTAAGAAGAGAGAAATCGTCTCTGTGTGGTTCTTATTGAGTTTTGTTAGAAATGCTTAGAAACTTTAGAATTAATTTACAACGCTGTAATCAATATTATGAATTATAATAAAAAAATCTTTGATAAAATTTCGATAGATTAATATATAATAATAATAGTTATTATTTTTTTTTTTAAATACAAAAAAAATTAAATTTATTTCTTTTGTGTTATCTACTTGTTTTAAATATTTTTTTTATATATATATTTTAAATTTTTAAATTCAAATATGTCAACGCCATTTTGTTTTTTCAAATATGATGGTAAGGTAGATATTTATATTGACAAATGTCAACAGTGAAGAAAAAAATGATTTCGCAACAATAACAACAACAACAACATCGAACTATAACCCCAAACAAAATATTATTATTATAATTTGTACCAGTAAATACAATAATAATGTTTGTTTAATTTATTGTAATAATATTATTTTAACTTGAGTTAACTGAAGTTAACAAAAAAAAAATAAAATAAAATAAATAATTAAAAATGAGTGAAAATTTGTGTTCAATGAAATCACTACCACCACTTGTAGAGGGTAAAATTCATGGTTACGTTGATTTAATAATTGATGAAATAATATTAAATAAAAATATAACACAAAACAATGTTATTGTCGTTGCAAATTGGTGGGGTGAAATTGAAAGTGCTAAATTCAAACCATTTAATATAAATAATTACCATCACTACCCAAAACAAACAAATATTTTGACCACATATTCAATCAAAACAAATATTAATTTGTTTAAAGAATATTTAAATAATAGTGAGTCAATTGAACTTGTTGTTTTGACAGAAGAGCATCATGAAGTACTTGGTACAGCTCAAATAACTAATCTATTAGATATATTAACAAATAAATCATTTTCACAATATTTAACTGTATTTGATGACAGAGCTCAAAAAATTGGTGATGTTCATGTTGAAATTAATTTAGAAATTATAAATAGAGATAAAAAATTAAAAGAAAATAAAATTAAATCATTTGAAAAAAATTATTTAGATGTCAATAGTGAGCCAGATATATCAAAACAATTTAATTGTAATTATAATTCAAAATTAAAATCTAGTAGAAATGACTACAACACAGCAATGTCTTTGAGTTTAAATAACATACAAAATGATAATATTTACAGATCAATTTTAAAAGAAAAGAGATTTAATGTTAATTCATCAAGATCAAAATTTGATGCTGATATAACAGATAAACTTGTTGCTCAAGTTGTTGAAAGAGCTCAAAAATTACGTAGTGTATTAAAAAAAGAAACAAATGATTATTATGATAATAATGATGATAATGATAATGATTATATTGATGTTGATGATATTGATATAATGAAAATAAATTCAAGTTTTGAATCATCAATTTTACCAGCTGAAAATGAAGCTGTACTTTATAAATATTTTATGGGTGAAAATATGACTAAAATAAATGAAAAAAAAGCATTAAAAACACTTCGTTCATATTCACCAACACCAAGTTTAATTGAATTGGCTGCTGAAACAGTTGATCATTGTAATAACAATAATAATAATAATAATAATCAAATTAATAAAAATTATTTAAATGAAAAACAACAACAACAACAACAACAACATCAACATAATAAAAATAATAATGATAATCAAGATAATAAAAAAATATTAAATCCAATTGATTATATTGATAGTTTAAGAATTGTTGTTGAATCATTAACTCTAACATCAGCTGGTTATCGTCGTGTTAAATCATCATGTTTATCACGTGGTGATCAAGTACCAATTTCAGTAACATATTTTGTTCAATATAATGCTCAATTTGGTAAAAAAAAAAATAATAAAACATCATCAAATGATAATAATAAATTAATTAAAATGACATCTAAAAAACAAATTGATCAAACTATTTATTTTAATCATGAAGGTGTTTATGATTTACAAAAAACATATTTACATATGGATATGCCACTTAAATTTAATATTTATAATCGTCATTTAAATCAACGTACACCAACAGAACTCGGTATTGGTTCAATATATATTGGTGATGCATCAAATTCGTCATCATTAAGTTCAACTCAACGTCTTGCTATTATAAAAAAAGGTATTAAAGTTGGTGAACTTAAAGTAACTGTTGAACTTGGTTGTGATAAAATACATTTTGGTAAAAATTTTGTTGAAGCTGTTACATCAGCTAAAGAAAATATACCAGTATTTGATAATTCAAGTACAAATTCAAACACAAATAATACACCAACAATTATTAAAACAAATTATAAATTTAAAACATTAACTGGTAATAATATAAATTCAAATAATAAATCACAAAATAATACATCTTCAACAACATCAACAACAACAACAACAGCAGCAACATCAACAACAACCACATCATCATCATCATCATCATCATCATCAGCACCAACTAAAACAACTGATAAAAATAGTAAAAATATAAAATCAAACAGTAATGATAAACAAAACATTAAAATTGGTATTAAAAAAAATTTAGAAGAAAAAATATTACTTCATGGATTAATTTATATTGGTGAAGGTATTGATATACCATCAACAAGTACATATCTTGTTTGTCGTGCATTTTGGCGAGAAGATCGTTCATCAAGTCAAGTATGTAATGATACAACAAATCCATTTTATAATTTTCATCAACTTGTACCATTAATATATGGTCCAGAGCTACTTGAAAGAACAAAAGATAATTGTATTATAACTGAAGTTTATTCTAAAAATCCAACTGGTGAAGATTATTTTATTGGTATAATTAAATTATCACTTCATCAATTATATATGGCATTCAGAGATCCACTTGTTTTATCACATTTACTTTTATCAAAATATCCAGTTATAAGTGTTGATGGATGGGTATCAATAAATCATCCAGTAACTGGTAAATTATGTGGACAAGTATCAGCTATTGTTGCACTTGGTACTGCTGAACAAATTGCATATTTAGAAATGATTAGAGGTATTCGTGATTTATCATCAGTCAGTGATAGAAGAATAACATCACGTGAAATTAATTATCAAGAATCAAATAGTAAAATAAATAAACATTGTCAAACTCAAACAAGTCCAATTAATGATAAAAATAAAAATAAAAATACAGATGATAAAAATAATGTATTATTAAATGCAATTGTTAATCAATTAGCACAAGCACTTACTGTACCAAAAACAACAAGTACAAATCAACAAGTACAAACATCATTTGAATATACTACTAATGAAAAAAATAATGAATCAAATTTTGTTGAAGAAAATAATGATAATCATATTGATAATTTTAATATTGAATTACATCGAAGTGTTGGAGTTGGAGCTGAATTTATTGAACCTACAAATCAACAACTAGATTCAAATGTTGATAATACAATTATACCAGAAATTAATGGATCAATTGATAAAACAAAAAATAATAATTTATCAGTTATCAATGAAAATACTGATGATGGTGATGATGATAATGATAATCAATATAGTAGTGAATTTGAAATAGTTGAAAATGGATTATTTAGAGCTATTATTGAAATTGATTGTGCTTTGCATTTACCACAAGTTGAAATAATGGGAAAGACTGTTGATCCTTGCACATATGTTACTTTTAAAGATGTCAAAAGTTGTTCTGATGATATGAAGATCATTGAAACACAAAATATATTTACAAATATATGTTTATTTGATTGTAATCCAAAATATAATTGGCAATCTCGTGTTAAATTATCAAATGAATTATTAATAAGTGATGAAAAAAAATTAGTATTAAAAGTATGTCGTTTGGTTGATGATACAATTGATGTTGACAAAGATATTGTCATTGGTTTTGCAACAATTGATTTGTCAGTATTAACTTCTGGTTTTTTAATGGTTTCTGGATGGTTTCATATTATTGATTTTAATGGAAAATGCAATGGACAAATTAAGGTATTTATTTATAAGTTATTATTACCAAAAAAAAAAAAAAAAAAAACAGTAGAAAAATATTTTTAAATTTTAATTAATATATATATTATTTATTTTTTAGATAACTGTAAGACCACTTGATAATATTTCAACATTAAAAAAAAGTGAAATAAGTTCAATTTCAATTGGTCAATCAAATTATTCATCAGTTAATTATAAATTTAATGAAAATAATTATGAAAAATTAACAAATGAAAATACAATAAATTCAGAACCAAGTTTAAATATTGGTCTTGGACTTGGTGATGCTTCAATGTCATTTTTATCTCTATCTTTAAATCAAAAATTAAGTGAACTGGATGAAATTAAAAAACGTCTTCAATCTAGATTAGAAGATGTTACAAGTAATGCATTTGAGGATAATGATGATGATGATGATATTTTTAATATTGATGAAAATGAATTTGAAATTTTAGATCATGATTCTGATCATCAAGATAATGATGATAATAAAAATTCAAATAATCAATCTTGGTTACGACAACAATATCCAATTGTAAAAAATACAAAACAAGATTCTACTGTTTTAACAAATCAAAATACTTCAAGTGATAATTCTCCAATTTTTCATAATGATATTAATCCAACTGATACTGGTTATTCATCATCAACAACAACAACAACAACAACAGCAAATATACAATCAACAACTCGATCAAATTTAATGACTAATGGAAACTATAATAATAATAATAATAATAATCATCATCATCAAGATCAATTATTAAGAGATAATAATTCAAATGGTTTTTTAAATTTACCAAATTTAAATGGTAATAATAATCATAATGAAAATAAAAATATAAATAATAATCAATTTGAAAGAAATGATCCAATTCGTGGTACAAAAATGCACATAAGTCATTTACTTGAACAATTATCTACTCAATTAACATCATCACAATCATTACCAGTAACAAATCCACCAATGAAACGTAATATAATGGATCTATTAAGTAGTTTACGTCAACAAAATAATAATTATCCAAATGACATGATAAAATGTAATCGTGAAGCAAATGTTAGAACAATTCCAACACAAACTGATGATAATAAACAAGAATCTGAAATAATAAATAATACTGATGATGAAATTCCTGCAAAAACACAAAAAATTATTATTCAAGATATTCCAAATGATGCATCAACATTATCAAATAATCATATTTACTATTCACAATGTGGTGATGGTGATGGTAATGGTAATGGTGGTGGTACATTGGAATCACAAAATGATAATTCTATTGTTGATAATGCTGATCAAATTATTACAGCTAATTATGGTCACACAATTGATACAGATTCACATAAAATTATTGAACACAATCAAAGCTTATCTACACAAAGAAATTTTGAATTTGATATTGATAATCAAAGTGGTAGTTTACGTATGACACCAACTGGTTTATCTAATACAAATATTTGTATAAATAATAATAATAATAATAATAATAATAATAATAATAATAATAATAATGCAACTGTTATTGATAATGTTTATAGTAATGATGCAATGATAGGTACAAGTGATAGTATTGAATCAACAAATACAATAACATTTGATAATACAATATTACAAACAGACAGTGAAATTGATGATAATAGTTCATTAAATTCTTCAGTAACAACTTCAGTATCTAATGTATCAAGACAAGCACCTGATGGTGGTAATCCAGTTGAAGATCCAAGTAAAATTAATCCAACACAAAATTATATTTCAGATAATGATTCATCAACAAGTTAATAACATATATTTTATATACTTATACCTATATATTTTTTTTTTTTTCATTTATATAACTGCAATGTATAATTACAAAAATTTCTATTGTATTTTTAATAATTATTAATTAGTTTAGTGTTTATTGATGAATATAATTATTGTCAAACGATTATAAATGTTTATATATTAATATATTTGATATTTCAAGTATTTTGTCAATAATTTTAATAATATTTTTTATACTATACAATAACTTACTGTAAATATTTTCTTGAGTAGTTAATCTTTGTCGTTAATAAATAAAATTAATAATAATTGCTTTAAATAATAATTACATTTGTCAATATGTTTTATTTATTTTTTTATTTTAAAAATTAGTATCAATCATGATAGACAATGATAGAAATGGGTAGATAGAAATATATCAACCAGAAATCCAGAATGTTGTTACTCTGTCTAGATGTTAAATATTAATATTATTAAGTAGATATAATTTTTAACAGTAACGGGGATTTTTCGGGCCTGGACATTTTGAAAAATGTATATTCTTTAAATCTACTGATTCAAACATATTATTGAAATTAGAAAAAGAAACTAGTATTAATAATGATATTTCACGATATTCTGTTATTCTATCTATTTTATTAACAACATCATGATTTACTTTTGTATTTTGAACGTTTAAATAGCGTAAATTTGGTAAATTTTTAACAAGTTTAATCAGTGAATCATTGGTGATTTTGGTACAATTCGATATATTCAAATGTTGTAAATCTTTATTAAATAAAGATCCAATTGATTCATCAGTAATATACTCATTTTGTTTGCTAGGAATTAAATTAATATTGAAATGTTTTAATTCTTTTAAATTATTGACTGCAATAATACCATTATCTGTTAAATTTGTACCAATTATAGTTATTTCCTTCATTTTTTTAGCATTATTGCTAAGATTAATAAGAAATTCATCACCAACGACACAACAATTTGACCAAATAATATATAAACGTTCAAGGTTTTTCAAATTTCCAATTGAATATAAATTGTACCTTTCGTACAACATTGTATTTTCCCCCATACTTTGTTGAAATGATATATCAATTAAATTTTTTATTTCACTTATTGATTGAATCAATGGTTGATTCAATTTAAAGCCCCATACACGTAAAAATTCCAAAGCAGTTAATTGAGGAAATACCTGAAAAAATAAAAAATAAAAATTATTATTATTTATTAAAATATATTCTTTTCTACTGTAATTAATTTTAAATTTTAAACTTACTGAAACAAATGAATCTGGTAAATAATGACTGTTGTTTTCTTTAAATGTAACTTGGAGATTTAAACTTTTCAAGTTTCCACTGATTTGTTCTAATGACTTGACCAATGTCATTGGTAGATTTGAATTTATACGATTCGCTTGAATTGAAAGTGTTTCAAGATGAGACATTTTAGAAAAAACATTTTTAAAATCATTACTTTCAAAATTATGAAATCTCACATTCAAAGTTTTAAGATTTGGACAATTATTATTAATTAATTGCATTAATGAAGGAAAAGGTTTTCCAATTAAAGTCAGAGTCGTTATTTGATATCCACAGAGATTAATAATATATTTTAAATCTTCAACTGCATATGTTAGGACATATTCTGAATGAAATGCAGTATAAGATGTAAAACCTGATTCAACAAAATTATTGTCCCATTTCCTGCATACTGAAAAATTAATTACATATTATTATTATATTTAATTTAATCTTTTTTTTTTTTTTTTTGATTTATAATTATGATTATATTATTAATTAACTTACTCTTTTCAAATTCTGGTTTACCAACAAATAGTGGTCTCATGCATACCATACGGGCATCACGCAAAGCATTCAATTTGGTCTCATATTCTTCCATTTTCATTCTGGATTCGTTTTCACTAAGCGAATAACCATTCCCCTTTATACTATTCTTTAAACTGATGATTATATTTGGTTCATTTATCTATGAAAAAAAAAAAATTATTTATTTATTTATTATTTAATTTAATTAATAACAAATAATTACGGCAACTTAAATTGACATTGATTAATGAAAAATAATAATATAATTATCAACTTACTTCTTCCTTTGTTAAATCAATAAATTTATGACGCCATTCAGTTGGACTCAAAATCTCCATATTGTATGTTAATCTATACACATAAATTAATGTTTTTTAATTAATTAATTAATTAATAACTAGTTGATTAAATTTTTAAAAGCCTTAAATAAAATAATTTACAATGGAAAATATTTTGCATACCTTTTTTTCGTTTTCTTGTACCACGTTTTATCACACTAATAAAATGACACCTAGATATCTGGGTAGCTATTCTTGACATACATAATTATTAATTATCCACTAAGGGCCGGTTTAACTTAAGTTAACATGGTATAATGTAGTATAGGGAAGAGAGAAACGTCAAAACTATTGAATTTAACGTTAACTATGGACTACAAAACCATATAGATAAATATTAATGTTGTTGTTACTCTGTATATATATGTGTGCATATGTTTGCGCTAGATTTTGACACTACTGTAGATTGATGTACATGAGACCAGATGAGAGAACATCTTACACGTGTTTTTCAGAGCTCATAAAAATAAAAGAATTAAATATCTAAAAGTGTCTTATTATTACTATAAATATTATTAATAGCATTGTCAGTTTAATAAAAGTGTAAAAATTAAGATTAAAAAAAAGTTAACAAAATTTTATTTATGAATTTTTGTTGGTAAATTTTCACTTGAGGTAACAATATTTTTAAAAAACATTTTTAATTTAATTTGTAAATTATTTTATAAATATATCATAATTATATAATTACACAGTATATAATTAATAAATAATTATTTATTTATGATTTGAAATCATATATTTATTAATTTTCATTTTGTTTTTTATAAATTATTTTTTTTTTTTCTTATTTTTTCATCACATATGTTTATAACCTACCAATTATTTTAAAACATGTTTTTAATTATTGTTTTTTTATCTTGAAAATTTATACAGATTTTTAAAATGGGGACTAAACCACGTAAATGTCATCAACCAAGTAAAAATAAAATACCTAAGAAACATAAATTTGATGAAAAAAAAGAAATTGCTGAACTTGAATCAAAATACAAAAATGTAAGTAAAATAATAAAAATATTTATAAATGAATTTGTTATATTTATTTTCATAATTTATATAATTAATTATGTTATTACAGATTGATGTATCGAAAATAAAGACATTTGATGATTTACCATTATCATTAAAAACAAAAAATGGGCTAAAAGGTAAAAAAACAATAAATTCAACTGAAGTTGAATTTATTAATTTAACTGATATTCAAAAACATAGTATTGGTCTTGCATTAGCTGGTAATGATATTTTAGCAGCTGCTAAAACAGGAAGTGGAAAAACTCTTGCATTTTTAATACCTGTAAGTATTTATTTATTTATAAAATAAAAAAAAATTGTAAATGAATTTTTATAATAATAAATATATTTATTTAATATTAGGTATTAGAAAGACTTTATTGTGCACAATGGACACCACAACTTCCACTTGGTGCAATGATAATATCACCAACACGTGAATTAGCAACTCAAATATATAATACACTAAGAGCTATTGGTGAACATCATAATTTTTCAGCTGCATTAATAATTGGTGGACAAAATTATAAATATGAAAGAAAAAGAATTGGTCAAGTTAATATTATGATTGGTACACCAGGTAGATTACTTCAACATTTAGATATTAATCCTTCACTTGATTGTGATTTAATGAAAATATTAGTACTTGACGAAGCTGATCGTTGTCTTGATATGGGTTTTGAAAATGAAATGAATGCTATTATTGAACATTTACCAGTTGATAGACAAACATTATTATTTTCTGCAACACAAACAAAATCAGTTAAAGATTTAGTTAGATTAAGTTTAAAAAATCCAATGTATGTTAGTGTACATGAACGTTCAATACATGCAACACCAGAAACATTACAACAAAAATATACAGTATGTAAATTAGAAGATAAAATAACAGTTTTATGGTCATTTATAAAAGCTCATAAAAGAAAAAAATTAATTGTATTTTTTTCAACTTGTAAAGAAGTTAAATTTATTTATGATGTATTTTATCATATTGCACCTGGTTTACATTTAACAGCATTACATGGTAAATTAAGTCAACCAAGAAGAACAGAAGTATTTCAACAATTTTGTCATAAACCATATGGTGTATTATTAGCAACTGATATTGCAGCACGTGGTTTAGATTTTCCACGTGTTGATTGGGTTGTACAAATGGATTGTCCAGAAGATACAAATACATATATTCATCGTGTTGGTAGAACAGCTAGATGTGAAAATGATGGTGAATCATTACTTGTATTAATACCAAGTGAAATTGAAATGGTTAAATGTTTAGAAAATGCTAAAATACCATTAGATAAAGTTGATATATCACCAAATCAATTAATTTCAATACAAGGTAAATTAGAATCAGCACTTGCAAGTGATGATTCATTAAGAAAAACAGCACAAAGAGCATTTATATGTTATATGAGATCAATATATTTAATGAAAAATAAACAAGTATTTGATATTACTGCATTAGATCCAGATGCATATGCTAAATCACTTGGTTTACTATTTGCACCAAAAATGACTGTAATTGATAAAGTCAAGGCTAAAAAACAAATTAAATTAAATAATAATGATGATAATAGTAATGAAATTGATGAAAATATATTGGTAACACGTGATTCTGATGATGAAGAAATTAATAATGATGAAAATTTAAATATGATTAATAAAAAAACAAAACAAAATAAAGTTTTAATTAAAAAAGATGAATCAATTAGTGAAGTATTATTTAATGATGATGATAGTGATGATGATGAATTATTAACTGTTCAAAGAAGTAATATACAATTTGATGATGATGATGATGATGATAATAATAATAATGATGAAGAATCAAATAATAAAACAACATCTAAAAAAAATAAAAAACCACTCACAAAACCAGCTCTTGCTAAAAAAATATTAAAGAAAAAAATTAAAGCAAATACAAAAATAACATTTAATGATGATGGAACAGAAATTATTGATGAAAATAAAACAAAAGTATCTGAGTTAGCTAGAAAATATGAAGAAGAAGATGATGAAAAATCTGGAATTAATATTGAACATGTCAAGAAAATTCTTGAAGAAGAAGATAAAATTGATAAACAACGACATAGAGAAAAAGTTAAAGCAAAACATCGTGAAGAAAAAAGAAAACTCAAAGCTGAACTTAAAGCTAATCATAGTGAAGAAGAAAATAATGATGACGATGATGATGATGATGATGATGATCCAAGACTTGCTTCAGCAAGTGAAGATGATGATTCAGATGGTCCTGATTTATCTTGGTTACCTGATCCTGATGAAATTTATGGTCCTGAAAAAAAATCTGATGAAGAAAATAATGATTCTGATGATGAAGTTATTGAACAAGTCCACAGGTAAATTTTAAATATTAATTATAACTATGTTAATTTAGTAAATATTATAATGATTATTGATTTATATTTTTTTTTTAAATTTATTTTAACAGGCCATCAAAGAGAAAAATGGTCTCAAAAAAAGACAACAAGATTAATCAGAAAAAACAGAAAATTGATGATATTACTGCTGCTGAAGAACTTGCTCTTCAATTTTTAAATAATTAAAAGAAATTATGAGAATCAAATAAAATTTAATTATAATGTTTATCAATTCATAGTAATATTTATAATTTTTTTGTAAATTTAAAAACAATTTCTTTTTTTTTCAACTAATAAATCATTGATTATTTTAATCATAAAAATAAAATAAAAATTCTGATTGATTTGCTAATTTTAAAAGACCATTAAGAATCCTTAAAAGAAACATTTGCGAAAAACAAAAAAGAGATTGTAGTTATATATCGATTTCATATTTTCAATTATTTATTTATTTTTTAATACATACATACATAACTCAGTCTTCATAATAATGTTTTTATTACCAAAACGTTTTAGTCAATTACCAGATAATGAAATGAGAAAATCTTTATTATTAATTTACAAAACAATAGATAAAAATTCATTAAATGAAAAAAAATTAACAAAAACATTAATAAAACTTTTAAATATTATTAAAAATTCATCAAATAATGATATATTTAATCTTGGTCCAAAAAAAATAATAACCTGCACAATTAAATGTTTTTTTATATCAAATAATTATAAAAATACAAAAAAATTTTATTGTTTAAAAAAAAATAATAAAAATGAATTATATTCAAGATATTGTTACAAATATTTATTTGATATATTTGTACCTGATAATAAAGAAAAAATAACCAAATTAATAATTAAATTATTAACTAAAGAAAATTATTGGAATTTAGAAGAACTATGTGAAATAATAATAAAAGATCTTATTGATATTAATGTTGATGGATCAATAATATTAAATACAATATTAAAAAATGTTGATGATAAAAAAACAACATTTGATAATGCAAAAAAAATGATAAGAGTGTTGTATGAAATATTAATAAATTATAAATGGAATGATAATAAAAATACAATATCATCAATTGATAAATTATTAACAATATATTACAGTAGTTTAAATTTAAATTTAAATATAAATAATAAACATATTGTACTTAAAAAAGGTCTTGAATTATGTATACGTAATACAATTGATAATCTTCCAAATGATAATATATTACCAATTATTTATCGTATGTGTTCATGGACAATTCAAGATAATATTAATAATGAAATTATACATGATTTTGCTAGAACACTTGAATATGCATCAAGTATTTATAAAACAATTAATTTAAATAATACATTTAATGATAAATTATTATGCTTATTAATGAAAATGATATCATCAAGCAACAGATTAATAAGTTTATTAGGTAATCGTATTATTCAATGTTTAATTGATAGAAATAATAATCGTCAACAATTTGAAAAACCAAGAACATTTTTTAATAATATAAATTATAAAATAAAAATAAATATATATAATGATAATAATGATGATGAAAAATTTTATAAATTAAATCGTAAAATATTTCATGATAGTTTTGTTAAAAGTTTAATAAATCATTCATCAAAATTAAGTTTAGAAGCAACATATTGTTCAATATGTTTGATAGCTGTTGAAATACCATGTGGTTTTACAGCAGCATCATTAACATGTCTTATTATGAATTTTCAAGATTTAATGATTGATCAACAAGTTAATATTAAACGTGAAATAACATATCATGTACATGCAATGGTTATGTCTATTATGACATTAATATGTTGGATTCATAAAGCTGAAATTTTTTATTTATATGTTGATAAAATTATGATGAAAAGAGCACAATATGCACCACATTTAAATCCTCCATTATTAGCTAAATATGATTTTGCAATATTATATGTATTATGGGATAAACCAGAATTATTTTTTGTTGATTGGGAAGTTAGATATGGATTGTGGAAATGTTTTCGTTCATCAAATGAATAAATTCAATTATTAAAAAAATTATATAATAATTATTTTTTTTGTTTCATTATTTATTTAAAAAAAAAAAAAAAAAAAAAAAAAAAAAAAAGTTTGATTGACATAAACAATTTTTTTTTTTTTTAAATTTTAAATCTTATTTAAAGTATATAGATGTACGTATATACCTATATACTTATATATATATATTTTTTTTTTTTAATTTTCTTATTATCATTTTGAACCCCACTGTAAAACAAATAGAACAAACAAGTTGATTATTAATAATTATAAATAAAATAATTCATTATACTGTACACTTAATTTATATCAATTTATATGAACATTGTTTTTTTTTTTTTGTTTTTTTATTTTTATTTTTTTTAAAACCAGATAGCACCATCATCTTCATCTGGTTGTGAAGAAGGTTGTTGTTGTTGTTGTTGTTGTTGTTGTTGTTTAAGTTGTTCAGTATTATTATCAACTTCTTCATCACTTTCTGACACAGCCAAATCATCATGAATTTCACTTGTTATTCTTTCTTCTCTTGCTGGTAATCCAGCTAATAAAAAGTCTGATGGATCATAATTTGGATCAACATCCATACTTTCTTCTGTGAAAAATAATAATTTATTTTAATTAATAATTTAATTAATATAAAAATATAAAACTTCAATATCCAGTTTAATTTCATTGATAAAATTATAAAAATATGTTTAATATTTAATTTGAAATTATTATTATTGTTATTGTTTTATATGTTAAATAAAATGATTAGATTAGATAAATTAATTAATTTTTAAATTTTATCATTGAATTGGTAAAAATAATTTTACCTTGCTGAATTAATTGCTGTTCACCAACGTAAAATCCAACGTTACCTAATTGAACCATAGCTTCAGCAACTTGTTGACTATCATCATCTGGTGGTATTTGTGATGTTTCACGTACATCAAGTACACCAATATCGGTGTTATCATTATTAAATGGTACTTCATGAAAATCATCATCATCTTCACTTGAAAATTGTAAATCTTCTTCAAGTACATCTTTAATTTTATTTTTATCATTTTCAGTATCACCTTCAACATCAACAAAATCAAAATCATCAATATTTGATTTAATATTACTATTATTAGTATTATTATGATTAAATTGTTGTTGTTGTTGTTGTTGTTGTTGTTGTTGTTGATGTTCTGGTGAATTTGTTTGACTACTACGAAATTCAGTTTCATTAATTGTATAATTATCATCATCAGTACCAAACCATGATGATGTATCTCCATCTGTTTGTTGTGAATTTGCAATTCTTTGTTGTGCAATAGCAATTTTTTTTTCTAATTTTGTTAAAAAATCATCATCTTCATCACACTCATCAAGTGCATCTTTACATACTTGAAATAGCTTTTCAGCATCTCTAACAAGTGAACTATCTTTACCATTATATAATGTACAATTATCAAGTATTTGTTCAATATCACGTAAAAAATCATGACGACTTTGATATTTATGTGCTTCAACTTTTTTCATAATTGTTTCAAGATCCATTGGTCTTTTAATAATATTATAATAATCTTTAAATTGTTTACCATTAACTGGTTTATTAAATGGCCATATTTCAGGCATTGGTTTAATTTTTTCATTAATAATCATTTTTAATAAAAATGTTAATCTACTTTGATCATCATCATCAAGTAATGGATTAATAGCTTTTTCAAGTGCCATTAATTTTCTTTCTTTTTCACCAATTTTATCAACACATAAATTTAACATTTTTTGTGCTGTTAATGTAAATATATGTTTTGGTCCATTATATAATGTTGAATTTTCAACAATTTGATTAACATCCTCTAAAAATTCTTTACGATTTAAATATTTTTTTTGACGTAAATTTTCACGTATTGTTTGTAAATCCATTGGTCTTACAATTAAATTATAATAATCAATTACTTTTTTAGCATTAACTGGTACAAGAAATGGTGCAACATCTGGCATATTTCTCATTTCACTGAGTATATTTTCAAATATTGTTGTCATAACAACAACTGGATCTGTTCTACGTCTATTTGTTGTTTTTTGATGACGTTTTAAATAATCACAATGATCATCACCAGTTGCACGTCTACGTTTTTTAGTATTATTATTACCACTACTATTACTATTATTATTATCTTTTGGTAATTTAATAAGTAATGATTTTTTTTTCATCATTTCTTCAGCATTTTGTTGATCAATCATTTTTGTTAATTTTGATGAAAATTTTAATTTAACACCTTCAATATTAACAAGATCTTGTTCATCATCAACATCATCATTTGTTATTTGTTTACTAGCAATATCTTCTTCATTTTCATCATTATTTAACATCATACTATTATTATTAATAATTATACTATTATTACTATTATTATTATAATTATTAATATTATGGAAACTATTATGATTATTAATAATAATACCACTTGTTGGCATTGTTGACATACCACTTTGATATAATGGACATGCTTTATTTGTTCTCATATGGCCAACATTACCACATGCACCACATTTTAATTTTAAATCTGGTTTAAGTTTTGATTTTTTACGTTTTGATGGTGATAATGAATCATTTTTATTTAATATTGATGATGATGTTGATGATGATATTGTTGATGAAAAATGATTATTAAATGAATTATTATTTGTTGTTAATGATGATGTACCTGGTAATGTACTACTTATAAAACCTCCTCCACCTCCACCACCACCACTACCACCTAATATTGTTGTTGATGATGATGATGATGATGATGATTGTGTATTATTTCTATCATTTATATTATTAAATAATGATGATGATGATGACATCATTGAATTATTATTATTATTATGATTTGCTTGATTTTCAGCAGCATTTTTTTCTTGATTTCTTCTAATACGTCTTAATTGTTCTTGTATTCTACGTTTTTCACGTTTAATCATTTCTTTTTGTTGATCATCTGGTGATGCAATATTTCTAATATAATTTTCATCTCTTGATTCACGTATTTTAATATATGTATCAATAACTGCTGGTTTTTTAACAATTTCAATACGTGTAAATTCTTTACCATCAGCATTATGAAATGTTCTACTTATTTTTAATACTTTACCTGGTTGTAATGTATTATTATCTTTATTATTATTATCACGATTATTATCATCATCATTATTATTATGATTATTTTTTCTTTTATCTTTTGTTGTATTTTTATTATTATTATCATTAATATTATCATCATTCATCATCATTTTTCTTAATTCTTGTCTAGCTTGTTCTTCTTTTTCTTCAGATAATTGTGTGGATGTTTTTTTATTAGCAAGCATATTTTCAAGATTTTTACCCATTTCTTCAATATCAGAACTATCATCATCATAACTTTCACCATCATCAGTACTTAATATTTCAGATGATGCTAATACACGATTTTGTAAATCAAATATTCTTTGACATTCTTCTTTATATCTTTCTTGATGTTCAGCAATTGAATAACGATTACCACGTGAAAATTTAGTCATACCTTCTTCACCAGCTTTAGCTTTTTCAGTTGATAATGTACGTACAACATCAATAACTTCCCATCTTGATAATTTTTTAATTTCATCTTCAGGTACACCATGTTTACGTAATATTGCTTTAGCATCTCTTAATGGTAATCTACGTAAATCAGCATCAGTACCAGTAACTGTTCTTTTTGGTTGTGATTCTTGTTCTTCTTTACTAACTGTTGGTTTATTTGGTACTCTAACATATGAAAAACCTTCACCTTGTCCAGTTGGATCAGCTGGTCCAGTTAATTGTAATAAACATTTACCTTTCATTGCTTGTATATATGCTCTTGTTGTATTCCATGGTGCAACTTTAACTTCATCTTCCATTTTACCTTGCATTTCTTCATCATCATCATCTTGTGGTGTAAATAAAAATTTTTCACCATAACCAGCATCTTTTAATCTTTGTTCAGCAGCAATCATACTAAAATATGCACAACATTGTTCTGGTGATACCATTGCACGTATTTCTTCTTCAGTTGGTAAACGAAAATCTGGTTTAATAACCCACCAATTTGAATCCATACCAGTTCTTTTAAAATCAGCACATAATTTTAAACGTTTACGTATTGAACTTTCACTGTGTGATGGAAATGCTGTTTTAATATCATCCATTTTAATTCTTCTTGGTGTATCAGTTGATTTCCAAAATAAACGATATATAAATACTTGTAAAAAATCACGTACAAAATTATTAGCACGTTTTGAATTTGGTCCTGGTACTTCATATAATGGACATTCTTGTCCAGCAACAAATAATGCATCAATTTCACGTATATAATATTGATTACGTGTACGTATTATTAAAAAATCACTTTGTGGTACATTATGTTCATATATTGGTGCTCTATACATATTATTTTCAATAGCTTGTATTGTTTGACCAGGTGTAAATACACCAAGAAATGGTGTTGTATGTGCATATGCTGTTTCACCATATTTATATTTTTTTGGACCATAATCATTACCAGGACGTCTTTTATAATAATTTTTAAATTTTGAACACATACCAACTTGATTAATAAGTGGTGGATGTTCTTCTGAAAATTCAACAAGTACTAATTCACCATCTTTACCAGTTAAATCATCAGGTGTTCTCATAAAAAATACATCACCACCACCAGATGCAATACGTTCTTGTTCACGTTGTTTAGCTTTTTTTTTTATATTTTTTAATAATGGTTGTGGTGTATGTGGTCCTTCTGTTGATAATGTACCATGACTATAACGTTTTATTGGCATTCTATGAAAATTTCTTAAACGCATTGGACCAATATGAGTTTGTATAAATGGTGCACGTAATTCAACAACTGGTGTACTATGTTGTATTAAATTACCACCACCAACTTTTATTCTTAATGTTGTTTCAGATGATCTTGGCATATAAAATATATCATTTGATATATTAAATGGATCATGATCTGGTGATTTTGGTGGTGGTGGTGGTGCATCTTCTTCAAGTGTTGTTATAACACCAGCTTTACCAAGTAATAATTTACTTTTTTTAACATGTGGATGTGGTATTTTAACTTTTGGTTGTGGTCCATTTTCTTTATGTGCTAATGCTGGATCAATATCTTCTGGTATACCAAGTACAATATTTTCATCATTTGGATCTAATGTTAATATTTTTGGTTTTGGTATTTTTTTCATATTCATTGGATCCCATATAACTTCATCTTCCCATAAACCATATACTAATTCTTCATTTTCAACTGGAAATATTGAATACCATGTATCATCATAATTAAAATCATCTCTTGTTTGATTTTGTTGATTTAATTTATTATTACTACTACCACCACCTCCACCATTTCCACTACTTCCACCACCACCACTTTGTGATTGTTTATTTTTTGGTGTTTGCATATGTAATGGTGTATTTATATTTGATGTTGCAAGACGTACATTTTGTGCAACTGATACTGTACCACCTTTACCTGGTTGACTAAATGCTTGTGCTGTTCTATTACCACTTGATGGTACCCAACCAGCAGCATTATTTTTACTATTTAATTTTTGTATAACTTTATGTTTTATTTCTTCACCATTCCATACAACATCATCTTCCCAATGTAATTGTGATACCATTAAAAATGCATCATCAGCAATTTTATCATCATCGTCATTTGTATTATTATTATTATTATTATTATTATTATTGATATTATTATTGTCAATTAATCTAAAACCATATGTAAAATCTTCAGCATTTTCAGGAACATTAAATAAATCATACCAATGTTGAGCTGGACCAAAACGCCAATCAGCTGTTTTTGGTCCCATATCATCATTATCACCAGTATCTTGTTTACCAGTTTGTTCTTTATCTTCACTTAGTGTTAATAATTTAGCTTCATCATCTGATGCTATTTTATTTTTATCATCTGGTATTAATGAATAATACATTTTCCAACCTTTAAATTTTATTTTTTTATCATCTTGATCAGAACCAGAATCTGATTCTTTTGAATCATGATGTCTTTTTTTTTTTTTACGTTTATGACGATGTACACCACGCCATATTTGTGGAAGACTACTTGGTTTACCTGGACCAAAAAGACGTGAAAATCTCAATACTTTATTTGGTCGAAAATCTGGAAATAATTCAGTTACTGAAATATTTGCATATTTTGAAGGAAGCATTGATGCTAATGGTGTTTCAAGTTTTCTTTGACGTGCAGCTTCAGCTTCTTCAGGTGTTAATTTATCAAAATCATCATCATTATCATTATTATTATTATTCTTGTTATTATTTTTATCATTTTTTATTGGTGGTGGTGGTGGCATTAATTGTGTATCTGATTTATTTGTTACATTTTCATCATCAGCATCATAATTAATTTCATTTTCAATTTTCATATTATTATCATTATTTTCAATTTTAATATCACAAATATCATCAGCTAATTCATTAATATCAGAAAAATCAAGTGCTGTTGGTGATTTTCTATCATAATCATCATCATCATTATTATTTTGATTATTTTGATTAACAACATTATGATTACCATTTTCTTGAATAGATAATTTATCAGACATAATCATTTCATTTAATAATGAACCCAAACCCAAACGACCAAGTGATGATAAATGTTGTTTTGCTTCATCATCAAGAATATCATCTTCCAATTGACCATTTTCATCAATATTACCAAATAAAAAACCAGTCATATTCATTCCAATTTCATTATCACCATCCTGATCATCATCATCATAATCACCCATTGTTTATATTGTTATTTATTTATATTATAATTATGTGTAAACAAACAAACAATCAAATCACTGTTGCACAGTTGGGGGTTATAGTGTCAATTTTGACAGTTTATTTTTATTACTATGTATTACTTTTACACTGGAAATTAATTATTTAATTAACAATGGCGTCTTTTGATATTATATATGTATCATTAATTATTTTATACATTTTTTTTATTAATTATATTTTATATTAATTATAAAGGTCGATATTATTATTTAAAATATGTACTTTTTTTCGAAGTCTTATGATGTGATAAGGGTCCTTTCGAGGACGCCATGTTGACAAACTGACAAACATACAGACATATCTACTATCATACTATACTGAAACTTTTTTAATTCACTTTTTTTTTTTTTTTTTGCCTATCCCCCCCCTTTTTGCTTGCCTATTTTTTTTTATTTTTTTATTTTTTTTTATCTATGATGTCATCAGCCAATCAGATTACTCTGTCGATTCATGAAAATTACGCAAAATGTCAATTCAAATAATTATTTAATATAATTAAAACCAAAACAATTAATTTAATTTATTGAATTCAATAATTTATTATACCTATTTAATCATTTCAAAATTATTTTATTACAACAATTGATAATGAAAAAAAATAAAAACATTAATATATATATTATTGTTTGTTTGTTTATACATTTTTTGTTTGTTTTTTTTTTTTTTTTGTTTTATAACTCAATTTTTAATATTATTTAATTATAATTTTTGAAATATAAATTCAAATATTTAAATATTTATTTTGATTATTAAATTAATTATTTATTATTAATTGAAAGATATATTTATAATTTATTTATAATAATATAAAATTTTTTAAACAAAAAAACAAACTTTGATTGACATTTTAACTGTCAACAGATGTCACCACATGGTTTTTCTATTTTCCAAGAATATAATCATAACAATTGATGATATTAAAAAAAAAAAAAAAAAAAAAAATATAATAAAACCGGCCACGTCAAAAATCAAAATGAATATCGACAAAATGGTAAGAATAATAAATAAATAATAAAAAAAAACCATATAAATAAACATTATTAATAGTAAATATAATTAAATAAATTAAATTAAATTATTAAATGATAATTTTTTATTTAAAAAAAATAAAAAAAAGTGTAATAATAAAACAAATGATAATTTATCATGACGTGTCCATGTTGTGTTGTTGATAATAATAGTGATTAAAAATATAAATTGTTAATTAATGGAATAGTAATTATTATATTTTGTTGTTTATTATTTTTTTTTAATTTACAGATTGATATTGATTCAATGGAGAGATACATATCTCCAATATCTCCAAGTGTATTTCCAGTATTGGCTGTTATGCTACTTGGCTTTGGTGTTTTCTTCACTGCTTGGTTTTTTGTATACGAAGTTACAAGTACTAAATTTACCAGAGATTTATTTAAAGAATTAATTGTTGCATTTGTTGCTGCAGTATTTTCTGGTTTTGGAATTTTATTTTTAATGCTTTGGGTTGGAATATATGTATAGGTAAAATAAATAAATATAATTTATATTTTATAGATAAATTTACTTACTCATTTTATTAATTGGTTTAATAATTTATTTAATTTTTTATTTGTTTTAGCACTAGTCATCATCAAATTTATAATACCAAGGAATCTTTTTCTACAATATAAAAATACTGTGTTATAATATTCCATTACATTGTTGTATAAATTACACATTTATTAATTAAAAATATCAATTTTATATATTAAAAGAAAAATTAAATAAAATATAATGATCAAGTATTTTTTTTGTCTCAAAATCCATTATAATTTTTAAATAAATAAATCATACTTAATTAAATAAAATTCTCATACATTTAATAGTGTTTTTTTTTTTTTCAAAACATAATTTTCATTTTTTTACTTTCATTGTGTCATGTTAGCTTGTCAATTTAAAAACAAATTGATTATTAATTTGCAATGAGAGATTAAAAATATAATGGAGCATCAAAAGCAATTAGATAACTAGAAATTTAATAATATAATAAATCTAAAAAAATTAACTGATTATGAATAAAAAAAAAAAATTGTTAACAAATGATAATTAAACTTTTATTCATTTATTTTATTTTTCATCCTTAAATTACAAATACTTTAATTAATTAAAAAAAAAAAAATAACATAAACATGTAATTAATTAATCAATTACTTGTAAAATATTATTATTTTAACAAATAATATAATTTTTAATGCAAAAAAATTTTTTTGAAAAAAAAAAAAACAAATGATAATTTAGTTGATTTATTTCATTAAATTAATAATCACTGGTATATTTTTTTAATTTATTTATTCAACACACATGCATTGAGTAATTGCATGTTTATTAATTTTTTTTTTTTTTTATTACAATAGATTATTTATTTATTAATTTTTTTTTGTTTAACATAATGTTTATCAGTTTTTTGTTCGATAATAAAATATTGTATTGAAGCAAATCTATCTCCATCGAGGACTTTTTATTTTATTTGTTTAAACTGTCATAATATTTTATAAATTTTATTTAATAAAATCATGCAGCTAAACCAGCTTTTTGTCTGCAACGTAGCATTAAAGCACGTAGCATAAATTGTCTTCGTGATAATTGACGAACTTGTTTTAAAAATACATCAAGATCAATTGATCCTTGACGAAGACCCTCACCAAGATAATAAATTGCATCTTCAGTAGCAGCTTCTTCAGCAAATGCATTTAACATTCTAAAAAAATAAAAAAGAAAATAATTTAATTTTTAATAAAATAAAATAAATAAATAATACTAACTGTTTATAAAGTGGTGCAATAGTTGTAACAGCTTCATCAACATCAATTGATTGATTATCTGATAATTTAGCAATTTCTTTTTCCAATTCAGCTTCTTTATCTTGTAATATATTAACATTTTTTTCCAATTCATTTTTTTCTTTTTGTAATTTAACAAATAAATCAGATAATCTTGATGAGCCATTTGTTAATTCTTGTTGTGTACGACGTAGTGTTTCAAGTTCAGCTTGTAATTGTGAATGATGTTCATATAAACGTCTACGTAATTTATCTCCAACTGCTGATAATAATGATACTCTAATATGTTCTTCAGTTATTGTATCAGAATTACCACTAGTCATACCTCCTCCCATTGGTGGTGACTAAATAAAATTAATAATAAACATGATATTATTTTATAAAAAAATTACAATTAAAATTAACAAAAAAAAAAAAAAACTTACTGGTATTTTTGCTGGAGGATAAGGTGGTGGATATGTACTTGGATATGATGGTGGATATGGTGATGGCATTGAAGGATATCCTGGATATGCTCCACTATATCCAGAACTACTTGCTGGTGGATATGGTGGATAAGGATTATTTCCACTAGTAAATTGTGGATTTGTTGGATATGGTGTATATGGTGAGCCACCAGTACCACTACCAGATGAATTACCTCCACTATTTGGTACTGGCATAAATGCTAAAAATAAAAAATTAAATATATAATAATTATTATGTTAAAAAAAAATCTTAAAATTAAAATTTATTTACGTTGTGTTGGATATGGTGATGGTGTTGTCTTCTGAGTTGGATGTTTTTTAGCAAATACAGGTGGATGTTCACCAAATGTTATAATCATAACTTGTATTACTCCCAGAATATCTGATGTATACTGTAATATAAAATTAAATAATAATTATTAATGATAATTATAAGTATAGAAATAAATACTTACAGGTACCCATTCGTGTAAATATGGCAAATATATTTTTCCATTGTGATCAACATATTGACCAACACGAATATTCATATCAGCTGTTGGTTTGACATAACACATTGGTGCATTGTTTGGATGTGTATCCATTAACCATATACAAATTGGTATATTATATACAAGTCCTATTATTAAAATTAATATTTTTATTTATAATAAGTATAAATTTATGTAATTATTATATAATAGAAATTTTTTTTATTTACCTTTGTAAAGAACTGGAATGGTGCCTTGTAAATTAAACAAGTCTTGACATGTTCCATCATTAAAAACTATAAAAACAATATATATATATATAGGTATATTTAAATTATAATAAGTATTTATTTATTTTTAATAAATAATAATTTAATTTTTTTTACCAAATTTTTCACATTTATGCCTTAAACTTTTATACTGTGTCAATACATTTTGAACTTCTCTTTTAGTAACTTCTGGATGTTGATACTGTTTAACATAAAATAAAATAATTTATCATAAATAATTTAAACATAATAACACATAAAAATATTTTAATTTAATTAATAGACTACATGTTTAACCAAATGATTAACAATTTTAGGTAAAATTTTATTAATTATCTTGCTTTTGTCAACAACCTGAAATTAATCATTTCAATAATATTTAATTATTTTTTAACAATAAAAATTTATACATCCCAATTGGAAAAGAAAAAAAACAATATATTAAAAACAATTAATAAATAAATAGTAATAATAATAATCTTACTTTAGATAAACTTTGTTTTATTTTTGCTTCATCAATGTGATTCATTTTAACCATTAAAACTCACACCAGGAGTCAATGATTAATAACAACAAAAATAAAAAATATAAAAAAAAAAACTTATAGATGTTATATATTTTTTTATTTTATTACAAAAGAAAAAAAATGGCTGAATTTATTTATCATACACAAAGAACAATACTATTATATTATATTGAATTATTATTGATTGATAGATTATATTATATTTAAATAAATATATTATTTAAAATAGCATTTATAAAAATGACGTTTCAATAATCAACAAGAAACAGATAGAATAACAATTGTCAGGTGTTTTTTTACATTACAAATAATGTCAGAAAAAAAAAAAAAAAAAACAGAGAACCGATTAGACGTGTGTGTGTGTGTATAAAAAAATGAATCATCAAATTAATAATAATAATGATTATTTATTATTAAAAAAAAAAAAAATTAATTAAAAAAAAGTCATTGGTTACTAACGCCATCAATCGGTAATATAAATTTCTACATTACCAGTCATTTTATTATTTTTTTTAAATTTGAAAAAAATATCAGCTTTTTTTTTTTAAACGTAATATAATATTATAATAATAAAATAAAAAATAAAAATGATTAAAAAAAAAAACATACAAGTGATAAGAAATTTGTATTACTGATTGCATCAGCCAATCATGACGAAAAATGATGATTATTAATTATTTTTATTATTATTTTATTTTTGATTACATTAAATTGGCTGTTAGTGATAAAAAGTATATAAAATATATAAACACGTGTATCATGTGTCATCATGATGATAAAATAATTTAAATAATAATAAAATATTTAAACAAAGTAACTTGATTTTAATTTAAATTTATTTTTATAATCAAGATGTTTAAAAATAAAAAAATTGGTTTAAATAATTTTTTATAATTAAGTTAATATTTCATATATAAATATCATATACTTTCTCTTATATTTTTTCAAAAGATACAAATATCCAAGGTCAAGGATTGTTTACAATTTTGGATAAGAATTTAAGTTAAATTCTAATTTTCAATCTATTTCTTTTTTTTATTGAGGAAAAAAATAATTTAAAAATGTGCATTTATTTATGTCTCATTTAGTACTTTTATAAGGTTTTTATTTTTATTAATATGTAGATAAACTGGTTTTAATATAATTTAGGTTTGTTTACAATATATTTATTTGTTTAAATTTAGTTGAAAAAATAGAATTTTTTTTATCAAAAAATTTCAATTAAATATTATTTATTATTTTAAAATCATCGGTATTGTGGATGACATTAATATTTTTGTTTTCATTTTATCCTATAATAAAAAATAACAAATATAAATTTTTATTTAGCTAAAGAAATTTAAAAAATTTTGTTTACTAAATAATGAAAAACAATCTTAATTTAAAAATAAAATTAAATACAATATATGATATTAAAAAAACTACTTGAAATTATTTTTAAATAAATAAATAAATTATACATAAAAAAAAATAATATTTATTTTCTAATAATAAATATAAAAAATTTATAAAGATAATTATATCAATTAAATATAAATTGTATTATTGAATTGACATATTAAAAACCATAGGGAGTAAAAAAGTAAATAAAAATAAAATTATAACAATAAAATAAAAACGAAAAAAAAAATATATATTATCATCAAAATTTACCAAGTATTATTGTGCCATATTTTAATTAATAAACAAATCATAATATTATTATTTATAAATAAATAAAAAATAAACATAAAATTGCGCATTTAAAAAAAAAAAAAAAAAAAAAAATCATAAAATATTTATAATTACTAACATGCTCAAAAAAATATTTAAAACATTATTCATTTATTTTTTAATTTTTTTATTTTCATTTGATGACGTATAATTATATCAATAAAATAAATAAAATATATATTCCATTGAATTTGATTATGAATAAGTTTAATCAACTTAATAATCGCAAATATAAAAAAATAATAAAAAAATACAACAAACTTGATAATGATAATTTTTTTTTGAATGAATGAAATTATCACACCGGGAGTTTTTTTTTTTTTTTTTTTTTGTGATATATACCTATATAAATCCCTTGAGGCTAATTTATCCATAGACACATTATAGTCATATATAAAGTGAATAACTATATATCAAATTGTACATGTGGAGTTGATAAAAAAATAAATAATACCCAGAAGGACGAGGTAATGATGAAGAACAAGATAAAAAAATTAATATTAAAAATAAAAGTAATATGGAATTTTGCAAAACGTGCGCCAATAACATTCCAATCTACATATTATTATTATTATTTTTATTTCAATTCAAATTTTAATTAAAATATTTTATTAACTCAGGTGATGATGATGATGATGATGATGATAATGATGATGCAATATATTCAAAAGGTGATTTCATTTTTTTATACTTAAAAAATTCGTGTGTTAAGTGCCGCAACCCAATGCCCGTGTGGTATTCCAGGAAGGACAACAATCTAAGCATTTTTTTAATTTTTTTTTTTTTTTTCATTTTTATTATCTTGTAAAAAGAGATAAGATCTTGATGATATATATATATATATATATTCAAATGCTGTGTTGAAAATCTTATCTATAAGTATCAAATGATTAAGATAAATATAAAAATTAATTTTTTAAAAATTAAAAATGAATAATTAGTTGATTTTTATTTGCAAAATTTAAATAATTTTATAATAATAATACATATATTTCATAATTAATTTTTAATTGAATTAATTTATATGATTTTTTTATTTTATATTAAATGGAATGTCATGTGATTATAGTATTGTAAAACATTTAAATTAATTTATTATAATCAAACAAGTCACGAGTTGTTAATGTTAAATAAGAATAGACTAAAATATTTATAATAGAATATATGAAAAAAAATAAATAAATAAAAATAAAATAAAAAAAGATAAAATAAAAGATTATACGGTTGTGCATTTCATTTTCAAGAAAATTTTTTCAAAGAATAATTCTCTTTTACAACTTGTGTGGTACTATACTGTAAATATGTGATTCACCATGAATAAAAACTTTATGGAATTTTTATTTTTTATTTTTTAAATTATTGTTTAGTTTCCTTTTTGATAGTAGTTTGACCGTTATAAATTTAAAATGATTTATTAAATTTTTAAATTAATTTCTACATTTTCTTGATAATTTTGTTTTGATATTATTCGAAATATTTATACCCCAATATAAATTTGCAGGTGAAATAATTGACGTCTTTATTTTATCAATAAATTTTTATGATTTTTTATTTGTGAAATTAATTGGGATTAATGTTGATTAATTTGCACAATTGAATTAATTATTTTATATTTATTTTATTCAAAGAAAATATTTAAATTGATATTTCTACATTAAAATTTATATTTAAACATATTTTATTTATATAAAACGTAAAAAATATATTATTGTTTTTTCTAATAATTATCAAAAGTTTGACAATTAAATAGAGATAAAATAAAAATAACTTTTTTTAATTATATTTTAAATAGAAAAATATTGACAAGATAAAATAAATTAAAAAAATAAAAAAATAAAATAATTATATATAAAAATTACGTCTTAAAAAAATAATTTTTATTATTATTTTTTTTAAATTTTATTTTTGTGTCAAAAGTTTAATTAATTTCTGCATGAATAAATCTATTATCAAATTATTTTTTAAATATAATTCGCATGTGCAAAATGCAGATAAAAAAATTATTCAAGTAAAATTTGATATTTGCTTTGTCAATTAAATATAAATTTTTATCATTTTTTTTTATAAATAATTAACGTGTCTTGATGTTGGTCAATTTGCTCCATTAAATTATTTAGACTAAATTTATTTTATAATAATAACAATAATAATATCGTCAAAATGATTTATTTTTTTTAAATTATTTTTTAATATTGATAAAATGATTTTTATCATATTTCTAAATATAATTCTTAATTATTTTTTTTTTGTGTCAAATGTTTTAATTAATTTTCTGCATGAATAATTTTATTTTAAATTGAAATTTTGCAACTAAAAATGATCATGACAATTAAATTTGAGTCAAAATTGTCAATAAAATGTACATTTTTTTTTTTAAATACTTAAATCCCGTGAAATATTAACATAAACTATCTAAACAATTGAATTATTTATTTTAAATAAAAATATAATTAAAGTTATATTTAATTTTAATTTTAATATTTTTTTTTATTTTAATAATCAAAGTTTAAAAAAAAAATTAAATAAAAAATAATGACAAGTTTGTGTTAAATTATTTTTTAATAGATGAATATTGATAACAAAAAAAAGAATTTGAGATAAAATAAAAAATAGTTATGTAAAAGTTACGTCTTAAAAAAATAATCTTTATAATATGTTCTAAATTTAAATTTTATTGAGTTCATTATTTACAAATATTTAAATTAATTTTTACATGTAAATTTTAATATTTTATTGATAATAATAATTATTATTTTAATAAATTTTTTACATATAAAAAATTTTCAAATTTAAAAAGAAAATATTTTTACACGTTGATGTTAGGTCATGCCCCTACTTTAACCGTGAAAAATTAAAATATGGTTCGATGTTGGTCCATCTGCACTATTGGATAACTCAAAATCGAACGACCAAATATTTTCATCTTTCTCCTTTTTTTTCATCATCTCATTGATCTCTCTTAAACATCAGCATCTTTTCTAAATTTATACTGAGAAATTTAACAAGAAAATGAAATGTTTAAACTTGTAAAAACTTGTCAGTAATTTTTCCTCAATTTAAAGAAAAAAAAAAAAAAACTATTTCAACAAGTAAAAAACTATTAATTTTGATTTACATATATTATTCTCAATTAATCGATATACAAATATATGTATATATACAGATAAATAAAATTAAGTTGAATTTACTTTTATAAAAAAAAATTATTTAATTTAAATTCTTGGAAGACTTTGTTAAAATATTTTATCATTATAATTTAAATCATCAATGAGATATATACAATATTGTTAATTATCATTATTATATAAATAAATAAATATATGTACGATTGTTCTCAACGCGAGTAAAATTTAAAATTTAAATCACAACTGGACAATTTCAATGTATATAAAATAAATTATTAAATGATGTGTATTTAAACCGGGTGTTTGACAATTACACTTGATGAATTCCCAAGCATCTGTGAATGCAATTCGAGATTCAATTGATCTCTATATATTGTGTCAGGGATCAGGAGCTGATGACCAATCGAAATCGACTTTAAAGAACCCGCCAATGCATCAATCTAACATTGCACTGCAGTACAAGTATTGTGTACTATTTTTATTTTTATTTTTATTTTTATTTTTATTTATATATACTAACAATTTATAATGATAATTAATGTGTCTTTTTTTTATTAGTTTTTATTTAATCTTTGATATATAATTATGTGGCTAATTTTTTTCATTGCGGGTGGTTTTATATATTTAAGGTCAAAAGAAATTAATATCACACTGCGAGTTATTTGTAGATATTTTAATTTTAATTAAACTCAAATATATTGTAAAATTAAATTGTTAAAAATTGTTAATATATTATTTTTATTCAAAAATTAATAAAATTATACCTATATTTTTTTTTTTTATATTTTGGCAAAAAAGTTTATGCAAATTAAGATATTTTTTTTATATTTTTTAATAAGTAAAAGTATTTTGTTTATTGATGATAAAAATTTGTTAAAATATATTGATGATGATGATGATGATGATAGGGATGGGAATGGGGATGATGATGAGGATTTTGTCACGTAGTTGATAGTTGTCATAGCTAAAAGGGATATGAGGATTCAACATCAGACATTCATGTATCACATTGCTTAGTTATTTTATTTAATATTAAAAAAAATATAAAAAAAATAAATATAAAAGAAGGGAGTTTAATTTGATTGGACAAAAGATATATACTACCCCCGCCTTGGTAAATTTTTTATAACTAGTCAACCAATCAGCTACGAAACAGACACGATGATTATTTCATTTGAAAAAGTATAAATTCAAAGATGAAAAGCTATTTTTTACCAGTTCTTGTTTAAGACTCTTGATATTTCTACTTGTCAAATATACATTTAAAAATAATTATATTACTCATTTTTAAAAATCATTTTATCATTTAGTTTTTTTTTTTTTTTTTTTTTTTTGTTTTATTATTTATTTCAAGTTTTAACATCAATTTTTAATTGTATATTTATATTTGTGACGAATTATTTTTTTTTTATCTAATATAATATCGTGATTGATATTTATTTAAATAATCAACGTAAAAAATAAAGGTAAGTTTATTTTTTTTAAATTATTTATTTGAAATTTTTTTGATTATATAATTTCTTTTTTAAAAAAATAAATTAAATATATATATATTTTTATTAAATCATCTTGAATGTAAAATTATTAATTTAATCTATAAAAATACCAAAAAAAAAATTAAAAATTAGATCATGTTAGTTATTATAATAAATATTTGTCATTTCATTTGGAGGTTGATGGAACACACGTAGTCCCTCTTTTATATCACATAAAACTGGTTCAAACCAACCTGAACATCCTATTATCTCACAATTTACATATATACATTGCAAACATTCAATATATATTTAACAAAAGGTATTTTCCTTGCATTTTTATCCGCACTTTGTATACATAAATTCATTGAAAAAAAAAAAAATTAAGGGTTTTAAGTAAATTTATATTTAATTTATAAATCAACATGTTAAACTCACGTGGCTAATTGATATGCTTGAACAAACTATAGTTTACAATACAATTTAATTAAAAAAAAAAAAAAAATTTATTCAAATATATTATATAAATATATTAGATGAACATTTATATTATTAATTAGCATTTTTAAATAAAAAAATTTTTTTTTTCTTTTTCTCGTGATAATATAAAGTTGAGTCAGATTAATTTATAAATTTATATCCAATCTATAACATCTGCGTGTGTAACACGTGTATTTATTCACGTCCGCCACTTTCTTTAATATTCATCTGGAAAAATAAAATTCCAAGAATATATATATATTATTTTTTATGATTAATTGTTAATATTTAAATAGGCTATATCATCACCTGTTATTTAAATGAGACAAGGTCAGTGTGTGTTTGTGAGTGTGTCATATATTATTAACCAACCAACATATACTTATACTTATATAAATGATATATTTAATTTTCATCAGTTTTTTAAATGAGGTGTGCTTTTATTATTATTACCGTAGTCCCAAAGTGTTGCATCATTCTTGACGATCTTCTGACGTAAATCGGGTCATTCAGTACATATCATATCTCGTTATCCGGAAATTCCCGGAAATATGCTGTAAAAATTAATCTATTTATCTATAATAATTAATTTTATATATGTATATTGGACATTTCTTTTTTTTTTTAAATTAATTATTGTAAATTTATGAAAATCATGGTGGTCAAATTTTTATTATTTTATTTTATTTTTTTTTTAAATAAATTTTATTGCAATTAATTTCAAGAAATATAAATATAATATTATTATTATTATTATTTTATATTTTCATTAAAAGACATTTGAATTTATAAAATACAACTTTTTTTCATTGATTATATTCCAAGTATACATAAAATTTAATTGTCTTCGTGACAAAATAAAATGATGATATTGATGTATCAAGTTGACATTACCAACTTGAAATATTTTGATATTTTCTTGGAAAGTGTCGAGTAAAAATCATTTTAAATATATAATTTGTTTTAAAATTATAATATGTATATATCGCCAAGATAATTAATACGTTTAAATATGAATGGAATGTGATTCAAAGTTTTATTAGGGATCACCTTAAGTGACTGCCAAGAGGCGTTGAGTTATATGCATTGAGTTGAGACAGAAAAAAAAATTTATTATATATATATATAAGTATATCTTTTATATAAAAAAAAAAAAAAGATAATACCAAGAAGAGAACACACACAGAATGAAGATGATCTGATGTAATGATATAATGAAAGAGGAAAAAAAAAAAAATTAAATAAAAAAAAAAAAATGTTCAATGACGTCAAAGAATCAGGGTGGGTGTGTCACATAATTAATTGTCTTCCAGAAGACGACGACATTAAATCTGTTGAACATCTATGTAAGTCATCATTTGTGTGCATATAATATTAATATTTAAGAAAAATAATAATAACAATAATAGTATTAAATTAAATAAAATATAAATTGATAAAGAAAAGAAATAAAAAAATCATAAAAACATTAATGAAAGTGTTAATTTATGAAGAATTTTTTTTGATGGTCACGTGTTTAAATTAAATATAATTTTAGGTAGTTTTAAGAGTTTAAATATTTATCACATGATTTAAAGATTAAAAAAAAATAAATAAATTACATATATGAAGAAGCGTGTCTGAACTTGTTGTATGTATATCAACTATCAAGCAGACACATCAAAAAAAATGATGACAATAATTATTATCAACAGAATGTCTGTCTCATCTTGAGTCACCACTCGGCACACTTGTAAGATTAAAAAAATCTCGTGACTTGATTGACTGGTCTGATTTAAAAATATTAAATTATTTTTTTTTTTTTGTACTTTGATCAATTTAAAAATTAGTAAATAAATTTTATATTAAAAAAAAAATTAAATATATTGATAATAATTATTTTATCTGTAATTATTTGTAAATTATAAACTCAACAAGTAGTAAAATTTTAATTTTAATAAATCAGACATTGCAAATAATAATATTAATTAATAATTTAATTTTTTTTTTTTTTTTTTTTTTTTATCATTGATTGTAGTTGATGCAAATGATTTGAGCCTTGAGCTAAACAATAAATTAAATTCGTTGTTTAATATATTACAGTAAAGTATATCATATAGAGTCACATGTTGAAACGAAATGTGTTAGGTCATGAATGTTTGAGTCAATTTGTGAATGAATATTCATTAATAAATTATCATATATATTTTATATTAATTTAAATAATTTATCAATAAATTATAATTATAATTTTAATAAATATTCACCTTATAAATTTTTTTTTATTTTATTTTATCTTTGGTTGCTTTTTTATCATTGAAATATATATATATTTTTTTATTTCTTTAAATTTTTTATTTTTATTTTTGATGTCAATGAACTTTGGATCATTTGATGTAATTGTGTTTCAACATTAAATAATTTATTTATATTATTATTTTAAATCAACAGATGCAGAATAACTTGGTAAAAACCCTACTGGGTTTTTTTTTATTAACAATAACAACAAATATTGTTGAAAGTAATTCACTTAGTTTTTTACGTGCCCTTGCAAAAGAAGCTGATGAAGAACAAGCTGTATTTGATGCTGTTGAACAAACAAATTCAATATCTGATTATGAATATTCATCTAAAAATAATAAAAAGGTACTTATAATTGTTATAATTTTAATTTAATTAATCATTATACATATTTTTTTATATTGTCGAGTTATTAGATTGATATTGCATGTAATTTTTTCACCTTGAATGTCATCATCAATCAATACTGCATTTATTTTTTATTTTATTTTTTTTTTTATTAATGGATTTGACTTGTGTTGTGACAAGTATTTTTATATATACACTATCGCAATTTATAATTTATAAATTTACAGAATGATGATTGGGTCCAAGTTAAGCTGTCTGGATCAATGTATTCTCGTGTTTTAACAGAAGGGTAATAATAATAATAATTGAACAAAAAAAAATATATATATATATTTATTAAACAATGTATTAATTATATATTTTATTTTTTTAGAAATAATTATGAAATTAAATGTATGGCTGATGGTGGACCAGCTCCTCAAATATATTGGATACGTGGTACTAATGAGAATGAAGTTAAACGTAAAATAGATGTTTTAAAAAAAATATCAAAATCAGGATACAGTGGTATTTTAACATCTGAAATTGGACCAGCTAAAATTGAATCAAAATATATTATTGATTGTGCATCAAAAAATGATGAAGGAATATTACATTGTGTTGCTATATCTGGTAATAAAATTGCATCAGATTCAATTGAAATTTCAGTAAACAGTAAGTTTTTTATTAATTAATTAAAATAAATAAAATTATATATAAATATATCTTTAATATTAATTAATAATTTATTATTATTTATTTAGATAATTCAAGTTATAATTCACAATGTAAATTATTACGTCCACCAGTAATAATAAATCATGCATCAACATTATTGGCTCTTCAGGGAACATCAGTTATTCTTCCTTGTGTTGCAATTGGTACACCAATGCCACATATAACATGGGAAACTGCTGAAGAAAAAAAAATAACAAATTCTTATTTTAATCCACGTTATAAAATACTTAAATCTGGTGATTTATTAATAAATTCACTTGAATGGAATGACATGAATGGTTACACATGTATAGCACGATCAAGTGAAGGTGAAGATCGAGTATCAACGTTTATTTATCCTGTTCAAGTAAGCATATATATATATATATTATTTTATAATAATAATAAACAATAAATTTATTTATTTGATTAATTATTTTATTACAGCGAGATGATGGACGTTAATTAAATTTGACAAATGATGGACTCAATTACGATGCACCAATGGCCATTCAAAGTACTTGCAATCCACCTGTCTCTAGTTTTTAGGTAGCTGACTATTATTACTATTAATAATAATTATTTAAATTAATTTAAAATATTAAAATATTAAAAAATAAAAAATAAAAAAAAAAAAAAAAAAAAAAGGTAACCGTGCCCACAAACGAACTTGTAATTCGCGACGCAAAAAAAGAAGTAATTGATATAAAAAATTTAAAAAAAAATATAAATTTTATGAGCGCGACGTAATTATCTAGTCACTAAGTTAAAGCCGGGCCTATAATATAGTCAGTAATTAAATTATTATTATTATTATTATTTTTCTTTATGTCAAACTGTCTTTAATTATTATTTTTATTTTTTTTTTTGTTTATTATTAGTAGAAAAAAAAAATGATTTACATTCCAACTGGTATATTTTTTCGCTCATTTAAAATATGAATAATTGTACTTTTTAATTATATAATATAATATTTCGTCGATGCGATTAAAATTAATTTATAATTGTATTCGGTCAATGTACTTACAATTGAATAAATGTATTTTGTCATACCATAAAAATTAAATTATTATAAAATAAATAATAAAAAAACACAAAATATATGTATATTGAATTTTTTATGTTTATTTATTTAATTATAGAAAGAAAAAAAAAAAAACTTTGTGAAAAACATTTTACAATTATTATATTTATTAATTTAATATTTTTTTTTTGTTTTATTTATAATTTTATTATCAATTATTTAAATAATGTTTAACGACAAGTTTTTATTTTCTCACATAACAAAAACTTGTACATTTAATAACACTTTTTAATTTAATTTTAAAGTTTTTTTTTTATTTTTTTTATTATATATTTTTTTTATACAATAGTTTTCACGTGATGTCTAGTTGCTAATTAAATTTTGCTTGTATAACACACACACTTACGTTTCATTATCGAACTTTAAATTCAATATTTTTATTTTTTTTTTTTATAAATAAAATTATTTATAATTACAATGTTCACACGAAAGTGTGTATAATACAGGCACCTATAATCTCAAATTAACAATATTAATTAATCTATTTTTTTTTAATTTCAAATCATCATCTGAATTTAATATTTTCTTATTAATATTTTATATCTGTGTTAGAAAATCATTTAAATAATAAAATTCAATGAGATGGTATCAAAATACTAAAGCAGTTTAAATAATTTAAAAAAAAAAAACGATAATTCACGATAATAAAAAATTGTATTTAAAAATTAAAATCAATAATATTATCAATAAAATCGATTTTTTTTTTTTGTTATTTTTTATAGAACATAATTTGACTCTTAATAATTATTTTTATAATTATTTTTTTCTTTAATATATTACAGAGTTGCCAAAATTATATCTGTATTAAATATAAAAAATTATAATTTTGTTTTTTTTTTTTTTTTTTTTCTTTTTGTTTAATAATATTATTATTTAAAAAGCTACAATTTATTTACAACAAAAAATAAAAAATAATAATAAAGTAACATCAAACATTATTCAGTCATGATTATTAAAATAAATTAATTACATTTTGCAAGATGTTTTTTTTGCACTTCTTTGTGGTATAAATTCTCCCTCAGTGCCATAAAGGTGATAACGATGCTTCATTTCAGATGCAGTCGACTTTGATTAAAATAATATTCAGAAGAAGAAACATAAGGGAGAAGGAAAAATCAATTAGTCAAAATATAATGATAAATAGATTTTTTTTTTTTTTCAAAAAATAATAAAATTAAAAAAAAAAAAAAAAAAAAAAAAAAAAAAAAAAAAAAAAAAAAAAAAAAAAAACAAAATAAAAAATTAGATTACAAATTATTTTCTTATTATTATTTTTTTTTGTAGAATTAATTTGAAATGAAGAGTATTATTATTACTCAGTAGTGCTCTGTATTTTTTTTTCTTTTTTTAATTAAAATTAATTTAAAAATAATTAAAAAAATTTTTTTTTTTTATTTCTCGTTCGTTTAAGTTTGTACTAAACTCACCAAACGTGATCGTACTTTTGCTGGCATTTCTTGTTCAAGTCCATAAATATGATCTCGTTGAATTGCTCGATGTGAGCCATCTTCGAATCTCACCTTAAATAAATAATAAAATATATTAATTAATTAATTAATTATTAAATAAATAAATTTAACAATAATATAATAAAAAACTTACTGTATATAATGTACGTGGATTTGTGCCTTCAAAAACACCATTGTAAATTGAACCATCAGTCCATTTAACTTGAACAGATGCACCCATTTCAGGTATTCTATTTTCTTCATAATTCTGTACAAAAAAAAAGTAAATAAATAAATAATTGAAAAAGTTTGAATAAATAATATATATTAATTAAATTAAAAAAAAAAAAAAAAAAAGTAAACTTACAATAATATCAGATGGAAATAAATCATCACTAAAGCTATTATCATCAAATTTAACCATATAATAAAGTTGAAGATCCATTTTTTCAACAGTTCCTTGATAATATCGTGAATTTGGATGTCTTGCCCAAACAGTTTCACCTTTTCTAACAATTGGTAAATTTTCTCTTCTATTTGAATGATTTTGACAATTAATTTGTAATTCTAATGAATTATGAACTGGTATTATAAATGTTGCACCAGCAACAAGACCACAAGTTGGATGAAATTGTGCATTACAATGACGACATTTTAAACAAACACCAATTTTTAATCCACAACATGAACATAATTGTTTTATTGATTCTGTTTTAATACCAAGTATATTTATTGGATCTTTACTAATAGCATCTTTAAATGTAACACCTGGTATTAATAATGCACATAATATATGTGCCCATTGACTATCAGTTGTTTTTTTAACAGCACCACCTTTTATTGGACATAAACAACAAATAACATTTAACATACCAGATTTACATTTATCACATTTCCAATTATTAGGATCACTTGGTGGTACTGATATACCATAACATGATGCATGTATTGTTACATTACAATCACAACATCTATATAATTTATTATCTTCATGACTAATACCACGTTTACGTGATTTTGCTGAAAATAATGATGATGATATCCATACTGGTGATTCAATTGGTAATGATAATAATTTTGTATATTTCCAATCTGGTGGCATTTGTCTACTATTACCATTTTTAGGTGTTGAAAAACCAGTACATACTGCACAATGAGAATTTTGATTACTCCAATAATTATTATATGTTTTTGTTAATTCAATATCAAATTTATTTGGATAAATCATTTGTGATATATGACCAGGTATAAATAATACTGGACTTGGTGTTTTAATTGGTGTTGATTTTTTACATCTTGTTGATGATGGATAATAATTTTCAATACTTAATATTGGTGGTTGTAATTCAACATCTTTATTATCAATTGTTGTTGTTGATGCACTTGTTGATGATGATGCTTCTATTGATTCTGTTACTGTATTATTTGTTGTTGTAATTTTTTTATGAAAACTTTTTAATTTTTTATTTAAGTTACTAGTTTGATTATTAATAACAATTGGTGATTTTGTTTTTTTTGAATATGTCATTGTTAAAAATTTATTTTGTGGTAAATTATATTTTATTTGTGATGCAATACCAGCTGGTGAATTATCTTGTAATAGTGATGATAATAAAGTTGATTCAGTACTTTTAACATATTGTATATTATTTTTTTCTTTGGTTATATCAATTAATGAATTATTTTTTGTTTTTAAATTATCACACATTCTTGGTTCAAGTGTTGGCATTGTATCATCAACATATAAAGCTCCTGATGATTCATCATTTGTTATATTATTAATAATGAATTTTGTTGGTAATTTTTTATGTTGATTTTTTTTAATATCAGATGATTTTATTGTAACATATTGTGGCTGTGGAACAATAATTTCAACACTATTATTTCTATCATTTAATTTTTTTAACATTGATGTTTGTATAAGTGGTGTTGTTTTTTTATTTATTGGAAACTCAACTTCATTATTATCATCAACAATTATTGAATTTAAATTATTATTTTTACTATTACTACTATTATTACTATGTTGTGATATTAATTTTTTATCATCATCATCATCATTATTACTATTATTATTATTATTATTATTAGACATGTATATATCCATTTCATTATTATTTGATTGACATATTTTCGTACTATTTGTATTATCTTGATTTTCATGTTGATTATTATCATCACCATTGATAATGTTACAACTATTATTACTATTATCACCACTAATATTATTATTATTATTATTATTACATATTAATAATGAATTATTAATATTAAATACTGGTTTTGGGCATAATTCATTAAAATTATCATTTGATAATTCTTTATCTGCATTCGATGATTGTTGATTATCAATAATTTGTTTAGATATAATAATTTTATTATTATTTTTTAATGATTTTGTATTTGATGATAATACAACAATATTATTATTATTATTTGAATTTATATTTTTATCTGGCATAATACGTGATTTTTGTTTTAATACAAGTAAACTACCAGCTGCATTGAGAGCTTCTCTTTCTTCATATGTTTGTGGTATACATGTTTTATTATTTGTTGTTGTTGTTGTCGTCGTTGTATCTTGTGTTCTTGATGGTACATTTAATACTGGTGCTTTAATTATGTCATTTGTTGTATAATTTTGATTAAATTGTTGATAAAATGGTTTAACATCATTTAAATTATTAGTCTCATTAAATGATGATGATAAATCTTTGATATCAATATCATCATCATTATTTTCATTGTCATTATATGTTGATGATAATTCTTGTTGTTGTTGTTGTTGTTGTTGTTGTTGTTGTTGTTGTTGTTGTGAAATTGGACTTGTTGGTTCATGTTTTGGTGATAAACTTACATCTAAATTTTCTTGTTTTGGTATCAATTGATCATCATTATCATCATTAATTATATTAGAATTATTATTACTTGATGATAATATTTTATTAGATGTTTTAACATATTTCTTTTTAACATTAACTTTTGGTGGTAATTCATATGATATATCTGCTGATGTATTATTAATAACTTCTTCAATAGTCATATCAATTAATTCTAATGATAATTGTAATTGTTCAGCTGTTAAACTATTTGTTAAATAATTTTTATTTGTTTGATTTTTTTTAGTTATAATTTTTTGTGGTGATAAACGTGGCATTGCCATTAATTTACGTTGTACATCAGCATCAGAAACATCAAGTGGTTCTTCAGGATTAAACATTGGTGGTGATGATTGTTGATTAAAATTTTTTAATTTTTTAATATGTTTTTTATGATAATCAAGATTATTATTATTATTATTATTATTATTATTATTTGTATTAATTGTTGGTGATGTTAATGATGAAACATCTGAATAATCATCAGATATTGATTCATCATTATTAATATTATTATTATTATTATTATTTTTAGTTGGTGATTCTAATAATTCATTAAAATTATTAACATCTGATATTTTTGGTAATACTAAACATGGAAGTTTTGAATTACCAATAATATCAATATATTTTTTTTTATTGTTATTATTATTATTATTATTTGTTGTAACATCAGAATCAATTTCAGTTTTAATTGTTTTTTTAGTTTTAATACCATTATTTTTAATTTTTTCACCATTAGCACCACTCATATATTTTTTTTTTCTTTTTTTATTTTTTTTACGATTAGCACCATCATCATATAAACTTTCATCAACTTCAATTTCACCAGCTTTAAACCATATATCTTCAAGTGCTTCAAGTTGTTGTTCATCTGGTGGACGTATTTCAATATCTTCTTCCATTTCTAAATCTTGTAATACTTTTTTAACATCATCTGGTATACCAGATGGATTAACAAGTGCATCATCAGCAATACCAGTTAATGTTTTTTTTCTATGTATTCTATGTCTTTTATTTTTTGGTGCATTTAAATATGATTCTGGTAATTCTTCTTCATTATCATTTGAACATAATAAATCCATACGTGATGGCATTGGTGCTGCTGTTAATCTATTATCTTCTGGATGACAACCAACATCTTCACCACGTAACCATAAATCATAACGTTCTGGTTGAAAACGTTTAACAAATGTATCCATTGATATATTAACCATATCATTATTACATGTACATTTTGTTGCACGTTTACCATATTCAACCCATCTTGGTTGTGCAAAATTTGTTGATTCAGCACAATTAAAACCATGATTAAAACCAGCATGATAACCAAATGGAAATGTTATCATTATTTCACCAGCAACTTGTGTTATTTTATTAAATGGTATTGTATATTTTTTTAATACATGTGGTGATATTAATGACATTTTATGACGTAAAAATGCTGAACATATTTGTGCATTACCTGGAAAAAAACCTTCAGCCATTCTTTCAAGTCTACGTCCATTATCTGGTGGTATTGCATACCATGTTTTTGGTGCACCAAAATGTAAATAATTAATTGAATATAAATCCATATCTTCAGTATGCCATGCAAATGTTGTTTTCCACATACCAAAATATAAATATGCTGTATTAACACCATCAATTGTTATTGCATAATCTTTATTAACATAATCAAGTATTGTACCTAAATGATTTATATTCCATTCTTTAACTGTTGGATCAGTTAATGTACCAGATACATCAGCACCATATATTGGTGGATTATATGTTATATTTTTCCAATATTTACGTTCTAAATCATCATAATCAAAATGTTTTGGTGTTGAATATTTTTCTGAATTTGCTAATTTTTCATATTCTTGTACAGTCATTGCTTTTTTTTGTATATTTATTTGTTGATATAAACCTTGTTTACCAGTTACAACTTGACATATTGGTGCTTTTATAATCATATCTAATTTATCAAGATTATAACCATCTTTACGTGGTATCCATTCTGGTGGTGGTATTACTTTTGCTAAACCAGCTTTATGAGCACCTTGACTTTCCATATACTGTATATATTTTGAAAAATCTTTAAATTCATCCCAAGTTGGATTAAATACCATAATCCTTGGAGGTGGTTGTTTTCTACCAGCACTTGGACTCATGATTATGATTTTTTATTTTTACTTACTTATTATTATGTATCAATTAATCAATCAAACCTTTTTTAATTATTTTAGTTTGTATTTATCTGTAAATAATAATTACAATTAATAATATATAATATCAATAAATTTGTCTTATTTCATCATCAAATGACATATTTACTATTTATTTTATTCCTTTTCAATAACATAATCACAACAATCACATTTGTTACTATCAATGCAAAAAATAATATATAAATAAATAATAAGTAAAATATACACACACCGGGTTAATAAATACAATGTTTTTAGCAAACTATATATACATATGCATGTATATTTTTATAATAATATACATATCATCTATAGATATATATATACCTATACATATGAAATCAACAAAATGGATGATAAGTATACCAATATCAAAAAATCCCATAATAACAAAACAATAAACTCAACACACATTTAATTAAAATAATAAATAATTAAATAATAACAATATTTAAACACACATACTTGTAAATAATAAATACAATTAACATTATGTAATTCATTGAATAAATAAAATATTCAATAATAAAAAAATAAAAAAATAAAAAAATAATATTACAATAACAAAAAACATTGAGCATTCTATATATTCAAGCATCATCTTTTGATCAAAAACAAAAAAAAATTTAATTATTCAATTATTTATTATTTTTTTAATAAAAATTATAATTATTATTGTTTATTTAATTTGATAATAATACTTACGAGTATTGTCAATACATTTTATCATATTTAACACGCGTTATAACTATATTACTATTATTATTATTATTACTATTAATATAGGTATAGAGAGGTATATCTATATGTGTGTAAGAGAGAGAGAACCAATGATGGTGCCTCAATGTCTTCTTTTTTACGAAATTATACTCATTTTTTAATATTTTCCACTCAATTTTATTATTTTTTAATTAAACACTGTTTTTAATTTACACCATGTATTTTATAAAATTATATTTATCAATATTTGTTAATTTATATTAACTTATCACTGTTATTTAATGTATATATGTATACCTATAAACGTCTGTGTAAATTTTTTTTATTTTTTTGTATTACTCTCCTCCTCTCTCTCCCCCCCGCAAAGACACTGCTTCTTTTATCCACGGCACGTACACACATTTGTGTAATTGCGCATGCGTTGCTATTTATTATTTGCGACCCCCTGTGTAAAAAACTACCCCTTTGTGTGTGTAAATTATCATTATTTTATTATTTATTATTATTTTATTTTTTTTTTGTTAAAAATATAATTAATATAATTAAATTGATGATTAAATTCTTACTAAATTATCATGATGATGATGATGATGATTATGATTATGCAGGTGTAAATGTGTAATAAAATAATTATTGCCAATTTTTTTTTTTTTTTTTCAAAGGGCGATGCCAATTTATGCCAATTTCTATGGAAATTGTTTTTTCTCTTTTTTTTTTTTTTTTTCTATGCAAGTTGTTAATGAGATACTGATAAACACCTGTTATTTGGCAAGAATTATAGGAAATAGAAGGTCGACCTTTTTTTTTTTTTTTTTATTCAAGATTTTCTCTCGGTATTGTCATAAAATATCTGTGGGGGTTATTCAGGATTATTTACTTGTTAAAACTTGTTTAGATGAGATTTTTATTTTGCTACATGTTCATATTCATTGATCACTGGAAAAATCATCAATTTATTTTCATTAAATTTTAAGGGTTGAATTATTATTTATTATTTTATTCATCAATTTGGGATGTTTGTTTGTTTTTTTTTTTTTTTTTTTGTTTTGAAATGTTTTTTTTTTCTTTAAAAATAAAAAAAAAATATATGTCGTACATTGTAAATCGCCTTTAACTGTAGTTTCATGAAAATAATTTTTTTTTTTTTTCTCAAACGGTCAAAATATACCTATATATATCGATATTTAGAATTATTTTCTTTTGTTTTTTTTTAATAGTTTTATTAATTAACTTTATTACATATTTAAATAAAATTATTATTTTTATAAATTATTATTCATAATAATTAATTAAACAATAAAAATCTACATAAATATTTGTTTTTTAAAAAAAAATCTCGTTTAAAGTATCGAATATATCGAACACAAAATACTTGTACGCACTTGTACGGCAGTCAAGACTCACGACTCAAGAGGGGAAGTGGGAAAGTGTAAAGAAAAATATATACACAAAAAAAAAAAAAAAAGACACAAACAAAAGCCATATCGTTATTTGTTTCTTGAAAAACTTGTGTGTGCATTAGAGAGAGCGGGATTTCATAATTATAAAAAATTAATAAAATAATAAATATAATAATTATTAATTGTTTAAAAACAATAAATTGTTTTATGATTAATTAAAATTATTAGTAATTGAATATAAAATAAGCATTTAAAATGTCAGACGAAAAAAAGGTAATATTTTTAACCTATAAATTAATTTAACACATTGTAAATATAAATTAAATAAACATTGTTGTATTTTTTTAATTATTAACAGGAATCAAAAGAATCTGAACACATTAATTTAAAAGTATTGGGTCAAGATTCAGCTGTTGTTCAATTTAAAATTAAAAAACATACACCATTGAGAAAATTAATGAATGCATATTGTGATCGAGGGGTAAATATTAAAATTACAATTAATTTAATTTTATTTACTTAAATAAATTCAATAAAATATGTATTAATTTAAATATTAATTTATTTTCAAAGGGTTTAGCAATTTCTGCTGTTCGTTTTCGTTTTGATGGTGAACCAGTTAATGAATCAGATACACCAGCAAGTTTACAACTTGATGAAGGTGATACAATAGAAGTTTATCAACAACAAGTAGGAGGATGTTAATTAGTTAAGTTATGTTTTATCAAAAATAAAATTATTATAAGCATTTAATTTTAATATTCATTAATTTTATATTTTTCATTTTGTATTGAGTTTATTTCTCATTCATTATTATCTTTTTTTTTAAATTAATAATTATTATCAATAATGATAAATTAACATTAATATTATTATATTCGATAAATAAAAATTTAATATAAAACATTTTTTTTAGTTTTGTTTTTAATGTGTATCTTATTTTTAATGATAATTAATTGTCTTTATATTTTCATATAAAATATTGTGATTTATTTAATTAATACAATGGCAGTGATAATTATATTTCTAATTTTTTATTTTTTTTTTATTTTTAATAATTATTAGACATGTGATGTTCAGCTAATAGTTGTTCCAACAATGGTCTAACTTCATATCTCATTTTATAATGATTTTCACCAAATGCCATTTTAATCATTTGTGCAGCTTTTGTTATAAATTCAAATGCCTCTTTATTTCTTCGTTGAAATGAAAGTAATTTTGCTTGTACATAATGTACTTGTCCAGACATTGGATGATTATCACCAAAATAAAATCTAAAAAATAATTAAATAAATAACAATTTGTTTGGTAAAAAAAAAAAAAATATAATTAAATAAATTATTAAATTACAAATATCGTGGAGTTAATTTTGCAGCATAAATTTGTGCTTCATCCCAAAGTTCTAAATTCATTGCTGCAACAAGTGCCATTTCAAGCATTCTAATTGACAAAAGATTATACGGATGTAATATACCATCTTGCTTTTCTAAACACATTCTACTTGCATCCAAATCTAAATTATTATTAAGAAAAATAATTTAATAAATAAATAAATATATTATTTAATTAATTGACTTGATGATTGATTTAAAAAGGATACAAGCTGTATGAGCCATTTTTTCTAAATGATACAATGATAATTCAGTAACTTGATTAAATTTTTCTTGATAATTATCTGGATATTTTTCACCACATTTAACACAATTTTTATAATCATTTGGTATACACGGATATGTACATTTTTTATTTGGACATGCTGCTGATATTTCAATTGTTTCTGGTGAACTACAACGTTCACAATCACATAAAAAATAATAAGCTTTTTGTAATTCATTTCTTCTCATTTTTGTATCTCTCAATAAATCAATATAAGTTATGTGAATCTTTAAAAATAATATCAATATTATTATAATTACAATTGATGATGATGATAATTTATAAATAATTTATATCATTTACCTTTGACCAATCAAGTGATGGTAAATCCTCAAGTGTTCTTATAATTATTTTGGTACCTTCAAAAACAGCATGAGCATTTGGTTTACAACTGTGATCAATAATTGATGGTCCTAAATAAATACCAACTCCTAAACTAGTCATATCAGTATCAAGTATATTAAATGAATTAACACTCATTCTTCCAAATATACCAAGTAACTCTTTGATATCTGGTAATATATCTTTTGGTAAAAATTTAATTAAAATCATACTCAATGAAGTAAAATGTTCCATTTTTTTATCATCATTTTTAATATTATTTGTATCTATAATTAATAATAATAATAATAAATTATAAATTTTATAATATAAAATGTGATAAATAATAAAATACTTACGTGACATTAAATCATAAAATTTTCTATATTTTGATGATGTATAATAGCCACATTCATCAGCACCACCTTGACTCAACTTGATGATTATTCTTGACATCATTTTAGCAGCATCAGGCAATACTCTTGGATGAATTTTTTTAATATTTGGACATTCAATTTTATGAATTAACCATGATTTTCTTTGACAATTTCTACCACAATAATATACATACTGACATCCAGAACATCTTGATATTTTTACACTAGAAAAAAAAATGAAAATTATATATAAAACATTAATTAATAATATATAAAAAAATTAAATAATAATATTAATAATGATAATGATAATATGTATACCTTCTAAAACAATAATCACATCTTTCTTTTCTGTGTTGATCACTCAATACAAATGCAAATGGTTCAGCAGTTAATATTGTTGTACCTTTTTTTATTTCTTTTGTTGAATTATCAAATTCAATAACATTTTGATTTGCCATATTTATTAAATATATTAATATAATTAGGTATATGTGTATGATGTCACACACAGATTATTATTATATGTTGCTCCAAATTTTATAATATTATAATTATTATTTTTGTTACTGACCAATTAATTTATAGTGTTACTCTATTTTTGATCTTGATTCAACATTTTTTTCTTCTTTCTTTATTTTTAATTGTCATCTTGGGCAATTGGAGCTATAGTATATTTAAATTATCATTATCTACAATAAATACAAAACCATACACAACACATGTACTTATTATTATTATATTTTGATAAAAAAAAAAAGTTAAAAAAAAAAAAAAACAAACACACACAACAGAAACTAGCGCCACCTGAAACAAATCAATTTTTTTACATAAATACCAAAACAAAATTAATTATTTTTAATTTAAAATTAAATTTATCAGTATAATATCAAATAAATTAATAATTATACCTATTAATTAAAAAAAATTTTTTTAATTTCAATTGATGATAATTATAACAAAAAAAAAAATGTATAAAATTATATTGCGAAATAAATTATATTGTTAAAATATTCTCACTGGTCCTACTGAGACTCGAACTCAGGTCGCCGGATTCAGAGTCCGAAGTGCTGCCAATTACACCATAGGACCGACCTTGAAGATAACGATAACAAAAAAAATTAATTCATGCCTGTCAATAATGTCATTTAAATATTGACATTGATTGACACACATACATTTATACACACATATACAAACACACACACACACACATCAATCATGCTAGTGAGAAAATAAAATTTTTTTTTTTTTTGAAATATTAACATTTATTAAACAATAATTTTTATTTTTTATATAGAATTTATAAATAATAATTATTTTAATAAATAATAAACAATTTAATAATTAATTTTAACAAAAAAAATGTAAAATAATGATAATTTTTTATTTAAATTTTAGGCGGGAAACGATAGTAGCTCTATCAGTGTTAAAAAAACAAACTAACAATTGCGCGCACACACATAAAAAAAAGAGGTAAAGGGGTAAAGAGAAAAAAAGAGAGAGAGGAGAATAATATTCGTGATTGGCCCGAATGAATGATTTCAGAGGGGCATCGACCGGTGTGAAAACGACCTGGCATCGTACTGGCAGTTCCCCCCTTCAGTACCACCAATACACAAGGGCCGAGGATTCACTATCGCAGACCATTGGTCCTCAATTTACCAACCAATCATTGGGAAAGTGCCCACGAAAATATATCCAATGTAAGTCCACAAATTATTGAACACATCTGAGCAACGTCAAGCGCGGGCATCCTTGATTCATCTCAATCACTTAACTAATCACACAATAATAATCATTAATACCTACATATTATTTATTTTTATTTATTTTCATGTTTTTTTTTTAATATTTAAAGTTTTATTATTATTTTAATAAATTAATATAAATTTTAATTTTAATTTTTTTTTTTTTTTTTTTTTTTTTTTACAACATAAAAACGACGCCATCAAGCATCATCAATAAATATGAGCAACAACGGCCATTTTAGTCTGTCATATTATATTATTTTAATTGAAAATAATATTTTTTTGAATAATTTATTATTATATCATATATTATTGTGATAAAAATATATTATTTTTTATCAGTGTTATTTTTATTATGTTATAATAATTATTGTGATTATCAAATGTATCAATTCAAAATACAACACAACACCCGGATTTGTGTGTGTCATGGCATTCTGTTTACTGAATACTGATGACTTGACTCTCTAATTTTTATTTAAATGGTATTTTTTAAATACATATTTTATGTATTATTTTATTTCTTTTTCATTATATTATTTTATATTGTTAACAGCATCAATTTTATATTTATTAATTTGACAAATTTTTATATATTTTTTTTCTACTCAAAAATATGTTAACCTATAAATTTTTGTTGTTGTTATTATTATTATAAATGTTAAATTAATGTTTTGTTATTATTTTTGATTTTTCAGATATTTATTATTAAATAATTGGAGAAAAATAAAAATATCAAAATGGATCAGTTGACAGAAGGTCAAACTGTTATGGTTAGTGGAGCTGGTGGTACTGTACAAGTTGTACAAATGGGACAAGGTAATCAAGCAATGTTATTACCACAAACAATTCAAGTTGCTGGACCAAATGGACAAATACAAGTATTACCTGTATCATCATTAACTGGTGGTGGACAACCACTCGTTATACAACAACCAACAGCACCACAAATTATTCAAACACCTGATGGACAAGCGTATATTTATCAGCCAGTATCAATGGATCAAGCACAACAATCACAACCACAAGGTTAATATTTTAAAATATACTTATAAATTAATAATTTAATAAAATTATATATATTTTTATTTTAGTTATTAATTTAAATGGTAATTTGGTACAAATTGCATCAACACAATCACCAGCAACATCAGCAGCACCAGTACAACAAATGTCAACACAAAATACATCACCAGGAAATATTGTCATGGTAATTAATTTATTATTATTATTATTATATACTTGATAATAATATTTATTCAAATTGAATTATTAAATATTTAGATGGTACCTGGTAACAGTGGACAAACACAATTTCAAAGAGTACAAATTCCAAATGCTGAATTTCTTGAGGAGGAACCACTTTATGTTAATGCTAAACAATACAAACGTATATTAAAACGTCGACAAGCTAGAGCAAAACTTGAAGCTGAAGGAAAAATACCTAAAGAAAGACCAGTAAGCAATAATTTAATTTAATTTCCCTTTTATTTTATTTTATTTTTTTTTTTTCGAGTTAATTTTAATTTATATTAATTATAGAAATACCTTCATGAATCACGACATCGACATGCAATGAATAGGATTCGTGGTGAAGGTGGAAGATTTCATTCTGGTCATGTTAAAAAAAGAAGGTCAGTTTTACTTGATTATTTAATAAATTTATCTTATTATATTTATTTGTTTAATAAATTAATAATAATTATTATTATTTTTAGATCTAATCAAAATAATATGATGGCACAACACATTTCAGCATCACCAAGTTCAAATAATATCAGAACGTTGTCTGTTCCAAATTCTGGTAATATTCAACATCACAATGACAATTTATCATCTGCAATTATTCTTGATGTAATTAATTATTAATATATTAATTTATAAAAAATATTTTCTCTAAAAATATTTTAATAATTTAATTTTTTTTTTTTAGGGAGGTGGAACAACATCATTACCTGAAATGATGGCAGATGGTATTGTAACAGATGGACGTTAAAAATTAGATAATTATTATTTCAATTATTTCAATTATTTATATTTGATATAAAATAATTTAGAAATTTATTTAAACGTATGCGCCTAAATTGTTTTCTTAGGTTCTAATTAATTTGTACATAAGTTTTTAATTAGATATTGAATAACAAAAATTAAATATATATATATATAATTTCAAAATTTAAAATAATTCCATTACGACTGAATATTAAAAGAATAAAATAAATTAAAATAATCAATTTAATATGAAATAAATAAAATTATATTTTCTTAATTATAGCTTCGTGTGAAATATCAAATTCAATAGTTGAAATAATTTACTTAAAAAAATAATCACTTTGTATTTATATTTAAAAAATATAATTGACTAAAATTTTATATCAGTCAATAGAATGTCAAGTGTTGCCTTTTTTAGTAAAAACATTTTCTAGTTTAAATAATTATTAAAATAATTCAATAAAATTTCAAATTAAATTTAAAAATTTGCCAAATTAAATGCTTTTTTTTTTTTTAATTTTTTTGTTTTTGAGTTTGCTAAATTAACTTGATAAATAAAAAAAAAATGTTTTTTTTACTTTTTTTTTTTTGTCAGATAAAGCTCATGTAAATATAAGAGATAACGAGTTGCAAGTGTCATGTAATAATAGCTATAAATAAGTTATATAAAAATTAAAAAAAGTGTGTGTGTATTTTGCGAAATTGTTTGAATAATGAATTTTTTTTTGTACTGAAAATTCATGTGACATTTTATTAAAATATTTATCTAATACAAAAATTGTTTAATTGATATTATTTTTTAATTTAAATAATTAATATGTTATTTTTTTAAAACAAAAAGTACCTAGATTAAAGTAATTTATTATTTTTAAAATAAATTATTTAGTAAAATTTTAATTTGTTGATAAATTGTTTTATGATTTTATTTTATTTTTATTTATTATTAAAATACATTTGATATAAATTGATATTTTGAATTATCGAAAATTTCATTACAATTATTAATTTCTTGTTGATATATTTTTCTTGGTTTTACTGGTTGTTCAATTAATTTTTCTTTAATTATTTTTTCACCAGTTGTTGCTATTGTTGATGTATATTCTGAATCACCAGTTCTATAAATATTTATAAAATTAATTTATCTATCATATCAAAAAAGTAAAATAATTTTAATAATTAAAAAGCAAACTTTATATTTAAAATTTTTCTTTCTTTTAAATTCGGTGTAAGATTGTTGGTTGGTTTGATCATGCCATTCATTGCTGAATGATTATTTGTCATCAATAATTTTGGATCTCTGAATGATCTTTGTTGAACAGTTTGAGGAATTTTCCAATCATCTGGTAAATTTATTTTTTCCAATTCTTCATCATCATCTGTTGAATAATATTTTGTCAATAAAATAATTATAATTTTTTAATATAAAATAATTACCAAAATAATTTGAATAATCTAAATTATAAATTGTTTTCCATTTTTTTTTCTGTTCTTTACGTATAATATATTCATTTGGTGGTTTATTTGGTAGAAATTTTTTTAAATGAGGTTTTTCTTTACGTAGCTAAAATAATTTAACATCAAATTATTAAATTGTTAAATTATTAATTTTAATAAATTAAAAAATAACAATTAATTTACTTTTTGTAAATATTCAACAACATCTTCATTTTTATTATTATAAATGAATTTATTTTTTATATTTTTAGAATAATTAAGATGTTCTTTGAATTGACCATTTATTAAATTACTTGGTGGTTCATAATTAAAAGGTGGAATATATTTACAAACTTTTGAATATTTTTTAGGATAATAATGTTTATTATAAATTGTGATAAAATCACGATCATCATTATCATAAATTTCAAACATTATAAATTTTTACATTCATCAAAATTAATATAACGTTTATTATTATTTTTATTATTTTTTAATTCTTGTTTAATTTTATTTTTTAATTTTAACATTAATTCAGCATTGTCAAACATTATACTGGCACCAGAACGACCAACAGTATCTTGATAAGTTGATAAAATACGATGAAGAAATTTTGGATTTGCATAGCCAAAAACTTGTTTAAAAAAAAAAATGATAAACAAATAAAAATTAATAATTATATAATTAAATATTTAATTAATAATAATTACCACGTTTAAATGTTGGTGGTGTACTTAAAATTTTTTCATCATGTGGATTAAAATATAAATCATTTAAATATCTTAAAAGTTCACTGTCAATTATTTTTTCATTTGTTTCATTATTTTTTAACCTTGATGTATTTTTATATTTATTTTCTTGATTAATTTCATAATCAACTAATTAATTTATAAAATTTATTATTATTAATTTTTGTTTATATTTTATTTTGATTTTATGATTACCTGGATTTGTGTAGTTTTTTTTATAAACTGATTTTTGTCTTTCTAAAAATAAATTTTTAATAAGTAAATTTGATTCTTCATCATTTAGACTCCAAATTGCTGCTTTTGCTGGATCAATTTGTTTATCTTGATGAACACCATCAACATAACAATTAGGTCCTACAAATCTATATTGATAAATTTTTGGATTAATATTTTATTAATGTTAATGCAAAATTATTAATTTTCAAAATACGTTTTTCTTTTTTTTTTTACATTAGTGTTTTATTAATTGAAGAATTTGAAAATTCAGTTTTAAATATATTTTTAAATTTATTAGACATTTTGCAAAAAAAAAAAAAAAAATAATTCGTAATTTATAATTTATAAATAAATCTAAAGTTTATTAATATTATGGTAAATAAACAGGCAATTTCTTTTCATCTTCTCTTCAATTAATAAATCATAAAAATTTTGAATCAATTAAACCTGTTGAATTAAATAAATTATTATTTTAAATAATGATAATGATAATTATTATTATGAATGTATATGTTTTTGTTTAACAAACTATTTTTCTTGTTTAACAAACATTCCCTTGTTTAATTATCCTTGACAACATGCATGTATTTAAGTAATTGCAAGTACAAGTGCAATTGCTTATTTTATTTATTTTATTTTATTAATTAATTTTAAATAAAAAAAATTAGCCAGTCTCCAGTGCAAGTGTAATTATTTAATTTTGTTTAATTAATTTTTTTAATTTAAAAAAAAAAAAAAAAAGAAGCTAGCTAGTATATAACTATTTAGTTTATTAATTTAATAAAAATGACTGATCAAAAATCAGGAAAGATCCTGAGATTAACAGGATTTGAGAATTGGAGTCTATGGAAATTTCAAGTGAGAATCACATTTATTGAAGTCCTTGGAATAGTTGAAGGAATCTATCCCAAACCTGAAATGCCAGAACCACAAGAAGGGACTATTTTAACCCAAGGAGAATTTACAAGTTTTGAAAATTCAAGAAAATTATGGGAAAAACAAGAGTCAAAAGCTCAAAGAATAATAATTACAAGCTTAAGTGAAAAGGTAATGCTTCACATTATAAATTGTACTTCAGCAAAAGTATCAAGTAAATTATTTATTTAAAAAAATTCATTTATAATTTTTTATTATATTAACCTTAAAAAATAAATACAAAAAATTATTCTACACTCTACTAATTAATATTTTTCTTTTTCAATTAATATATTTTAAATTCATCATTCCGTTTGGAAGGTGAATTTTAGGTGGATGAGGGTCGGAGAAAAGTTGGACAAATGGTGGAAAAAAAGCGGAAAAATTTTCAGGTGGAGAAAGGTCGGACAAATGGTGGAGATATTTGTCCGCCATTTCTCCACCATGGGTCATTTTCGGAGAAAAGTGGACAAAAGCCGGAGAAAGTTGGAAAAAATGCGGAGAAAATTTTTTACCAGGGTAGCTATTCTTGACTCGATTATCCCACCTACACGGGATAACATGAAAACGCCTGAAAATGATTTAATGATTATTAATCATGATGAAAAGGATACAAATTAAGCCAAAATTTTCATGTTTTGCGATAAAAAAGTTATCCCAGTCGCTTGGGATAACTTGCGGATAATCGAGTCAAGAATAGCTACCCAGTGCATGTTTGTTATTATCAATTCACTAGAAATGAGGAAATTGAAAAATCGTGTGAGACCATCCTCGGGCTGTAAAAAATCATAATGTTAATAGATTAATATACTTGAGATTAATATATTGAAATTGATTAATATGAATTTATAATTTATTAACTTACAATTCCAGCTCCTTGACCAAAATTAATCGATTCCATAATATCTGGAATCTGGTCTTCTGTCATTACAATTGACAGTTGTTCACCAACAAAAGGTACCAATATCGAAATACACTGTACGTAAATCATTACTGTCTAATTGTTCTTGAAGAACCTCAAAATACATTGTACCTCTTTACTTGTCTTTAATTGTACTTTTTATAAGTTTTAAATCTTACCAGTGGTTCCATATTAAGTAAATTAGCCATAGAATTGATTGATAAATTGCCTTCTGGCACATGCCCCATGTTTTTTTTTTTTAATATTCCCCAGTCGAAATTTTTTAGTTCTGCTCAGTTCTTTGCGTTCTGCTGAAGCCTAAAATAAAGACAATCGTTCTTGATTTTCTTTAATTGTTTTTATTTCAAGAACGATCGTCTTTGCGCGTCCTGGAGACTGTCTTTTCGTCAAATTTTTATTAGTTTTTGTCAGTTCTTCTTTTAAGAACGATCGTTTTTCGCGGTTTTATTGAAAGACAATCGTTCTCAGTCTTTTTATTTTTAATTTTATTATTTTTTTTTAATTTCTTTCAAAATAAATTGTGATTTTTCTCCGTCTTTTTTCCAACTTTCTCCGGCTTTTGTCCACCCGAATTGAAAAATAATTAAAATTAATTGAAAATTGAATGAATATCATTAAACTGTACTTTAGAACTACGTATGGTACATGACACGCACGGATAATTCACCATGGTGAAATATCTTGTAATAATGATGATAATAAAATATTTTAACGACTAAATTTTTGTTTTTTGTTAGATTAATATTAATCAACATAACAATATATTAATCGAATATTTATTAATATAGGATAATCATTTACTCAATAATAATATTTTAATGTTGTTTAAACATTTAAAAACCTCATTAATTATTAAAAAAAATATATATAAAAAAAAATAGGGAAAAAAAATTACAATTTTTATTTGTTTATTATTTATAAATAATTTTTTAAATATCACAATCGTCTTGTCTTCTTCTTGATGATGGCGATGGTTCCAAATATTGCAGTTGATTTTTCATATTACTCAAGCCCATTTTGCTAATAGTATCCATATACTCAGTACGTCCTGAAAATAATTGTTTTTCCCACATGCTAAAATTATCTGGCACTGAAAAAAATAAATTAATTAATAAATTAATAATATTTTTATATAAAAAATTAATTAAATATTATTAAACATGCCTCGACTAAAATCAACTGGTTTTGATGGTTCAATATGAGGAATTTCAACTGGACAATGTCTGAATCTTATTGGATCTCGATATCCATTTTTAAGTTCAGTTATTGCTGGTACCAATGGAGCTCCAACTGATGAATCCACTGATGCCATAAGTGGTCTGTATTTTGCAATTGGATAATCTTAAAAAAAAAAATAAATAAATAAATTCATTTTTAATATATTTAAAATGATATATAATTTTATTATTCAATTTACCTTTTTTATCATATGCTGATTTATAAATACTTTCCATTGTTTCATCTTGACTTTTACATCGACTATTTAATATATTTTCCAACAAATTATTCATTTCATTATTTATTTTTTTAATATTACCACAAAGTTTTTCTTGTTCTTTTAATAATTTTTTGTACCTTATTAATTCATATGTATATAAATATTATTATTTTTAATATTTTTTGTTTAAATTATTTCTCCAAAAAAAAGTGGAGAAATATTTAAAAATAATTTTTAATATTACCTTTTCATATCTGAATCATAAGAATGATAATCACACTCACATTCATCTTGATCAATTTTTTTTAAATATATTCTTTTACCAGTATTATTTGGTGGTGCACTTGGTACTGCAATCAGAGGAACGTCATTTGGCCATGGAAAATCATTGTGTGTATTTGTTACAAATGTTTCCATTGGATTTGTCATTTTATTTATAATTATTACTTGAAATTTTTTAAACTAAATTTACAGTAAAATAAATTATTTATATTTTTTTATGTTTATTTTTTAAATATAATTTTACCAAAAAATATTTAATTATTAAATTTAAGCTCCACGATTTATTGTTGTTACTGAACTTGATGTACCAATCGATCTTTTATCACATTCACTTTTTTTAAATATACTTTTAATTAATTTAAATCCTGTATTTGTTAACATAACTAAAAAAAATATTACAATTCTATATAAAATATAATGTGTTATTGCATTGAAAAATGTAAAACCGATTTTAATTACTGTTTTATCTATTGTCATTTTTAAAAAATTAATTTTGATAATAATTATTTAATTTTAACGAAATAAAAAATCATTTGATTTGAAATATACATGACACTTTTATAATTTAATAATTTTTTTGTTTTTTTTTATATCAATCGACATATTCACTCAATTATAAAAAAAAAAAAAAAAAAAGAATAAAACTTAAAAAAATTAAATTTTATAAAATTAATATATTTTTATATAAATTAAATTATGTAAAATGCTTTTTTATACAAAATAAAAAATAATAATAACTAATATTCTCTATAAAAAATTGTACATTTGATTATAAAAAAAAAAAAATAAAATAAAAAATAAAATTAAATAAAATTCTAGACATCATCTCCTTGGAGATTTACCAGACAAATTACGTCTAAATATTTTTGAATTTTCATTATCAAAATTAGATTTTGTTTTTGATTTTTTCGGACAATTTTGAAGGGTTGATTTACTAGATATATTACGTCTTGATATTTCAGATGGTAAATTATCTTGCTGGGGACGTCGACAGTGATGAATACATCCACATGGTAGTTCAATTAAAATTGGCTCTTTATCCTGTTGTAAATAAATAATAAATAAAAAATAAAAAATAAATTTAATTTATAATAAATAAATAAATAAATTAAATTTTACTTCTAGTCTTGAACGACTTGAAAGTTTTTTTCTGTCATTAAATTTACTGGTTGGTTTTTTTTTTGATCCATTGATCATTCCATCTGGAAAATAAACCTCGTCAATTATTCTTCTTATTCCAAATGTATAATGTCGTTCAAGTTGATCTCTTCTCCATTGTAATTCACGTAATTTTTCAATGGCATTAACAGCTTTTGATGGTTTTATTGTTTTAGTTACACTTTCATCATCATCATCATCATCATTATCATCATCAACGTCATCAACGTCATCTTGATTATCATTACATAATTTTGTTTTACAACGTTTTCCATTATCATAATTTGCTTCATCAGTATATTCATCCTTAATTATTTATTATAAATATTATATGAAAATATTTATTTATTTATTTATTTATTTTTAAAATAAATTAATACCTCTGTTGAATTTTCATCAACATTTTCATCATTCAATGTTTCAGCTATTGAACTTATTTCAGGATCTGTTGATTGATTATCAATTTCATTACCACCAGAACAATGCCAACAGCAAGGACAATCTTGATTATCTTTTTTAGTTGAATTATTATTTGTTCCTTTTGTATTGTTCCATCTAAATTATATATTATTTTTTTTTTAATTTTATTTTTATATATTAATTTGTATTTATTTATTTTTTTTTAATTTACTAGATTACTTGTTTGATGAACCAGCAATGTGAGAACGATTTGCCAGTGTTTGACTCATGATTTTTATATATTTGCTATTATTTTTTTTTTTTCTATGTAAATAAATTAATAAATTATTGTTGATTTATTTAATTTATTATTCATTATTATTTTTTAAAATAAAATTAATTAAAATATTTTGACATTTATAGGTTTAAAATTTTTATATAAAAAAAATATTATGAAGTATGCTGCAAAACAAAAATTTTTTTCTTAACTTTTAATTTATGATAAAAAAAAAAAAAATTATTCAAGTTGTTATTTTTTTTATTTTTTTTATTTTTTGTCATTTATGTTAAAAGGTAGACAACTTTTTTCAACCCTTAAAAAAACAATTTAAAAAGTAAATTAAAATGATAAAATTATTTTTTTTAATTTTGAAATTTTTATTTATTAAAAAGAAAAAAAAGTTTAGTAATTCTATTTCAAGATGTGTAATTTTTTTTTGATAATTTTTCAGACTTGTTTTAATGATAATAATTTAGCATCATATAAGGGATGAAAGTAGAGGCTTTATTTTTATATTTTTTGAAAAGTATATTAATCATATCTCAAGATATACTATAAATCAATTTACTCGTATTACAATTTTATTATTTTTTTATATATATTTTATCATCTAAAAATAGCAAAAGCCAAATATTCTTGAAATAATTTATATTGTGGTGGTGGTTTTACGTGACTCATTAAATTAAATGAGCCACATTGGACAAAATAATATTGCACCCTTGTGTATCTATCATGCCAATTACACAATGTCATATCTTTTGACATATCTTGTTCATTGATGTTAAATTTTAAACATGATTTTCATTTAATATTATAAAAAAAAAACTTTCCACTTTATTTTAATTTAATTATCTAACTGTGTTAAAAAAATAAATAAATAAAGTAAATAGAATTTTTCTTTTTTTTTCATGTTATTTTTACATCAGTTGTATTTAATTTAATCAACACTTGATTAAACTTTTTTTTTTTTTTTTGAAGCCTTTTATATAATTTAATGTCAACAAAATGTAAAAATAAATATTAATTTTTTTTTCATATTTATATTATATAAAAATACACTTGAGAATTGATATTTTATTTTTATTTTTAATTATAAAATTTGACAAGTTAATATTTATTATGACAAATTGTCTTGTATAAAATTTATTTTTTATTTTTTCATCAAATATTTTATAATAATTTATTGAATTTTTTATTGACAGAAAAAAAAAATTATAATATAATTTATTCAATATGATAATTAAATTTATCAGTGACATTGTTTTAATTAATAATAATTACAAATTTTAATGTTAAAAAATAAAAAAAAAAAAATAATTTAAATCTCGACTTGAATTTTATTTTTTAATTTAATTTTTTTTTAAAAAACCATGGGGATGACTTTATTCATCTCTGGTTTTATCAAATGGACCATCTGGTTTTTTTAAATGAAAAAATATAAAATATAAAAAATATTTTTTTGTGGTTTATATTGCTATCTATTGTGGACAAGAGAGATTTGTGGTCTCGCCTACGCTTTTCACTCTCGTTATCTTTTTTTTTTTTTTTTTTTCTATAAAAATTATTATTATTTTATATTTTACATCATCATTAAAATTATTTATATATATAATATATAAAAAAATTTTCACAAACAATTATTTTATCAAATTGAATATAAATAAAAAAAAATTATAAAAAAATTAATGAATTATTATTAACATATTGTTATAAATAAATAAACTTGAAAAATAATTTATTAATAATTAAATTTTATAAAAAAATTAATTAAAAATTATAATTAAATTTAATTTTAATAAATTTTATGATAAAAAATTAACACGTTTAAGTAGTTCAAGTCAATCATTGTCAGACATAAATTAAAACTTTTTCAATTAAACCTTCAAAATAAAAATATAATAAAAATAAACAAAAAATAAATAAATAATTTTATAAAAAAAAAAAAAAACAAAGTAAATAATTTCAGTAGTACAAGTCAATGAATGTCAGACAGAATAAAAAAAAAATAATAAAAAAATTGTTACCAGTTGCATCTCAACCAGTTGCTGATAAGACTTTGCTGGTAAATCTCAGTTGTCTTAAATTTTTTATTATAATAAATTGTTTTTTTTTTTTATTTTATATTTTAACAGTGTATACGTGTGATGAGAATAATATAAGGGATGAAAAAATAAAATAAAAGTGTAAAAGGGAAAAATATGTTTCATCATAAAATGTGAAATAACCAGAGGGATGTTTCAGATGAAATAATACACATACAACCCCTCATACATTTCAATATTATTCTCCACCCTTTTATATATATAATATCTTTTTTTTTTATTTTTTATTTTTTTTTTTTTGATGATTGTGTCTTTGTATATATCTCCCTTGAAATATATAAAATGACACGCGCGTTTCTCTACTCCCTCTCTCAATATATACTCTATATAAGCTCAGTTATTTTTCGCGGCGGCTCACTTGCACCCTGAACAATTGCACAGTCTTGACTTTATTTATTATTATATCATCAAAAATATATTTATTTTAAAACTAAAATTATTTTAATCATCAATAATTTATATTATCAATATATCAATTTATTTATTTATTGTGAAATATTATAATATTTAAATTTATTGTTGTTTGTTTTTTATTTTTTAGTTTTTTTGATTGATATAATTTATTTGGATATTTATTATTTATATTTTTTAGTATAAAATATATTGTAAAATGGATCTTAAAGTTTGTATTCTTGGATTTATTTTATTAATTTTTATTATGGCAAAAAAAACTAGTGCCAGTCCTTACTTTGATGAGGGTGAGTTTTCGAAATGTGAAAATTTATTTATAAATGTTTGTGATAATTTTTTGTAAATTAAATATTGTGATTTTTTTTTTTTTTTATTAAAAAGTGGGTAAATTTAAATGATTTATTTAATTATTATTTTGAAAAAAAATTATTTTAAAAGTAAAATGTTTATTTATATTTTTTTAATTTACTTGATTTACTGTTAAATTTATTTTATAATAAATTATTCTTTTAAAATCAAATTAATACAACATTAGTAAAACTGACAAATTAAATAATTCAAGTAAAAATATAAAAATGTAAATTAAGTAGAAAAATCAATATTTGGGTAGACATCATCAATCAGTTTGCAAATGCTTGAAAAAATAGGATTTATCTTTACAATTTAAAAATTAATATTTAATATTTCACATTGTTATAATATTATTAAACATGGTAAATATAATTGATGTTAATTAGAAAAAATTTCTACAATTCTACTGTCAATAAAATAATGAATGTCAGTATTAAATTACCTCTCAAATGTATCAGTAAGTTGAGTTAATTTATTGACATGTAATTAAAAATATTTTAAATATTAAATTTCAACAATTGTTATACTTTTCATATTTTATCAAATAATATTCAATAAAAATTATTATTTTTATCAAACCATATAGCCAACAAAAATATAAAAATTATATTAATTAAAAAATTGTGACAAAGTGATTTGATAATAAACAAAGGTAATTTTAAATTTTAAACAATTTGATTTGTAAATCAAGTATCGATAGCTTCGACAGTTTAGATAATAGATAGAAAAATAGATAATAGCTGATTACCATGTTAAAATTAAAATGGGTGTTGAGAATTTAATGTCATAAGTTAAATTTATATATGTTCTACTTATTTTCAATATTCAGTTATGCATTTATCAAAACTTGCAACTATTATTAATTTTTAATTAAAAAAAATATGTATTTTAAATTTAATTAAAAATTTGTTTCAATAATTTTTCATTAGCATTAACAATATTTTATTTTTAAATTCAAATAATTTATTAGTTTAATTTATTTTATGAATTTATTGATTAATTTTTTTAATTAAAAAAAATGTACATTTAATTTTTAATTTTCATTTAAAGTTTTATCTAAAAGTTTTTTTATTTTTTTCAAGTATTTTAATTAGTTAATTATTGGTTTTATTTTTTATTAATTATATTAATTTAAATTTGTATTTTAATTGCTCTGGTTTATGTTTTTATTTTATTTTGATTATTTGTTGTGTAATTTTCTGAAAATTTCCAATTATTTTTGATCCATTTATTTTCACATAATCTGTTAATACTTTTACGCAATGAATTTCTTTTTATCTGATAAAAATTCAATTTTATCTTTGTAAAAATAGTAAAAAGCATAAACATGTCAAATTTATTTTTTTTTTATATAAAAATAGCTAGAGGTAGCAATTTTTATGTTAATCAAGTGAAATATGTCAACAAAAAAAAAAAAATAATTTAAAAATTCCATTTATAAAATATTTTTTTATAAATTTCTTAAAAATTTTTTTTATAAATTTTTTTTTTCATATTTTTCTTGTTAATAATTAAAGTAGTTTTCATTATTAAATTTTGTGAGTTAAATTATTGTAATTTTGTTAATTTGTTGAACAAATATTTTGATATAATTACTAAAACTTTTAACAACCCTTGACCACATGTTTGATCAAGAAAAATATTAATTATCTCATTCAAAAAAAAAAAAAAATAACAAAAACAAATTAAGTGAGTTTGAAAAGTTTTCCAGTCTTATAAATTTCCAATAAATTTTTTGTATTTTATTCTGACACATTTGCTTGATCAATCTTCAATTTTATAAAATTAAATTAAATGAAAATAAGATAAAAATACGGAGAAAATAAATTAACTACGGAGATAATATTTTCCACTCCGTCGGATAATATCAAACTTAATAAAAGTCATGTAACAAAATGAAAATAAAAAAATGAAAAAAGTATATAATATTTAATCCTTGATAGGATAATAAATGATATTATTATCACAAAATATTGATTATTATTTATTAATTTATTTTTTATTATATACATAAAACTGTTGGTCATTTATTTTATCAATTATTTTTCACATTAATTAATCAAATTTAATATATTAAAAATATTTGTATTATTTTCTAAATTTTTATTGTTTAAATTTTATATTTATTTTTTTTCGCAATAATTTTAACATTTATTTTATAAATAATTACAAATTTAAACTAACAAATAAAATATTTATTATTAATCATTTTTTTGAATTAAAAAAACAAATTTATTTTAATAATTCATCAAGTATGATATTTCTAATCACAAAATCAATGACAATTATATAAATATAAAATTACTATATAAAATATAAATAGCATGATATAATATTTAAAATATAATATGACAAATTATTTTATTCACACGATGTTATTTTTTGAGCAACATATCTTGATGTTAGTAGCAATTATCTTGTTAATAAATGACCCAGTGACCCTTTCTAATTAACCCCATACACTTTGTGCTGACACACTTATAAAATACATGAATAACACATATAATTTTATTTATATAATATAAAATATATAATAGTTTAAATGTGTTGTCATTTACATGAATACATGACAACCCTTTTTCTACTCATCCCTCAATAAATTATACATCAAATTGTTGTTACACAATGTTTTCCAACAATAATATATTTTAGTTTACACAGTATTTATAATATTATTTATAAACTCCTTGGAATATTATTTTGAAACTTGTATTTACGGATTATTTAAATTTATTTTTATTTTTTTTTCATTACAGACGTAGAGGGATTGCCAGTTGAAGCATCTGATTATTCCGAAAATGCATTGGAAGATTTAATGCGTGCTGCACAACAAAAGTGAGTTATTTTTTATGAAAATTTTTATTTATTTAATTATTATTGGAAATAATTAATTTGGTAAAAATATATTTTAATATTTTCTTGATATTTATTCAAATTTAGCCAATCGAAATTTTGAAATTTATATCGAAAATGATTCGAAACTTTTTCGAATTTAATTTAAATACTTTAATTTCTTGAGCAAAAAAAAAAAAAAAAAAAATATAGTAATTTAAAGAAACCTAGATAAATATTTTTATCAAAATTATTATTTATATTATAATTTATAATTTAAAAAAATGCATTTTTTATTTTTCAAAATTTTAAATGAGATAAAAATTATAATAAAAAATTTGTTTTTTTTTTTCTTTTAAAAATATCTATAATGTTATAAATTTTTTTTAAGTTTATAAAAATTGAGTGTTGTGTGAGTGTAATTATAAAATAATTAGTTAATCTGAGTAGACGTTCCCAACGTGTATATGTATATAGGCGTGGCTGTGTACGTCGTGATGGTAACTGTGATCATCGACCAAATGATTGCTGCTACAGTTCATCATGTCGTTGCAATTTGTGGGGTTCAAATTGCCGTTGTCAACGTATGGGATTATTCCAAAAATGGGGATAAATTATTTTTTTCAAAATTATCAAACATCTTGTTGAAGAAATAACATACAACAACAACAACAACAACAACAACAACAACAACAACATTCTTCAAATTCATCTGATTTCTTCATTTTTTTAATCCAGGATTTCCGTATTTATAATTTTTTTTTATTTTTTTTTTTTTTTAATAAAAGCTTTAAAAAAAGCTTTATTTATTCTTTAACACAATTTATATTTAATTTAAATTAATATATATTTTGTATTTTAAAATTTAAAACATAAAACTACCTCTGATTCACAACGAAATAATTCATCTGTGCCAGAAATTGTTTTTTTTGTTTTTTTTATTTTAATTATATAAACATTATAATTTATTAATAAAATATATAATAATCATTAATTAATAATTGTATTATTGTCTTAAAATACTGGTGCTATATGGAAATACTATTTAAAAAAATATAAAAAAAATATATAAAATGATTAAAATATATATATCAATTGGATTTAAATATATACCAATATATTTTTTGTTTTTAAAATAATCATTGTCTTGACAAGTATTATTAAAATAAATATATAATATAATATATATATATATATATACGGGTTTTGTTAATATTATTTATGTATGTATGTGTGTGGGTGTTTTGTATGTATCTGAATTTTAAGTTTTATCACAAGTTGATGTATAAGTTTGCCAAGCATGCAGATACGCCTCAGAGAATACAAAAAATATATTTAAATATGAAAAAAAATGAGACAAGATAAAATTTAAAAAAGACAAAGACTTAAATTTCATCATGATATTATTATTATTTTTAAAACTTAAAATTATTTATTGTATTTTTTTTTTTTGTTAAATAAATAATATATATTTTATAAATTTAATTTTATATTTTGTTAAATAATTGATTAATAATAAATTTTAAATTCTAGATGAGGCTGGTCAACTAGAATTTATAAATTTTTTCTTTAATCAATTATCAGTGATAATTTATCAACCAAAAGTTTATATATTTATTATTTTTATTAAAATTTATTTTAGTTGTATTTTCAAAATTTTAAAATATATAAATATAGGTATATATTTATGTTTTAAATATAAATCGCATATGGTATAGACATATATATATGTATATGTATTAATTTTTACGATTTGAATAATTAAAAACAGTCAAAAAAAATAAAAATGAAAATAAAAATAATTGAAGAGATGTAAAAACAGAGTGACAGTATTTTGTGACAATTCAAAAAAAAAATTAAAAATGATAAATAAATACTTTTCGCTACAATATATGTATTGCAATTAAAATTATAGTAAATATTTGATGTAAATGTTATATATTGTGTCCAAAATGTTCAAGTCAAATATATTATACATATATTATTGACAAAAATATAAAAATTTATTCAATTTCATTGAGCAAACATATAATTTCATCATGGTTTTTATTTATAACAAAAAAAAAAAAAAAAACCCTTTAACAATAAAATACAAATTTATCTTGAAAATATTTGTTTAATATTTTTTTTTTATTTTAATAATTACAGTTTGGATTCTATGAAACAATAAAAATATTTCATTAATTTATTTGACTAATAAATTTTAAATTTTACAGAGAAATTATTAAAAAATTATAAAAAAATAAAATTCATTAAAAAATAATAATTTTTTTAAAATTTATAATATTTAAAAAAAAATCTATTGAAGCTTATTTTTATTTTAAAATAAAAATATAACCTTCTAAATAATTAAAGTTAAATAATAATATTTTAAAGATGTGAGTTATTTGTTGAGGTCAAACATGCTGACCCCATGGCATCGACCTACGTCAAGTTTAATTTCTTAGCCAACTTCTGTCGTAAATAATAATCTGATGTCATAGCAAATATACTCTTTAAAGCTTTATTCATAGTTTTGTTATTTGCTAAACGAACTTTTATCTCAATCAGCTGATTCTTTTGATATTCTTGTAAACAAAAATTAACTTAATCTATTTATCCATTTTAATACTGATTTTATATGGTGATTAATTTTTATATATTTAATTACAGAATTACAAAGTAACCTATACAATTTAAAATTTAAAAAAATATAAATCGCTAAATTTTTAATGATTAATTAATTATACTCTGAATAATTTAATAAATTTTAATTTAATTTTTTTAATAATTATATCTTTCATAAAAGAGACTAATGAATTTTTTTTATTCATTTTTTTTTTTCACAAATGTGGCAAGTGTTTGTTGTTTTTTTTTTTACTTCAAAGTGCATATGTTGCAACATCGATTATTACATGTTTAATTGGTACTATATCCAGGTCGTGTCAATAGGTGATTTTTCTCAAATAAATATTTTTTTTTAAAACGCAGTAATTGTCATTAATAATTTTTATAATACACACATGTTGTTATTTAGTTTTTTTAAATTTTTTAATATTTTTTTAAAGTTGTTTTCTATTTTTTTTTTTTTTTTTTTGCACACATGTCATGCATAATTTTATAATAAAAATTATATATTATCGTATTATATAATTTGTTTTTTTTTTTTTCATGTAATATGTATGATTGAGAATTGAATGATTAATTTATTTTTTTATTTTCAATATAAAAAGTATTATTTTTGTGAATTTGAAACGGACACGTATTGTTTTAAATATATATAATAATATAGGTATATTTTAAAAAGAAAAAAAAATATATTTACGAATTGTTGGTTGTAGAGAGTTTGGAAGACTGTTTATGAATGTTAAAAAATAAAAAAAAAAGGTAAAAGATGAAGAAAAAAAAAAAAAAAAAAAAGATAAAATATACCAACAAACACGACATGGACAAGTTGTTGGTTGTGGGGTCATACTGTGGGTTCGATGACTTTGCTTCACTTGGTGCATGTTTAAAGCTTAAAATACCAAACAACATTTTATTTATATATTATATATTTTAAATTTATATACTATATTTGTTAGCTTATTATATTATCTGGCTATTTATTTATTCAAAATTATAGATTAAATTCTGATTTTTTTAGTCATGATGTTTGGCTTATTTTAGATCAAATTTCGGAAAATAATTTTCAAATTTTGTATTCTGTACGTGTATCTATAGAAATTCATACCAATTATTGAATCACAAAAAATTTTACGGTGTTTTTGTCACTGTTACCGAAGAATTTACGGAAGGTATGAGTGTCTCCGCAATTACCGTAAATTTCTCCGTAAACTGAGAGTGATTTTTTGGATTTCAAAGATTTTTTTTTTTTAAATAAAAAACATATAAATTGGTATAGAAATTATATGATGATTTATTTAATTGTTTCTTCTATATGTAAATATTAATTTTATTAACTATTAATATGCAGTTTTAACAAAAAATATAACATTGTGATTAGAAAATAATATGCCTGTTAATACTAAGTACTGATTACTAATACACGATTTAGAATATTTTGTTCAACTATAAATTTCGCTCGAAATTGTTAAATATGGGACACCTACAGGTGTTTTTTTATAATAACAACGTGTCTGATGGACTATCGAGGAGGGTGTTTTTCGAGACACTTTTTTTCACTTCATCGCGTGGTGAAGCCAAAATGACAATAAATGAATTTCTTAAAAATTATATTACTAATTATAGATAAGTAAATTTTGAGCTCGTGCATTCTATTCAACTAGAAGTTAAAGTTAACAAGTTAAACGTCTTTTTTCTGTCATCTGCAATATATTTTTGACGATTTAAAAAACAAAAAACCATTTTGTACTTTGTTAAATATAATTTTTTAAAAATTTGAAAAACAAATATTACCTTCATTTTATTATAAATATTATTTAATACATCTTGTTTAAATATTTCATCACATTGTCCCACACATTTTTTTGTCAAAACTATTTGGTGTCAATTCCGAATTTCTTGTAAATTTATCCGTAAACTGATTTATTTTTTATAAAAAATTTAACTCACATAATGAAGCTTCAGATTAATTGAATAAATAAAATTATAAAAACATCAAAATAAGAATGTAAATAAAAATTGTAATACTAATTTATTAATAATAATAATTCTAATATATTCAATAGTGCCATCTCTAAAAAAAAAATTCAAATTTACAAAATTTAATTACACGGAATAATTACGGAGAAAAAAAAAACAGAATTATTTATTCAAAAAAAGGTATGTGATGTTTAAAACTTGTTCATATAATATAATAATAATAATAATAATAATAATAATTAGAATCAGACAGATGTTAGATTACGTAATATCTCGTCAACGACTATATAGAAAAATAATATTTCGCAATATATTCTAACGTAGCTTGATACAGAGGAATGTCGTGAAGGCCATCAATGAAATTAAATAAAATAAAATACAAAAAAAAAACGCATAAAATTCTAACAAAAAGTATAAATAAAATTTTATTTTTTTTATCAAATATATAATATTTGTATAGCATGATCCATAAAAAAAAATTGAGGCAATTTAAAATTGATGGAACATGAAATTACAAAGCTTATAATATTTGTGATAATATATTTACAGGATTATTCGTTTTTTTTTTTCTAAAAAAAAGACCTTGAATTGCCTTGAAAATAAATGGTTAAACATTGAATTCTTTATCGATATAATAATTTACAACTATGAAATTTAATTTTTTTTATAACAAAAATAATAGATAATTTTTTTAATCGAAATATTTATATTTAATATTTTTGATTAAATGTCAGCCAACATTTGATTGTTTTTTTAAAATTTAAAATCAAAATGTTCAGTCAAAAGTTGAAAGTTTGCTTTGACAGGCATCATGTGGGTGGAATATTGTTTCTCATTGTTCTTCAATATTTTATTGTTATTATTTTACTTTATCGCAACTACATACTACTTTAATTCTTGCTTATATATTATTATTATTATTATTGTTGGAAGATATATTTATATATATATTTTTTATTTTATTAAATTCTTATTGTTTATGAACAATAGTGCGTGTTTCTTGATAACGTCATATAAAATAATATTGTTTTGACATTGTTGAAGTTTTAGTCTTCAGACGTCTGTTGATAATTTACACTAAAAAATACTCTCAAAATAATTTTTTTAATCAATTTATTCTATTTATCTATTCACAACAATCAAACTTGTTTATTTCTTTTCAATATAATTATCTGTCAATATAAAATGAATAAAAATTAAAATATCCACTTTATAAATCATAAAAAAAAAAAAAAAAAATATTTAATCAATTTATTTATCTATTGACAAAGTTGAAAACAAACACATTAATATTATTTTTTTTCTAAAAAAATTTACAAAATAACTTGAAAATAAAAAAATATCAAAAATTCCTGATTAGTTTATCTACAAAGTTGAAATGATAAGACTAATATATTTCTATTTAAAAATTTTCACATCATTATATTTAAAAAAAAAAATAAATAAATAATATTTCTTATCTATATTTCGTATATTCAAATTAAAAAAAAAAAAACCAAAGACTCATAAGTATACTTAGATAACGATAATTTAAAAATAGTAAATATAATTTTTAAGAATTTATTTTAATTTGTCATCAAGAAATAGCAAAAGAAATAATAATTATTGACGTCATGGCAATATATAATATAGTTACATTACATGTACATATAATACAATAAAATAAAATAAAAAATAAAATAAATTATAAATAAATATATAAAAAAAAAAAAATATGTACGATGAAAATTGAAGGTAGTTGTGCGAGTGAGAAAGGTTTTTAAACTCGGCATGTCTCGGTAATATTATTCGGCTTGTTCGTCGTTTTTACGATTAAACTATATGTTACCTCTTTGAATTCTCAACAATATATTTCTCTTCAGTGCAGGCAAACGCGCAGGCCCGTTTAAACGCGTTTTTTAATTTTTTTAAATTAATCATGTTTACGCAGGTACAAATATTAAATTCCATATAACCAACATTAAATCAACATTAAAATTACAAAAAATAACAAAATTTAAATTTTCAATAAATCATATTGCAAAAATGACTAATTTTATAAATAAATTTATTAAACAAGTGTTTAGTGAAAAATTGAGTTACAAAAAAGTATGCTGTTATAATCAATGTATCATTAAATCATAACACAATTACAATTATTTTATTTAATCAAAAAAAAAAATTGGAAAATTGTTTAATTAATTTTCATAAAATAAAATGAATAACATATAAATGTGATATTTTTTTTTAAATATTTTTTTGGAGTAAAAATATATATATATTTTTTTTATATAAAAGACATAATAAAATAAAAAAATTAAGGATCAATAAATGCATAGTGTACTTGTTACAAGTGCTATAAAGCACTCGATTAAATGTGTGCAAGAAAAAGAAGGCGCGTTTTATTCACCCATGTGTATAGTAACATCAACCTTACCTGACCATCATCGACCTACATAACACAACAACCGGCAACATTTATTTTAAATATACCTATATATATATATATAAAAAAAAAAAAACACAAAATAATAATAATAAAATTACAGAGTAAAAAAAAAAAATTACTCCGAAAAAAATTAATTCATTTCAATTAATTTATTAATTTTCGAATTGAAAAAATGAAAAATTGATGCAATTATGATAATTTCTATGAAATTTTCGACTTTTTTTATAAATAAAATTAATAGAAAAATATATTTTTAGTTAATTTTTTATACCGGAAGATATATAGACTGTGCGAATTTTTATTTTAAGGAGGTACAATACCACAAAAAATGAATACTTTTTTTAAATTTTATTTTAAACGAAAGTCAAGTATATAAAAAGTTGTATTTTTAGCAGTTTGATCTTCACTGAAGAATTGCTAAAACCGGTTTATAAAAAAAAAATTAACGTTGTGAAAAATAAAATAATAAAAATATAAATTTATTATTAAAAAAATATATAAACCAAAGGTGAAAATATATATAGAAATTTTTTTTTCAAAAATAACTATAAATTTATCATTGAAATTAATTAATTAAAGAAAATGAAAAATTAATTATGTGAATTTATTTTGATAATTAACAAGTAAAATAATAAGCAATCACTGTCATTCTGTGATAAAATTAATTTTAAATTAAAAAAATAGAGTGTTTGTGTGATAAATTATAAATTAAATTTTTTTTTTTTAAAAAAAGATAAGAAAAGTGTTTTTTTTTTTTTTTTTTTCTTTTCATTGTGAATTGATAATACAGTGTTGTTTATAAATAAATATTTATTTATTGTGTTAATTTTATGATAAAAATAAAAATAGCTGTTTTATTAAAAATATTAAATAAATATATATATAAAAGGCATGAAGAATGGCCGATACAAACAGTCGACATGGTGTAAGGGGTATTGTTACAACAAATGATTCATCTGATTGGGGTAAACAACGTGCATTAGCTGCAAGGGGTGCAACTGTTGCACTTGTTATTGGTGTCATTGCATTTTTATTACAAGCTGCTGTTACATTTACACCAGCTTGGGGTTATTTTGGATCACCTTATGGTTTGTTTATTTTTATTTTTATTTTTTTATATAATAGATATTGTGATAAAATTAAAACTAGGTCACAAATGGTTTTTTTAATAAAATGTTTTATATCAAAACAGTTGAATAAATATATAAAAGTACTTGACAATAATTATTATTATAAAATTTATTTGCTTAATTATTTATTTAGTTTTTTTATTTTTTATTTTGTTGAATATTTTACTAAAAAAATTTAATAATTATATTATAAAAATATTTCAACTATTTAAAATTTTTTTTAAAATAATTACAATGCACTCAACAATTTTAAAATTTATTTTTATATTTATTTAGTTATATTTTATCATCAAAAAAAATATATATATATAAAATAAAAAATATCTTGCTGCGTGTATATCAATTAATTATACAAATTTAAAATATATATTATGTAATTTTTGAAATAAAAATTCATCGTTATAAAAAAATATTTTATCTGTACTTTTTAAAAATTATAATAATTAAATAAAATAATATACTCAACAATTTATTCAATTTTTTAAATAAAACTTTCTCTAATAAATTTAAAATTAATTAATTTAAAAAAAAACAATATCTATTTGATCATTTTATTATAATGACTCAATAATATAATTATTTTAATATTTACCTTTCAAATATATATTATTATTTTATTTTAAAATCAACATGATTTACATCGTTAGAAAATATTTTTATTTTTTTTTTTACATAAAATAATCACAAAAATATTCTCAATATGACAAGTAAACAAGCAAATAACATTAACAAGTGTTAACATTATTTAACTATACACATATTTTTATGTCCTAATTTTTTTTTTATTTTATTACAAATGAACATCTTTAATATTTTTTTTTATATTATAATAATAAGTACAGTTAAAAAGAGAAATTTATTTTATTTTTCTTGTCACTCTTTTTATTTTATTTTAATATTTTTTCATGACTCAGGTTTATGATTTTATCAGAAACATTATAATGTTACACAAAAAAATAATTTTCATAGTACAATACTGTTATCCAACATTTGACCCAATTTCAACTGGACATTTAATTTTTTTTTTTTTCGATAAAATATTTCGATTAAATTCCTTGTTTATATGTATTTTTTATTCAACTAAAAATTTTATTATTATTATGATTTATTTAAATCAATAAAATAATTTAAAATATATTTTTTTAAACTTTATTATTTTTGTTATTATTTTTTTACAAGTTGGTGTTATCATCATCTTGCTACTTGAAAAATTTACGTGATGAACAAGCCCATCAACCTTTCGCTTATATACTTTCGTCATAACGGTTTTTTTTTTTATTATTTATTTTTTCATTTGGGAAAGTGAATATTATATATTAAAAAAAGAAAGTACAAAGGGTTTGACATAAATATATAATTTTTTTTAAAAAATATTTTTTTATCATTTAAATTCTATGTTTTTATGTAAAAAAATTTAATTTCCATAAAGCTTAATTCAATTTAAAATAATATTAAATGAAAAATAATAATTTTTGTCTTGTCAATATAATAAAAAACAAAAAAAAATATACAAAAGCATGAAATGTGAAACAGGTGCAATGACAGGTGCATAAAATATTACATTACTTTGATATAATAAAAAAATTGAAAATAAAAATAAAAATAATAATATAAAAGTCAACAAAAGCATAGAAATATTAAAATAAAAATAATATTTATATAATCAGCATAAATATCAACTCATTAAAATGCATTTAAGATAAAAAAATTTCAATTTGATTTTTCTTTTATTTTTTTTTATTGGGTTTTTAGTGGAATGAATTGTACAATGTAAAGAGAAAATAATCATATCAACAAGATTATATATTTTCAGTGAAAATTTTTATCAAAACAGGTGCTTCTTGTTGGTATATATTTATACATGTATGTACTTTTTTTTTTTATTTTTTTTATTTTTTATTTTACGCATCCTCAGTTAACGGGGCTTACTATACGACAGGAAAATAGATTGCTCGTAATACAAATAAAAAAAAAAGTTGAAAAAATTGCAACTCGTCTGCTAAAGAGAACAAGATATGATAAAAAAAAAAAAACAATGAAAAAGATAAACAGGAAAAGAACGAGTCATTTGAAAATGTTTTTCCGCAAAAAAAAAAATATAAAAAATGAAAAAAAAATTCATGAAAAGATAATTCACACTGTCTGAGTGAATAAATTTAAAATTAAATTGAGAAAAGGAATTTAAAATTGACAAAAACATCTTTATTTAAATAATATAAAAATTTTTTTTATTTTTCAACTTTCCAAGTGTGATGAAAAAAAATATAAGCCATGACCTTAACCACTATTCAAGATGAAAAAAAAAAAAGAAACAAGTTGTAACCAGAGAGAAATGAAACTAACGTGATTTCTATTTTCTGTATAAATAAGATAAAATTAAATAAATTAATTTTTATTATTTATTTTAAATTTTAGAAAATAATAAAATATTTAAAAATTAAAATTAATTATTTAAATTATTTTCAAATTAAAATTTATAAATTGAATCAAATGACAAATAAAAATAATTCAATTGATTTAAAATTTAAACGTTTCAATGAATTTATCAGTGTTTAATCTGAAATTGTATAAATATAACTGGATTTTAATGATATTATTTAGTAAAGCTAGGTATTATCTCAAATAACCGTAACAATAAAAATAACAATGTATATAATTTACCTAAAATGACATGCACATATATACCAATTTAAAAAAATTTCATTGAGTCTTATAAATTATAATAAACGTCTTGCAAATTACCTCATCTGAATATATAATATTATATTTAACTTGAAAAACTTTGTTTTTATTATTTTTTTTTTTCATCATAAATTAATAATAATTATTACGATTATATTTATTTTGACATGTGTGGTAATTTTTGAGTTATTGAATAATTATTTTGACGATTTTTTTATAAAATTTTTTTTTGTTTAATTTGATGTGTATAAAATGAATGGAAGGTATGTACCGCTACAAAGACATCGTCGACGAGTTGCAAGAGTGCAACGGCCTTATGGAATATAGCCACTGCACAAAATATATTTTATATTATTTATTTATGTGCATTACATATGTGAAATTGCATTTTCAATTATTTTACCCTGTTAACTTATTTATTTAACTAATTTACAATTGATTGTTGTTTTATAATTAAAATAATATTAATAAAGTTTTATAAAATTTATAATTTAATATAATTTAATATTATTTTTGTTAATATTTTCTATATTTAAAAAAAAAAGTTTAACGATTTATTGGAAATATTTAAATTTAATACTTTTAAAAATGGAAAATCACGGATATTTTTTTACGTGATATGCATCAAAATGCAACCTGACATTTTTGACATACCATTAACATGACAAGTTTTTTTTTATAATTACATTTTAATGTTACAAACATTTTATGAATATATAATATAAATTTATTCAAAAATAAAATAAAAAATTAAAACTGTTATTTCAAGGACACGTATAGACAAATATAAGTAAATGTGTATTAATTTAAATTTATTTTTGTTTTATTAATTTATAATTTGTTATTATAATATTCTATTTTATTTTTTTTTATTAACAAATAATAATAAAATTTATTGAACAATATAAACGCATAAATGATAAAAAAGATGATAAGCAATATTATTATTAAAAAAAAAAAAAGATATTCAATTTAATATTATATTGATGATAAAAGTTTGATGATATCATTGCCACAAAATGAATTGGACAGTTGAAAAAAAAAATAATAAAAAAAACAAGTTAGTCATTGGTAAAAGTACAAGATAAACTTTCAAATTGAAAAAAATTAAATTTCAATCTAATCATCTTTAATTAAATATCTAAAATGAAAAAAATAATTTTATAAAATTTCACCTCATCTATTTTTATTATTTAGAATAATTTTTTACAATTGAAATATCAAATAATTAATAAATTTTATTTTTTAAAATTACTAATACATTTTTAAACGAAGAAAATAAATTTTATTTAATCTTTTTCTTGTCTGTTATTTTATCTATAAATATCGCCTACATGTTATTTCATAATTAGACAAACAATAATTCAATTTTTAATTTTAAAATTAATTATTTTTCATTCACAATTAGCCTAGATATTTTTTATACTCGTTTATGTATTTTTAAATGTTTTAGTCATTTTAAAAATAATCATCAAGTGCATTCATTTTTTTAATTTTTAATAATAAATTAATGAATCTATTCTAATTCCATTAAATCTGATTAATTTTAATTTTAATTTTTTTTTTATTTTATAATTTCTCTTTGTATACATATATATATATTTTTTTATTAAATTTTCACACAGCAAATAATTAAATTTACTTGCTTTAATTTATTTTTTTTTCCTTAGCTAATAAATAATCAGTAAAAATAATAGTCTCCGGAAGAAGTTCAAGGAAAAATACTCCCACGAACAGTGTCGTGAGAAATGCATTAATAAATTTTTTTTTTTTTTTTAAAATCAACACTTATTTACCCACGATATCAACAAATTTAAATCAGAAAAAAATATATATAAAAAAATAATACGGGTACATATGTTAAAAAAAAAATGCCTTAATTTTGCTTATATTTTTTTTTTCTTTTTCATTTTAGTATAATAATAAAATGAAATTTTTTACGGTCATTTGTGTACGTGATAATAATTGCAATATAACTTAAATAACATTATACAAAACTTGAAAATATTTCCTGCGTATGTAATTATTAAAAATGAAAAAAAAAAAAAAAAAAAACAACAACTTGATACGATTGTCATCGGATTACGGTACTTGTATGCTCGGTTGATTCCCATATGAATATAAATGCCAAAATTTAACGCTGATATAATTTAAAAAATAAAAAAAAAAATAAGAAAAAATATTTTAAATTGAATGAATAGTTTATTTATGATTTATATTTAATGACAACATCAATTTTATTGTAGTTTATTTTTGAGGTAAATTAGATAGATGCACACAAACACAAACAATAATTGATTGAAGGCGAGGCAATCAATGTTTGCGTGTTGGTTAGTTGATTGTATGACTAAATGACTTGGTGCAATGATCGAGGTGTACATTGCACATTGCACTTTATCTGTTTCAATCTTTTATATATATAAATCCATGATGATGATGATGATCCAGTAGGATGTCATGTCGATAATAGCACATATTTAACATTGATCAGATCCATTTGAGTCAATCAGAAACAAAGACATTAGTTTATAAATTTTTAAAATATATATTATCTTGGTGGTTTTGATTCAGTGTATTTATTTATAAATATATAGTCTTGATTTTGCAATTTTACAAGCTAAAGTTAGTCGTTTTATTTGACCACCATCACCATGAAGATGAAGATGATGATGATGATGATGATGATGATGATGATGATGATGATGATGATGATGCTCTTACACCTACGTAACTTCAACCCACCTCAACATTTTCTATTTTATTTTTTCTTGTTATGATCCTGATGGCATACCAATCCTCCTGCCAATGACCTCTTATTTATTAATTTTATTTTTTTGTTTATTTATTTTACTTATTTTCATTGCACAATTTACATTTGATCATTTTTTTTTTTATTATTTTATTTTTATCTTTAAATATTTTAAACCAGTTTTTATGTTTATCCATTTATACATATTATTTTAAAATTTTTAACTTGTATTTAAATCAAATTTTTTTTTTTTTTATGGTTTTTTGTTTTTGATTGTATAGACAATTGTCAAATTTATTCCATTATTAAAATAAAAATTATTATTTTTATTTTTTTTTAATATTCATCAAGTGAAAAATGATGAGTCATACACAAAAATATAAACATTAATTATAAAAAAAATAAAATAAAATATATTTGCAAAATTATTACTGAGAAAATTTAAAATTGTATAGTTGTATTCTTGTTTTTTTTTTTTTTTTTTTATTTTAAATTTACAATTCATCATTTGTCATGAATGTGTAGAAATTTAATAAATATAAATAATAAATATGACAAATTTCTTTTTTACTAAATAATAATAAATTATTATTTTTTTAAAATGATAATAAAATTACATTGAAAAAAATTATTAATAAATTAAACCAAAATTTTATAATGATTTTATTTATTATTACTTTAATATATAAATTTAAATTTAATTATCAAATAGCTTTATAATATTTATTTTTCAATTAAATAAAAACTAGCAACTTGAATATTTTTCTTGTTGAAAATAACATCACAATTATTTTAATTCATTAACAATTTTTTAATCAAACTAATTACAAAAATATTATCTTAAATATTTAATAAAAAAATTAAACATTTGATAAATGTTATCGTTGAAAAATTTCGAAATACTGTAGATATTATTTTGTGCATCAAATTACGCTCGGGTGATCTTGTGTTCCGGGTGGCAGCCACCGGAAGCACTCTCGTCTCACCTCAACGAATACCTGCATCAACCAGACACACATATTTTATCCAAGATTTAAAAATAAAATAATATTTAAATTAAATAACAACAACAACAACAACAACAACAACAATAATAATAATAATAAATACAACACACACACATGTATTTGCTTTCGATTTCGTCACAAAAAATTTTTCTCTATTCCAACTGGAATATCATTTAATAATTTCATATGTAATTTCTAATTTATATTTTGTTCATTCATTTAATATTTTATTAATCACCTCAGGCAGAGAAAATATCTTTTACAATTTTCATTCACAAAAAAAAAAAAAAATGCTATTACTACATACTAGCTAGCAATAAAAAAAAAATAGAGAAAAAAAATTACCAATTAAATAAAACTACATGAATTTGTTTTTTCTTTAAAATAAAAAATGTTTTTATATTTTTATTTGCAAATAAAAGTAAATGTATATTATTTTTATTGTCTTTATTTATTTTTGTATATATACTGAGTGCTTTTTTATATTATCAAGATGTTTGTTCAATTAAATTGGTTGAAAAAATAAATAAAGAGATATAAAATTAAAAATGTAGCAAAAGATGGTAAATAAATTAAATTTGCAATATAAAAATAGAGGTGAAAAGAAAGCTTGCGAGAATAAATGTTGATCCTTTGGCCTCAAGGCTCTCACGCCTGTTGGATTATATATAAATGTTTGATAAATTGTATACAAATGTTTTGCATTTTATACACATACCTCTATATTTTTGCAACGACAACTTGCTTTATCATTTAATAGATATATAGATACATCTAAATGTTAACAATTGCACTCAAATATATATCTCTATTTTCTTAACTATTTTTCATTTTTTTTTTTTTTACAAAAATTTATTAATTTTTATTTAGTAAATTTATGAAATTACATTTACACTGAAACATTGTAAATGAAATAATAAATTGATTAAAAGATTTTATTTGAAATATCACAAAAACTTTCTGCTTGGTTAATTTTACTTTTCTCAAATTTCATTATCACTGTTGGATTTAATTTGACAAGAAACTGGAGATATTTTATGTTGGGGTTTGAAATAAAAATATAAAATAAAAGGATTAAAATGTTTTTGGGTTTATGAAAGAATAATAAATATTGTAAAATGTTTTATTTATTTTATTTTATTTTTTTGATGATGATGATGATGAATTGGGATATAACAAAGTAATCAAATTTAGCTGTAACAAAAAGTTTGAAAAAAATAATAATAAATATATTTAATAATTGAAAAGTAGATATATTTATTAAAAAAAAATTAAACTTGTTGATTTATTTTTAATTATTTTATTGCTCCAATATTTTCATAAAAATATTTAAAATATTTATAAAAATTTTCAAGCAATTCCTTTGATAAATATATTTTTCGATGTAATTTGATTGATATAATAAATTGAGAATATTTCTATGATCTGATAATGATCAGTTAATTATACACCAACATAATATTTTGTTAAATTATAAAAATGTGTATTTCATTGTACCCATAATAATATTAAATATTATTTAAATAATAAAATAATAAAATAATAGTTTGCAAGTCAACAACTTGGGTGATCCTGATAAATTTAAACTTCAACTTCCGCAATATCTTACGGTAAAAATCCACGTGTTTGATATATAGTTGACACAAAAAAAAAAATAAAAAAAAATAAATCTATATATATATATATTTAGAAACAAGTCGATTGATCAAGTTCATTCTCTCAGCCAAAGGCTAATACAAAATGTATTTATATTGTGTGCAGTGTTGGTTGTATATTTCAAGTTCGTCGACCTATAGAAGCTAAACATTCATGCTTATATATATATTTTATCAACACACAGACATTATAGCCACATGTATTATAATTTTTACTGTTAATAGCTATATAAATAATAAATATAATTTTAATCTCAAATATATATATTAAATAATAGTTGAAGCGAGAAAAACTCAACTGTCGATTATCCATGCCTTGATGTAATCAACTTTTCGATCAAATTTTTTGCCCTCCCATTGAGAATAAATGCAATATATTGCACTTTGATATTTATTGTTTTTCTTGTTGCTCATTACATCAACTGTCTGTAAAAATTATTCAACATATTATATTTATTTATACATTGAATATCATTGTAATCAACTTTGTCTTATACATATTATACTGCAAATAAATGTATTTATTTATTTTTTAAATTTAATTTTTTTATTAAAAAATTAATTATTTGATAAAATTTTATGCACATTTTTTATTATTCAAGTATTTATTTTAATAATTTATTTATTAAATTTTTAATAACATTAACCACAAAATATTAACACTAAAATAATATGCAACAAGATGGAGAAAATTTTGTAATACTGGTAAAATTGATGGATGTATACTTGAAGTATTTTATGTACAAATTTTTATTGTTGAGAATAATAATTTATGACAATGACGTTGTAAAATATTTTACGATTACGATACTTGATAATTTTTGCAATAATATTATTACAAATGAATTTAATTTGAATCAATTTTACCTTGAATGATTTTTAAGTGAAATTAAATATTGAAAAAAACATCAGTTTAACTTGACAATTTTAATTTTTTTTTTTTCAAAATTTATCCAATAATTAATGAGATTATTATTTAATACAGAAAATCCAGGTATATAAATTTAAATTGATAAAAATTTTAAATTGTTTTTTCTTTATGAAATTGAAAAATTTTAAAAAATAAAAAATAAATTTTATATTATTATTGTCTTGGCAATTAAATATAATTGAATTTCAATTTTATTTTTTTATTTTTATATACATTGTTTGAGTTTATGTCAATTGATTGTGGGTTTTAAAAAATAATAATAAAATTTAATCATTTAAATAACTATATACGTATTATAAAATGTCGAGTTTACTCTTGAGCAATTACATTATTTTCTTGGAGATTGCTATTGGCATTGATAAGGGAAAATTGATGGAAAATACAGAGATAATAATTAAAGCAAATCAGTTGAAATAATTGTAAAATATAAACCATCATAAATTTTCTTGTAAACCTTTTAAAATGTTTTCGAATTTTCTGTTAATTTCTCCGTACTGAATGCCAATTTATTGTTCAAATAATTCCACCAATTTTTATTCAATTTAAAATTATTTGATAAATTTAATTTAAATATATTATTTTCATTTTGATTTAAACAATGAATATAGATTTATACTTGATGCTTGTTTAAAATTATCAAATAAAAAGTAATAAATTTGTGTTCACTGATGCATGACATGGTACTTTTGCTGGTGCACAATATGTGCATCGTAAATATTATATTATTACAACCTAGATATAAAAAAAAACCATACAAATAAATAAAATAAAAATAACAACAAATGTATGAATATAAATTTTTTTTTGTCGGTAAAACTTCAATAAGTAAATTGATGTTGATATCGCGTTAGTTATTGCACTTTTAATCTTTTTTTTTTTTTTATTGAAAAATAAATAAATAAAAAATAATTATAATCATAAGAAAATAATAAATGTTTTTTATATTTTTCATCAAGGTTGATATTTTTATTCTGACATAATAATGATTATAAATATTTATAAACAAAAAAAAAAAAATCAATAAAATATATTTATTCTTAGATTATTATTTTATTATTTTATTATTTATTTTTTGTTGAAATATATATTTGCATGTAAATTGATGTTGTTTGGTAAAGTAAGAAATTTAATATGATAAGAAAAAGTAATTTAAAAAGTTATACTGAGTGAATAATGGAAAGTAAAATTTTATATTGAGAGTGGGAAATTTATAACGAGTCGTTTTTATATTTGACTTGACAGATATGCGTGAGTCAAATTCACATAACTTGATGTAATTTTATCAAATGGAAACGATGCTCTGATTTGATTTTACTATTATTTTTTTTTTATCTAATTTGGTTGCTTTATTATTGACAGAAAAACAAGAAAATTTAACATTATTGTTTGAAAGGTTCAAATGTTTAATTTATTCCAAATCGAAATTTCGAAAAAAGATCATAATTCACATTTATTTCGATTTTTCGATTCAACTTTTTAACTGCAATATTATTTCAAAAATTTTCTATAAATTTTTCCTGGGTTTTTTTTTGATATTATTTTGACATTTTTATTACTCATTTCAAAGTCTTAATCCATTTTTTTTTTTCTACAAAAAAAACCTCACAGAAATATTTCATAATTTCGATAGAAATTTTTTTTTTATCTCAATCGAAATAAAATTCAATTTAAACAAAATAAATTTATAATTTATATTTTTTTTCCAAATAATTAATTAGTTATACTTCAAACCATAATATTTATAAATAAAAATTTAAATTTTTTTTTTAATTTCTCGATTCAATTTATAAACCGCAACGATATGCGAGTAGACATTGACAGTATATTGTATATCAATGCGCGTATATTAATATTTTTTTCGATTCGAATTCTATATATATAAAATTGTGGCAAATTTAAAAAAATAAAAAAAATAGGATTAAAGTAAAAGAAAGATGTAATCTCAACTTTGTGTTGCATTCAAGTGAAACACGTTGAAAAATCGATCACCGTGAGACTAAAATCCCCGAGTGGTTCAATAGGAGTATCAAGTTGCTGGCTTTGCTCAGCCAACATAATTTGATTTTGATTCGGTACCATCACATATAGATGTGTGTTGTATATTTTCAATGATCCATCAACATTTAGTATACTTGTTTCTATAATAATAAATATATATCAATATTCTACGTGTACATCTAGCCAACATATTATCAATCTTAATTATATACATAAAGATGTTAAACTGTTTGGAAAAACTAAACACTACTCTCTGTTTTAATACCAATAAATGTCACTATAAATTAATTAACATCAAATGAAAAATCTTAGAAGAGATTTTAGTATATAATTGGAAAAATAAACAACATTTCAAACCAAATTATTATTGGGATTTTATAGTAATATATACCAACTGGGTCAAGTAAAATTGTTATTATTGGTTTTTTTGTTTGAAAAAATAAATAAATACATATTTTGAATTATTAAATTTTTTATGTAGAAATATTTTATATTCAATTTCATTAATTTATCAGGAAGACAGTCTGAGCACGGATATTTTGGTCCTTGGAAAGTTTGCCAAACATTGACATATGAAAGAGAAAGATGTGGAACAGATGTTTCTAGATTTCGACCAAATCGTAAGTAAAATTAAAATTAAAATAATAATTTTTAAAAAATATTAAATTTATAAATTTACTATATTTTTTTTGTTCGAAAAATATATTATATTTTCATAAATGTAATTGAATTTTTCTTATATTTTTTTATGACGATAGAATCAGTTCAACTTGGTGGAATAGCAGCAGCTGGTGCATCGATATTTCTAGCAATATTTGTGTTACTTGCTGTGCTTCAACTATCAATGGCATCATCAGCAAAACGAACAGTCATTTCATACAGTTCAGCTTTGATTAGCAAAGTTACACTGGCAACACTTGCAAGTAAGTACAATATTCAATTTTATTTTTATAAACCTGTTGAATTTAAATTTAATAAATATTTAATTTATAAATTATTATTATTATTATTTGTGAGTCATATAATATACCCTAGGTATAAACAATAAATAAATATAAATTTTTTTATTTTCAAACAAATTAACAAATACATGATGTAATTTATTTGTTTTGTATTTTGTTATTTAAAAAAAAAAATATAATATTATTTTTATTTTTTCCTCATTGACATTTTTAATTTACAACGTTTCATAATTTATAAGAAATCATTTATTTTTTAGTTAAATTTTATTTATTTAAAAAAAAGTATATTTATTTATAAAATAAAAAGTTTATTTGTTATAATATTTCTGTTTCGAAAAAAAAATTTCTACAGTAATATTTCGAATTTTTAAAATTATTTTCTAGTATTTAATTCACGATGATTTGATTGGTAGAAATTTATAATTAAATAATTATTTTTTTGATATTTTTAATTGATAAATGAATAACAATATAAAATTACTATTAAAAAAAAATATGAGGTAACCATAATAATTGAATGAACATAAATAAATAAATAAATTTCTATGATTGTATTTATTGTTAAACCAGTAGCTAGAAGGAAGTATCAAATGACTAATATAATATCAAGTTACACCTTTGTAAATTAATAGTTATTTTTTTATATTTTTTTATGATGTTTAATTTTATTTTTATAGCTGTAAAAATAAAATAAAATAAAAGTACTTTACTTTTATATTTTTAAAAGAGTTATTTATTTATTTTAAAGATTTTTTTTTTTTTTTTTTTTTATTAACAGGTGGTTTTTAAGTATAACAAGTATTTATATAAATTGTTGTTTTTAAATTTAAGTCAATGAAATTATAAAAATAATTCAAGCGAGTATAAATTACCAGCTTCATTTATAAAATTGAAGTTTAATTTTTTTTTATAATTTTCTAGCGAAAAGTTGTTAGCCTCGTCTTTGACACCCACATTGAATTATAATTTTAATATATTATTTTTATTTTTCATTGCAATATTTTATTCATCTCTCTTTGTACTGAATATTAATTTATTATTTTATTTTAATAATCAGGACAAATAAGCATTCAATTTGAATAATATTATAATTATAAAAATAAAAATAAAAATAAAAATAAATAAATAAATTTAACACACATTTATTAATGTAAATATAATTTTATTTTATTTTATTTTTTTTTTAATTATTTTTTAGCATGTTTGGCAATTGTTGCTGCTGGTTTATTTGCTCTGCAAACAGATGATCGTGCAAACAGTTTTGAAGTAACAAGAGGCGAGGGATTTTATATGCAGGTAATTTTATATCAATTTTATTTATGAAGATAAACAAATATTTAATGAAAAAAATTAAAAACTGGTTACTCAAGTTGAAGATAATATATACATATATTTGAATTAATATAAAATATTAAAAGATTCAAAAAATTTTATCAAATATATTTATTAAATTTTTATTCTCAAATCAAAACGTGTTTTTAATATTATCCTTATTTTATGCTAAAAAAAATTAAAAGTTATTTTTTATTTATTTAAATTTTTTTACCAAATACATAGAGACAAGTTTTGACTATTTTATCAAATAAAATTCCCAAAGAAATGTTCATTATTTAATAATTAAAAAATTATGCAAATATTAAGGACCTAATTTATATTTAATTTTAAATGTAATTTTACAAATCTCTAAAAATAAAAGCAGAAAATTAAATTAAATAAACAATTTTTAATTTAAAAACTTATTATTTTGTTTTATTTTTATTTACTAAATTCAATTACAAATTAAATTATAAAAAGCTACTTTAATAATTATTTAAATCTCACTTGAAAAATATTTAAATTAAATAAACTTTTAGACATTGAAATTTTAAATACAATTAATTTTATAAACAATATAATTTATTATCTCTTTAGCTACATTTTGTCATAATAAAAAAAAAAAATAATTAATAAAATTATTAGATTGTCAACACTATTATTATATCAATGGAATTCCATAATTATATGTGAATCGCAACTGTATTACTTAACAGCAAAAAAAAAAAAGGAAAAAAAATAAATAAAAAAATATTAATAGCTACATGCGATATGGGAAAGTTGTGTCCATGAAAATAAAACTAAACAGTGAATTAAAAAATACTATACGATTAACAATGTGACACAGGAAGTTGACTATATTACCTTGTAAATATTTCAAAATCATATAGAAAAAAAAATATATATATTATTTTTTTAAAAATTATTTATAAACAAAAATAATAATAAATTATTTGTCACTTAAAAAAATAAATCTCATTGTCAATTATATGTCAATGACATCAAAAATTTCACAAGTAAAATCTTTTATTTATTCAACAATTAACAAACAAATAATAAACAAAATAATTTAACAAAAAAAAATTAATATTTCACATTCAATTTAAAACTCATTATCACACTGACCTATTTAAAACAAAAAAAATATTAAAAATTATTCAATAATTCACAATGACAATAGTTTTTTTTTTTTTTTTCATTTAAGTTTTAAATATTTTACAATATCACAACTGTTTAAATAGTAACTCATAATATTATCAAAAAAAAAATAAAATAATCAGGTTATTTAAATATATAATAAAATAATACAATTAAAAGATAAAAAAATTTAAATAAAAAAATAATAATAATCGTTAGTAATTCAATGTCATTTTGTTAGTTTTATTTTCCAACAAAAATTCAGTTTAAATCTCAACATATATTTTCCTTGAAATGATTCATTCAAGGCTGATACAGATAGTAATAATAATAATAATAGAAAAAAATAATAAAACTTGCGTAATTTCCGGGTCGCAAATCGTTTGCCATGTGCTCGTTTTTGTAATAGAGTTAATTTAAAAATTGATATAGTTATAATAATAATAGTACAAACCTTGACCCTTTGTTATTTTTTTTTTTTTAATAAATAAATGTATAAAAAAAAAATGGTACCATCGATTTAATGAATTGTTTAAATTATTATTCATGTTTGTTTGACGGATCAATATTCAGTAAAAGACTTGAAGGCACCTGTGAACACGCTCGTGTAAATCGCAGGTGTTTTTTTTTTTTTTTTTTTATTTAATTTATTTACTTTTTTTATTTTATATTTTTTTTTTTTTTGTTCAAAGCTTATTCGTTCTTTGGAGCTGTACTTGTAATGCGATTAGTTGGTATGTGATACGTGCCACGCGGATGTACTTGTTCTAGTATTTATTTTTAAAAATTCAATCAAACTGTTATTTAATTTAGTCGTTTTAATTCTTTCATACAAAGTGTATCCTGTTTATTTATTTATTTTTAATTATTAATTATTATTATTAATATGTAATGAGTATGAAAAAACGAAGAAATCGTTTATCAGCAGCAAAAGATGATCTTTTATTAGAACGTCAACAAAAAATTAAACATCAAAAGGTATAATTTTTTTTTTTTTTTATTTTAATATTTATATTATTTATTTATCTATTTTATTAAAAATTATGGTTAACAATGAAAATAGATAGGAATTTTTTAAAATTTTAAAAATTGAAATAAAAAAATGTGATGCAAAAAAAATATTTTTATAAAAAATTTTTACAATATTATTTAACAAATAATTAAAAAAATATTTTCATTTTATTATCTTGATAATAACAATTATTTATATTTTTAATTTTTATTTTTATAAATTTTGTTGAAAATAATAAATTGATATTTTTTTTTTTGTTTTATAAAGTTACACAATAGCTGATAAAAATAAACTAACAAAAATTAACTTTAAAATAAAAATGATAAATTTAAAAAAAAATATAAAAAAATAGGGGTAGAAAGATAGGGGTTATTCAGAGGGTATTTATAATATAAAGGTCAGGGACAAAATAATTTTTTTGTTTATTAAAATATGACGTATTTATTTTCATTTATATAAAGACAAACTTGTGTATTAAAAATAAATGAGTTGTCAAAGTTTAACTTGTGATATTTTGAATCGACAGATGCTAGTATTTTACAATGATAAAGATATTTTAATAATAAAAATCATATAAAATTGTGATTTATTATGTTATTCAAGTGACTTTGTCGATAGCAAAAGTTTTAATTGGAAAGTGCTTTTGAGATTATTTCAAATATCAGTATGTTTACATGATGAAAACACTAGTAATAATAATTCAACAGCTTCAAGGCTATCATATATGAATATAAAAGTTTAATTGAAATTTGATTTATTAAGGTAAACATACACAGATAAAAGCAAGATGAGCACATCAATTTTATTAAAAATAATATATATTTATTTAGCTTTGTTGTTTAGATATTTTAATTGAAAAATAATATCCATTTTTATTATTTTAAATTGTAATTTATATTTTATTTGTATCACGTTTGTCAACTCGTGTAGAAAAATTCTTAAATGAGATGATTGAGTCAAAGTTAAACCATTCGCACCAATAGTTTCTTAAAAAAATAAAATATATAAAATTTTAATTTATTTTATATATATATTTATACAATAATTTTATATATGAGGGTGAAAAATCAAGTTGATAATCATTGACTCGAAAAAAATATTTAAAAAAAAGTATTTTTTTTTAAATTTAATTAAAATTTTAAATTAAAAAATAATTATTATTTTATTTGTTGAGTTGTAATTTAATAAATATATATTTTTTTTGATTTTAGCTTGGATCAATTGCTCTCAATTTTGGTGTCCTTGTATCGTCAATTTATGAAGGAATATATGCAAGAAGGGGTGGTGATCCAACCAAGCTTCGTGATGTTGCTGACATGCGATCAACCACAATCAATAATCCTGGTTATCGGGAGGGTAATCATCATCCAAGAAATGGTAAATAAATATTTTATATATATATATTTAAAAAAAAAAAAATTATATTTTATAAACAAATTAACACAACAATATTTAAACTTTGTTTTTTTTTTTTTTTAAATTTTAATTTATTATTTTAAATTAAAAAATAAAAATTAATAGTAAAATTTGTGTCTTGTTATTTTAATTTATTTTATTATTATTATTTAAAGCTTTTATAAATTTATGTAAATTAAAAATATATTTATAAAATAAAAAGAAAATCATTTTGTTATAAATTTATAAACAATAGTTGTCTTTGTATTTTATTTGTAAATTAAATATCAAAGACACTCAATTTATTTCTTGTGGATAAATTACCAAGGTATCTAAGTAAAATACATAGACAAGTATTCTCAACAATGAAAACAATAGTAAGCACTTAACTTGGTTTGTCAAAAGCACGAGTTCTTTGCCATTACCACAAACTCACTTGATATATTTTTTTTTTATTTTCTCTTGAATTTGTCAAACAAATATTTATTTATATATAAAAATTTTGTATTAATTTTTTTCTTTTTTTTATAATATGTACGTTTATATATATTAAATTACACAAGAAAATTTATTATTATTTTTATTTCACTTATTATTGAAGTATCCAATTTGTTTTTTTTTCTGGTCTTCAGGGATAAAATTTCGTTATTGCCTTGAATTTTATATTGCGAGGATAGTTTATTGGTTGCAAGAACAAAGTATGTGACTTTTTTTTTTTTTTTTATATATACATGTCACGTTTACTGGGTTCAATTTTTATCCCAACAAAATATATATCCAATAATATTATTCCACATACAAACACTATTTTTCTAATGTTATTTTACAAATGCAATTTATAAGAAATCAACTTGAAATTTATAAACTTGTCACGTCAATTTTCTAAATTAAAAATGAATAAAATTATTATATTTAATATTCAAATAATCATCTTTAATTTATAATTGTTATGAAAATTAATTATTTAAAAATAATTACATACTGTTTTTTTTAAAAATAAAATTACAGGTGGAAGTATATCAATGACTGATGCAAGTGGTAAACCATATTCTGGTAGTACTGGAAATGGTTCAATGGCATCAGTAACAACAAGTGTTGGTTCAACAGCATCACCACTTAGAAGTTCATTAAAAAAACCAAAACCACTTGGTATACAAAATCCTGGTTTTTCATCACACAGTCCAACCTTGACAAGGAATGGATCACAAAAAAAAGTTCGAATTCAAACTCATTCAACTGAAGTTTGATAATACAAAATATTATAATTAATTAATTATAAAAATTGTGGTTTTTTTTTTTTTTTATTTATTTATTTATTTATTTTTTTTGTTTTTAAATTTATAATAAAAAAAATATAAAAAAATAAATATTCTACAGGTCAAAAGGGCCTTGAGCAAGTAGGAGTTGTCAGTGTTTTAATTAACATTGAAATCAAAACTAATCAAATGAGTTGTGATAAGTGGAAATTGCAGGATAAAATTTAAATTTATTATTTGTTGAATTAATAATTATTATTTTTTATATATATCAACAAATTATTATCATTATTATTATTATTTTTTTTTGATAATTAAAATATATCGTGTAATTATAATTAATAATTGTTATTCATTATTATTATTATTATTATTATATTTTTTTTAAATTATTATTATACGTAATATTTTATTGAATCCGTCCATAGGCAACTGATAGTCGCAAAACATTGCAAAGTGACAAAAAATATATAAGATTGATATATTAAAAAAATAAAAATATATATATTTAATTATAAAAAAATATTTTATAGAAATTATCTTAATATTATTTAGTAAAATATATATAATTAAATCACAAAATATAATGTATAGTTGCATCAAATTTAAAAGAAAAAAAAATATGTATGTTAAGTAAACTAAAAATTTATAATTAATATGTTGTTTTTGTTTATTTTTTTTTCTTTGTTAAAATTTATAATTTTTTTTCCTTCATTTATTTATTAGAATTTGTATTTATTATCGAAAAGTTTTGTACGTTTTAGTGAGCAGATGTTCGTTAATTATTTATTAAAAAAAAAAACAAATAATAATTACGATATAAATTTGATAAAGAAAAATTAATTGAAAAAAAAAAAAAAAAAATTGAAACAATTTATTGTGGATAAATTAAATTGAGTCTTTTTTTTTTTTTTTGTATAAAAATTAATATCATTATTTATTTGAATTTACAGGTTAAAAACTTAACGAAATAGTACATAAATTAATTTAATCAAAATGATCATGAGATATTCTCACCTGGAGGAAACTCAGACATTTGATCAATAAAAGAAGATAATTTTATTATTATTTACCAAAAATGTACAGCATTTTTTTATTATTATTTTAAATTATCTTCTTTTTTTTTTTATTTTTTATTTTTTTTGATTTTATAATAAATGTAAAATCAAAAAAAAAAGGCAGAATATATTGTTGAATATTTATTAACAAGATTTTTTTTCTTTTTATTATTTTTTATATAAAAAAAAAAAAAAAACCAAAAAAGTAATAAATAAAATATCAATCAAAAGTAATTTTGTCGAGTCTTTGGAGCTGAGGAAATCAGTTCTCTACGTTTCCAAACTGGTGCAGTAGTTATACTAGTTGTTCTTTGTCCCTGATTATTATTTAAACTCATTGTTGAACTTTGTGTTATTGTTGTTGTTACTGGTAATCTATTTGACAAACTTTCAGCATCTGGAATATGACGTGTTTGATGTCGTGAATCAGTATAACGTCGTTTTGTATATTTTTTATTATCATTTGTTGAAATTGATGCTGATGATGTTGTTGATGATGTTGCTGTTGTTGTTGTTGTTGTTGTTGTTGCTAATTTTGATTGAATAACAATTGTACTTTCTGGTCTTGAATTATGAAGCATTCTTTCAATATCAGCTGTTTTAGATCTAAAATTATTTTTAAATAAATAATTATATATATATATTATAATAATTTATTAATATTATATATTTACCTTAAAACAGCTCCACCAATACTAGTAATACTTGGTGTATAAGCTGGACTAATATGTTTTGATGATTCTTGACTAATTGATCTTGAAATTTGTCTTACTTCACTTGATGTTGTAAATGATACTCTTTGTAGTACAGCTTGTTGATCAGGTATGTATGATACAGTTGTAACAGCACTATCAGGACTACCTGGTGGTGATGATGCCCATGAAGGTGGTGAACTTGGTGGTTGATCACCAGATAATGTTGCTGATGAACCAACAGCACTATCACTTCCATGTCTTCCACCTTTAAAAAATTAACAAAATTACAATTAAATAAAAAAATTATAAAAAATTAAATTAAAATTAAATAAATTACCTTCACTACAACCAGATATTGAACGTTGTCTTTGTCTTCTAGGTGGTGCAGATGGTTGTTTTGGTTGTTCTTCAATATATGGAATATCTGGATCATCAAGATTAAGTGTAAAAGCACTTGACATTGGTAATGTTAAATTAGCTGTTATAACCATTGGTGAAGATTTTCTTCTTGGATCAGTTGGATCTTCACTTGAGCCACTATCAACACTATTACTTCTACCTTCTTCTTTTCTTCTACTACCTGGTCTTTTTGGTCGTCTTGGTTTTGGACCAATATCACCACCAATACCAGCCATTTGATGAAGACACTGTTCACGTGACCATACTTTTTTAGCTGTTTGAGCTGTTGATATTATATTTTCTTCAGAAAATACTTCAACTTCACTTCCAGGATCAATTTCATCAGTACAATGTCTAATTAATAATTTAATTATTAATATTTTTTATTACATTATATTAATATATATTTATTTTTTTTAAATTTAACTTACTCTTCAGCTCTTCGAGATAAAGCAAGATCAAGATCTGCTGGATGTGTTTCCATCATTTGAAGATATAATTCATCTAATAATGCAGCTGGTAATGTAAATAGTGTTGATGCATTTTCTAATAATGCACGTACAACATTTATCACATCAATTCTTTCTTCAGCTCTTTCAACTGATACTTCTGATCTTGCTTGTCCAGGTTTAACACAATGCAATATATTTGGTGCAAATACCTTTTTATTAAAAAAAAATTAATTTAATAATTTTAAATTTTTTATTAATTATTTATTATATATATATAAATATATTTTTTTTTTTTACCGTTGCAAGATTTGTTAAATCCATTTTATTACCAGTTAACCATTCACCAGTTTCAGTTTTAACATCTTCACTATTTGCTGCAACTTCTGTTAAAAAACTTAATAATGCACAAAGAGTTTCACGATTTGTTGCTGGTAATAATTGAACAAGATGTTGTAATGCCTCTTGTTGAAGACGCCTGTTCCGTATTTCTTGAATAAATATACAAAAACAATTTTAATTTTTTCATCTATAATAAATATATTATGATTTTTTAATTTATTTATTTGATTATTTTACATGTATTCTTACTTTGAGTGTGAACAAAGGCTTGATAAAGTTCTCGACATAGTAAAGGCTCTGGTAAATCTCGAAAATATTCTTTTAATAATGTTGCAACATCATGTGGACACTGATCAGGACCAATTTTATTTTCTCTTCCACAATCAAATTCTTCTCTCAACTGAGGTGAAAAAAATATACTATTTAATAAATTAAATTTTACTGATTTAATTTTTATATTTTATTATTGATAAACTTACAATTTATTTATTTATTTTTTTTATTTCATCAAGGGATAAGATTGTTAGCATTAAATCATGAAAAATACATTGTAATTAGTAACAATATAATTAGTAAAGTTATTTCAATTATTTCTAATTTTTTTAAATTTTTTTATAATTTTCAAATGAGTTTGAGAAAGTCTGACTTTTGCATGGTCATTTCGATTATAGAAAAAATACTTCTAAGCAATTTAGACCTGATTTGTCAGACTAGAAACTCAAATAAATTTAGTTTACGACGAAATCAATGACAAGTGTCTTTAATATATAAAAAAAAAAAAAAAGAAAGAAAATAACATTTCTATTGTTTTATCATTTTTATGATTTACCAACAAAAATAATAATTTACCTGTCTAACTCTTTTTTTTGAAGGTGATACTCTAAATATTCCAAGTGTTCTGAGACCAGTAACTTCAAGATGTTTTATACATTGTCTAACAATACCAGGTACAGCATCCCATTCACCAGGTGGACCACCACTATCACTCAATTCAATAATACCTGAATCACTACCAGTCAATGCTCCAACCTTTGATGATAAAGATTCACAAGAACCACCCTAATTAAAAAAAAAAAAAAAAAACAAATTTAAATTTAAAAATAAAATTGAAAAATTTAAAAAATTTATTGTTAAATTATTCTTAATTAGTAGAGACAATAAAAACGACCTTGGTCTTGTTCTATTTTAAATATGCCACACAATATTCACAACGTCACATGGGAGTGGTCTAGAAAATTTTTTTATTTTATTTTATTTTATTTGTGACGTTGTTGATACATGCACACATATTTTTTTTATTTATTTAATTAATTTTATAATTATTTATTTATTTATTTAAATTATAAATTAAAAATAAAATTTCACAGTTATTTTTGTTATTTAAAAATGTCAATACCACCATAAATTTTGAAGCTTTATGAACATTTTTTTTTAAAGATTACATTTGATTAATTTACAAAGTAAAGAAGATTTATTTCTATACTTTTTTTTTTTATATAATATTATCAAGTATTTTTAGATAAATTTAAAATATTTATAGAAATTTTATACTTGTATCATGTGATTTTTTAATACATTGATTTATATTTAGTTTTAGAAAATAAATGTTAAATTTACAAAGAAATATTATAATGGAAATAATTTTTAAAAGAAAAAAAAAAACTTGCATAATGATTTATTGGATTGCATGATTAATGATTGGCTACCACGAGTTCATCAGACCAATATGTTTGTGAAGAATTTATTTTTAAATCAAACTGATGATATTTTGGATCTATATATTAAATTATTATTAAAATAAATTTATATTATGAAATATTGTTGGTTGACGTATAAAAATTAAACGTCATAGTTTATTTGTCAAATTATTTAATTATTATTTCGTCATTTTTATTAATAAGTTTAATTTATCTTAAAAAAATGATGGATTTCATTGTTTAATTGTTGGGTTAATCAATTAAATTATTTAAATTTTAATTTAATTTGATGTTTAAAAATAAATGAATAAATTTGTTTAATTTTTTATTTAATTATTTGATTAATCATTATAAAAATATTACGATAATTTATTTATTTATTTATAATATATTTTTATCAAAATTAATTAACAAAATAAATAAAAAATAAATAAATCATTGTATTTTTATGAATTTTTAAATTTACTTTTAAAATATTATTTTTTAATTAAAAATTTTTGTAATTTTGTTGATACTATTATCCTGTCATATTTTTTAAAAACTTTTTCATATTAATTTACTTATATATAAGTATTTTTGATATATTTTCAATATAAATTTTGATATAAAAAACTAATTTAAAAAAAAAAAAACTTTAACTATATATTTTTTTTTTCTATACTATTATTATAATAATAATAATTATTATTATTTTCAAGGGTGCATTTGACAAGTAATAAACAAAACTAAAGAATGATATAAAAAATAAATAAAAATAAAATATTTTTCCAGAATTTCTGACACTGACATTCAAGGATCAATGGTTCGTAATGATTTAGCAACACGTAAACATCGTCAGCTTGTCAAAAAACTAAGGGGAAAATATATTTCGTTGACGTCATGCTGACGTATTTTTTTTGTATATTTTTTATTTCATTGTTAAATCTCATAAAAAATATATATATATATGTATATAAATATTATAAATATATATTTTTCATTATATTATTTGTAAACTTTTATAATATTTCAACAGATATTATAGACAATATACTAAAACATGACCTAAATTCTTTCATCCATAAAATACATTTATAATTTTAATGAACAAAATTTAACATAAAATATAACCAATTGAAATAATAAATAAATAAATATTTTTTTTACAATATCTATTTAAATAAAATCAATTATATTTATTAGTTTTTTTTTTTTATTTTTTGACTCAATCGTCATCAAAATGTCAAATAAAATATACATGATTATATTTACGTCATTATTTTTTATCTTTACTTGATTTATTTTTAAATTTTTCATCTATTATATATTGTTATTTGTAATTCAGTTAAATAATTTTAAATAAATTTAAATATTAAATTTTAATTGTTGCATCTTTTTTTTATTTTATATTGGAAATAATTTTACTTGAATTTTTAAAAAAATTAATAATAAAAAAGTTATTTCAATATTGAATAGAGTCAAATAATATACAGTAGTAATTTATAAATTATTTAAATATAAAATAGGATATGGATCCTTGAATTATATCAGTTGAAATTGAAATGTTATTTTTGAGCGTGGGTGATATTGGTTTATCTTATTTTTAATTGTAATTTAATAAAATCAATATACCTATAATTATTTGAAGGGTAAATACATGTTGGTAATCATAAATTTATATACTGACCTCTTCTGTTTTAGAGGCAGTGGTGGTTGTTGTTGTGGTGGTTGTTGTTGTGGGTGTTGTTTCAATGAGACTGGTAAAACTAGCTCTACTTCCATGTCTACTACTTCTTGATAAACAAGTGACATCAGATATTTCACCAGTTGCAATTTTTGACAATCGATCATTCTCCAAACATTGCGATATTGGAATTCCAAATACAAGACCACCCGAGGAATCTGCAATGTCAATCAATCAAATATCATTCAATTTTATTTTATTTTATTTTATTTTTTTGATTAAAATGATTTTTAAATAATTAATAGTATTTCTTTTTTAATTATAAATTAAAAAGATAAATGAAAATGTTTATTAATAAATAAAAATTTGACATTTATTTTTCTAAAATTTATAAAAATTATTTATAATTATTATTATTTTTTTTTTTTATACAAAATACAAATGCAATTTTGACATTTTCCATAACACTTGTGTACGATTATAGAATTAAATCTAGGCCAACAAATTTATAATATATAATATTATTTAGTAAATAATATATATTTTTTAATATATAAATTATAATAAAAATAAATTGAAATACTTGAAATATATTTCAATATTTAAATTTAGAAATACAAAATTTAAATAAAATTCAACTATTTTTCTAATCTAATCTGAATTTTTAATAAATAAATTAAATAAATTTGTAATTAAAAATTGAGAAAAAAATAAGTAATCATTGTTAAAGAGGCATTTGATTGACGTTTATTGCTTTCAACGTGATTTTTTACACTTGATTTAAAGATAACGATAAAAAATATAAAAAATAATGAAAAAAAACATGTGAGTTAAATAAATAAAATTAAGAGGGCACACACCCGTAATTTTTATAGATCGCAAATAAACTTTGTATATGCGGAAATATATATGCAATCGACCACCCTGTTTCTATATTTAGACTGAAGAAATTTTGTCTCGTATAACAGTCAAAACGATAATGTTACGTTTAAAATTATTTTCAAAAGACTAATATAAATAAATAAATAAATAAACAAAAAAATATTTTAATCAAACAATTAAGTATTTTTAAAATAAAATCAATCTCAATTAAATCATCTTGATTTTTCAAAGTTTGTAAAAGAAAATTGAATATAAATTTTATAAATAATTATACATTTTAAATTGTGAATATTTGATTTTAAATATTTATTAAAAACAAAAATAAATAAATGAAAAATATTAATGTTAAAATGTAGATCATGTTTATTACATTTACAATGATATTTTTTTTTCACTTGAATTTTTAAATGTATTGCACATTGATATAAAAAAAAATTTTCCACTAAATGATAAGAACTTTTGAGTGGTCCTTGACATTATATTCATATACTTGAACTTTTTGTAAATAAAACTATATAATGCAAGAAGGTAATGATTATCAGACACAGTCAAGTGCCAACAATCATTCTGGATGAGTAGCTTAAATGAGAATTTAAGCATCAAATGGTTCAGTGATTTTATCAAACAAGGGATACTTAATGATACTCAACGTTTTCATTTTACTTTTATTTAACAAAAAAAGTTTTTCATTTATATATTTATCTCTTGAAAATTTTACAAATAATATTTCAAATTAAAATGTACATTTATTTATATTTTCATTTGTATAAAAAATAATTTCGATAGTAAAATTTCCAAAATTTCAATTGTTCATTGAAAAGAAATATTTTTCTAAAAATTATTAAAAAAAAAATATTTTTAAATGCATATTTATTAAAAGCATGACTAAAACAATGTTCAATAATTTTTTGTTGTACAGTTTATTAAGAGTTACAGCAATCGAAATAATTTAGATAGTAAAGAAATTTCGAAAAATTTATTGAAAAATTTTCTACAAATTATCCAGTTAAAAATAGTTATTAAATAATTTTTTATTTTGGTTTATTTGAATCTCTATAAAATTTAAAATAAAAAATTAAGAGAAATTTCATAAAAACAAATCTTTATTTAGATATTAAAAGATCAAAGTAAATTTATTTGTTTATATATTTTGTTGTTAAATATAAATATATTGTATATAAAAATTTATGTCTTGGTATGTATATATTATAAATAATGAAAATTAAAATATAAAAAATATATTTATATATTTATTTATCACTTAAAAATTATTTTGATTCAAAGAAACACATTAATGTAGTTGAAAAAAAAAAAAATAAATAATATACATGTCTGAGAAAGAGTCACATGAAGAGTATGCAATCTCTATTTTTTACCATGATATATTTAAAAATAGTATTTGTTGGCTATTGCTGGACTTGAAGTTTCTTTTGCGACTTGTCGTAAATGTAACGACCAATTTACTACTGCCAAAAGTACGGAAATAAAGCTACATGACATATCCATAAATATTTTTTTTTTTTTTTTAAATTAAATTAAATTAAATTAATAATAAAATGATAATGAGATTTAAAATTATATATTAATATTAAATTTTAATCTTACCTTTATCGTCTTTATTTTTATTATCAAAAAAACCAGTTGTAAGAGCTTTTCTTTTTAACAAATATGCTTTTCTTTTTGGTTTATTTGTAACAGATCTACTTGTCAATGATTCTAAATAAATTAAAATTAAATTGTTATTATTGTTATTATACTAATTATAATAATAAATATATATTTAGAAATGAATTGATAAATAAATTTAACAAACCATTTGGTGGTCTTATAACAACACCAAGATTAAGTGCTTGTAATTTAGCAACAGCAACTCGACAAAGAACTTTTCTTTCAACTTCAGATAATGCTCTCAATGATGTATCTTGAAGTGTTACTCGTCTTCCACTTGTACCAGCCCACGTGCATTTTCCCTTTAATCAAAAAATTATATATTTTTTTATTGTTAATTTAAATATCAATTTGTCGAGTAAATATTTAATAATTTATTGTCATTTTGGGATAAATAAATTGAGTGTAAAAAAACCATGTGAATCATTGAAAATTTCAAAAAAAAAAAAATAATAATAATTTGACATTTGTGTGAAATATTTTTGTATATATATATATCAGTAAATTTTTCAAGCAAATTATTGTAAAAAAAAAAAAAGTAAAAAATTTATTTTATAAATAAAATTATGAAATATTTGTAAAATAATTCAAGTTGTTGTGATTATTTTATATTATTAATGATAATATTATTTTTCAAGAATATATTATATGTATATAACCAAGATATTTTGCGATATTTAAATATTTTTTTAGCACATGCTTGGTATAATACATGTTACTCTATTTTTGTCGGCGCCAGTGAAAATTACGAGGCCCTAAATTGGATATGTCGTTTCTTGGTCTAATGAATTTTCCCAGTTAAAAATCACAAGGTCATACCTTAAACAAACTAAATCAATAAATTAAAATAATCATTGAAAAATTAAGAAGAACAAATAAATACAAATTTTAATTGTTTTATTTATTTTTTTTTTGAGATCCACGTGGTGCTGAGTTCAAGTGTGAAAATAGTTGATGGACATGTTTATGAATAAAATAAAATACTAAAGCACGTATATTGACAAGAAAAAAAAAAAAAAAAAATATATAATAATAACTCACTTGTGGTGTCCAAACAGAAGGTTGATTGACAGTTCTGGATGTACTTTTACTTCTTGATCTCCATATTCTTTTAGCAACCAATCGACTACCATGATGTACAACACTGCTAGATGATTTACTCTTCTGCATTGCTGCTCCACCTGAAGAATTTGAAGAAGTAAGAGCTGGTGAACCTGGTGCTGAATGTGGTTTATCTTTGTGAGTATTAGAACCATGAAGGAGATGGGAAAGAAAGGATTGATGATGATGATGATGTTGATGTTGTTGATGTTTTGGTGTTGTTGGTTCTTCAGATCCTAAACCAGCATCAATACTACTTCTTGAACTAGCATTTCTACTTGGTGGTGATGTTGTTGTATCAGCATCAGATATATTATCAAAATTTTCATTAAATAATAATATTCCATTATTATCTTTATAACATAATATCCAATTATCATTTGTTTGACATCCTTTATTATTACCATCATCATCACCTGGTTTTGTTATTTCACCTTTGGCTTTAATATTTCTTAAATTTCTATCATAATTAACACGTTTAAATCTATCAACTTTATCAGCATCCATTGATTTTTTTCTTGCCATTCTTAAATATCTTTTAATAGTATCACTAACTGATGGTGATACATCATCATTTTCAACACTACTACGTCTTCTTAAATTTTTTCCACTGTCTCTTTGATTATTATTATTATTATTATTATTATTATCTTTATCTTCTTTATTTTTTTCATAAATAATTAAATCAATAATATCTTTACTCAATGCATCAGTTTGTATAGCAGTATCAATAAGACTTTTATCAGTACTTGGTCCTTGTACAGCAATTAATGGTGGTGGTGATACTAAATCTCTTTTATCTCTATTTAATTTCCATTCATTATTATTAAATTGAGTACGTGGATTACCCCACCAACGTTGTGGTGATGTATATGCACCTGTTGCTCTTGGTCCACGAAAACCTCTTGTACAACGTAAATCAAAATATAATTTTTCCAACAATTTACGATCAGTTAAAATACCAGATATAACATGTTCACGATTTGGTGATTTTGCATAATGACGACTTAATGTTTCAACAAGTGATTTATGTATATAATCACCACGATATGGTACTGTTGTTTCAATTGGTAATGATATACTATTATTTTTTGGTACATTACTATTAAAAACATTTGTTATTCTTTTATTTATAAATTTATCATCATTTTTTCTTTCTAACATAATATTATTTAAATGTTGTTGAAGTTTATCAATAAGACTTTGATAATCAAATGGAAAATTTGTACTTTCATTACTATCAACTGAATTTGATAATTTTTTATTATTATTAGATGATAAATTATTTGTATCTCCTGTTTCATTATGCATATTTAAATATTTTTGTAACATATCAGCTAATAATTTAGCTTCAATATCATTTTCATTTATTTTTTTTTGTTCAATTGGTGTAGCAGGAATACTACCACTTGAAAGTAACCAGTCTCTTTTTAATTTTGATGGATCAAAACGTCCACCAGATGTTGCTTGATATATTAATGCATTTGTTGAACCAACACGTGAATCATCAGCTTCATCAGCAGAACATGCTTTTGTTCGACAACTTCCACCTTTAACTAATCTTCTATTTCTATGTGTACGAAAATTTAAACTACCTGGATATGATGCTTTACGCCATAATAAAAATTTTGGTTCTCTTTGACATACTTCTTGAAAATATTGTTCAATTTTTGGTATATCTTCAGTTCTATTATGTGTACCATCTGGTATTAAACGACGACCAGCATCAGCCATATAACGCCATGTTTTACGTGTTAATAACCATCTTTCTTTAATTGGTTTATTTGTTTTTTTATTTTTACTACGTTCTTTTGATGATGCAGGTATTTGATGATGTGATAAACTGGCATTTTCACAACTATCACGACGTGAATAATTTTTATTAATACCGCTGGAACGCTCAGCCATTACGGCGTCCCGCTCTTTTTTTGCTACACGCACCACTTTTGTTATTTATCAACAATATTATCAGATTTAATCATCATTATTTAAATAAAAAAAATTATTAAACACTGTATTACACCTTTTTTTTTTTTTTTTTTTTTTATCACAAAAATATAAATTTAAATTAATAAAAATATAAACTTATTATCACTTTTTTATTTGATAAATTTGATATACAAGTAACTGGAAATGATATTATTATTTAAATTTCTTTATGCTTTTTTTATTTTTATTTTTATATACGAAACGTAAAACACACATACAACAAATATACACTTTAATATATAGTTGAGGCAGTTTGTGAGAAAAATCACTGCCCAGCGATTCCTCAATCTTCTATTTTCGTATCGGGCACCGATCCGATCAACCAAGTGATTCCCGTGGCCAAACTTTAAGCTCTTTACATTGGCAATTCATATTTTTATATATTTTTTTTATTTTTTATTTTTTTACAAAAATATTATATTATTTAAAATATGTATTTATTATAATATAATTAAATGCAATAAATTATAATTAATTTAATCATCACATGCAATACTTGCGCAATACTTTGTTTTTAATTTATCGAATGTTGTTAGACATTTAAATGTATATATTTTAAATAATTAATCACTATTATTATTAAATTATTGTTGTATTTATTTGTTAAATATTTAATGGTTTTTTTTTTTTTTTATTTTATATAAACCACTCACTTTGAGCAAATATCATCTTTCATATTTCAAATATTAAACTTGCAGTCAACTTTGTTAACACTGTTTTGGTCATTTTTAAAAAATTTCAATAAAACAATAAAATTTATTTATATTTTTTAATAATAATTATTATAATTTTATGTATGTGTGTGTGTGTGTGTATATATATATATTTATATTGATAAATAATTGATATTATTGGGTCCAGTTGGTTGTCTCGTGAGCCGGCAAGGTGGAGGCTGTCTAACGTACGCGACTACTGCTCTCAGGGCGTCGCGACGACGTAGACACTCTGTTTCTAAAAGCGTCTACAAACCTCCCTCACACTTCGTCCCGTTTAAAGTTTCTTCTGATCCCCTCATCATCATCATCAACATCATCAACATCATCAACATCATCAACATCATCAACATCATCATCATTATCATCATCAGCAACATCATCATTTTTTTTACTGTTAGCCACTTTTACTTTATTATTTTTTTTTCTTTTTTATACGACACTCTCTTTAAATATTCAACAAGAGTTTTAATAAGTATACTCAACATGTAAACTCAAGTGAGCCAACAATATAATCATTTTGTATATTTTTTTTAATTTTTTTTATCATAAATATATATTTTGAAGATTAATCAACAAGTAGTTATCAACAATTTTTTTGTACTATTCAACTTTGTCATCTTGGTATCATTTCAATTACTTTTATTATAAAAGTTTAAATTTTGATAAGACAAATTGAAAAATTCATTTTTGCTTAAAATTTTGATGATAACATTTAAAATGTATATTTTTCATCATCATCATCATCATCATCATCATCATTATAAAGGGAATAGATTTTTTTAAAAAATAAACAAAACAATTTATCATCTAAATAAAAATATTAATTGATTAATTGATTTAATAATTACATGATTGTTAATATTGTTGTTATAAAATTTGAATGAAATTTATTAAAAATATGCAGAGACAATAAGTATATAAAAGTATGTTGTTGTTTTTTTTGCAAATTTAATATAAAAAAATTATAATAATATTCTAATATACGATATTTTGGCAATGTGACGTGATAGAGTTGCCTCGGCCTGAATAACGTGTGTGATTCGTTTGCAACAGTGGATTGACTATTCAAGACGATCCCTTGGGGTCACCAGTGACGTATTAAATTACGCATTTGTGTATATATATATATTTTTTTTTTCTATTTTTTTTTTTTTTTTTTTCAGGAATTACCCAACATATAAAAAACTCCAGATTGCCTATTTCAAGAATTATCGTGTTACAAATATTTAAAATTTAATTTAATTTAAATTTTTATTTAGTTTCTAATTAAATTCATTAAATTTATTATTTTTATTTAAAAAAAAATAAAAAAATTAATTAATATTAATATTTTTAATTGAATTTTTTATTTATAAATTTTTTCCAATAAATAATATTATTATTTGAATTATTTATTGCAGATTATTGGACTCTAAGTGCCTACGTGATCTCGAGACTAAATTATAAATCAGAAAAACACATTTACATATATATACGTATATAATTTTTTTTTACTTTTTAATCCCACAACTTTGCTAGTCAAATTTTTTATTCTTAGTTATTTTTGTATTTATTATTTATTTATTTATTTAACTAAACGAATGAAGATGATCGTTCTATCATTTACAAGGTCTATTTAACACATTGCGGATATTTTTTAAATAATATATATCTACACAATTTAAATAATAATATTAAAATTGAAAAAAAAAAAAAAAACTAAGATATAATATATATTTTGTAACAAAAATACATTTGACTGATCAAAAATAAAATTTGCTAACAAACACTGAGTTAAAATTTATCCATCCATTGAGCAATAAATGACAAAAATATATGAACCTTGTTTTTAAAAATAAAAAAATTATATTTAAATTATTTGGGATATTAATATAATTTAATTTAATGAATGAAAAATAATATATTTTATCAAAAATAAATAAATAAATATAAATTAATTAAATATAATTTAATATAAAATATTGAGGGTCAAAATTATCGTCATTGATTAAATTTTCCTTGATACTTTTTACATAGAAATAATACAAGAACGTCCTTAAGAATACATAAATATTGGCCTCAATAAATCCCAATTGCTGTGTGTTTTGTATGGCAAGATTAAAATAGATATTTTTTTGTTAAAATAAACCACTAACTTTCAACGATCAAATAATACTACACTTTTTTTTATGATTTTATTTTAAAGTTAAAATAATTTAATTAATTAACAACAAATTTTATAAATTATTAAATTATTTTTTGTTGTTATCAATGAAAAAAATGTAATTATAAATTTCATTTTTATTGATGAATATATTATTATCTTTGAGATTTTTTTTTTTGTATGAAAATTAAAATGAAAATTAGTTACAAATTGAGATAAGACTTGTCTGGCAGACACATTGGCAACAGTGAATTTTAACAAGTTGAAATAATGTTTTTTATTTTTATGACAATAATCACGATACTAAAAATAAAATAGACTAAAATAATATAAATTTATTTCTAAATTAAAAATATATTTCAAGTGAAATATTATATACAAAAAAAAAATTGTTAAAATTTTAAGCAACAAGTATATTTAATTAAGATAATCCATAAAGTTATTTTTATATATATTTTCATTTTAAAATTACGATAAGTATAATTTTCAAAATATGCACGTCTACTTATTTTTTATACGTGAACAATAAATTTTTTTAGTTTTAAATTAAATAACGTATATAAAAATAGAATATTAAAATATCATAAAAAATTATTTTAATATTAAATTTAATAACAATATGTAATATATAAATAATAAAAAATTGTCTAAAATATCTTTAATAATAATTATAATTTAATAATATTATTTTATATTTTTTTGATAAAACTTTATTAAATTTTATCGATAAAATTTATAAATATATAAATATACTAAATAAATACACATTGAATAATATTTAATGTTTATTCATCTTGTTTTTAAAAAATATATTTTCAAGTATTGAAAAAAAAAATTAAAAAACATTCAGAGTTTTATTATTTTCAATAAGATTTCCATGAATGACTTCAGGGGGTAAATTCAAATAAATTTATTACGTATACAAATTTATAAAATGATAAAAAAAAATAAATATATTATGAACAAGTTTTTTCTCAATAAATAAAAGTATATTTTCATATTTTTATAAATTATTGTGAAGTGATGTGAAAACAGTCTCTTCTATAATCCAAATATTCTCATCAATATTTATAAACTTGTTCAAAATAAATTTAACAGTTAATAAATTATTCTTATTATTTAAAAAATTCAATAATTAATTATAAATATTTTTTATAAATATTATTTATTCAAGTATTAATTAAAATTATTAATTTTTTATTTCCAAAATTGATTAAATAATATTTGAATGATTAAAAATTGATTGATGAATAAATTGACAGTTTAAATTTACTAAAATCTATTAAAACAATTTTTTTTTTAAATTATATATATTATAAAAAAAAATATAGATATTACGTGGTTCTGCTTTAAATCAAAAGCTTGAAAGATATCAATAAATTTTATCACCCACATCAAGAGATTCAATAAAGCTCATATTGAATATAATTTTTTTAGATATTTTTTATCAAAATTCCTTTCGAAATAAAAACTCTTATATCATATACAAAAAAATAATATAATAATTAAAACAAATAAAATAATAAAACAGATTTTTAAAATTGCACTTGCATTTCAATACAAAACAGTCTGACCTCATCGATCGATGACGTTATAGTCAAGGCTTGGCACTTTTTGACACTGTCTGATATTTTATTTGTCATTTACAATAATTATTTTATAATAAAATAAAAATATAAAATATAAATAGCCAAAAAAAATTAACAATTTCATTATTTGACAGTCCAAACTGCAGTTTGGTGTCATCGACTGATCATCATATTTATTTTTGGCAAATTTATTATTTTATTGTATTTCAAACACACAGTTAATAATTTTTTTTTATATAAAATTTTATTATTTTTTTGAAAAGACTTTTATTATTGATCTCTCATGAGAATTTTATAAAAAATGATAAAATTATATATCAAATATCACAGAGAGAGCTTTCAAAAGATAAAAATGAATAAAAAAATTTTATATTGAATAGACACAAATAAATCCATACAAGTCAACTTGGGATTTTTGAGCTTTTTCTTATAATAAATAGATAAAATAAATAAAATCATTTCTTATTGTAAAAATATTATATTTATTTTTATTATTAAAAATATTTGAATAATTTTTTTTGTTTGTTATACATATATTTATTAAAATATTAAATTCATTTTTTTTTTTTGACAAAAAATTGCGCCATAAATATATATATACAGTAATAACATCCCCCTTCTTTAACCCTTGTTTTAATTTTATTTTTGCTCACATGATCATCATCAAATATATATATAGGTATATTAAAACAAAAAGTCAACTATTTTTTTATTTACTTTTAATTTTATATAGATTCATGTTAACGCACAAGAATCGTAACTTGGCCAACAACTTGACGACAATTTTACTAAGATTAATGTAAATTTATTTCATTGCCATCATCGATAGTTACAATTTTATTTTTAAAATAATTTATTTATAATTAAATATATGTATTTTGTTTAAATATATTGTTATTTTATGGATAAAGAAAAATCAAATGAAAAAAAAAAAAATACCAAGTTGAGTTTAAAAATAAAAACAGTATATGTATTAAAAATAATTTACTAAAAATAGATTTAAAAAATAAACAAATTGTAAAAGCATAATCAAATGCAAAAATATTGTTAAAAAATTTTTAAATAAATTTTTTCAAGTTAAATAGAAAATTTATTAATCAAAAATTTAATTATTATTTTTAAAAATTAAAATGAATTTGATTTGAAATTTGTATTTAAATAGCTATTAAATCTGGGATTAATTTTAAGTTGAAATTTCTACTATCCAATAATATACCTGTTTTAAATAAAATAAAATAAGTAACTCTTAAAAATCATCGAGTGTTATAAGACGCATGAATATTATTTTTAGTTTGTGCAAAAATATCAACAAGGTCGCCGACGTTAATACAAGTGTGTTTTATATTTTTTGATGTGTCGTTTGTAATTTGGGAAAATAAAAAAAAATATTATAAATTATATATATATTTTTATTAAAAAGAAAATGCAAAATTTTACTGGTAAATAATTTACCACTTTGCCTACTACAAAAAAAAAAAAAAAAAGCTCAAAATAAAATTAGTGCTGCCATCAAACGACAATGTTTGTGTACTATCATCAAATTTATATTTAAAAAAAAGTTTTTTTTTTTGTAATAAATAAATTGGAAATTAATTTAAAATTATAAATATTTTTTTTATGATATTATTGAGATTTAAATTTAAAAAAAATTAAACTAATAGTAATAATTATCGACAAGAGGTACAGCTTAAATATTGATTTTAAAATTTTCTTGAGAAATTTTTATTCTACAAAAAGCTCTGTTAATATTGTCGATTGAATAAAAAATATTTTTACTCACTAGATGGCTAGATATAATTTAAAAGCTTTCACTGAAATAAAAAATATTAAAAATAGAAAATTAAATTCAAAAAAAAAAAATTTAATGACGTTAGTTGGATAATACGTTGGTAAAAATTGTCAAAAATTAATTATTAATAAATATTATAATTACGTAGTTAATAAAATGAGATAAATTTTCAAAGCCAGAATTAATAATAAAATATATATTTTTTTAAGATTTAATAAGTAAAGCTTCCATCAAGGTCTTTGGCCTTTTATTTAAAATAATATTTAAATATTCAATTGACAAATTCTTTATTTAAACTTTATGAATTTTTAATTTTTACACAAAATGTTTTATATTTCACGATGCTTATTTATGGATTATGATGATGATGATGATGACGATGATGACGATGATGATGATGATGATGATGATGGGTATATACTAAAACCAGTTGAGAGGGTGTGTAATTATATTTATCTACTCTATATCAAAATTATTTCTGCACAAGCCAAATTTTATTATTATCTTTCAGTTTTAGTTGTAAAAAAATTTTTAAAAAATTAAAAAATTGTGCCAAATTGAGAATACATTGAGAAAGTTTAGTATATTTTTTTGTCGTTAAATTTTGAGTTTTTTTTATCTTTAAAAAAGTTTAAGTATTATAATTTAATTGTCTATTTTTTAAATTAAATTTATTAAATATTAATTATTTATATTTTTATTTTATTTAAATTATAATTTAATTGAATTAAAAATTTTAAAATAATCTTTTTATTTTTTATTCAACAAAATTATAAATTTTATTTAAATTTTCTTAATTTTTTGTTGAAAATAAAATTCAATAATTTATAATTATTTTTTATTTAAAACTAATAAATAAATATTATTTAACATTAAATATATAAATTTACAATTATTTCATTCTATTTCATAATTTAAAAATATATTTAGCTATCAAAATGTCCTTTATTTAATTTCTTTTAAAATATAAAATATAAAAATAAAATATTATTTTTGAATAATTCACGATGGCACATGTTAAATTATAAAAAATTTTAATGTACAATGCTCGACGTCTTTATGAACTTTTGCTTGTTTACATAAAATTTTTATTTGTTTAAATATATATTTTGTAAATTTATATATAAGATATAAAAAAAAAATTAAATGTCAAAAGCTCTCTTAATTATTTAAGTAATTTTTTATTGAAAAAAAAAAAAAAACATTTTAAAATATAAAATCAATTTATTACACGTAATATTGATTGTAATAAATTTTATTAATTTTTATTTAAAAAAAATAATATTAAATGACATTTTAAAACGTCATTTGTGAAATTTTCCTTCAAATGTCGTCTGATAAATTTTATTACCAACAAGAAAAAAAAAAATAAATAAAATCAAATAATATATAAAACTAAAACTTTTTCAATACAACTTAACAATTTGCCTTTTAAAAAATAAAAAATTTGGCAAATTTCCATTAAATGAATCGTCATTTGTGTGGCAAAGCAAAAGAATAAATTGAAATTTATTTATTTTCTATATATCACGTGTTACATTTAAAACAATCATAGATCTTTTTATTCTAAAAAAAAAAAATGTTGTAATTTAATTTATTACAATTTTATTTTATCAAATTTAAAAAATAATATGTAACATTTAATTTATATACTTTTAAAATAAATCGATTTAAAGCAAACTAATGTATTTTCTTTTGATTTTTTTCTAATTTTCTTAAATCTAATTTTAATTTTAATTAAAATATTTATTTTTCTGAGAAATTTATGACGAAATTCATGTTAAATATATAAAAGCTTTGTACAATTAGTTTTCTTACGAATTTTCTCGGTTTTTTTTTTTTTTTTTTATCTATTTTTATATAAATAAATCTATTTTGAGTTACTTTGTTACGTATTTAGTTTGTAATGACATAGTTTAACTAAACCATCAAACAATCATTTAAAAAATCAAGTCAATCAATTAATTTTTAAATTAAAATTAAAATTTTTTCATAATTATTAATTTAAATATATTTATTTATTTATTTACAAATTAAAAAAACTATATTTACTACTATTTTTAGTTTTAAAATGATAAACAACCTTGATATTAAAAATAGTATATCAATATTTGATTGAATAGTGAACAGACACTTTGATAAACATTCAAAATCATTAGCCAAAAAAAATATTATCAATCTAGTAAATAAATTTATTATTATTTTAAAATTTAAACTTCAAAAAAAAAAAAAAAAAAAATTCATAGGCCATTGAACTGGTTGATTGATTTTATAAATAAAAAAACATCCAGACATATACAAAATTTAGACTCAACAATCATCAAAAAAGACAGTTGTAAAAATTTTCATGTCAGTTATACTTGTATATTTTTTATTTAAAAATAATAATAAAAAAATAAAAAAAATAACAAACATAAAAAATATAATAATAAAAAAAAAAATAACTATTTTTTTAACTGTCATAATTTTTGGCAATATTTATTATTTTTTTTTCTATTTGAATGCCAAGTTATTGTTCGTTCAAGTTCAATATTTTTTTGTTAACTTAATTTGAATTTGCAATATGTTAAAATATATTTTTTTCTAATTTTTGATTTATTTATAATTATGCTGTAATATTATTATTTTAAATTATGTAAATATTTATTGTCTCTGCATATAATTTTTATAATAATTTTAAAAATAAATTACTTACCAATAATATGGTGGTATTTTTCAATAAATTGTGCTGTACTTTGTATTCCCATCGATGATAATTTTGTATTTGTTTTACAATAACCAGTTATTATTTGTACTTTACGTTGAATGCACTTAATATCAGACATTCGTTAACAATTAATTATTTATTTTTATCACAGATTACATTATTTTAATAATTAAAAAAAAACATATATATATTTATAAATAAATTAATCACAATTATTATATTTTTTTAAATTTTCACTTAAAAATTTAATTGAAAATTATATATTCACTTTCACTTTAATTTATAAATCAACGAATAGCATAAACAAAATGATAATTAAAATAACAAAAATTTTTATTAAATTGATAAATATTTGATTTTATTTTATTATTAAATTTTGACCATTTGCAATAATCAATATATAAATTAATCCATTTTTTTGTTTTCTGGTTAATGATCTTCTGGTTATTCATGCCAAGTTTAAATATTAATTACCCACTTATTTGTTGGACTTGTCATCAACTAGGTAAACGAACTCTAGTTTTGTTTTTTTTTTTTTTATAAATTAAAATAATTTATTAATCAAAAAAATCATTTATCAATGAATAATTTTCAATTAAATCTTTTACTTATTTTTTTTTTTTTATTTCAATAATCATTTAAACTGATAAATTAATATAAAAATTTTTTATTTAACAAATTTGATATATTCACTTTAAATAATATAAAAACAATTTTTTTTTTTTTTTTTTGTAATAAAATTAACACTAATTGATACTGATAATTGTAATCAATATTGTAATTAAAATAATGGTGCTGAGAGTACGATCTACGATCGACGACTGGGGCAAGAAAAAAGATGTGGCAGCTTGTTTAACATTGGCATCATCATCATCATCATCATCATCATCATCAGTGGGGTGTACCTCCCGTACGTGGGCCTATTTTAAAACTACTGTCCTTCCAACTAAAAATGAGTGAGAAAAACAGATTAGAAAATTATTATTATTATTATTTTGTTTATGTATATGTAAATTTGTAAATGTAAAGTTAATTTTAATAAAATTACTGTTAAAAATTTGGCAGCTTTTATTTTATTTGTTGCTTGATAATAATTTAATTATAAATTAATTTTTTATTTGTTTTTTTTTTTTTATTGTATAAAGTCAATTTAATTGACAATTTAAATTTTCTATGTAAAAATATTAACCACTTGTTGAATTTTATTTATTATTTTTCAAGTTAATTTGTTGATTTGTCTTTGTTTTAAATTTTTTAATATAAATTATAAAATTAATTTAATTATTATAAAGAAATATATTTGTAAATTTCTTGTTAAATTATATTATTATTTTTTTCTAAAAATTTATAGACATTATATATATGTTTAATGAAAATTAGTAATCTTTGTTTTAAAATTTCTTGGAATATCTAAATGAAGATAGCTAACGAGTGTTTAAATAATTCAAGTCATGAAAATTCAAGTTAAAAATTAATTCAACAAAGCAAGCTTACCAAAAATTTGACAAAGAAAACAAAGTATTTTAGTTTAAATATTTTTTTTTGAGAATGGGGATGAATACAAAGTGATAAATCGCCAAAAAAATAAAAAAATAAATAAAATACATATCTACTTGCAGATAACAAAGAAAATTATTTAATATGGAAAATTTTGATAATTCATTACAATAATTTTTCGTTGAAATTTTTTTTTAAAATAATTTTCATGACAAATAAAATAATAAAAGTAATTTTCTCAAGGAAGTTCCAAGTATATATCTAAAGCTTAATCTTTTTGACACAAAAAATAAATAAATTTATTTTTAAAAAAAAATTGAAAATTTTGACTGGAAAATTTTTTGTGTCAAACAAATTTGTACATTAAATAATTTTTTTTAACTAAAAACTATTTAAATTAGCTGAAAAATTATCAACTTATATATTATAAAAAAATAATATTTTAAATTATTTACAAAAAAAAACAAAAAGCAAACGAATAACTCAATTTTTGTAGATTTAAAAATCAAAAAAAATATAAAATAAATTATTTTACGTTTCGTTTGATGTTACCACCACCCACGATGTATTTTTTTAATATAAATTTATCAAAGTTTATAAAGTAATATGATCAATATCCAGATGTCTGCCAAGTCAAGCTTATTTTATGATGATTTTTTATTTTTTAAATTCATGAGCTTTTAATATATATTCAACATGATGACAGTCAGTGTGTGTAGACATCTTGCTGATCTCTTCTCAATTTAGTATATCTCAATAATAATTTCATCTGATTTTTTAAATTAAAAATTTAAACAATGAAAAATATAAAAAAAAAAATATAAAATATTAAAATTAAATTAATAAAAGTGATTTATTATTATGTAAGTATATAAAAAGAAAATGAAAAATTATTTAAAAAAAAAAAAAAAAGTTGTGGCATTTTCTGTATCATTAAACATGAGCCAGATCTACAAATAATCAACAGTTACTACTCTTATTCACACATTTAAATTAAACAAGTGTTAAAAAGATGACATTTTTCATTATTTAAATTTTTCATTTTTGACTATTATTTGAGTTTGATATATTTTTAACAATATTTAATACTTGAATTGTATAAACATTGGATTTAATTTAATTTATGAATATTATTTTGCAATTAATTTAATTTAATTATATAAATTATAATTTTTATTTTTAAATTTAATAAATAAGTTGTGAAAATAAATTAATATTAATTATTTTTTAAATAATTTTAATAAGTATCAAAAAAATTGTAAATTTATTTTGATAGAAATTTTATTTAATTAATTTTTTCAAATTAAATTTTCATCAATCAAATTAATTTTAATTGTTAAAATTATTTCAAATATAAATACAAAAATAATTGATAAACAAATTAAACATTTATAAATATTTTAAACATATATTTAAAAGTACAAAATAAAATAATAATTTAATTTATTAATAAACATCAAATAACAATTTTATAATAGGATTGACGTAATTTTCTATTTTAAATGATGTAAAAAAAAAAAAAAATATAAAAACTTTTAAACATCCAATAGATTAAAAATAATTATATAATAAATAAATTTATGATATATTTTTATTTGTATTTTAAATTATTATATTGTTGTAAAAATATTTATTGTAAATATAAAATATTAGATAATATATTTTCATTTGTATTAATAGATTTTTTATATTTTTTTATTTAAACTTTTACTGTTAAATTTGTAATTTTTTTTTTTTTTTTTTTTTTTTGAATGAATAATTTGACATACACAAATTGTTATAAATTTTTTAGAAGGTCAGTTGACGAGACGTACAAATACAAAAATAAAATAAACCAACTCAGTTTAACTCATCATTTACAGTAATTTTATTTTTTTTTTTTTTTCAATTTTTTTTACTATTATAATTTTGCTTCCGTCATGCATCTTTGCTGTGCAAATTTTTTGGTCCATGTGATTTTATTTATTTATTATTATTTTTTTGAAATATTGCCAATTCAAATGATAATATTGTATTGGTAAAAATAAGATTTATTTATTTTATTTTATTTTTTTCAATAAAAAAAAAAATAGATTTGTATTGAAATTATAAACAAATGCTTAAAAAACAAAACAATTTTTTATTTGTTTTTTTTTTTTTAATTTTATCATCATTAATAATTTTTTGATAATTTTGTTACAATTTTTTTTTAAAAAATAAAATTATCAAGTTGATATTGTATAAAATACAATAATATTATTTAGTTTTTTTTTAATTTTTTTGATAAATTTTAATAATGAAACAAGAAATATTTGATGATAAAAAAAAAGATTGTTCATGTTCTCAAGAGAATAATTCATATGATTGGAGTAGACTTTGTCCCATGGGAAAACTTCTTGAGCCAAAACTTTATCCAGTTAATTTAAAATTGTCACCAAGAATTAAAAATAATACTGATAATTATCAATCATATCAACAACCAGATATATTTTTAAAACATGTAAAAAATTTAATTTAAAATTAAAATTAACAATCAAATTTAAATTTTATTAATTATTTATTATTTAAAGATTCAAGATAAATATTATGAAAGATCAAAAACATTACCAGTTTATGATGCTTTGAGAAGAATTAATGAAGATCGTTACAAAACAACTTATCAAATTGCATATGGCAATGACAGTGAGTCAAAATAATACAAATAAAATTCATTAATTTTGATGATTAATGATTAATTTATATTTTTAGTTGAATATGGCTATTTGGATTATGATGACCTGGACATACCTGATAAATCAAAATGTAAAGAAGAACCTGTTGAAGAATTTAAACCATGTAAAATTGGATTAAGACCACCATATATTGGAGGACATGATGTTCCAGGAATTAAATATAACAGAACAAATCTTCTTGATGGTGATTCTAACAATTACAATAATAAAAAAAAAGATAAAGATCATGATGAATTTTTAAATAAAAAATCTAATAAACAACCAAGAAAAAAATCATCTGGAACAAAAGGATCCAAATCAAGTGGACAGAAAAAAAATTAACTGATTCAAAATCAAAATCAAAACAAGATCATTCATCAAATATAAATAAATTTTAATTAATTTTGATTTAAAAAATAAATTAATTTAATATAATCAATTACTTGTCTATAAGAATAATCAATTATATTCAAAAAAAATTATTGTAAATTTATTTATATTTACTGGTTCAGCAATCAGCATCACCAACACCACCAACATCATCATCACCAGCAACATCAGCTCTGTTGATAATGCAGAAATAAAAATATAAAATGGAGAGTCAACAACAAAAATAACAAATTTATATTGTGGCTTTAATTATTTTATTTAATTTATGATATATTTTTACATTTCTTTGGATATTAAGTCAACAAATTAATAATTAACAATAAATAATTGGTGAGTTTATAAATGATTTATTTAATATTAAAATTTTTATAAATCAATAGTTGGATTTGTTTTTTTGTTTTTTTTTTATACCCTATATGTTATCACGTGTTAAAAATCCTCGTGTTTAATAAAAAAATAAATACAGACAATATGATGAAAACAAAAATAAAATTAATTAATATTTATATTCGACATAAATATGCTAATTATTTTGTAAATAATATAAATTATCATAAAACTTCAACAATATTATCATCAAATAAAAAAATTATTAAAATTAGAAAAATTGACAAAAAAAAAGTCAATATAACCCCAAAAAAATTATCAATTGTAAACAAAAATAATAAAAAAATTGATAATAATAAAAATAAACATGAATTATTAAAAGAAAATAATAATATTGATATAAATTGTTCAAAAACAATAAATTTTTATGAAAATATTAATGACAAAAGTATTTGGGAAGACTATGATTTATCATCAAGTTCAACAAAAAATAATGATATCAAAATAGAAAATAATAAACAACATACAAATGAAATTAAACAAGATATTGTTGATGATGATAAAAATGAAACAAGATATAATAAATTAAATATGCAAATGTTATCAAGAAATTTACATAAACAAATATTTGGTAATTTAAAAAGTACTGATGTACCAGATGAAATAATAGAAGCATCAAAACGTGAATTAAATTCTTTTAATATGAATATTGAAGATACAGTTTATACACCTGATGTTAATATTGATTTACCAAAATTAGAAGGAAATGATTTAATTGAACATTTTTTAAATATATCAAAAGCTCAAGCTGAACCATATTTAAAATTAGTTGATAAAATAATGAATGATATTCCAGTGATGCCTAAAACATGGATATTTCAAGAAGGCTGGACAAGGTAAAATTTAATGATAGATAATAATTTTAAATAAACATTAATTAAATATAAATTAATTATAATTTTTTTTAGATATTGTGGTGATAAAATTGAACGTGTTGATTATCCACATGAAGAAGCTATGATATTTGATGTTGAAGTTTGTGTTAAAGATGGTCCATTACCAACATTAGCAACAGCTGTTAGTAATTCAGCTTGGTACAGTTGGGTATCAAATACATTAATTGAATCAAATGGTATGCCAGCTGATAGTATATCATTTACACCAGATTATTTAATTCCAATTGAAAGTAAATCAAATGAATATGGAAAAAAACAAACAAGTCATCAAATTAAACCAAAAATAATAATTGGTCATAATGTATCATATGATCGTGCTAGAATAAAAGAACAATATTGGTTAAATCAAACTGGTACTAGATTTATTGATACAATGTCACTTCATATATCTGTTAGTGGAATGAATAGTTATCAAAGAACTCAAGTATTAGCTAATAAAAATAAACCAATTGATGAAGATTGGCAAGATATAACATCATTAAATAATTTAGCTGATGTTTATAAATTATATTGTGGTGAACATCATGAAAAATCATCAAGAGATGTATTTGTTAAGGGTAATCTTGAAGAAATTAAATTAAAATTTCAAGAATTAATGCATTATTGTGCAACTGATGTTATTGCAACACATAAAATTATAAAAAAATTATTTCCATTATTTAAAAATAGATTTCCACATCCAGCAACATTTGCTGGTATGCTTGAATTAAGTACATCATATTTACCAGTTAATTCAAATTGGAAAAGATATATTGAAGAATCAGAATCAACATTTGATGATCTTAATTATGAAGCTAAATTTTGTTTATCAAAAAGAGCTGATGAAGTATGTAAATTATTACATAATGATAAATATAAAAATGATTTATGGATGTGGGATGAAGATTGGAGTACACAAATATTAAAAATGAAAAAAAAATTAACTAAAAAAGAAATTGAAAAAAATAAAATTATTGAAGATAATATTAATAATAATAATAAAAATAATATATCTGATTATGAAAAATATTTAACAGATGATGAAGATGAACCAGATCCACTTGTTGAAGAATTTAAATATTTAGAATTAACAAAATATTTATTACCAGCTAGAAAACCACATATGCCTGGTTATCCAGCATGGTATCGTAAATTATGTACAAAAGATAATAAAAAAAAAAAAAATAATAATAATGACGATGATGATGATAATAATAATAATAATAATAATGATGATGATGATGATGATAAAAATAAAAAAAATTATCGACCTGGTTTACATAATATAAGTACATCAATGAAAATAACACCAAAATTATTAAATTTAACATGGGAAAATTATCCATTACATTATATTAAAGAACATGGTTGGGGTTTTTTAGTACCATATTATAATAATTCAGATATTGATACAAAACTTCCAATAAAACAATTATTATCACAATGTCCATTACCAAATAATTTTGAATATAATTCAGATAATGATTATACAATGACAACATTAAATACAGATGTACAAAATGAACTTTCAAAAACTGAATTTTGGCGTAATAAAAAAAATATAAAAGATATACAACCAGATATATTTTATAAAGGTAGTGGTATATGGTGTAATGTTAATATTGATAATTGTGCATGGTTTTTTAAATTACCACATAAAGATGGTCCAAAATCAAATGTTGGTAATCCATTAGCTAAAGATTATTTAAATAAATTTTCTGAAAATGTATTAGCTGGTTTAGATTCAAGTGCAACTGAAGTATTAAAAATATCTAAAATGGTATCATATTGGCGTAATAATAGAGATAGAATAATGTCACAATTAGTTATATGGTTAAATGGTGAAAGTTTACCAACAATAGCTAAACGTAAAACAGAACAACATGAAATATATGGTGCAATAATACCACAAGTTGTTGTTAGTGGTACATTAACAAGACGTGCAACAGAATCAACATGGATGACAGCATCAAATGCACATATTGAACGTGTTGGATCAGAATTAAGATCAATGGTACAAGCACCACCTGGTTATAATATTGTTGGTGCTGATGTTGATAGTCAAGAATTATGGATATCATCATTAATTGGTGATGCATCAATTGGTATACATGGTGCAACACCATTTGGTTGGATGACACTTATTGGTAGTAAACCAAAAGGTACTGATATGCATAGTGTTACTGCTAATGCTGTTGGTATATCACGTGATCATGCTAAAATTATTAATTATGCTAGAATATATGGTGCTGGACAAAAATTTGCTGAACGTTTATTAAAACAATTTAATCCATCAATGAAAGATTCAGATGCAATTGCTAAATCTAAAAAAATGTTTAATATAACTAAAGGAAAAAAAATATATAAAATTAATAAAAAATATCAAGATGATTTTATTGATAAAGATACATATAGTCCTTGGGATGCACAAAATATATCAAAATTATATGGTAAATCAGTTAATGAAATGTTTGGTTCTGGTAAATGGATTGGTGGATCAGAATCACAAATGTTTAATAAACTTGAAGATATTGCTGGTTCTAATAAACCAATAACACCATTTTTAAATTCACGTTTAAGTCGTGCATTAGAAATTATTGATGGTGATAATGATAAAGATAAATATTTACCAACAAAAATTAATTGGGTTGTACAAAGTGGTGCTGTTGATTTTTTACATTTAATGCTTGTATCAATGAGATGGTTAATGAAAGATAATGCACGTTTTTGTTTATCATTTCATGATGAAATACGTTATATTGTACCATCACGTTATAAATATAATGCAGCACTTGCAATGCATATTACTAATTTATTAACACGTTCATATTGTTCAGCAAAACTTGGTATTTATGATTTACCAATGTCTGTTGCATTTTTTGCATCTGTTGAAGTTGATACTGTATTAAGAAAAGAATCTGGTGTTGATTGTAAAACACCATCAAATCCTCATGGTCTTGAAAATGGTTATGGTATACCACCTGGTGAAACAATTGATATATTAAAAGCTATTGAAAAATCTGGTGGTTCAATTGGTCCTGCACATTCTAAAATAAAAAATAAAAAATTAAATAAATCTCTTGATGATAATATTAATAATCATAATAATAATAATAATGATATAAATAAAAATAAAAATAAAAATATATAAATAAATTTTGTTGGTAATATTTAAAAATAACTTGATATTTGTAATAATTATTTTTTTAATTTTTTTCTACTGTAAATAAATTATTTTGATAAATAAAAAAAAAATAAAAATATATGTCATTTATAATATATTAAGTATTTTTATTATTATTATTATAAAATTTACAGAATAAAAAAAATGTCTAGTGCAACAAAACGTAAGTATGTTACAAAAGAATCCCAACAAGAGTGTCTTACTTTGCCAAACGAGTCACAATCAATAGTCAAAGTAATTGAATCAAAAGGCAATAATCTTCATGAAGTTATTGATGATACTGGCTCACAATATTTAGTATCAATGCCAGGAAAATTCAGACGTAATATATGGGTCAAAAGAGGAAATTATGTTATTGTTGAGCCAATATTAGAAGGAGACAAAGTCAAAGCAGAAATTGTTAAAATTCTTACAAAGGTAAATTTATTATTTCTTACAACTTTGATACTACTATTTTATTTTATTAATTTTTTTTTTTTTTTTTTTTTTGTATCAGGATCATATTAAATTTTTTCGAGCGAATAATTGTTGGCCAAACAAATTTGATGATAATATAATTTTATCTGAAAATAAAAATTCAATTAAACATGATGAAAATAATTCACAAAGTGAAGATGATGATGATGATGATCTTTTTGTAAATACAAATAGACAACAACCACATCAAAATAGTAATCAGCAATATGATGAAAGTACAGACTCGAGTGATTCAGATTAAAAATATTGAATAAAATTTTTTTATTGTATTTATCGGACAGTATCATTTAATCTAATTTTTTTTTTATTTCGATATATATGTAAATTTGTATTTTCAAGGGTTGAATAAAATATGTACAAATTGCAAATATTGAATTTGTCTAGACTGATATTATTTCAAAGATTATCGACCTCTTTTACTTAAAGATTTTATCACTATTTGTTGTTTTTTTTTTATTTATTTTCACTTGTCTATTTCAGATGTTTGATATGGGAAAATTTAGTCGTGATACAACATTTTTCTTCACAAATTTATTACATTTTTCTATTATACAAAAAAATAAAAAATAAAAAACAAGAACCATCTGTTTTGTTTCACATTTTGTTGTATTTATTTCACCTTATATTTATTTATTTATCTAGTAAATATATTTTCAATCGATAAAAACAATAACCACAATAATTTATTTATTTAAAAAATTTATATACTGATAATTTTCAAAATTCATTGTTTAATATTTTTTATTTTTATTTATTAATTTGAATTATTGTTTGTAATTTAAAATAATTTCAAAAGCTCTCTTGGGGCTATTTAAATCAAAATTGATTAGTCGTTAAATAATTCAGTAGAAAAACAATAATACATAAAATTATTTATAATATTTTTGATTATTAATTTGATTACAGTTAACTATTTATTCATTCAATTTTTTTTTTGTAAATATAAATTTTAAAATAACAAACCGTAAAATTGTATCTCAAAGCATTTTTACTTTTTGAAATATCTCGTGACATTTATTTCTCCAAAATATATTAAATTTATTATATATAAAATACTGTGATGTAATATATACCTATATTTAAAAAAGAGCTTTAAAATAAAATTTATTGTATGCGATATTAACAAGTATTTTTACTTAATTTGTATTTAATATTATATTTTTTATATTTTAAAGATAAATTTTAATAGAATGTCTCACAAGAAGTTAGTTTTGTACAATTATTTATCAAAAGACATCAACAAAGTGTTTCATCCAAAAGTCAAAAGAGTAAGAGAGATATTACATAGTTGTTGAATTATTTCCTCTAAGAAACTTGGTTAATTTATTATTTTATCACTTTAAAATAAGATGAACCATCTAGTATATTGCGGAAATACAAAATGAAGATTAACGCTACATGAATTATCAAATAAATAAATAAATATAATTTGTTGAAAATTAACTCAACTTAATTTTAAAATCACCTGTTACTTTAAACTTTAATTGATTGCCAATAAAAACTAATTGGTTTTTACATAATAATATTATATAAAATTATACATTTAAATTTGATGTTGATGAAAAGAATAATAAATATTGATTTTTTAAAAATTATATTCAACATGTTTGTGCAATGTATAACTATTTGTAATAAATGCTGGAAAATTAATTTATTCATCCATTTTTTTAATTACATTTTATAAATTATATAATTTTTTCATTCATCTGTTATTAAATAATAAAATTTTCTTGTTTATTTTTTGTCAATGGGATAATTTAAAAAACATTATATTAGTTTAATTAAAATAAAATTGAAATATATAATTTATATAAATTCTATGAAAAAATTATAATTTATTATTAAAATTTTGATAAAATAAATAAAAATATATTTTTTTTTATAATTTACTTTAGTGGTAATAGTGTATATTTAATTAAAAAATGTAAAAAAAATATTTGATAAATATTTATCAAATAATAATATATTATTATTATAGGAAAAATATAAGTATGATTATTTTTATTGATTTTTATCGATTCATTTTATTTTTAAAAGTGAATTATTCCAGTATCAAATATCTCATTAATATTTAAAATAATTTGTATTTTAAATAATTTATTTATTGCTAAAATATTAATCTGTATAAATAAATTTACCATTTTATTACATTTTTAGTATTTTTTTCGATTTAAAAATATCATCTTTATTTTTAAAATAATCAATAATAATAATTTTATTATTACTTTGAATATATATTTTATGAGACAAAAGCAGTATGTAAAAATTTTCATGTAAATCCTTTTTTCAATTCTCATCAAAGTAAATATATATCGCGAGAAAAAATAAAAATATATTCAATTGCTAAAAGCAACCGTGTGAAATACAATTGTAAAACTCTCCAACGAAAAGTACATTGAATTTTTTTTCTTCAACACCATTTTATCTTTTTTAAATTCTAAAAAATATACTTTTTTTTTTTTTTTTTTTTTTTTTTTTTTTTTTTTTTTATTTAATATACTCATTCAGAATACTTATTTACATTTTATTCTCTACAAAGAAATAGAAAAAAATAAAAAAAAAATAATAATTTTTTTCTTTTACATACATTTTATTGAATTTAATATTTCATAAATAATAATAATAATATTTTACATGATATAATATAATATAAAAATTTATTTATTCATTAAAAATATATCAAAATAATATTTTACAAAAAAAATTTTTAATTTTCACTGTCAAAAACTGACATTTAAAAATTGAAATTTAAAAAAATAAAAAAAAACAATATTATTTCAATTATTTATGACATTTCAATTAGGATGTTTTAATTAAATTAATTATTATTTAATAAATTTAAAAGAAAATAATAAAAAAAACTAAAGAAAATATAATTTGAAAATTTAATTTTCTTTTTTTTAATTTTCTTTCTTGTTGAATAAAAGTTGAATGTGCTCTTCTGGGTCAAGCCTGTATCTACATTTTATTTATCTTTTTAAAAAATTAATTTTTTTTATTTAAAAAATCTTAACCAAGGTCCCGGTGATTGGATTTTTATATTTTATATTTAAACGGTAGTTCTTCAACGAAAGTATTATGCTAAACATTTATTGGTATTTTAATTAAGTGTCTCATTATTTTTTCTCTTCATGCAAATTCATTCATTTTTCATCTACTTTTTTGATATATATATATATTTTTATGCATTTATAATATTCATGTGTATGTATCAATATCCATTTGATATATTACATATATTTTTATGGTAATTCAGAGTGACTTTTGAATGTCAGCTCATATTGTGATCAAAATAATATCATATTTATTCAGTTGACAAACAAAGGTAGACAAGTTAATAGAAAAATTTTTTTATAAAATTTATTTAAATATATCAGTTAATTAGTTAATTATTTTTATTTATTTAAAAATTTATTTAAAAAAATTTTTTTTTTCCATTCAATTTATTTATAAGCAATATGACATGTGAGAATTTATTTTATATGTTTTATTTATTTTAATTAAAATCAGTAGTCATATTAAATTGAATCAATTGTATCTAAAATATTTATTTTTTTTTTATCACATTGAAATATATTTCACTTAAACATGAATAAAAATTTAAATATTATTATTATTATTTTAAAATAATAAACACATTAATTAATTTTATAAAATGTTTAAAAAATTTAATTTAAAAAACAATGGAAAGAAAAAAAAATGTAAAAAATAATATAATTATTATTTTTAATAGTCAGTTAATTAAAAGTAAAATAATATAATTTTTTTGAAACTTGAATTAATTAATTTTAATTACATTTCAAAGTTAAATTTAAAAAAAATTAAATTGATAAAAAAATATATAATGATATATATAGATATATATTGTTTTGATTACACTTGATTATTTGTTAGTGTGTGTTAATAATATCATCATCAATTTTTTAATCAAGATTGTGTCAGTTGAGAGCATTTAAGTTCAGTCAGTCTACTGCCACGTTTTATCAATTGAAAGATACAGTATCAAAGTGATCTTGAGCCACACGAAAACACATATTATTATTAAAAAAAATTTACAATTTATTATTAAACTAAAATATCAAAAAAAAAAAAAATTTTCAAATCAAAATATCAGTACATACATGTATACATTTGATTTATTTTTATTATTTTTATTAATTTTTTTTTTCAACTTCAATTTATTCATGAGATTTTATGAGCAAAGAAAATGAAAATAAAAAATTGTCATACTGTAAAATTGAGCAAGGATAAAAAAAAATACATAGTGAAAAATAAATTAAAACAACATCAAATGAAAAATATCAAATAAAAAAAAATTGAAAAAAAAAAGCTTTTGTGTTAATTTCAAGTGACAGTGCTTATAATTATATTTATTTATTAATTTTTTTACAATTATCAAATGTCATTTGGTAAAGCTGATATTAATATACATAAAATTGAAAAATAAAAAATTAAAAAATAATAATTATTGTGTTTAAAAGTAATTCAAGTTGAATAAAATTTGGTTATATTATTTAATTGAAATATTCAAGTCAAAGTGCACATTTTATTGATTCAAAATTTTATGATTTTTATGGATCAATATACTGCATTACAACAAAGAAAATAAATTTTTTTTTATTATATATTTTTTTGTAATCTTTATCACGTGTCAGTCAGTCAGATATAAGCAACAAATTGTCTGACTGCATTTTCAATGTAATCACGTTCTAGTCTCCAGAGGAATTGAATGAAAAAAAAATTTCAATTCACTCATCACAACACTCAAACTTGATGATACCAATGAGACAATTTTCCATTGTGTTTATTTATTTATTTTTTTTTTTAACCAGTATATGATTTTAATCTAAAAATATATATATTTCAATAAATATACATTTTTTTTATTGATTAAACCTAAGGAAAAAAAAAAAACAATCAACTGATTAAAAAAAAAAAAATGATGAATCAAGATATTTAATTGAAAAATACATGCAGTAATTATGTTTGTGATAAATTATAAAATGAAAATACATAAAATATTGATAATTTAATTGTTAATAATAATAATATTAATATTTTTTTTAATTAAATTTAAATAATAATAAATTATGGATGTAATAAGAGAGGAAGAATTTGAATCAATTAATTTTTGGAATTCATTGAAACATGAAAATTTAACTGAAGCTGATTATTTGACAAGAATATTAGGACCAAAACAATTACCTTTGAGAATTATTATTCCTTTGACATTAGCATATGTTACAATATTTTTAAGTGGTGTTATTGGAAATATTATAACTTGTACAGTTATTATTAAAAATTCAACAATGCATACTGCAACTAATTATTATTTATTTAGTTTGGCAATATCTGATCTTATTCTTCTTATTTTAGGTAAGTTTGTTATTTTTTTTCTTTTTTATTTTTATATAACATTTATTAATTAATTTTGTAGAAAATATTTTGTTGAAAAGAATAATAATTTTAAAATAAAAATTCAATTAATTATTATTCACTGTTGAAATTTATAAACTACATAATTTATTAAATTTTTTTTTTGTATTTTATTCTGTTTTTTATTTATTGTAATTAACTTATAAATTTATGATAGATTAAAATTTAAAAAAAAATAAATAAAGAAACAGGTGATGTACACGAGGAAATAATAGTGTCAACTTGACAGACTAAAGTGTTGATAAATTGATAAGATCATAAAATCACATTTACTGTTTGCTATTGAATTAAGAAGCCATTATTCGTTCTTGGAAATAAATGTGTATATATATAACAATAAATTTATGTAATTAATGTCATTATATTTATCGATAACAATTCAAGAAAATCAAGGACTATACATATGTAGACTTTGATATATAAAAATATAAAATTTCATTGATAAAATTAAATAACAAAATAAAATAATAAATTTTTCATGTCAATAAAGTAATTGTTAATTTAAAAAAAATATAAATTATTGAATTTTTACAAAATCAATATTTTAAATTATTATTTTTTCTACTGATAAAATTCACGATAATATTTTTACATTAAATAAAGTTGGCTGAACATCAAAGAATAGTTATTGATATTTTTTAATTTCAATATTTTTCTAATTATTTTTAAATCCCAAGATTAATTATAATTATTTTTTAATTTCAATATATATTATTGATATTTTATTTATCAAACTTTTAAATTTACCAATCATTTTTTTTTTTTTTTTCATTTTATAAGCTTTGAACTTTTTTTTGTATAAAATTCTTTCAATTTATTACTGATTGAAAATGAAAATATTGTTTAGCATCGTAAAAACAATGTTCAGTAATTTTTTGATAATTTTCTATCAAGTATTTTTGATAAAGTCAGCCAGTTATAGATATAATCGAAATAACTCAAATAATATAAAAATTTTTTTTTTACAAAAATTAATATACCTATAAAATATCATCATTTTATAATAAACTGACTTTTAATCTTTAAATAAATATAAACTAAATAAAAAATAAAATAAAATACATTTCATTTGTTCACGTGCCAACAATGTAAATCCCAAAAAAGAAAAAGAATTAACCAAATTTAAAAATTCAGCATAAATAAATATACCCTGTAAAAATAAATAAAAAAAACATACATTTTTATGATAAAAAAAAAAATAAAAAAAATGAAATCAATGCTTGGTAATATGAAGAAGCAACAGGTTCAACTCTTGAAAGATTAAATTGACCAAGTTGAATTTAATTAACTCTCTCAATATTTGGGGTAAAAATTAGGCCATAAAAAAAAATCTCATCAAAACATTGCCTACTTTAGTGATAAAATAAATCACCCTTAAATTTTATATAAAAAAACAAAATAATTTAAAAAACCTTTTTACTTTTTAATTTATAAAATTATAATATAAAAAAATTAAATTAAAAATTATTTTTCATCAATTTATAAAATAAAATAATACATTTTTTTAAAATAAAATTTTAATAATAATAAAGTAAATTTAAAAGCTTAAATATCTATGTAATTTTAAATAACATAAATTGATAATAAATAATGTTAAAGCTTTTATTGTAATAAATATATATAAAATTACATTTTTCGTAAAAAATATATGATACACGTAATTCAATAAATATTGTTGGCTATTTTCTTTGTGGAAAGTTTCTTAAAGAGAATAGCTTTGTATATAAATTAAATTAAATTTTAAAAATACAAAAATATTTATTGTTATTATTATTATTATTATTTGTTATTAATATTTCAGGTTTACCAAATGAATTGAGTTGTGTTTGGCAACAATATCCATGGGAACTTGGTGTTGCTCTTTGTAAAATTCGTGCATATGTTTCAGAAATGTAAGAAAATTATATTATATTTTGATAAATATTTATATTAATAAAATATATAATTATAATAAAACAAACTAATTAAAATTTTTAATTAAAAAAATAAAAAATTACATGAATTATAAAAATATTAATAAAATAAAAATAATTTTATATTTTTGATTTTTATAAAAATAATGATAATTAAATAATATATTATTGTTTTTTTTTTTAACTAACTAATAATTTTTGACAGATCATCTTATGTATCTGTTTTAACAATTGTTGCATTTTCAATGGAACGTTATTTGGCAATATGCCATCCATTTCGTGCTCATGCAATGAGTGGATTGAAAAGACCAATTATCATAATATCAGCATCATGGATTATTGCAATTATATCAGCAATACCATTTGCAATATATACTAATGTTAATTACATTGAATATCCACCTGGTTTGTATTTAATTTTAATGTTAATAATAATAATAATAATAATTTTATTTATTTATTTTTATCAATTTATTTATACACAGATTCTGGTAATAATTCAGCTGATTCAGCAATATGTGCAATGTTACTACCAGACATGCCTAATTTTCCACTTTACGAATTGAGTTGTATTATTTTTTTTTTAATTCCAATGTTTGTTATGATTGCTGTTTACATAAGAATGGGCCTAAAAATACGTAAAAGTGCTAAAAATAAACTCAATTGTGATGGTGAATATTCAGCTCATCTAGACTCACAACAGGTTCAATCGAGAACAAGTATTATCAGAATGTTGAGTAAGTTTTTTATATAATAATTTAATATTATTTTTTTTTTTTTTTATATAAATAATATCAATAAATTATTTTTAGAATTATTAATTGGGGCTTTTCAAATTTTTATTTAATCTGTTTTTTTACAATTTGAATTCTAGAAATTTTATTTCATAGATTTTTAATAAAATTATTCAAATGATAAAAAATTCTTGGTATAATTTTTTTAAATTATTTTATTGCGTGGGTTTGTAATAAATTTATCATCAAAGAAATTTCTTCAATATAATATTTTCAGAATATTATCAATAAATAATATTACAAAAAATATTAATAAATAATTATTTTTAAATTAACAATTTAAATTATCATATTGCGTGTTGCTAATAACAATATCAAACTAAAAAACCATAAAACCATAACATAAATAAAATAAAATAAAATCATAGATATATTTTGTTTTATAATTTATTATTATTATAATTCTTATCATTAAAATTATATATTTAAAAAAAAATCTAAATTATTATTTTATTTGTTTTAAATTTTCTTTTATAATCACTCTGGTATTAAAATAAATCAAAGGGTGAAAATTACTTGGGAAAATTTTTGACAAGTACAGGGAATGGTTTAATTTACAAAATAATATTTCATAAAATAATTTAATTAAATTAATTTTTATTGATAAAAATAATTGATTGATTATTATTATTATTATTATTTAAGGTGCAGTTGTATTTTCATTTTTTATTTCATGGTGTCCTTTTCATGCTCAACGATTACTTTATGTCTATGCTTTGGAAGCTGATTACTATCCAGATCTCAATGAATGGCTTTATATACTCAGTGGTTTTCTTTACTATTTCAGTACAACAGTCAATCCAATTTTATACAATCTCATGAGTTTAAAATATCGTAAAGCATTTAAAGATACAATTTTTTGTAAAAAAAAATTAAAAAAAAAAAAATTTAACAATGATAATGTTAATGATAAAAAAAATAATTGTAAATATTCAATTGTTATTAAAACACATCCTAAAAATTATCAGTGTTCTGTTAAATGTATA